>BSWB01000004.1:35262500-36490000 GCA_033239125.1 Fagopyrum homotropicum
GGGACAAGGGCGAGATCTTTAAGATTCTCGTGTCATAAAATAAGTTGAATTAGAACGGGATATGACCTAATAATAAAAAGATAATAAACCGGATTGTGTGTTTTGGAACATGTTGTGTGTTTATGATGCCTTATGTGTGTGTGTGTGCCAATACCATGATTCTAATGCCTTGAATGCTAGCTAACGGTTTTATACCGATATTGTTGTAGTTACCCTGCAGGTTAGGGACGCGGCCGAGAGATCCGGAAGAGTGGGCAGCCGGGGTCCGTACATTGTAGGATGGGTTTGTGGGTGGAGTCTTGTAGATATAATTATGTATTGTATATTTTCGACGTTTGGTCGTTTGAGTTGTTGACTCGGCTGTAGTCTTTTGGTTATACGGTTTTGGGTTTCATTGCATTGCATAAAAATGTATTTCGTTTTGGCCTTTATTTGTGCCTTGTTGCAAGATCCGGTGAAATTGTTGTCAAGCTAAGGGTCGGGACCCATCGTGAGGTCCCAACCCGTAGCGCCCCGAGTCCCGCGGATTCGGGGTGTTACAACAACTCTACTTCATTCCGATATAAAATTCTCCTTATACTCTACTCTTTAGATTATGTTTTCTATATGTACAAGTAATGGTTTGTAAGTACACTCCCGTAACTTCCTTTTCTTATATGTCTTTCGATTCGGCTTGAATGTTACCCACCTTGAGCTTGTTAGTGCAGGCCCTACACAACACCTTTATTACTTGGTTACTTCCTTTCTCATTACATCAAGAAACTCATTCTAAAGTACCCTGCTAGGTATTACATTCCAAATTTACTGGTCAACTAATATGTAACGAGGTCGGCATGCTTCACTTGGATCTATAATGGGGTACCACTCTCTTTCGATACTTCTGTGTGCACATACTTTCTCGTCTATCTAGATGGTGATATAGTTCTTCTACAAAATTTCTTGTCATTCCACGTAGCCTATTTCACGTTCCTTACAAACGAAATGCATTTCACCAATTATCATCGTCTTAAACTTGGCACATCATTTTCTATATTCTCGATTTTCTGGATCTGTGGGTTAAGACCCATCACGCTTTCGCTGCGCTACTCTGATAATTATGTTGTCACTCGCTAATCATAAGGACATTTCCCGTGAGTCCAAAATGATGGACTCCAAAACTCTCCTTCTCAATTACACCATACGTCCTATCCGGATGAAATACCAAGTACCTTCATTACTTGCCTTGAGGAACTAAAATAACGGTTGGAAGACGACCTCTCCCCTTTACTTTTGGAATTCTTCTAACCCGGATCCAAACACTCTGACTCAACCGGAGTTTGATCCTAACCAGCCAGTAAGAAATCTCTAACACAATTCTCTTCATACTTTTAATTAATCAAAGAAGGTTGTCATTACCTACTTGAGGAAATCCTTTAAGGCGTCGGTAAAACTAATTCATAAATCCATAGTCACAAATATATTTTCTTAATGGAACATAACTCTTCAATACCAAAAGAAAAACTTACACATCCTTCGTTGACGTCAATCATTCTATAGTTGATTTATTTTAATATTCTGAGCTCCCTCTTCTCATGCTCTACTGGCATAAAATTTGGTAAGCATCAACTACTCGGTTAATCCTTTCCCTTTTGTTAGTTCGTTCGGTCTCCCCACTTCCGTTTCCATAGACCAATTCTCTTTCACCAGTCCACTAGGTCATTCTCACATGTTCCTTCATTAGCGTTATTTATAATATTGCTCTGTTGAACTCCATTGACTCTGCTACCGGCCTCTTATTCCTTTTGATACTGGTATCGTCATTCCTTACAACTTCTTATATCTCTGACGAGGTCAAAACTCCTCTACACTTGTGGATTCTATCTTCACTCTTACTCTCAATTGTAGGTCTTCATTCTGTGCATCTCTTGGTCATAAGGGTTTCTTCCCCAATTATCGTAAGAGAATCCTCATCCTACCTTGTATGAATGGTTACGCACACTCTGTCTTGACTGACATAGAACGTTATCAAAGTGTATACTTACTCCTCTAGTTCTCCTTTTATAATTCATCTGTACTAGTTGTGATATGTACCTTTTTCCTAGACAGTAGGTAGTAAATCACTCACACAATTTCCTTGGTCTCAAATGACATAAGGGGTCATCCCTGGCCATCTAGTCTTTCTTCTTAAGTTCTTAATTAGAGTTACTAGTTCGAACTCACTTCATGTTACTATTAAGGGTATTAGCACTGGTATCTATTTAACTTCACATTTGTCGCCGTTGATCTCTTGAAGGGTCCTCCAGATGTCTATAAAATTATTTCATAGGTCTATGGTTATTCTCCTTATATACCAACCAGTTACCACTAGTTGACCCGCACGTTTATGTCCCAGTTACTACCAACTATTCTGTAGTTGACCTTCTATAAGATCACGAACTTATTGTTCTTCAATCTCTTTTGAAGTTTGAAACACTTAGTGAGAATCTATCTTCTCCAGTTTCTTTGTCAATACCCCTTTAGTTCCTTGCACAGTTTGTACTTCTCTTGTTCTCTTATGAGATGTCCTAGCATTCATCTGTCGTCAATGAGTTTATCAAGGTTTCCACAATAACTTGTAAGCGTGTCTTCATAATTATTCTTACTTGGTTCATCATCTGTTTGCGGTTATCTAATATAACTGTAACTGTTGGTAACTCAGATCTTTAGGTGAATGAGAAGTTATTGTGGACTCCTTAGTCCACCAGAATTCCTTTCTAACATTCCTCCCTTTATCTGGTGTTGTGTTGTAATGCCACTTTTATAGAATTCTTTTGTCTAAATTTCAGACCTCTATTGTATTTGATACTTACGTCATGATTTCTTACAAATTCTTGCATATCTAAGTAAGTCAAATCGTCTCTATGATGATGAAATTTATTTCATGTTTTTAAACTCATTTGTCATTGGTTGTCTTTGTACTCTTTTAATTCTTCGCCTCGGGTCAACACCTTATCTTCTTTGTACTCTCATGCCCATGCTTGCATATGGCGGCGTTTGCCTTGATTATAACGTCTTTTATTCTGCAAATCTTGGTTGTACTCCGTTCTGTATGATTCTTGTTCCCTTATCGTTATCTCTAATCCGATCTCTCGTCGTCTCTTACATGATTCTTCTAATTCATCTCTCAGCCTCATACGACCAAGTCCCTTGTATAAATTCCTGTTTCTTCTGCTTGTGTTGACTCGGGGATTCTTTTCCCCTCGGACGGTACTTGTGGTGAAAATTGTCTCCACATCTGTACTTCTTTGCCCACTCGTTCTTCGGATGGTTGTAGGAATCACCAGAATGTACGTCCGGACACATTACTTTACTCCGAGGTCGAAGTCCATTATTTTCCTATAGAGATACTCTTTACGATCTATCAAAATTTTATCATAAGGCGATGATCGCATGATATTAACTCAACTAAAGTATATTTCCTATCCTTTAAGGTACTAAAAGTTACATGCGTATAGATATACATATAACTTACATAAACATACAATACTATAAATCCACAAACTATTTCTCATCTACTAAGCTGTAGAGATCCACGGAGAACGATGGTGGTCCGACGTACTACTAACCCAACAACCCGACTATGCACGTGTGTAAAAACAGAAATCCGTTTTGAAAATCTTAGACCCCTTTCGGGTTCTAGTTATTTTATACATTCGGTCTTTTAGAAGATTTCAAGTGCCATTGCTGCCAACCCAGAGCTCTGATACCATGTTATAACACCCCAAATTCTCGGAACTCGGGGAGCTACTGGTTAGGACCTCACAATGGGTCCCGATCTTGGTTTAACAACAACATTACTTGGATCTTACAACAAGGCACCAATGTATTTAAAACAATTTCTAAAACATAATATTTTTAATGGTATAAACGTACACATGTGACAGCCTTACAAACATATATAAAGATACATAACATGCATGACGTATGGAAGACTCCCCCGTCCCCATCTAATGAGTACGTGGACCCGGCTGACCATCCGTTCCGGATCTCTCTGCAACTGTCTATCTCTACAGATCTACAACACGGATAAACCGTTAGCTAACTATCCAAATATAAGCAAAAATGATAACAACACAAACACAAGCAGAAACAAAATAAACAAACATCATGCTGGCACTCAACCGTTTATTATCTATTATTTAAGTGATTCACATTATTCAATTTAAGTTGTGGCACGAGAATTATTATTAGTTCTCGCCTCCGTTCCTTATCCAACTGGTGTAGGTCTAGCTGACTTCCACTGGTAGCATCACTACAAACCACGTATGGACTAGTCCAGAAAGAAACCCCCAGCGCCCGCAAGCTACTGAGCAGAATGCCACCGCCCGTTACTCTTAGGCCAAAATATAGGTCGGTAATTATATATCACAACCTATCTCCATAAACATTTCAATCACACACCACCATCATCATTTATACTCATATTTAGAAGTCAGCTAAGTAAGCCCAAAGGACTTACCTGATATAAAGCTCGACTCTTTGTAAACCAACTCGCTCTGTAAACTGTAGCAACTCAGTTGCCTATCAAAGGAGATAAGTGCATTAGCACACTCCTACGTAGTTAGAAGTCTAAGACTTCTAAAATAGAATAATGTATTAAGACATAACTAGTTGCAGTATTAATTTAGGGTAAAATGACCATTTTACCCTTGGTCCCGAAATTCCCGAAAATTCTAAAATTCATGTCTAAACTCCTATTTGAGATTCTAAATTCATATTCTAACTCCCAAAGTTTCGTTGGGTTCCAAGCTGACATTTTTCCTATGTTACTATTTTCCGGGAAATCGTACAGGTCTAACTTCGATTCCAAATAAAAAATTCGTAACCGCTTATAAAAATTCCGACTTAAATCCCTAGATTATCTATGATGTCTTATCTAACTTTAGGAGAAAGAATTTCTCCAAACTGTTCTTTCAACAGTTTTATAAAAATTCCTAAAGTTGACTACTCCCATTACAAATTCTATACTTAGCCAAAACTGAGTACACATTGAAAAAAATCATAACTCCTAAACTACTCACTGGATTTATCCCAAATTTTGATATATTCTACTATAAAATATTACCTAGAATATATCCAAAATTCAGCGGGAAAGGGTATCAAGATCTTATTCAAAATCATCTCACAAAACAGCATCACTTGCTGTTTTCCCCCAACACTCAGCACATATATAAAAACGTCAACTTTGAAACACAATAACTCTCGAACCGTAACTTCGATTCTTCCCCAATTTTTATATGATCTACAAAAAGATGTCAACTATATCATATCAAAAATTCAAGCTTAACAGAGATCAAAAGCCTATTCAAAATTATCTCACAAAACAGCATCCCATGCTGTTTTTCTCAACTCAGCACATTTATAAAACTGAACTTTGAAACCCTATATCTCTCAAACCATAACATGGATTCCTCTGAAATTTTTGTATGATCTACTATACTATATCAACTATAATGTGTCAAAAATTCAAGTCTAACAGAAGTCAATAACCCCTCCAAATTTATTCCACAAAACTGCATCTCAAGCAAATTTCCTCAACTCAGCATTCTAAACGAAAAACTGCATGAATATCCAACTTCGGGATACTATAACTCTCACACCGTAACTCCGATTGTTCCCAAATTTTAGTATGATATACTATGCAGCATTGACTCCAACATACCCGAAAATCAGCAAGAAAGGAGGTGTGTAACATACCCAAATTTGGACTCGAAAATGCCTGCTTGTCACTTCATGAAAACTCGGAAATAGCATGACTCTGTACCAGCTCCTCTATGGCTGTTCTGGGTAGTTTTAGGAGACATAAAAGGTACTCTTTAGGCAGGTAATATGTGGACGGAAGTGCAATGGATCAAGGGTATAAGCTTACTCGATTCCGAGACTCGAAAGCATGAAGGACGAGGACCCGAAGGTTGTTGCTGCTTGTTGTCGAGGGGTGTCTCTGCTGCAAGGATACCACACCCCCGCGTCCAGGCCAAGGCGCTCCTGCAGTCTGGGTTCACGGCCACTCCAGCGGCTAGGGTCAGGCACCTCTACAGACCTTTGTTGCGCTTCCAATCGTGCGACCGTGAGGCTGGAGTCTCCTGCTGGCGGTGTTGCTGTCTGCGAGGCTCAATCGATGGCCTAGCCGCACCGGACCCATGGAAGCGTGCTGGACTCGAGGATGAGAAGGCGGTCTGCAGATCCTCGTGTCCTTGGCTGGCGAAACCGGGGAAGCAGAAAGACGTGGGCTGTGTTGGAGTGAGGGAAAGAAGGAAACAATCTGGCTGGGAAGGAAGGTTGGTCCACGTTACTCCGATTACCATTCTAGGCGGGATCACAACTGCTGTACTGGAATTCGATCTAGACTTGCATCTGGACGTGAAGATGGGGAGGTGGAGGTTGCAGCAAGGCGTGATTTCAGGAAACGTAGAAGACTACATCTCCTCAGCATCACGTGAAGAGGCGTCGTTATTCCAGGCTGCCACAAGGACTCTCACTAGTGGGCTGGTGCTTCACTGTTGGGCTGATCCAATCCGCCAGCAAGGTATAAAGCCAAGGGCTGGACAAGGTAAATACAAGAAGTGGGCTGAAACAAAAGGGCAAAGTGGGCTGAGTTTTGTAAAAGCTTTGTCAAAACATGTCATGGCCTTGTCAAGCCCATGCATGGCTTTGTCATGATCTCGTCATAACTCGTCATGGTCTCGTCTTGGTCTCGTCAAAAGGGTGTCACGACTTTGTCAAGAACATGTCATGATAAAACTAGGGTTTGATAGATTAGGGTTTGATATAAAATTCTATCATTTTATGTGAAGTGAGGTTACATAAAATGATGAAATTTTGAGATAGTGTACTACTAGGTAGATAGAGGAAATCCACGGATTAAACTCCGGTTTGCTACGGAATCAAATGAAACGAAAAAATTCGGATATTACATATCCCGAAAATAACTTTTGGCCAAAACATAAAATATATATATTCCAGCAGGGGCATAAATTCAAATTCCCGAAACTTGGGCCAATTTCTAATATTAATTTCTGCAGGGGTATAAAATGCAACTTCAAAAGATGGGGTCAAAACTGCAATTATGAAATATGGGTACTTTTCTGCAATTATATCAAAAGTGAGGGGCCCTGATTTAATTAGGTTAAAGACTCTCTCTTCAACCTATGAACAAACGCTGAAGCGTTGAAGGAGGGAAGCAGGCCGGCGGCGTAGAGCAGAGCAGGACACAAGGGGCTTTCGGTGGTGTGGCTTCGGCAGAGATCGGCTCCGGAAGCGCAACACAGAGACGGCTCCACCGGTGTGGCTCTCCGACGAATAGATGTAGGCAGAGGGGTTCCCTGGTGGTTGACGACGGTGGAGCACAGGGAAGGAAGGTGGCTCCGGCAGGAGAGGCGCGGCAAGGCACTTCCTTACGGCGAACAAAGACCTCGAGATGTTGCCGGCTCTTGTACTGCTGTTGCTGTGCTAATTCGAAACAGAAGAATGAATGGAGCAGAGGAATGGGGATTGAGTTGTTGGGGTCCCATGGTGGCCGTTCTCATCTCCGGTGGTGCGAATGCAAGGCAGCTCGGCTCCTCTGGCGATGCTCCAGTGGAGGAGGTCCCGGTTGCAACAAAAAGAGAGGAAGAACAAGGTGACGAACTGCACATGCCAGGGCGAGGTTGCTGTTTGCAAGGGAAGAGATCCAAAGAGAGTAGGGTGAGGCTGCTAGAACAGGAGGGGAAATGGGGGTGGCGTCACTTGCTGTGGAGAGTAGAGGGGAGAGAAGTTTGAGGTTGAACGTGAGGGATTTGCAGGGAGAATATCCGAGAGTAACAGAGGAGGAGGAAACGGAGAAGATCAAAGAGTTGCAGGGTGAAGATCCGAGGGTGCCGAGGGGTCTGTTTCATGCCTGAGATGCCAGGCTAGGCAATAGCCTGGGCGGGAAAAAGGCCAAAGGCCAGCGTTGGGCTAGAAGGGCGAAGGGTCAGCTCCCCATGCGGGAGAGAGAAGGGAAAGAAAAGAAAAGAGAAAAGAAAAGAAAATAAAGGACTAAAAAAAATATTCACGAACGGAATTAATCGGAACGGAAGTTCCGAATTGAAAAACTTTTCCGAACTTTTTCGAAAATAAACATACGGAAAATATATGTGGATCGAGTATAGAATAAACTCGCAAAATAACCTTTACGTCCTAGGAAATAAATCTCGTAAATAAATTACGAGATCCCAATAATAATTACAATACCGTTAAATATATACTCGGAAAAGAAAAAAATATATAAATAAATTTACGACTTAAAATACTCGTAGAACATACTCAAGATAATTAAAAATTATCAATGACATCCGGAAAGATGAAAGTCGCAAACGCATCTAAAATTGGGGCGTTACATAATGTATGATGAACTTATTGAATCTTGCTAAGTTTGTTGCCTAGACTTGAGAAAACCTAGTTCAATCGAGCTTATCTTGAATAATTGCAACTGAATTTCCCCTTTTAATATATTTTTAATAGGTTTCTTATTCAAAATGACGTTATGTAGATTGCTGGTCACCATTTTGGCATCGTTTAAGATAGCAAGATGTGCATGAACGGATGTCCGATACAAATATGGACATTTATGATTCTGTAACACCCCGAATCTTCACAATGGGCCCCGTCCTTACAACAACATCAACAATATACAATTGATAACAACAACACAAAGACTCAAATCCCAAACTCGTCCTATGATGTACAGGAACCCTAGTTTCCAACTCCTCCGGATCATTCGGCAACATCCTTAACTTGTAAGCCATCTACAATATCGGTATAAAACCGTTAGCTAATATTCTAAGCATTAGAAAGACGGTAAAGTCACGCACACATAAGTAAGTGTAAACACAAAACATGCTCACACACACAAGCCGTTTATTATCTTTCTTTTACGTCATTTCATTACTAGTTCCAATTTTTAAAATTGTGACACGAGAAGTCTCATGACTCTCTCCCATGTCCCCATATATCCAACAAGAGTGGTTTGGCGCACCTCCCGTATACCATGTGGAGTGGTGCAGTGCCCTCCCCGTATACCGTGTATGGTCTAGTCGCAAAGAACCTCCCAGTTTCCCTCGGGAGCTGGACAATGATGTCACCGCCCGATAAAACATACACTTGGGCCAATAATATTTATATAAGATGTCCTAGTCCGGTTTCATGGTTAAAACAACACTAAAGCACACACCACTGTCACACATCCAACTAATACGTAAAAGCGAGCTAAGTATGTCCGGAGACTTACCTCGTCTCAAGGATCAAACTGATAAAACCGTACTCCGTTTCCCGTAGGAAGATACTCTAGTCCCGCCCATCAAGACACACAATCAATATTACTCTCACATGCTAGAAGTCCTTAGACTTCTAGTCCCAACGATCTCGCAAGATCATAAACCAACTACACAAGCTAGGATACTTTCGTCCTAATCTCCACAACCTCAATCAATATGTAATCACAACCTCAAAGCCTCACCAACCTCACAAGATCAACCATGCGCTCACAATCGTATAACTAACTCAAGATCAACACACATCAAGCCTTAGATCATTCCAAAATCCTCAAACACTCACCTAAGGTTCAAAGCCACTACTTGGCATTCCACAAGGTTATGCTAGATCCAACCTAGCACGATTCTATCATAAACCTCACTAGGATATGAAGCGGACACAAGATCGAGGAAAGGAACCGCAACGCTAATCATCCACTAGTGCGGTCAAACTCCAAAAGGGCGATTCTTCGGGCTTCTCTTCGTTGTGCAGTAGTTTCCGGCACCTTATGGCTGGCTTGCTCCGTCCAGAATGATCAACACATGGATCCACACACTACAAAACATCCTAGTCCGGATCAACACACATGCAAAACATGTACGATCCTGTTTTTAGCCTTCACCGCCCCGTAGTGAAGGTAGCCGCCCCAGCGGCAGATCTTGGGTGTCACCGCCCCTGTGGAGATAGTGAGCCACCTCTACGGATGGTCGCGGTCGCGGAAGGGAAAACCGCCCCTACGGTTTTGCCCCAGATCGTCCTGGTATGTTTTTATTCTGTTTTTATTTCCTTCCATTGATTGAAGATCCAATCTTCTATCTTATGGGCTGGTTTTCCTATCTTGTTCTTAACCCTAGAATGTTCTTCTTTCGATCTTTTTCAACCTTCTCTATAAAATCCCGTCTTCTTCCCATTTTTTCCGCCTCTTGCATACGGTTCTTAAACCCTGAGAGCTACAGTAGTTTACCTTTGCAACCAACAATCTTGTTGAACATGTAAGTTCATCTTTCTTTGTTTCTTTCCCACGTCCATGTATCGCTGCATGCCGTTCTCCTTCTGTTTCATTTCATCCTCTCGTTCTTCCTTTTCTTCTTCTCCAAGAATCAAGTTTGAACCATGATTCTTGTTGGCCTTCCCGTTGTTGATATATTGATATTCACATGCTCCCTTGGTTGAGTTGTGACAAGTGTGGGTGTTGAAAGAAGCAAGCTTTGCCCTTTTCTGTGAGTTGTTGTCAAAAAGAATCCCGAAAGTCGTTACTGTCAATGCAAAGCCCCTGCGGCCGTCTGTTCTGCCTCCCTCGTGGCTGTGTGTTACTGCCCCCGCTGTTCTTCTACAGTAGCTCCCGTTCTTGATGAGCTGCTTCTTTCCTTGCTTTCCTTATTCCTTTCCTTGGACTATGTTTATGTTGTTGACCCTTGGTGTGATGTAAGACTAAGGTCGAGCCCTTAGCATGTGGAGATCTTCTAGAGATCATTGAGACTAGAAGTTATAGACATCTAGAAACCTTCAGTTCTAATTTGTGATGCCTAGTGTTAACATGCTTTACTTTGCTCCTTTCCTAAGGGAAACTGTTTTTTTCTCTGACCGCTTGAGTTACCTTCGAGTGAGGTAAGTCACTTGGACTTACTTAGCTTCATTCCTTATATTGGTTTGAGTATATTTGCTTGTTGCGTTCATTATTGTTGATAACGGAGTAATTATCCCAAATGCGAGGGTAAAGTATCTCATACTTGATACTTAAATTTCTCTCTTTCTTTATAGCGAGTTGAATTTTGTAGTAAAAAGCAAGTAATTTTTACCCAGTAGAAAGATCAATACTTATGGAAATTTAAATCCTTCTATTTTAAGGTGAAAACTTAGTTTTTAATTGACAAATAACCAAATTCATCCAAACTAACATTGCTCTTTATTTGTGAACAAGAAAAATATGATGATTTGTTGTAGGGGAATGTAAGGAGTGAGCAAGATTTGGTGGAGATCTCAAAGTCATTGATATATAAATGGTGTTGTGAACAACACCACAAACACAAAAATTGGTTGTATTGGTATTGTCAACAACACTAGAATAACAAAATAATGTTTGCAGAAGATGTAAACGACACTCGAATAGCACAATAATGTTTGCAGAAGATGTGTTTTTTAAATTTCTCATTCTTTCAAAACTTATCTATACAGAAATATTTTTGCATTTGTATATTCATCAAAAATTTTACCGGTTGAGCTTTGAAAATTTATGCCACATACTAAACCTGGTTTTTATACATGCACGTTTGGTATAAAGATTTCCGCTCGACTAAACATTAACTACAACTAGAGTTTGAAAGTTGGTGTTAAATTACCATAACTTATCGAAATTATGGATATAACGTCAATGCTTGATTGCAAAGAATAATTATCACGTGCGCAATATAACTGATGATGGTTCCTGCATTAATTACTTATTTATTATCGAACATCTCATTTATTCATCTCCGATGTCGTTTACAACAAAGTCATTAATGTAGATAAATACAAAATGAACATCCGAGAACGAAAGAAATAACAAATCAAACAAATAACATTATTTGTATTTTCACTACGTATGTTTTTTCGGCAAAGTTTTCCGAATTTAATATTGGTTCATAATAAAACTCCAACTATCAATTTTATCAAACCTTGATCGATTCTAAACTTAAGTTTGAGACGGAGTATATACGTATTTATCTTTACATTTTGATGAAACTAGTTAAACATGATTTAATTTCAATTCTCAAATTAAAAACAAATGAAAGGTCTCAAAAGAAAATAATGTTATCTGATCTCTATAAATTGCTAACTTAAAAAAGTTGAATAATCCGGAATCCCGAATATGTAAACAATAATCTTCAATCGTATCAAATAGTTCGACAGTAAGAAATAATTTATTTAACTTAAGTGGATTTGAATTAGAAATTCATTTTAAAATTGGACAAATCTTAACAGTTTGTTTACAAATTAATAACGAGATTCTCTTTCCATATTTCACCTAATTTAAAATTTCCTTTTTTATGATGTATATGTTTGTGTAGCACTTTTTACTTCCCTAAACCAAAAACATGGAACTAAGATAGGTTCTTATCCCCACATTCAAGATAATGTACATACATTCATAAAATAAAAAGGTACATAAGTTGAATTCCTCCGTATTTATAAAGTTACCTTAACATAATTATTTTTTTCATTTCTACATTAATTAGAATAATCCTAGGTTCAAGTGTTAAGATTTACAATACATTCAGACCGAGTTGTATACATGCATAGTATATTATCGAGATTTATGTTTAATTGAATCCGTCAGAGAAAAACTGATATAAATAACTCATATTTTTCTCAATTTCTACAAACTCTCATTTCAAAAGATCCAAAAGCGAAGTCATTAGAAAGTACTTACCGTCCATACAAACGAGAAAGAAGAACAAATGGAGAAGAATCCCTCATCTTGTTCATCTAGCCATACCAAGCCCAATCCAAACACGAATGAAAATAACGAAGTTGAGGCACCTGAATGGTTGCCTGCTGGTTGGGAAGTGAGAGGCGTAACTCGGACTTTTGGTCATGGTGCTGGACAAACTGATAAGGTGAGTTTAAGGTTTTGATTTTTTTTTATTTTCTTGAAATTATGTATGATAAACTTATTGAATCTTGTTAAGTTTGCTGCATAGACTTGTAAAAACCTAGATCAATTGAGCTTATTTTGAATAATTACAATTGAATTTCCTTTTTTAATTTATTTTTAATAGGTTTCTTATTCAAATGACGTTATTTAGATTGGTTGTAACCATTTTGACATCGTTTAAGATAAGAAAAAGTGCATGAACGGACGTCCGGTACAAATATGAACATTTATGATTCTAAGTCATTCCTTCTTATATATATATATATATATATCGAGGTTAACTAGTTCTAGAATTTGGTAGGTTTTCTTATTGTATAGTTTTCACTTTGTGGTTAACTGAGTTTCTAATTTACTGTGCATCTGTATATATACTTTAGGTTATGTTGTTTACATTAAACATTTCTAACAATATCATATGCTTTTGTTAGTACTACAAAGGTCCAAACTCAACGCAGTGGCTACGTTCGAAGCCTGAAGTGTTAACCTTCTTGCAAAACAATGATGAATCTAGAAGGAATAACCTCGATGAATCCAATATTGAGACCACGGTTAGTACTTTCATATTCAAATTTTAAACCTAAAGTTAATGATGTAATCAATTTAATAGTACCTACATATTGAACCAAATCCTAATTGTTATAAACTCACAAACTTTTTTGTAAAGCACCGCATGATTTTACGCTCATATGTGTTGTCTTTGTTTAATTTCATTTTGATAAGGATAATACTCTTCCAAAGGTGAGACTTGAAGGTGAAGTTCCATTAAAGGTGAAATGGATCATGCCTGACATGTGCAAACCATCATGGGAGGCAGAAGTTGATGGTGAAATAGTTCCGCCGTCTATCCGGAAAAAATGGGCTGATGCTTACACTTACATGGCATTGGAAACCAAAAATGATGGTGGGATGCCGGAAGACAATGCTTAAAATATCAGGAAAACATAATGTTATGTGATTTTAAGTTGATCATTTGACTTTGAAGTCTCCTTGAGTTTAGACTAAGTGATAGTTTAACTTTTCAGTTTTGAGTCAAAGTATGTTATTTCCGCTCTTTTATAGTTACATGATTGATATTATGATCCCGGTAATTTTTCAACTTTCAATGTTTACCCATTTATCTTCTACAATCATTAAATACTTACTAGATCAAAAAAACAAACAATATTTTTTGTTGTTTTCAATGACGTAAATTGTATGATATCTTAAGGAGTACAACTTAATCATCATATTAATAAATCATGACTCATCAACCCAATGTTAATTTATCTTGAATTTAATTGACAATAGGACTAGTTTGTCAAGCTTATTTTATGCAAGTTCTTTGTGAGAACGATGTAAAAACATTTATGGGCAATGAGATAAGAGTACTAACTTTTCTTGTTCTTAGTGTAGAGTTATTGATAAGATTACGAGTATCATTATACGCTTCCTTAGGTATGAGACTAAGAGTAATGCTAGGTCACCAGTTTCTTCAAGTAATGTGTGTAAGATATAGAAGAGCAAAAGTTACAACATGACGAAATATTTTCATATAACAAATGAAGGATGTTCAACAAAAAGGTTTATACATGCACATATCTAATATATGTTCTTATCTCATGAGAGGATGAATGCATGTTCAAACAAAATATATACATGAACATATAAAAGTACAACTAAGTCGATTTCTTCTTTTTTTCAATTATCATCTCATTTACTCATATCTAATGTCGGTTACAAATTTATTATTGTAGCTAAATAAGAAATCAACATTCTAATAACAAAAGCAATAAGAAATCTAATGTGTATAGGTGATGTCAATAACTACCGACTAACAAAATTGTGTGTTTTTTAAATTCCTCATTCTTTCAAAACATACCTTTACGGAAAGGTTTTATCATTTGCATATTCATTAAAATTTGTCATGGTTGAGCTTTGGAAATTTACGACACATTCCAAACTGGGTTTATACATGCATGATTTCGTATAGAGATTCCTGTTCAACTGAATATTAATACAAACTAAAGTTTGAAAGTATGTATTAATTTACCCTAACTTTTAAAAATAACGGATATAACTTCAATGCGTGATAACTTTTGGGGTTTTACCCGTAATTATAGTTACAATTAACGGGATTTCTTGGGAAACAACACCAATTAACACCGTATAATGAAATCTCATAGTCTCCAATTAAATTGTGTTTAACTTCCCGATGAGTTAAACAACTCAATTTAATCCAAACTAAATCGACCATGAAAATTTTAAATTCGGCCATTACAGTACACAACTATAATTAGTGATGGTCTATTCATTCATTATTTATTTATTATCGAATATCATCTCATATATGTCGTTTACAAAGTCATTATTGTAGCTAAATAAGAAATCAACGTTACGAGAACAAAAGCAACAAGAAATCTAATGTGTATAGGTGATGTCAACAACACCCGAAAAACAAAGTAATGTGTTTTAAAATTCCTCATTCTTCCAAAACATATACCTTTACGAAAAGGTTTTTACTTTGTCATATTCATTAAAATTTGTCATGGTTGAGCTTTGGATACTTGTTATCGAACATCATCTCATTTATTCATCTCCGATGTCGTTTACAAACAAAATCACTATTGTAGCTAAATAATATATAAACATTCCGAAAACAAAAACAATAAGAAATATAATAAAAAAAACGTTATTTCTAATTCCACAAGACATGTTTTCATGACAATGTTTGAAAGTATGTGTTAAATTACCTCAACTAATAAAAATTACGAATGCAACGTCAATGCGTGATTTTAAAGAATAATTAGCACGTTCACAATATAATTAATGATGATTTGTTCAATAAATACTTATTTATTATCGAACATCGTCTCATTTTATTCATCTCCAATGTTGTTTACAAATAAAGTCATTATTGTCGCTAAATGAGAAATAAACATTCAAGAACAAAAGCAATAATAAATCTAATAAATAACATTTTTTATAATTTCACTAGATATGTTTTGTTGGTAAAATTTTACGAATTTAATATTGATTCATTAGATACATATATATACCAATACTGAAAACTACAATTATCAATTTTATCAAATCTTGATCGGTTTCCAAAATTAACTTTGTAACGGAGTATATATGTAATTTTTTTCACATATGGATGAAAGTACTTAAGCATGATTTAATTTTAATTCTCAATTTAAAAATAAACGAAAGAGATCGAGAAGAAAATAATCTTATGTGATCTTTGTAAATTGCTAGAGTAAAAAAGATGAATAATCCAGAATCGCGAATATGTAAACTGTAAAATCCGGAATTTTTATTCCGTCTTTTTACGTTATAAAATAGATCTCGATCTATCAATTCATACCCGTCTACTTAGTTAGACATATTAGGATAAAAATTATCATTTTATGTAGACCTCCTTCACATAAAATGATGGAACTTTTTATAAGTTTATCATTTTATGTGACTTACCTTCACATAAAATGATAGAGTTGGTAACTAAACCTAAACTGTAAAATATTCCGTACCCGGTTATTCCGTACATTAATTTCGGATTCTCGATTCCGAACTACAATTAGTACCGGGCTACAATTTCCTTCGTCCAACAGCCAGTCCGGGAGCTGCTTGTCCAGTCGCCCAGCAGCCTTGTCCGCTCCAGCCAGCAGCCCAGCAGCCTTGTCCGCTCCAGCCAGCAGCCCAGCTGCTTGTCCGCTCCAGCCAGCAGCCCAGCAGCCTTGTCCGCTCCAGCCAGCAGCCCAGCTGCTTGTCCGCTCCAACCAGCAGCCCAGCTGCTGTCCGCTCCAGCCCAGAAGCCAATAGCCCAGCTGCTTGCCCGCCAGTCCAGCCTTCTGCAGTCTCCAGTTCAGCCCAGCAGCAATCAGTCTTCAGCCCAGCGTCAGATTACTCGCACCTCCTCCTGCAGAACAGCCGTTACATCTCTTCCCCTTTCTGTAACCGTTCTCTTTCCTATCGTATCCCCCGAATCTCGTTCTTCCCTTCTGCGTTTTATTTTCTTCCGTTTCTGCATTCCTTTGCTGCTGCATCGCCTTTCTGTAATCGATCTGCTGCATCGCCTTCTGCTTCGACCTACTGCACACCTTCATCGAACCATTGGACCTCGACCTGCTGCAGATTTCGACCCTACCGAAACCAGGTTAGTGCAGCGACCTTATTTGTTTCCGTCTTCAATTCAATCTCTGTGCTGACCCATCTGCGCACAACCTCACCACCCTTCTCTTCTTGCCTCTTCTACCGACGTTGCTGTGCCCGAACTGCAACCACTACTGAACCAAAGGGGCTAAGTCCGTTGTTTTGCAGCCACGGTAACGAGTCTCCAGTTGCTTACCGGACCTTACGGAGACCTTCTGCATACACTCTCCGGTAGGTCTTTCTCTACTCTCCTTTCCCCACTCTTAACCAATCGGAGTAGTGATCTCCCTTCTTTTGTTTCGCTTCAGCAACGTAGTCCATTGCGAGGTTGCGAGTCAGGAATCAAAGAACGCAGAACCAATCTACTGCAACGAGTAAGCAATTCTGTATGTTGTTGTTACTCCCTTTACAACTAGATTGTAATGTCTCTAGCTATATTGATTCATCTTGTTATTTAGGCTACTGTTGTTCGGCCTTAAGCATAGATAAAATAGTGTTAAGTAGCTGCTGGGAATTTCACATAAAATGATAGACAAAAGGCTGCTGTAATTTATTTTATTTCCTTCAGCTTTTAGGTTACCAACAGCTCATCTTGTCGATCAATTATAAAACGTTTGGATAAAGATCCACCGTTGAATTTTGGATATGTTGTAGACGGATATATGTAGTTTAGCATATTAAAATTTTGGGAGAAATGAACGGTCGGATTGAAAGTTATGAGCTCCCGAAGTTAGGTAGTTGAGCAGTTTTGGTAAACTTAAAATTTGGCTACGGATAGGAAAGTAGAGTGAAGAACCGACTTTGGGAATTATTATAAAAATATCGGCTGAACAGTTTGGAGAAATTCTTTCTTCTCAGGTTAGATAGAACCTCATAGATGATCTAGAGATTTAATTCGGAAATTTTATAAGCTGTTAAGAATTTTATATTTAGAGCCGAAGTTAAACCTTTTTCGATTCTTCCGGAAAATAGAAACATAGGAAAAATGTCAGTTTCGAACCAAGTAAAATTCTAAGAGTTAGGATATAATTTTAGAACTTCAAATAGGAGTTTGGACATGAATTTTTAGGTTTCGAGAAAATCAGAACCAAGGGTAAAATGGTCATTTTACCCTAAAACTAATACTGTAACTAATACGTCTTAATATCTATTTGATCTTAGAAGTTTTAGACTTCTATCTACGTGAAAGTGTGCTAATACACTTATCGCCTTTGACAGGCAACTGAGTGGGTACAGTTTACAAAGCGAGTGGT
Organism: Fagopyrum homotropicum; assembly: GCA_033239125.1. NCBI lineage: Eukaryota > Viridiplantae > Streptophyta > Magnoliopsida > Caryophyllales > Polygonaceae > Fagopyrum > Fagopyrum homotropicum. The sequence goes on from BSWB01000004.1 coordinate 35,280,804, forward strand.
TATTAAAGAGTCGAGCGTTATAACAGGTAAGTCCTTTGGGCTTACTTAGCTGACTGCTAAATATGAGTATAAATGATGATGGTGGTGTGTGATTGACGTGTTAGAGAGATAGGTTGTGATATATAAATACCGAACTGTATTTTTGGCCTAAGAGTAACGGGCGGTGGCATTCCGCTCAGTAGCTCGCGGGGCGCTGGGGGTTTCTTTCGGGACTAGTCCACACATGGTTTGTAGTGATGCTACCAAAGGAAGTCAGCTAGACCTACACCAGTTGGATAAGGAACGGAGGCGAGAACTAATAATAGCTCTCGTGCCACAACTTAAATTGAATAATGTGAATCATTAAATAATAGATAATAATTGGTTGAGTGCCAGCATGATGTTTGTTTATTTCTATTTCTGCTTGTGTTTGTGCTGTTATCATTTTGCTTATATTTGGTTAGTTAGCTAACTGTTGATATGTTGTTTAGATTTGACACAGGTTAGAGCAGATGCCGAGTGATCCAGATGGTAGTGGTCAGCCGGGGTGTCGTACTTTAGGACGTTTTACAGTTTCTGCATTTGTGGGTTTTATAGTTGAACATTTTCCTTTCGTACTTTGATATATTCCGTTTTCCGGCTGTAGTTAATCTGGTCACATTCATGCATTGATAAAAACTATTTTATGATTTCTGGTTTTTCCTTATCTGTGCCTTGTTGTAAGATCACGTTAAGTTATTGTCAAACTAAGGTCGGGACCCACTGTGCGGTCCTAACCAGTAACTCCCTAGGTTGTAAAATTTGGGGTGTTACAACATGGTATCAGAGCTCTAGGTTGGCAACAAGGCACTTGAATCTTCTAAAAAGGTCGTATAAGTAAATAAACAGAACCCGAAAAGGGTCTGAGTTTTCCAAAGAAAATTTTTGGTTTTAAAATGCATACAGAGTCGGGTTGGGATAGAAAGTACGGACGACCACCACTACCTCTGCGGATCTCGGTAATCTTAGAATAATTATGGACTTGTACTGTTATGATAGATTAGCTAGTTTATAACTGTAGTTATTACTATTCGTGCAGATGGCACGTACTAGGGCTGCACAAGTGACTGGCCGAGGTAGGGGTCGTCCCCCCTTTCCCCCAGTCAGACAGGATCGAGCTGATAGCACCCCTACTGTTAGAGGGCGTGGTCGTGTGGGTAGACCTCCACTAGGGAGAGGTCGAGGACGAGTTCCTCGAGATGACCCACCTGCAGCAAGCGTACCAGAGGTTGCTGTAGAAGAAGTAGCTGAGAGTGTAGGCCCCGAGGTCAGGCCTGTGACCGCCGCTAGGTCTGGAGCGCAAGGAGCTCGTTCTACTGAGTCGGGACGTGTCTTTATTGGAGCATCGGAGTATAGGGAGTTCAGAGCCTATGTGGAGCGCAGGGAGGAAGCTGCCAGAGTGGAGAGGCTTACTCAGGTACCACTAGTGGTACCGGCTAGGTCAGCTCAGGTGACACAGGGAGTGTCTCAGGTGCCGGCTGTATCTGAGAGGAGGGCTGATGTTGATAGAGCACCTACTGGGGTCAGAGCACCGAGACCGGATGAGTGGTTGAAGGCTTTCAACTCTCAGAAGGTCCCCTCATTCAGCGGAGAGATAGGGCTAGAGGTGGAGCACTGGATAGGGAAGATTGAGACTGCTTTGGAGGCAATACGTTGCCCCGTGGACCGACAGGTAGATTTGATACAGACCTGCTTCACAGATGATGCTCATTCATGGTGGCGTACCATTCGTGGCCGAGTCACCAGCTGGGAGCAGATGAAGAACATTATTAGAGACAGATACTGCCCAGTTTCGCTGAGGAGGGAGAGATTCCAGGATTTTATTGAAGCGGGATTCGAGGATATCCCGATTGCTGCAGCCATAAAGAAGTTTCAGAAAGAGTTGACCTTGCTTGGACCGTCTGCACCTCCAGAAGAGCAGCATGTTTATCTTTTCTCCAGGAGGTTGAGAGAGAGTACCCGATCCTACCTGGCTGGATTCCGCTGTGAGACCTTGTCTGATTATCAGGATAGGGCCTCTGCTTATGAGAGAGATAGGCCAGCTTCTAGGAAGGCAGTTCAGTCTAGTGGGCCGGATAAGCGGCAGAGGACAGGACATGCTGGTAGCAGTACAGTAGTAGCAGGTTATGGTAGAGGACAGACTCAGGGGAGGTCCAGCTACCACTCTACAGTTCGGACTCCCAGTGGAGATCGACAGTGCTTTAACTGTGGTGGCCGTGATCACATTAAGCCGGACTGCCCGAAACCACCGGTCACTTGCTTCACTTGTGGGAAGCCGGGACACAGGGCTACTTTCTGCCGTCAGGGCAAGGCTTCTTCTCAGCAGGGATCTTCTCCTACAGGTGCTGAGAAGAGTGTACAGAGACCCCCTCAGTACCGAGCTCCGAGTCAGCAGCAGCAGCAGTACCGGGCTCCAGGACATCCTGCTTCATACAGTACTGCACAGGGATCAGGTCGTGGCAGAGGACGTGGTAGTACCACTGACACCAGAGGAGGACCATCGAGAGTGTTTGAGGTGAGGAACACTGAGCAGCCTGCAGCACCTACGACCACAGGTACTATTTGGATCCATGACTTACCTGTGCGCGTTTTATTTGATACGGGTGCAACGCACTCCTTTATATCAGATGCATGTGTAGATAGGTTGTCCTTAGCTACAGTAGAGGGTGTACCTTTTGTGGTTGGGTTACCAGATGGGGGTAAGGTTAGAGGATCCCGAGAGATTTATGACTGCCCTATTCACCTAGGAGGCCGGATTTGGTTAGTAAATTTTCTAGTCATGCCCTTAGCACATGAGGACGTGATATTAGGGATAGATTGGATGACTAGACATGGAGCCGTCTTGGATATTGGTAGGAGGACTGTGATTGTTGCCACAGAGGAGGGCCATAGAGTTATATTCCGAGGTTGGGACCTCGGAAAGTCCGGCACAGTTATCAGTGCAGTGAGGGCAGCCAGACTGATAGCACAGAGTTGCGAGGCCTTCTGGTGTTATGCCATGAAGGAGCGCAAGAGCCTGACAGTAGAGGAGATACCAGTCGCATGCGAGTTTGCAGAGGTCTTCAGGGACGACTTACCAGGGCTACCTCCACAGAGGAGTGTGGACTTTAGCATCGAGTTAGAGCCGGGCACGAGACCGATCTCGAAGGCTCCGTACCGCATGGCCCCGATAGAGCTGCTTGAGCTGAAGAAGCAGTTAGAGGAGTTAGCAAAGAAGGGCTTCATACGCCCTAGTGTTTCTCCCTGGGGCGCACCAGTGTTATTTGTGAGGAAGAAAGATGGATCGATGAGGCTGTGTATCGACTACAGGGAGCTGAACAAGGTCACCATCAAGAATAAGTATCCATTGCCTCGCATAGATGATCTGCTGGACCAGCTGCATGGAGCGTCAGTGTTCTCGAGGATAGATTTGAGATCGGGTTATCACCAGCTGAGGGTGAGAGATCAGGACATACCTAAGACGGCATTCCGGACTAGGTATGGTCATTATGAGTTTGTAGTGATGCCATTCGGGCTCACTAATGCGCCAGCAGTATTTATGGAGTTGATGAATGGGATTTTCATCGACTTCCTAGACCAGTTTGTAGTGGTCTTTATTGACGACATTCTAGTTTACTCTAGAAGTCGAGAGGAGCATGCCGGACACTTGAGGACAGTGCTGCAGATTCTACAGGATAGTCAGCTATATGCTAAACTATCCAAGTGTGAGTTCTGGATGTCAGAGGTGGCATTCCTAGGCCATGTAGTGACTGCTGAGGGGATTAAGGTCGACCCAGCAAAGATTGAGTCAGTGTCATCTTGGCAACCTCCGAAGAATGTTAAGGAGGTTCGCAGCTTCCTAGGATTGGCAGGTTATTACCGTCGGTTTGTGGAAGGGTTTTCTCTGATCGCCCGACCACTTACTTCCCTCCTAAGGAAGACTACTCGGTTCGTATGGTCTGAGCCGTGTCAGCAGAGTTTTGATGAGCTGAAGAGGAGATTGACGTCTGCTCCGATCTTAGCACAACCTGAGGGTACAGAGGACTTCGTAGTGTACAGTGACGCATCCAAGCTGGGCTTGGGGTGTGTCTTGATGCAGATGGGTAAGGTTATAGCATATGCGTCTCGACAGTTGAAGACGTATGAGGAGAACTACCCCACTCATGACCTGGAGTTAGCAGCAGTAGTGCACGCTCTTAAGATCTGGCGTCATTACCTCTATGGAGCGACCTGTCAGATCTTCACAGACCATAAGAGTCTGAAGTACATATTCACTCAGCGGGAGTTGAATAACCGCCAGAGACGGTGGCTAGAGTTGATCAAGGATTTCGACCTTGAGATACTTTACCACCCCGGAAAGGCGAATGTAGTTGTTGACGCTTTGAGTCGGAAGACGCCTCAGGAAAAGGCGATAGCTCGGCTGACAGTACAGCCACAGTTACAGAGAGACTTAGCTTGGTTGGAGGTAGAGATCCAGTTCCCCGATACAGCTCATCAGTTAGCCACCTTAGAGTTACTTCCTGACCTGTTGGGTGAGATCCGACAGAAGCAGGAGACCTGTCCGACTTTGATCCGGATCCGAGACCGGATTTCACGAGATGAGGCACCTCAGTTCACTATTGGTGCCGATGGAGTGATGAGACGACAGGACCGTGTCTGTGTGCCATCAGACAGTGAGCTGATACAGAGGATACTAGGTGAGGCTCATGCTACACCGTACTCCGTACATCCCGGAGCGAGTAAGATGTATAAGGACGTGAGACGTTCCTTCTGGTGGGGCGGGTTGAAGCCCGATGTGGCCCGTTATGTAGCTCAGTGTGCGACCTGTCAGCAGGTTAAGATTGAGCACCGTAGATCCGGAGGAGAGCTACACCCACTTCCAGTACCACATTGGAAGTGGGAAGACATTTCTATGGATTTCGTCACCGGATTGAGGCTCAGCAGAGGTTTTGATGCCATTTGGGTAGTAGTAGACCGTCTGACGAAGACCGCCCGTTTCATTCCGATTAAGGAAACGTGGCCGGTAAACCGTCTAGCAGAGGAGTTCACCAGACACATTGTGAGACTCCATGGAGTACCGAGGACTATCGTCTCTGACAGGGATGGACGTTTTACCTCGAGGTTTTGGCAGCAGGTACACACTGCTCTGGGTACGAGTCTTCACTTTACCACTGCCTACCACCCACAGACAGACGGTCAGTCAGAGAGGACCATCCAGACCCTAGAGGACATGTTGCGGGCATGTGTGCTAGATTGGGGACAGGTATGGCCAGATCACCTCCCACTAGTAGAGTTTTCATATAATAACAGCTGGCATGCGTCTATTGGGATGGAACCTTACGAGGCTTTGTACGGACGGAGATGTCGTACGCCGCTATGTTGGGATGAGCCCAGCAAGGCTGATGGAGTTGTACCAGATCAGATACAGGACGACATCGCCCGGATTGCCTTAGTCCGGGAAAGGATGTTAGCAGCTCAGAGTCGTCAGAAGTCCTACGCCGACAAAAGGCGTCGACCTTTAGAGTTTAGAGTAGGTGCACAGGTGTGGTTGAGAGTGTCACCTACGAGAGGAGTTAGACGTTTCGGCATTAAGGGGAAGCTGAGTCCCCGGTATGTCGGCCCATTTGAGATCGTAGAGAGAGTCGGAGAGGTTGCCTACCGACTAGCACTGCCACCAAGACTAGAGGGAGTACACCCAGTTTTTCATGTATCTCAGCTGCGAGAGTACATACCGGACCCTAGACACATCATCAGTCATGAGGATTTGATAGTTGAGCCAGACCACACTTTTGTGGAGTATCCAGTAGCCGTTCTAGAGCGTAGCGTTAGGCGCCTGCGTTCTAAGGAGATACCGATGTTGAGGATTCAGTGGTCTAGACGAGGAGTTGATGAGGCTACCTGGGAGACAGAGGAGAGCATTAGACGTAATTACCCTGAGTTCTTTGTGGAGTTAGCCGCTACCTCAGTACCGACGGGTTAGTACTAAGACGAGACCTTATATGACTTCTGTGATTATATGTTTACATAATTGTTTATGTTTATGTGCTTGATGACGTGAGTAGTTGCTTGCTAGAATATATTCCTTGAAGGGAAAGGTAAAGGGTAGGTATCTTATCCCAAGTTTCGGGACGAAACTTATTTTAAGGGGGTACTGATGTAAAATCCGGAATTTTTATTCCGTCTTTTTACGTTATAAAATAGATCTCGATCTATCAATTCATACCCGTCTACTTAGTTAGACATATTAGGATAAAAATTATCATTTTATGTAGACCTCCTTCACATAAAATGATGGAACTTTTTATAAGTTTATCATTTTATGTGACTTACCTTCACATAAAATGATAGAGTTGGTAACTAAACCTAAACTGAAAAATATTCCGTACCCGGTTATTCCGTACATTAATTTCGGATTCTCGATTCCGAACTACAATTAGTACCGGGCTACAATTTCCTTCGTCCAACAGCCAGTCCGGGAGCTGCTTGTCCAGTCGCCCAGCAGCCTTGTCCGCTCCAGCCAGCAGCCCAACAGCCTTGTCCGCTCCAGCCAGCAGCCCAGCTGCTTGTCCGCTCCAGCCAGCAGCCCAGCAGCCTTGTCCGCTCCAGCCAGCAGCCCAGCTGCTTGTCCGCTCCAGCCAGCAGCCCAGCTGCTGTCCGCTCCAGCCCAGAAGCCAATAGCCCAGCTGCTTGCCCGCCAGTCCAGCCTTCTGCAGTCTCCAGTTCAGCCCAGCGTCACATTACTCGCACCTCCTCCTGCTGAACAGCCGTTACATCTCTTCCCCTTTCTGTAACCGTTCTCTTTCCTATCGTATCCCCCGAATCTCGCTCTTCCCTTCTGCGTTTTATTTTCTTCCGTTTCTGCATTCCTTTGCTGCTGCATCGCCTTTCTGTAATCGATCTGCTGCATCGCCTTCTGCTTCGACCTACTGCACACCTTCATCGAACCATTGGACCTCGACCTGCTGCAGATTTCGACCCTACCGAAACCAGGTTAGTGCAGCGACCTTATTTGTTTCCGTCTTCAATTCAATCTCTGTGCTGACCCATCTGCGCACAACCTCACCACCCTTCTCTTCTTGCCTCTTCTACCGACGTTGTTGTGCCCGAACTGCAGCCACTACTGAACCAAAGGGGCTAAGTCCGTTGTTTTGCAGCCACGGTAACGAGTCTCCAGTTGCTTACCGGACCTTACGGAGACCTTCTGCATACACTCTCCGGTAGGTCTTTCTCTACTCTCCTTTCCCCACTCTTAACCAATCGGAGTAGTGATCTCCCTTCTTTTGTTTCGCTTCAGCAACGTAGTCCATTGTGAGGTTGCGAGTCAGGAATCAAAGAACACAGAACCAATCTACTGCAACGAGTAAGCAATTTTGTATGTTGTTGTTACTCCCTTTACAACTAGATTGTAATGTCTCTAGCTATATTGATTCATCTTGTTATTTAGGCTACTGTTGTTCGGCCTTAAGCATAGATCAAATAGTGTTAAGTAGCTGCTGGGAATTTCACATAAAATGATAGACAAAAGGCTGCTGTAATTTATTTTATTTCCTTCAGCTTTTAGGTTACCAACAGCTCATCTTGTCGATCAATTATAAAACGTTTGCATAAAGATCCACCGTTGAATTTTTGATATGTTGTAGACGGATATATGTAGTTTAGCATATTAAAATTTGGGGAGAAATGAACGGTCGGATTGAAAGTTATGAGCTCCCAAAGTTAGGTAGTTGAGCAGTTTTGGTAAACTTAAAATTTGGCTAAGGATAGGAAAGTAGAGTGAAGAACCGACTTTGGGAATTATTATAAAAATATCGGCTGAACAGTTTTGAGAAATTCTTTCTTCTAAGGTTAGATAGAACCTCATAGATGATCTAGAGATTTAATTCGGAAATTTTATAAGCTGTTAAGAATTTTATATTTAGAGCCGAAGTTAAACCTTTTTCGATTCTTCCGGAAAATAGAAACATAGGAAAAATGTCAGTTTCGAACCAAGTAAAATTCTAAGAGTTAGGATATAATTTTAAAACTTCAAATAGGAGTTTGGACATGAATTTTTAGGTTTCAAGAAAATCGGAACCAAGGGTAAAATGGTCATTTTACCCTAAAACTAATACTGTAACTAATACGTCTTAATATCTATTTGATCTTAGAAGTTTTAGACTTCTATCTACGTGAAAGTGTGCTAATACACTTATCGCCTTTGACAGGCAACTGAGTGGGTACAGTTTACAGAGCGAGTGGTTATTAAAGAGTCGAGCGTTATAACAGGTAAGTCCTTTGGGCTTACTTAGCTGACTGCTAAATATGAGTATAAATGATGATGGTGGTGTGTGATTGACGTGTTAGAGAGATAGGTTGTGATATATAAATACCGACCTGTATTTTTGGCCTAAGAGTAACGGGCGGTGGCATTCCGCTCAGTAGCTCGCGGGGCGCTGGGGGTTTTTTTCGGGACTAGTCCACTCATGGTTTGTAGTGATGCTACCAAAGGAAGTCAGCTAGACCTACACCAGTTGGATAAGGAACGGAGGCGAGAACTAATAATAGCTCTCGTGCCACAACTTAAATTGAATAATGTGAATCACTTAAATAATAGATAATAATTGGTTGAGTGCCAGCATGATGTTTGTTTATTTCTATTTCTGCTTGTATTTGTGCTGTTATCATTTTGCTTATATTTGGTTAGTTAGCTAACTGTTGATATGTTGTTTAGATTTGACACAGGTTAGAGCAGATGCCGAGTGATCCAGATGGTAGTGGTCAGCCGGGGTGTCGTACTTTAGGACGTTTTACAGTTTCTGCATTTGTGGGTTTTATAGTTGAACATTTTCCTTTCGTACTTTGATATATTCCGTTTTCCGGCTGTAGTTAATCTGGTCACATTCATGCATTGATAAAAACTATTTTATGATTTCTGGTTTTTCCTTATCTGTGCCTTGTTGTAAGATCACGTTAAGTTGTTGTCAAACTAAGGTCGGGACCCACTGTGCGGTCCTAACCAGTAACTCCCTAGGTTGTCAAATTTGGGGTGTTACATAAACAACAATCTTCAATCGTATCATATAATTCGATTGTAAGTACTAATTTATTTAACTTTAATGGATTTGAATTAGAAATTCTATTTGAAAATGGACAAGTCATAACCGTTTGTTTACAAATCAATAACGAGATTTTCTTTACATATTTCAACAAATTTGAAATTGCCTTTTGAATTATGTGTATGTTTCTGTAGTACTTAATACTTCCCTAGACCAAAACTGTAGAATTAATATATGTTCTCATCCCTATATTCAAGAGGATGTACATACATTACTAGTATATAAAGATACAAAAGTTGAATTTCTCATTATTTTCAAAGTTACCTTAACATAATTTTTTTTTTCATTTTTTCATTATTTGGAATTTTCTCAAGTTCAATTGTACAGATTTGCAATACATTCAGAATGAATTGTATACATGCACAATATATTATCGAGATTTCAGTTTAGTTGAATCCTTAATCGAAAAACTGATATAAATAACTCATATTTTTCTCAATTTCTACAAACTCTCATTTAAAACTAGCTAGAAGCAAAGTCATTAGAAAATACTTATCGTCTATACAAATGAGAAAGAAATACAAATGACTAAGAATCCCTCATCTGGTTCATCTAGCCATACAAAACCAAATCCAAACAAGACAACTAGTGAAAATAACGATCTTGAGCTAACCGAATGGTTGCCTAGTTGGGAAATGAGAGTTGTAACTCAGACTTTTTATTATGGTGTTGGAAATACTGATAGTATGAATTTAAGTTTATTGTGTTTTTAGTTTTCTTGAAATAATGTATGATGAACTTATTGAATCTTGCTAAGTTTGTTGCCTAGACTTGAGAAAACCTAGTTCAATTGAGCTTATCTTGAATAATTGCAACTGAATTTCCCCTTTTAATATATTTTTAATAGGTTTCTTATTCAAAATGACGTTATGTAGATTGCTGGTCACCATTTTGGCATCGTTTAAGATAGCAAGATGTGCATGAACGGATGTCCGATACAAATATGGACATTTATGATTCTGTAACACCCCAAATCTTCACAATGGGCCCCGTCCTTACAACAACATCAACAATATACAATTGATAACAACAACACAAAGACTCAAATCCCAAACTCGTCCTATGATGTACAGGAACCCTAGTTTCCAACTCCTCCGGATCACTCGGCAACATCCTTAACTTGTAAGCCATCTACAATATCGGTATAAAACCGTTAGCTAATATTCTAAGCATTAGAAAGACGGTAAAGTCACGCACACATAAGTAAGTGTAAACACATAACATGCTCACACACACAAGCCGGTTTACTATCTTTCTTTTACGTCATTTCATTACTAGTTCCAATTTTTAAAATTGTGACACGAGAAGTCTCATAACTCTCTCCCATGTCCCCATATACCCAACAAGAGTGGTTTGGCCCACCTCCCGTATACCATGTGGAGTGGTGCAGTGCCCTCCCCGTATACCGTGTATGGTCTAGTCGTAAAGAACCTCCCAGTTTCCCTCGGGAGCTGGACAATGATGTCACCGCCCGATAAAACATACACTTGGGCCAATAATATTTATATAAGATGTCCTAGTCCGGTTTCATGGTTAAAACAACACTAAAGCACACACCACTGTCACACATCCAACTAATACGTAAAAGCGAGCTAAGTATGTCCGGAGACTTACCTCGTCTCAAGGATCAAACTGATAAAACCGTACTCCGTTTCCCGTAGGAAGATACTCTAGTCCCGCCCATCAAGACACACAATCAATATTACTCTCACATGCTAGAAGTCCTTAGACTTCTAGTCCCAACAATCTCGCAAGATCATAAACCAACTACACAAGCTAGGATACTTTCGTCCTAATCTCCACAACCTCAATCAATATGTAATCACAACCTCAAAGCCTCACCAACCTTACAAGATCAACCATGCGCTCACAATCGTATAACTAACTCAAGATCAACACACATCAAGCCTTAGATCATTCCAAAATCCTCAAACACTCACCTAAGGTTCAAAGCCACTACTTGGCATTCCACAAGGTTATGCTAGATCCAACCTAGCACGATTCTATCATAAACCTCACTAGGATATGAAGCGGACACAAGATCGAGGAAGGGAACTCACTAGGGTAGGAACGCGATCGTGGAAGAAGGAAGCGCGACCGCGGAGAGGAGCAGAAGGCCGCATCTGGGCTGAACTATGCAGGAGCCGCCCCCGCCGCTCAGGCCAGCCACCACCACGGCACTGGTGTACAGGGCGCAACCGCAACGCTAATCATCCACTAGTGCGGTCAAACTCCAAAAGGGAGATTCTTCGGGCTTCTCTTCGTTGTGCAGTAGTTTCCGGCACCTTATGGCTGGCTTGCTCCGTCCAGAATGATCAACACATGGATCCACACACTACAAAACATCCTAGTCCGGATCAACACACATGCAAAACATGTACGATCCTATTTTTAGCCTTCACCGCCCCGTAGTGAAGGTAGCCGCCCCAGCGGCAGATCTTGGGTGTCACCGCCCCTGTGGAGATAGTGAGCCACCTCTACGGATGGTCGCGGTCGCGGAAGGGAAAACCGCCCCTACGGTTTTGCCCCAGATCGTCCTGGTATGTTTTTATTCAGTTTTTATTTCCTTCCATTGATTGAAGATCCAATCTTCTATCTTATGGGCTGGTTTTCCTATCTTTTTCTTAACCCTAGAATGTTCTTCTTTCGATCTTTTTCAACCTTCTCTATAAAATCCCGTCTTCTTCCCATTTTTTCCGCCTCTTGCATACGGTTCTTAAACCCTGAGAGCTACAGTAGTTTACCTTTGCAACCAACAATCTTGTTGAACATGTAAGTTCATCTTTCTTTGTTTCTTTCCCACGTCCATGTGTCGCTGCATGCCGTTCTCCTTCTGTTTCATTTCATCCTCTCGTTCTTCCTTTTCTTCTTCTCCAAGAATCAAGTTTGAACCATGATTCTTGTTGGCCTTCCCGTTGTTGATATATTGATATTCACATGCTCCCTTGGTTGAGTTGTGACGTGTGTGGGTGTTGAAAGAAGCAAGCTTTTCCCTTTTCTGTGAGTTGTTGTCAAAAAGAATCCCGAAAGTCGTTACTGTCAATGCAAAGCCCCTGCGGCCGTCTGTTTTGCCTCCCTCGTGGCTGTGTGTTACTGCCCCCGCTGTTCTTCTACAGTAGCTCCCGTTCTTGATGAGCTGCTTCTTTCCTTGCTTTCCTTATTCCTTTCCTTGGACTATGTTTATGTTGTTGACCCTTGGTGTGATGTAAGACTAAGGTCGAGCCCTTAGCATGTGGAGATCTTCTAGAGATCATTGAAACTAGAAGTTATAGACATCTAGAAACCTTCAGTTCTAATTTGTGATGCCTAGTGTTAACATGCTTTACTTTGCTCCTTTCCTAAGGGAAACTGTTTTTTTCTCTGACCGCTTGAGTTACCTTCGAGTGAGGTAAGTCACTTGGACTTACTTAGCTTCATTCCTTATATTGGTTTGAGTATATTGGCTTGTTGCGTTCATTATTGTTGATAACGGAGTAATTATCCCAAATGCGAGGGTAAAGTATCTCATACTTGATACTTAAATTTCTCTCTTTCTTTATAGCGAGTTGAATTTTGTAGTAAAAAGCAAGTAATTTTTACCCAGTAGAAAGATCAATACTTATGGAAATTTAAATCCTTCTATTTTAAGGTGAAAACTTAGTTTTTAATTGACAAATAACCAAATTCATCCAAACTAACATTGCTCTTTATTTGTGAACAAGAAAAGTATGATGATTTGTTGTAGGGGAATGTAAGGAGTGAGCAAGATTTGGTAGAGATCTCAAAGTCATTGATATATAAATGGTGTTGTGAAAAACACCACAAACACAAAAATTGGTGGTATTGGTATTGTCAACAACACTAGAATAACAAAATAATGTTTGCAGAAGATGTAAACGACACTCGAATAGCACAATAATGTTTGCAGAAGATGTGTTTTTTAAATTTCTCATTCTTTCAAAACTTATCTATACAGAAATATTTTTGCATTTGTATATTCATCAAAAATTTTACCGGTTGAGCTTTGAAAATTTATGCCACATACTAAACCTGGTTTTTATACATGCACGTTTGGTATAAAGATTTCCGCTCGACTAAACATTAACTACAACTAGAGTTTGAAAGTTGGTGTTAAATTACCATAACTTATCCAAATTATGGATATAACGTCAATGCTTGATTGCAAAGAATAATTATCACGTGCGCAATATAACTGATGATGGTTCCTGCATTAATTACTTATTTATTATCGAACATCTCATTTATTCATCTCCGATGTCGTTTACAACAAAGTCATTAATGTAGATAAATACAAAATGAACATCCGAGAACGAAAGAAATAACAAATCAAACAAATAACATTATTTGTATTTTCACTACGTATGTTTTTTCGGCAAAGTTTTCCGAATTTAATATTGGTTCATAATAAAACTCCAACTATCAATTTTATCAAACCTTGATCGATTCTAAACTTAAGTTTGAGACGGAGTATATACGTATTTATCTTTACATTTTGATGAAACTAGTTAAACATGATTTAATTTCAATTCTCAAATTAAAAACAAATGAAAGGTCTCAAGAAGAAAATAATCTTATCTGATCTCTATAAATTGCTAACTTAAAAAAGTTGAATAATCCGGAATCCCGAATATGTAAACAATAATCTTCAATCGTATCAAATAGTTCGACAGTAAGAAATAATTTATTTAACTTAAGTGGATTTGAATTAGAAATTCATTTTAAAATTGGACAAATCTTAACAGTTTGTTTACAAATTAATAACGAGATTCTCTTTCCATATTTCACCTAATTTAAAATATCCTTTTTTATGATGTATATGTTTGTGTAGCACTTTTTACTTCCCTAAACCAAAAACATGGAACTAAGATAGGTTCTTATCCCCACATTCAAGATAATGTACATACATTCATAAAATAAAAAGGTACATAAGTTGAATTCCTCGTTATTTATAAAGTTACCTTAACATAATTATTTTTTTCATTTCTACATTAATTAGAATAATCCCAGGTTCAAGTGTTAAGATTTACAATACATTCAGACCGAGTTGTATACATGCATAGTATATTGTCGAGATTTATGTTTAATTGAATCCGTCAGAGAAAAACTGATATAAATAACTCATATTTTTCTCAATTTCTACAAACTCTCATTTCAAAAGATCCAAAAGCGAAGTCATTAGAAAGTACTTACCGTCCATACAAACGAGAAAGAAGAACAAATGGAGAAGAATCCCTCGTCTGGTTCATCTAGCCATACCAAGCCCAATCCAAACACGAATGAAAATAACGAAGTTAAGGCACCTGAATGGTTGCCTGCTGGTTGGGAAGTGAGAGGCGTAACTCGGACTTTTGGTCATGGTGCTGGACAAACTGATAAGGTGAGTTTAAGGTTTTGATTTTTTTTTTATTTTCTTGAAATTATGTATGATAAACTTATTGAATCTTGTTAAGTTTGCTGCATAGACTTGTAAAAACCTAGATCAATTGAGCTTATTTTGAATAATTACAATTGAATTTCCTTTTTTAATTTATTTTTAATAGGTTTCTTATTCAAATGACGTTATTTAGATTGGTTGTAACCATTTTGACATCGTTTAAGATAAGAAAAAGTGCATGAACGGACATCCGGTACAAATATGAACATTTATGGTTCTAAGTCATTCCTTCTTATATATATATATATCGAGGTTAACTAGTTCTAGAATTTGGTAGGTTTTCTTATTGTATAGTTTTCACTTTGTGGTTAACTGAGTTTCTAATTTACTGTGCATCTGTATATATACTTTAGGTTATGTTGTTTACATTAAACATTTCTAACAATATCATATGCTTTTGTTAGTACTACAAAGGTCCAAACTCAACGCAGTGGCTACGTTCGAAGCCTGAAGTGTTAACCTTCTTGCAAAACAATGATGAATCTAGAAGGAATAACCTCGATGAATCCAATATTGAGATCACGGTTAGTACTTTCATATTCAAATTTTAAACCTAAAGTTAATGATGTAATCAATTTAATAGTACCTACATATTGAACCAAATCCTAATTGTTATAAACTCACAAACTTTTTTGTAAAGCACCGCATGATTTTACGCTCATATGTGTTGTCTTTGTTTAATTTCATTTTGATAAGGATAATACTCTTCCAAAGGTGAGACTTGAAGGTGAAGTTCCATTAAAGGTGAAATGGATCATGCCTGACATGCGCAAACCATCATGGGAGGCAGAAGTTGATGGTGAAATAGTTCCGCCGTCTATCCGGAAAAAATGGGCTGATGCTTACACTTACATGGCATTGGAAACCAAAAATGATGGTGGGATGCCGGAAGACAATGCTTAAAATATCAGGAAAACATAATGTTATGTGATTTTAAGTTGATCATTTGACTTTGAAGTCTCCTTGAGTTTAGACTAAGTGATAGTTTAACTTTTCAGTTTTGAGTCAAAGTATGTTATTTCCGCTCTTTTATAGTTACATGATTGATATTATGATCCCGGTAATTTTTCAACTTTCAATGTTTACCCATTTATCTTCTACAATCATTAAATACTTATTAGATCAAAAAAACAAACAATATTTTTTTTGTTGTTTTCAATGACGTAAATTGTATGATATCTTAAGGAGTACAACTTAATCATCATATTAATAAACCATGACTCATCAACCCAATGTTAATTTATCTTGAATTCAATTGACAATAGGACTAGTTTGTCAAGCTTATTTTATGCAAGTTCTTTGTGCGAGAACGATGTAAAAACATTTATGGGCAATGAGATAAGAGTACTAACTTTTCTTGTTCTTAGTGTAGAGTTATTGATAAGATTACGAGTATCATTATACGCTTCCTTAGGTATGAGACTAAGAGTAATGCTAGGTCACCAGTTTCTTCAAGTAATGTGTGTAAGATATAGAAGAGCAAAAGTTACAACATGACGAAATATTTTCATATAACAAATGAAGGATGTTCAACAAAAAGGTTTATACATGCACATATCTAATATATGTTCTTATCTCATGAGAGGATGAATGCATGTTCAAACAAAATATATACATGAACATATAAAAGTACAACTAAGTCGATTTCTTCTTTTTTTCAATTATCATCTCATTTACTCATATCTAATGTCGGTTACAAATTTATTATTGTAGCTAAATAAGAAATCAACATTCTAATAACAAAAGCAATAAGAAATCTAATGTGTATAGGTGATGTCAATAACTACCGACTAACAAAATTGTGTGTTTTTTAAATTCCTCATTCTTTCAAAACATACCTTTACGGAAAGGTTTTATCATTTGCATATTCATTAAAATTTGTCATGGTTGAGCTTTGGAAATTTACGACACATTCCAAACTGGGTTTATACATGCATGATTTCGTATAGAGATTCCTGTTCAACTGAATATTAATACAAACTAAAGTTTGAAAGTAGGTATTAATTTACCCTAACTTTTAAAAATAACGGATATAACTTCAATGCGTGATAACTTTTGGGGTTTTACCCGTAATTATAGTTACAATTAACGGGATTTCTTGGGAAACAACACCAATTAACACCGTATAATGAAATCTCATAGTCTCCAATTAAATTGTGTTTAACTTCCCGATGAGTTAAACAACTCAATTTAATCCAAACTAAATCGACCATGAAAATTTTAAATTCGGCCATTACAGTACACAACTATAATTAGTGATGGTCTATTCATTCATTATTTATTTATTATCGAATATCATCTCATATATGTCGTTTACAAAGTCATTATTGTAGCTAAATAAGAAATCAACGTTCCGAGAACAAAAGCAACAAGAAATCTAATGTGTATAGGTGATGTCAACAACACCCGAAAAACAAAGTAATGTGTTTTAAAATTCCTCATTCTTCCAAAACATATACCTTTACGAAAAGGTTTTTACATTGTCATATTCATTAAAATTTGTCATGGTTGAGCTTTGGATACTTGTTATCGAACATCATCTCATTTATTCATCTCCGATGTCGTTTACAAACAAAATCACTATTGTAGCTAAATAATATATAAACATTCCGAAAACAAAAACAATAAGAAATATAATAAAAAAAACGTTATTTCTAATTCCACAAGACATGTTTTCATGACAATGTTTGAAAGTATGTGTTAAATTACCTCAACTAATAAAAATTACGAATGCAACGTCAATGCGTGATTTTAAAGAATAATTAGCACGTTCACAATATAATTAATGATGATTTGTTCAATAAATACTTATTTATTATCGAACATCGTCTCATTTTATTCATCTCCAATGTTGTTTACAAATAAAGTCATTATTGTCGCTAAATGAGAAATAAACATTCAAGAACAAAAGCAATAATAAATCTAATAAATAACATTTTTTATAATTTCACTAGATATGTTTTGTTGGTAAAATTTTACGAATTTAATATTGATTCATTAGATACATATATATACCAATACTGAAAACTACAATTATCAATTTTATCAAATCTTGATCGGTTTCCAAAATTAACTTTGTAACGGAGTATATATGTAATTTTTTTCACATATGGATGAAAGTACTTAAGCATGATTTAATTTTAATTCTCAAATTAAAAATAAACGAAAGAGATCGAGAAGAAAATAATCTTATGTGATCTTTGTAAATTGCTAGAGTAAAAAAGATGAATAATCCAGAATCGCGAATATGTAAACAACAATCTTCAATCGTATCATATAATTCGATTGTAAGTACTAATTTATTTAACTTTAATGGATTTGAATTAGAAATTCTATTTGAAAATGGACAAGTCATAACCGTTTGTTTACAAATCAATAACGAGATTTTCTTTACATATTTCAACAAATTTGAAATTGCCTTTTGAATTATGTATATGTTTCTGTAGTACTTAATACTTCCCTAGACCAAAACTGTAGAATTAATATATGTTCTCATCCCTATATTCAAGAGGATGTACATACATTACTAGTATAGAAAGATACAAAAGTTGAATTTCTCATTATTTTCAAAGTTACCTTAACATAATTTTTTTTTTCATTTTTGCATTATTTGGAATTTTCTCAAGTTCAATTGTACAGATTTGCAATACATTCAGAATGAATTGTATACATGCACAATATATTATCGAGATTTCAGTTTAGTTGAATCCTTAATCGAAAAACTGATATAAATAACTCATATTTTTCTCAATTTCTACAAACTCTCATTTAAAACTAGCTAGAAGCAAAGTCATTAGAAAATACTTATCGTCTATACAAATGAGAAAGAAATACAAATGACTAAGAATCCCTCATCTGGTTCATCTAGCCATACAAAACCAAATCCAAACAAGACAACTAGTGAAAATAACGATCTTGAGCTAACCGAATGGTTGCCTAGTTGGGAAATGAGAGTTGTAACTCAGACTTTTTATTATGGTGTTGGAAATACTGATAGTATGAATTTAAGTTTATTGTGTTTTTAGTTTTCTTGAAATAATGTATGATGAACTTATTGAATCTTGCTAAGTTTGTTGCCTAGACTTGAGAAAACCTAGTTCAATTGAGCTTATCTTGAATAATTGCAACTGAATTTCCCCTTTTAATATATTTTTAATAGGTTTCTTATTCAAAATGACGTTATGTAGATTGCTGGTCACCATTTTGGCATCGTTTAAGATAGCAAGATGTGCATGAACGGATGTCCGATACAAATATGGACATTTATGATTCTGTAACACCCCGAATCTTCACAATGGGCCCCGTCCTTACAACAACATCAACAATATACAATTGATAACAACAACACAAAGACTCAAATCCCAAACTCGTCCTATGATGTACAGGAACCCTAGTTTCCAACTCCTCCGGATCACTCGGCAACATCCTTAACTTGTAAGCCATCTACAATATCGGTATAAAACCGTTAGCTAATATTCTAAGCATTAGAAAGACGGTAAAGTCACGCACACATAAGTAAGTGTAAACACATAACATGCTCACACACACAAGCCGGTTTATTATCTTTCTTTTACTTCATTTCATTACTAGTTCCAATTTTTAAAATTGTGACACGAGAAGTCTTATGACTCTCTCCCATGTCCCCATATACCCAACAAGAGTTGTTTGGCGCACCTCCCGTATACCATGTGGAGTGGTGCAGTGCCCTCCCCGTATACCGTGTATGGCCTAGTCGCAAAGAACCTCCCAGTTTCCCTCGGGAGCTGGACAATGATGTCACCGCCCGATAAAACATACACTTGGGCCAATAATATTTATATAAGATGTCCTAGTCCGGTTTCATGGTTAAAACAACACTAAAGCACACACCACTGTCACACATCCAACTAATTCGTAAAAGCGAGCTAAGTATGTCCGGACACTTACCTCGTCTCAAGGATCAAACTGATAAAACCGTACTCCGTTTCCCGTAGGAAGATACTCTAGTCCCGCCCATCAAGACACACAATCAATATTACTCTCACATGCTAGAAGTCCTTAGACTTCTAGTCCCAACGATCTCGCAAGATCATAAACCAACTACACAAGCTAGGATACTTTCGTCCTAATCTCCACAACCTCAATCAATATGTAATCACAACCTCAAAGCCTCACCAACCTCACAAGATCAACCATGCGCTCACAATCGTATAACTAACTCAAGATCAACACACATCAAGCCTTAGATCATTCCAAAATCCTCAAACACTCACCTAAGGTTCAAAGCCACTACTTGGCATTCCACAAGGTTATGCTAGATCCAACCTAGCACGATTCTATCATAAACCTCACTAGGATATGAAGCGGACACAAGATCGAGGAAGGGACCTCACTAAGGTAGGAACGCGATCGTGGAAGAAGGAAGCGCGACCGCGGAGAGGAGCAGAAGGCCGCATCTGGGCTGAACTATGCAGGAGCCGCCCCCGCCGCTCAGGCCAGCCACCACCACGACACTGGTGTACAGGGCGCAACCGCAACACTAATCATCCACTAGTGCGGTCAAACTCCAAAAGGGCGATTCTTCGGGCTTCTCTTCATTGTGCAGTAGTTTCCGGCACCTTATGGCTGGCTTGCTCCGTCCAGAATGATCAACACATGGATCCACACACTACAAAACATCCTAGTCCGGATCAATACACATGCAAAACATGTACGATCCTGTTTTTAGCCTTCACCGCCCCGTAGTGAAGGTAGCCGCCCCAGCGGCAGATCTTGGGTGTCACCGCCCCTGTGGAGATAGTGAGCCACCTCTACGGATGGTCGCGGTCGCGGAAGGGAAAACCGCCCCTACGTTTTTGCCCCAGATCGTCCTGGTATGTTTTTATTCAGTTTTTATTTCCTTCCATTGATTGAAGATCCAATCTTCTATCTTATGGGCTGGTTTTCCTATCTTGTTCTTAACCCTAGAATGTTCTTCTTTTGATCTTTTTCAACCTTCTCTATAAAATCCCGTCTTCTTCCCATTTTTTCCGCCTCTTGCATACGGTTCTTAAACCCTGAGAGCTACAGTAGTTTACCTTCGCAACCAACAATCTTGTTGAACATGTAAGTTCATCTTTCTTTGTTTCTTTCCCACGTCCATGTGTCGCTGCATGCCGTTCTCCTTCTGTTTCATTTCATCCTCTCGTTCTTCCTTTTCTTCTTCTCCAAGAATCAAGTTTGAACCTTGATTCTTGTTGGCCTTCCCGTTGTTGATATATTGATATTCACATGCTCCCTTGGTTGAGTTGTGACGTGTGTGGGTGTTGAAAGAAGCAAGCTTTGCCCTTTTCTGTGAGTTGTTGTCAAAAAGAATCCCGAAAGTCGTTACTGTCAATGCAAAGCCCCTGCGGCCATCTGTTCTGCCTCCCTCGTGGCTGTGTGTTACTGCCCCCGCTGTTCTTCTACAGTAGCTCCCGTTCTTGATGAGCTGTTTCTTTCCTTGCTTTCCTTATTCCTTTCCTTGGACTATGTTTATGTTGTTGACCCTTGGTGTGATGTAAGACTAAGGTCGAGCCCTTAGCATGTGGAGATCTTCTAGAGATCATTGAGACTAGAAGTTATAGACATCTAGAAACCGTTCAGTTCTAATTTGTGATGCCTAGTGTTAACATGCTTTACTTTGCTCCTTTCCTAAGGGAAACTGTTTTTTTCTCTGACCGCTTGAGTTACCTTCGAGTGAGGTAAGTCACTTGGACTTACTTAGCTTCATTCCTTATATTTGTTTGAGTATATTGGCTTGTTGCGTTCATTATTGTTGATAACGGAGGAATTATCCCAAATGCGAGGGTAAAGTATCTCATACTTGATACTTAAATTTCTCTCTTTCTTTATAGCGAGTTGAATTTTGTAGTAAAAAGCAAGTAATTTTTACCCAGTAGAAAGATCAATACTTATGGAAATTTAAATCCTTCTATTTTAAGGTGAAAACTTAGTTTTTAATTGACAAATAACCAAATTCATCCAAACTAACATTGCTCTTTATTTGTGAACAAGAAAAGTATGATGATTTGTTGTAGGGGAATGTAAGGAGTGAGCAAGATTTGGTGGAGATCTCAAAGTCATTGATATATAAATGGTGTTGTGAACAACACCACAAACACAAAAATTGGTGGTATTGGTATTGTCAACAACACTAGAATAACAAAATAATGGTTGCAGAAGATGTAAACGACACTCGAATAGCACAATAATGTTTGCAGAAGATGTATTTTTTAAATTTCTCATTCTTTCAAAACTTATCTATACAGAAATATTTTTGCATTTGTATATTCATCAAAAATTTTTCACCGGTTAAGCTTTGAAAATTTATGCCACATACTAAACCTGGTTTTTATACATGCACGTTTGGTATAAAGATTTCCGCTCGACTAAACATTAACTACAACTAGAGTTTGAAAGTTGGTGTTAAATTACCATAACTTATACAAATTATGGATATAACGTCAATGCTTGATTGCAAAGAATAATTATCACGTGCGCAATGTAACTGATGATGGTTCCTGCATTAATTACTTATTTATTATCGAACATCTCATTTATTCATCTCCGATGTCGTTTACAACAAAGTCATTAATGTAGATAAATACAAAATGAACATCCGAGAACGAAAGAAATAACAAATCAAACAAATAACATTATTTGTATTTTCACTACGTATGTTTTTTCGGCAAAGTTTTCCAAATTTAATATTGGTTCATAATAAAACTCCAACTATCAATTTTATCAAACCTTGATCGATTCTAAACTTAAGTTTGAGACGGAGTATATACGTATTTATCTTTACATTTTGATGAAACTAGTTAAACATGATTTAATTTCAATTCTCAAATTAAAAACAAATGAAAGGTCTCAAGAAGAAAATAATCTTATCTGATCTCTATAAATTGCTAACTTAAAAAAGTTGAATAATCCGGAATCCCGAATATGTAAACAATAATCTTCAATCGTATCAAATAGTTCGACAGTAAGAAATAATTTATTTAACTTAAGTGGATTTGAATTAGAAATTCATTTTAAAATTGGACAAATCTTAACAGTTTGTTTACAAATTAATAACGAGATTCTCTTTCCATATTTCACCTAATTTAAAATTTCCTTTTTTATGATGTATATGTTTGTGTAGCACTTTTTACTTCCCTAAACCAAAAACATGGAACTAAGATAGGTTCTTATCCCCACATTCAAGATAATGTACATACATTCATAAAATAAAAAGGTACATAAGTTGAATTCCTCCTTATTTATAAAGTTACCTTAACATAATTATTTTTTTCATTTCTACATTAATTAGAATAATCCCAGGTTCAAGTGTTAAGATTTACAATACATTCAGACCGAGTTGTATACATGCATAGTATATTATCGAGATTTATGTTTAATTGAATCCGTCAGAGAAAAACTGATATAAATAACTCATATTTTTCTCAATTTCTACAAACTCTCATTTCAAAAGATCCAAAAGCGAAGTCATTAGAAAGTACTTACCGTCCATACAAACGAGAAAGAAGAACAATGGAGAAGAATCCCTCATCTGGTTCATCTAGCCATACCAAGCCCAATCCAAACACGAATGAAAATAACGAAGTTGAGGCACCTGAATGGTTGCCTGCTGGTTGGGAAGTGAGAGGCGTAACTCGGACTTTTGGTCATGGTGCTGGACAAACTGATAAGGTGAGTTTAAGGTTTTGATTTTTTTTTATTTTCTTGAAATTATGTATGATAAACTTATTGAATCTTGTTAAGTTTGCTGCATAGACTTGTAAAAACCTAGATCAATTGAGCTTATTTTGAATAATTACAATTGAATTTCCTTTTTTAATTTATTTTTAATAGGTTTCTTATTCAAATGACGTTATTTAGATTGGTTGTAACCATTTTGACATCGTTTAAGATAAGAAAAAGTGCATGAACGGACGTCCGGTACAAATATGAACATTTATGATTCTAAGTCATTCCTTCTTATATATATATATATATCGAGGTTAACTAGTTCTAGAATTTGGTAGGTTTTCTTATTGTATAGTTTTCACTTTGTGGTTAACTGAGTTTCTAATTTACTGTGCATCTGTATATATACTTTAGGTTATGTTGTTTACATTAAACATTTCTAACAATATCATATGCTTTTGTTAGTACTACAAAGGTCCAAACTCAACGCAGTGGCTACGTTCGAAGCCTGAAGTGTTAACCTTCTTGCAAAACAATGATGAATCTAGAAGGAATAACCTCGATGAATCCAATATTGAGATCACGGTTAGTACTTTCATATTCAAATTTTAAACCTAAAGTTAATGATGTAATCAATTTAATAGTACCTACATATTGAACCAAATCCTAATTGTTATAAACTCACAAACTTTTTTGTAAAGCACCGCATGATTTTACGCTCATATGTGTTGTCTTTGTTTAATTTCATTTTGATAAGGATAATACTCTTCCAAAGGTGAGACTTGAAGGTGAAGTTCCATTAAAGGTGAAATGGATCATGCCTGACATGTGCAAACCATCATGGGAGGCAGAAGTTGATGGTGAAATAGTTCCGCCGTCTATCCGGAAAAAATGGGCTCATGCTTACACTTACATGGCATTGGAAACCAAAAATGATGGTGGGATGCCGGAAGACAATGCTTAAAATATCAGGAAAACATAATGTTATGTCATTTTAAGTTGATCATTTGACTTTGAAGTCTCCTTGAGTTTAGACTAAGTGATAGTTTAACTTTTCAGTTTTGAGTCAAAGTATGTTATTTCCGCTCTTTTATAGTTACATGATTGATATTATGATCCCGGTAATTTTTCAACTTTCAATGTTTACCCATTTATCTTCTACAATCATTAAATACTTATTAGATCAAAAAAACAAACAATATTTTTTTTGTTGTTTTCAATGACGTAAATTGTATGATATCTTAAGGAGTACAACTTAATCATCATATTAATAAACCATGACTCATCAACCCAATGTTAATTTATCTTGAATTCAATTGACAATAGGACTAGTTTGTCAAGCTTATTTTATGCAAGTTCTTTGTGCGAGAACGATGTAAAAACATTTATGGGCAATGAGATAAGAGTACTAACTTTTCTTGTTCTTAGTGTAGAGTTATTGATAAGATTACGAGTATCATTATACGCTTCCTTAGGTATGAGACTAAGAGTAATGCTAGGTCACCAGTTTCTTCAAGTAATGTGTGTAAGATATAGAAGAGCAAAAGTTACAACATGACGAAATATTTTCATATAACAAATGAAGGATGTTCAACAAAAAGGTTTATACATGCACATATCTAATATATGTTCTTATCTCATGAGAGGATGAATGCATGTTCAAACAAAATATATACATGAACATATAAAAGTACAACTAAGTCGATTTCTTCTTTTTTTCAATTATCATCTCATTTACTCATATCTAATGTCTTTTACAAAGTCATTATTGTAGCTAAATAAGAAATCAACATTCCAATAACAAAAGCAATAAGAAATCTAATGTGTATAGGTGATGTCAATAACTACCGACTAACAAAATTGTGTGTTTTTTAAATTCCTCATTCTTTCAAAACATACCTTTACGGAAAGGTTTTAACATTTGCATATTCATTAAAATTTGTCATGGTTGAGCTTTGGAAATTTACGACACATTCCAAACTGGGTTTATACATGCATGATTTCGTATAGAGATTCCTGTTCAACTGCATATTAATACAAACTAAAGTTTGAAAGTAGGTATTAATTTACCCTAACTTTTAAAAATAACGGATATAACTTCAATGCGTGATAACTTTTGGGGTTTTACCCGTAATTATAGTTACAATTAACGGGCTTTCCTGGGAAACAACACCAATTAACACCGTATAATGAAATCTCATAGTCTCCAATTAAATTGTGTTCAACTTCCCGATGAGTTAAACAACTCAATTTAATCCAAACTAAATCGACCATGAAAATTTTAAATTCGGCCATTACAGTACACAACTATAATTAGTGATGGTCTATGTAATAACCGAAAAATTTAAACTCTGTTAAGTACCGGAACAAATCGGATTTTCGATCCGCCAATAGTTATTCCTTTAAATAAAAATAAATGATAATAAATTCTATCATTTTATGTGACCTTGATTCACATAAAATGATAACTTAAATAATTCAGTAAATAATTCCGTAGATAATCCCATAATTAATTCCGTACTCTTAACGTTTCCAGGAGATTTACGAGTATTCTTTAGTTCATTTATTCTATTTGAGGAGCAGGCCCAATCTTGGCCCAAAAGATTTCAGCTGGCCCAATCCTTATCTCTCCTAACCCTTCACTAATTCCCTCTTAACCTAATCTAATGAAACCTAATCCGGCAGCAACCTCTACTCGTACCAACGACTCAGCAATAGATCGAGTCCTTCTGCGTCGACAGCAAGCCGAGCCGGCGACTAGAGACATCGGACCGACAACCGCAAGAAACCTTCCTCTGCGCCGGACCTAGTGCTTCTGCGTCGACAGCAAGCCGAGCCGCCTTCGTTCGTCTACCGCCGGGAACCAGAAGCTCCACTCGCCGCCGCAGCCAAAAGACCTCTTGCCGCTACTGTTGTGCCTTCTCGCATACCTCTCTCCCCACCTTTCTGTCCTCGCCAAAAGACCGCTCTCTGCACACGGGGCTGACACCAGCGAGCCTTCCAAGCGGAACCGCAGACTCGTACCGATTCCCACGACCTTGGCCAAACGACCCATTTCTAAAAAGGAAGGACCGCTACTGCTAGCCTTAGACGTACCTCTGTCCATCTCTCCCCTTCCTCCCTATTCTCGAGTCGCAGCAGTGGTCAGATCTATGCTTCACACAATAGCAGTACATAAACGGTTAGGATGATCGATGCAAAACAAAGACCCTAGGCGTTGCAGTAGTCACTAGAGTGGGGCAGCGTGGGGGAGTACAGGCCAACCGGTTCCGAACCCTTGCAGCCAGTCGAGAGTCACACCAGTAAGTAAGTCTACTGCTTGCTGTTTTGTTTTCCAAGCATGCTAAGGTAGAGAGGAAGAAACTTGCTGTAGATGTGTAGATTGCTTAGTTGAAGGGAGGGAACTTCTGTAAGCTTTGAGACAACCTCAATAGTGCACCCCGCCAGTTTCGAAATGAGGACCTGCTGGTTTTGTTAAATAGGAAGTATTGCTGGAGGGGGGGCTCGAACTTAAGACTTTCTGCACACTCTACCTTTCAACTTCGACATGCTGACTTTAGGACCTAATTTATATAACTTAAATCGAGAATCCACCGTTGAATTTTTGATATATTGTAGATAGAAATATGAAGTTTACTGTATTAAAATTTGGGAGAAAGTTAACGGTCGGATTAGAACTTATAAGGACTCAAAGTAGGGCAGATGAGCTGTTTTTACAGCAAGGGAAAATAAATTAAGTATGGGGAATTTTCAGCTTTTATAAAACTTTGGAGAATTATTGGGAGAGTTATGTGTAAATATTTGTGAGAGATATTTACCCCTATATTTAGTATGCATATCATAGAGGATCTAAGATTTATTTCGGAATTTTTATAACCTTATCCAAACGGCGTTTATGAACCCAAAATCAAGCTTTAACGACTTTAGAATAAATTAAGAATGTTGGATAACTCTTACAAAAACCTTACTAAATCCTTACCAAACTTTTCAATGAGAACTAGATTATGGACATAGGTTCTAAAAGAAAATATTAGAACTAAATGATAGACTTTGAGAATTTTCGGCACTAAGGGTAAAATGGTCTTTTACCGTAAGAGAGATTTTTCCGTAATTCCTTCGTATGAGGTTGGACATCTGGATGTGATTTTTGATCCACATGCCTTATTTGACAGGCGTTTGAGTTACCACGGGTTCTGATCGAGTTGAGATTTGAGAAAGCGATTGTGATCAATGTAAGTCCTTGCGACTTACTTAGCCAGTTTCTGAGTGTTAGTTGAGTGATAGTAGTGGTGTGTGCTATTGTGTGATTTAATAATAATAACCTGCTAGGACGACTGTTATTTTTACGTTTAAGGCCCAAGTGTATGTATAACGGGCCGTGACATCACTGCCCAGCTCTGACAGGAGACTGGAAGGTTCTCTATACCCAGACCATGCAGGTACAAGGTGAGGTGCATCGGATCCATTCCTGATGGTTACACGGGGGCGGAGACGAGGTTTGGGAATCCCTCGTGTCACAAAATAAGTATCAATAGAGTGAACGAGTAAATTAAAGCAAGATAATAAAACGGACTTGTTTGAAAGCATGCTGAGTGTTTATGTTATCTGAGTGTGTTTGTGCTGCTATTATTCTGCTAATATTTAGATAACTAGCTAACGGTTCTTCTTGTTGTTGTTTTAGATTTACCGCAGGTTAGATCAGCAGCTGAGTGATCCGGAAGTAGTGGTCAGCCGGGTCTCCGTACTCCTTAGAGCGGGGTTGGGGTTGTTTTGTCTTTCCTTTCTTTTGGTTAAGACAGTTGTCTTTGCTGTTGTTTAAGTACTGTAGGCTGCTAGACAGTGTTGCATTCATTGCTCTAAAAACATGGCTTTTATGAATTTCGGTTTCTTTATTTGTGTCTTGTTGCAAGATCCTAGTAATGTTGTTGTCAAACTGAGGTCGGGACCCATTGTGAGGTCCTAACCAGTAATACTCCGAGTTATGAGAATTCGGGGTGTTACAACATGGTATCAGAGCTCTAGGTTGGCAACAATGACACTTGAAATCTTTTGAAAGACCGAATAAGTACTTGAGCAGAACCCGAAAAGGGATCTGAGTTTTAAAAAGGACTTTTGGTTTTCAAATGCATGCATAGTCTGGTTGGGAATAGTAAAGTACGGCTGACCACCACTACTACCGCGGATCTCAGTTTGCTTAGTATGGACTTTAGGTTTTACTGTAGTTGGACTTTTAGCTTGTTTATAAAGATATGTTATATAGATAGGTATATGCCGAAGATTAGTAGAAATTGTAGTTATGTTATGTCCTTAACGGAGATAACATAATGAGTTTCTCACCCCTTGGACACATCTAAGTAGTTTTGAAGAGTGTCAACGTGAGGATTAGTATGTACATCTTATGTGCATTAAGGTAGACGAACGTCGGACAACTCCTTCGAGCTTGTTGAGGAACGTCGAGACGGAAAAATGAAGACTCAAAGACAACACCAATTACGATGACAAGAAGAGAATTCCGAATCAACTCAACGGGATCAAATGAAGGATATACAAGAGAGTAGTTTCGGAGAAACAAGAGATGATCGCCAACTAGGGAATTGAGAAAGACGACGGAGAGGCTATTTCAAGTTGTGTAAAGTGACTTCACAGACAAAGAGGATGACGTCAAAAATTTGCCATAAACATGAAAGTCAAAAGAGAGATATAGTAGCGATCAAGAAAAGGGACACAAAATTTAAGCTCATTGACAGACTAGGAGGTCAGAGTTGATGCCAAAAGCAATGCGAAATATGATCACTCTCAACAAGCTAATTGCCACCGCAATCCAGATTGATAACCGAGACAGTCAAAAGTATGGAAGTCAACACGAGATACATTATCCATCCAAATAGAAAGAATTAACGAGCTGCAACTTGGAAGCGTACGCATTGCTAGAAAGGGAAAGGTGGATTTCACCAACGTGGAAGTGGAGTGATCTCATAGAACAGAGGAGAATTGTGACATAGACCGTGATACAACAATAACCAGCTTCTGTAAAGGCAGCATTACAAGCAACAACAACCAAGGAAGAAGAGTGTGTGAGAAGAGTATTGGTGAACCCGAGGGACCCCAATAACTTCTCATTCAAAAGGAATTTAAGCTAACAATACTACAAGTTCATAATAGAGAACCGCAAATAGACGATAACTCAAGTAAAAGAATCACGGAGATGTACCTACAAGCTACCCTAGAAGGATTGAAAAGTCTGTTGATGGAAGAAGAATGACACATCTGGACTCGTAAGAGTATAACAATCTTACAAAAGTTTAGATTGTAGGAAGAGCTAAAGAAGAATAAACAGAGAGACTAGAGGGGATATATTCCACCAAGTATATCAAGCCTCAAAAGAGATGGAATAAAAGTAAGTCTATGATGTTGTAGAAGGTCAACTACATCCTACTTGGACAACTTAAAAGTTACATGTGCGGGTTAACTAGTGATGGTTAGTTAACCGATAAGAAGAATAATCACAGGGTTATAAAAGAAATTTTATCGACATCGAGTGAATTTCTTTCGGAGATCCACGACGAAAATGGTGAAGTTAAATCAATACAAGTACTAGTAGCCTGAATGATAACGTTAGATGAGTCCATTCTAATAACTCTAATAAAGAAATTTAAGAGCAGCTCTTGACGGTCGGACCCTTGATGATGGTAATGGTGAAAAAGGGAATTTTTGGGGGTAGTTACTTACTACTGACTACGGAAGATACATATCGGAGTTAGAATGAAGGGATCCCTGTAAGAAGAACTATAAGACTAAGAGAAAGTAGATGATTGGAAACATGTCCTATGTCGTAGCATTCCACACAAGTAGGACTGATGGTGCTTCTTCGAGGAAAAGTGGGGTCAGACTGTCTAGATTGACAGGGAAAACCCTTGTGATTAAAGATGTGACACAGAATAATTGGAACTTCCGAGGCGGCACGAACATAAAGAGTATGATTTACCACCTTGGTGAAATGTATGATCAAGTTGTGAGGTGATTGCAGATAGAATCTACAGGTCAACTAAAACAGACATGAGAAGGAGTAAAATTGAAAGACTAAAGGTTGTTATAGGGATCCGATATCACACCAATAAGATGGTTACCGAAGGGATTAAAGACTGTTATTTAAGGAGAAATGGAGGTACTCCATGGAAAATTCAGCTGGACTGATGACCTAAGAATTGATGAAAATAATAAGACCAACCAACGCAGTTGTAAAGTGTGCACGAGAAAACTCAAAGGGATTTAACTATCTTATGGGGTGTAAATACCAAAGAAGGTAAAGCGACATGAGTATAAGGAAGACATAATAAATGCGATGCGAGAAATTTGATTGGTGGAAAAATCATATATACCTAATGTGTTGTATACAAATGGTACCATTGGATGTTTAATAACAATCATACCAACGGATTGATGACACTATGATGGATTTAGTGTAAACCAAGTGTATAACTTATCCAGTGAGAAGGAAAATCAGGTATCAAAATTGCGGGTTATGATAAATTTTAAATAAAGTTTTGAGATGAGGATGTCCTTAGGAAATCTAGGCAAGAGTACAAAGCAACTGAAGTTCCAACACAGAATGGGTAGTAATGATCAATAGACAGTTAGAGACCGATGCAGAGAAGAAAAATGTATAAGACAAGTCATCTAGTAAGAGAGTTCACAAGGCAAGCTTGTAAGACCAAAAGAGATAAAATGTCGACCCGGATATGAGGGTCTAAGGTGCATAGAAGGGATACCTACAATGGAGTGTAGAAGCAAAATATAGACTCACAAGTGTAGAGAGGTTTTGACCTCCTCAAAGATATAAGAATTTGACAGAATTCGCAATGCCGGTATCAAAGAGTTGAAGCCCTGTAGCGGAACAACAAGGTTTCATGAGGACAATAGCGTCGGTTACACCAGCGAAGGAATGTATATATGAGAACGGCCTTGGTAGACTCGAAAGTTCAGGGTAACCTCAATTATCACGGGACCCAAGTCATCAACACCGACAATCCATTCAAGGGGAACTGCAAGGGGATGATAACTAAAGTCATCAGAACTACCAAGACACTTACCAACTATCGTTAGAGACTTGAAATGACTATTTATGTCAAGATGAATGATCCAGTTAGGCTCGAGAAGTAGAGAGCCTAAGGAAACAGAAGGGTGGAAGGTAAAACGAATTAGCGAAGCATGAAAGGATTAAGCGAGCAGATGATGCTCACCAAGAATTTAACGCCAGTATAGGCATGAGAAGAGTAAGTCCGGGATATCGAGATAAGTCAATTATAGGCTGACCGACGTCAACTGAGGACGTGTAAGTGTTGGTTGATATTGACGAATAGGTACCGTTAAGAAGAAACATTAGCGACTGCGGATCTAAGAGGTAACCATACCGACGCCTTGAAGGATTTCCCAAGTAGGCAACAACAACCTTCTGGGATGATTTAAGGATATAGAGAGAACCGGGTTAGAGGTTGCTTACTGGTTGGTTAAGAACATACTACGATTGAGTAAGAGAGTAAGGGTTTGTTTGAAGAGGATTTTGCTAGTATTAGAAGAGAAGTATAGGCGGGAGTGGAGTAAATCATGTTGACCCTCAGAAAGACGCCCTTGTGCTTAATAGGTGATACAACAGAAGCGTGGTAGGCACATAAACCACGAATGAAGAAAATCAATGTTAGGTTAACTATGATTTCAAGTTAAGAAATTAGAGATCTATATGAAAAGGTCCACTTGGGTGTGTGATTTGTTTGGAGTTATATAAATTTGAAAGCTCGACAAGAAGTAGGGAAAACCCATTAATTAAAGAACGATATGATTAGGTCACATTGAGGAAACCGGACCAAGCAGTTTGTATTATA
Organism: Fagopyrum homotropicum; assembly: GCA_033239125.1. Lineage (NCBI taxonomy): Eukaryota > Viridiplantae > Streptophyta > Magnoliopsida > Caryophyllales > Polygonaceae > Fagopyrum > Fagopyrum homotropicum. The sequence goes on from BSWB01000004.1 coordinate 35,312,897, forward strand.
AAAAGCATTAGACACTTAGCAAAGTGCCGACAGAAGGGTAAGATCATTGTTTCAGAATCGATAGTCGGGAAATTTCTAGGCCCAATGGAAGGAAAAGTGGTAGAGTCATCAAAAGAGCTGGAAGTAAGTTTTGAAAACCAAACCGTAGAGAGAGTACCTACCAAACCTGAGACACGTCCTTAGTCATGAGGATCTAATAGTCGAGCCAGACCACACTTTTGTGAAATATCCAGTAGCCGTCTTAGAGCGCAGTACTAGATGCCTGCGTTCTAAGGAGATACCGATGTTGAGGATTCAGTGGTCTAGACGAGGAGCCGATGAGGCCACTTGAGAGACAGAGGAGAGCATTAGATGTAATTATCCCGAGTTTTCTGCAGGGTTAGATGTTCTCCTATATTGACGAGTTGATACTCAGATGTGTGTTGTTTGACCGTTCATGTTTTATATTGGATTGAGTGATTATGCTTTATGTGATGTGTGTCTGAGTATGATGATTGAGTAGTTGCGTGATAGAAACAGAAATTTTAAGAAATAAAGATTTACAAAGAAAGTCGAATGATTAGTTACATTATTCTAAGTTTCGGGACGAAACTTCTTTTAAGAGGGCACTGATGTAATAACCAAAAAATTTAAACTCTGTTAAGTACCGGAACAAATCGGATTTTCGATCCGCCAATAGTTATTCCTTTAAATAAAAATAAATGATAATAAATTCTATCATTTTATGTGACCTTGATTCACATAAAATGATAACTTAAATAATTCAGTAAATAATTCCGTAGATAATCCCATAATTAATTCCGTACTCTTAACGTTTCCAGGAGATTTACGAGTATTATTTAGTTCATTTATTCTATTTGAGGAGCAGGCCCAATCTTGGCCCAAAAGATTTCAGCTGGCCCAATCCTTATCTCTCCTAACCCTTCACTAATTCCCTCTTAACCTAATCTAATGAAACCTAATCCGGCAGCAACCTCTACTCGTACCAACGACTCAGCAATAGATCGAGTCCTTCTGCGTCGACAGCAAGCCGAGCCGGCGACTGGAGACATCGGACCGACCACCGCAAGAAACCTTCCTCTGCGCCGGACCTAGTGCTTCTGCGTCGACAGCAAGCCGAGCCGCCTTCGTTCGTCTACCGCCGGGAACCAGAAGCTCCACTCGCCGCCGCAGCCAAAAGACCTCCTGCCGCTACTACTGTGCCTTCTCGCATACCTCTCTCCCCACCTTTCTGTCCTCGCCAAAAGACCGCTCTCTGCACACGGGGCTGACACCAGCGAGCCTTCCAAGCGGAACCGCAGACTCGTACCGATTCCCACGCCCTTGGCCAAACGACCCATTTCTGAAAAGGAAGGACCGCTACTGCTAGCCTTAGACGTACCTCTGTCCATCTCTCCCCTTCCTCCCTATTCTCGAGTCGCAGCAGTGGTCAGATTTATGCTTCACACAACAGCAGTACATAAACAGTTAGGATGATCGATGCAAAACAAAGACCCTAGGCGTTGCAGTAGTCACTAGAGTGGGGCAGCGTGGGGGAGTACAGGCCAACCGGTTCCGAACCCTTGCAGCCAGTCGAGAGTCACACCAGTAAGTAAGTCTACTGCTTGCTGTTTTGTTTTCCAAGCATGCTAAGGTAGAGAGGAAGAAACTTGCTGTAGATGTGTAGATTGCTTAGTTGAAGGGAGGGAACTTCTGTAAGCTTTGAGACAACCTCAATAGTGCACCCCGCCAGTTTCGAAATGAGGACCTGCTGGTTTTGTTAAATAGGAAGTATTGCTGGAGGGGGGGCTCGAACTTAAGACTTTCTGCACACTCTACCTTTCAGCTTCGACATGCTGACTTTAGGACCTAATTTATATAACTTAAATCGAGAATCCACCGTTGAATTTTTGATATATTGTAGATAGAAATATGAAGTTTACTGTATTAAAATTTGGGAGAAAGTTAACGGTCGGATTAGAACTTATAAGGACTCAAAGTAGGGCAGATGAGCTGTTTTTACAGCAAGGGAAAATAAACTAAGTATGGGGAATTTTCAGCTTTTATAAAACTTTGGAGAATTATTGGGAGAGTTATGTGTAAGTATTTGTGAGAGATATTTACCCCTATATTTAGTATGCATATCATAGAGGATCTAAGATTTATTTCGGAATTTTTATAACCTTATCCAAACGGCGTTTATGAACCCAAAATCAAGCTTTAACGACTTTAGAATAAATTAAGAATGTTGGATAACTCTTACAAAAACCTTACTAAATCCTTACCAAACTTTTCAATGAGAACTAGATTATGGACATAGGTTCTAAAAGAAAATATTAGAACTAAATGATAGACTTTGAGAATTTTCGGCACTAAGGGTAAAATGGTCTTTTACCGTAAGAGAGCTTTTTCCGTAATTCCTTCGTATGAGGTTGGACATCTGGATGTGATTTTTGATCCACATGCCTTATTTGACAGGCGTTTGAGTTACCACGGGTTCTGATCGAGTTGAGATTTGAGAAAGCGATTGTGATCAATGTAAGTCCTTGCGACTTACTTAGCCAGTTTCTGAGTGTTAGTTGAGTGATAGTAGTGGTGTGTGCTATTGTGTGATTTAATAATAATAACCTGCTAGGACGACTGTTATTTTTACGTTTAAGGCCCAAGTGTATGTATAACGGGCCGTGACATCACTGCCCAGCTCTGACAGGAGACTGGGAGGTTCTCTATACCCAGACCATGCAGGTACAAGGTGAGGTGCATCGGATCCATTCCTGATGGTTACACGGGGGCGGAGGCGAGGTTTGGGAATGCCTCGTGTCACAAAATAAGTATCAATAGAGTGAACGAGTAAATTAAAGCAAGATAATAAAACGGACTTGTTTGAAAGCATGCTGAGTGTTTATGTTATCTGAGTGTGTTTGTGCTGCTATTATTCTGCTAATATTTAGATAACTAGCTAACGGTTCTTCTTGTTGTTGTTTTAGATTTACCGCAGGTTAGATCAGCAGCTGAGTGATCCGGAAGTAGTGGTCAGCCGGGTCTCCGTACTCCTTAGAGCGGGGTTGGGGTTGTTTTGTCTTTCCTTTCTTTTGGTTAAGACAGTTGTCTTTGCTGTTGTTTAAGTACTGTAGGCTGCTAGACAGTGTTGCATTCATTGCTCTAAAAACATGGCTTTTATGAATTTCGGTTTCTTTATTTGTGTCTTGTTGCAAGATCCTAGTAATGTTGTTGTCAAACTGAGGTCGGGACCCATTGTGAGGTCCTAACCAGTAATACTCCGAGTTCTGAGAATTCGGGGTGTTACAGTCTACTCATTCATTATTTATTTATTATCGAATATCATCTCATATATGTCGTTTACAAAGTCATTATTGTAGCTAAATAAGAAATCAACGTTCCGAGAACAAAAGCAACAAGAAATCTAATGTGTATAGGTGATGTCAACAACACCCGAAAAACAAAGTAATGTGTTTTAAAATTCCTCATTCTTCCAAAACATATACCTTTACGAAAAGGTTTTTACATTGTCATATTCATTAAAATTTGTCATGGTTGAGCTTTGGATACTTGTTATCGAACATCATCTCATTTATTCATCTCCGATGTCGTTTACAAACAAAATCACTATTGTAGCTAAATAATATATAAACATTCCGAAAACAAAAACAATAAGAAATATAATAAAAAAACGTTATTTTCTAATTCCACTAGACATGTTTTCATGACAATGTTTGAAAGTATGTGTTAAATTACCTCAACTAATAAAAATTACGAATACAACGTCAATGCGTGATTTTAAAGAATAATTAGCACGTTCACAATATAATTAATGATGATTTGTTCATTAGTTACTTATTTATTATCGAACATCATCTCATTTTATTCATCTCCAATGTTGTTTACAAACAAAGTCATTATTGTCGCTAAATGAGAAATAAACATTCAAGAACAAAAGCAATAATAAATCTAATAAATAACATTTTTTATAATTTCACTAGATATATTTTGTTGGTAAAATTTTACGAATTTAATATTGATTCATTAGATACATATATATACCAATACTGAAAACTACAATTATCAATTTTATCAAATCTTGATCGGTTTCCAAAATTAACTTTGTAACGGAGTATATATGTAATTTTTTTCACATATGGATGAAAGTACTTAAGCATGATTTAATTTTAATTCTCAAATTAAAAATAAACGAAAGAGATCGAGAAGAAAATAATCTTATGTGATCTTTGTAAATTGCTAGAGTCAAAAAGATGAATAATCCAGAATCGCGAATATGTAAACAACAATCTTCAATCGTATCATTTAATTCGATTGTAAGTACTAATTTATTTAACTTTAATGGATTTGAATTAGAAATTCTATTTGAAAATGGACAAGTCATAACCGTTTGTTTACAAATCAATAACGAGATTTTCTTTACATATTTCAACAAATTTGAAATTGCCTTTTGAATTATGTATATGTTTCTGTAGTACTTAATACTTCCCTAGACCAAAACTGTAGAATTAATATATGTTCTCATCCCTATATTCAAGAGGATGTACATACATTACTAGTATACAAAGATACAAAAGTTGAATTTCTCATTATTTTCAAAAGTTACCTTAACATAATTTTTTTTTCATTTTTGCATTATTTGGAATTTTCTCAAGTTCAATTGTACAGATTTGCAATACATTCAGAATGAATTGTATACATGCACAATATATTATCGAGATTTCAGTTTAGTTGAATTCTTAATCGAAAAACTGATATAAATAACTCATATTTTTCTCAATTTCTACAAACTCTCATTTAAAACTAGCTAGAAGCAAAGTCATTAGAAAATACTTATCGTCTATACAAATGAGAAAGAAATACAAATGACTAAGAATCCCTCATCTGGTTCATCTAGCCATACAAAACCAAATCCAAACAAGACAACTAGTGAAAATAACGATCTTGAGCTAACCGAATGGTTGCCTAGTTGGGAAATGAGAGTTGTAACTCAGACTTTTTATTATGGTGTTGGAAATACGTATAATATGAATTTAAGTTTATTGTGTTTTTAGTTTTCTTGAAATAAAGTATGATGAACTTATTGAATCTTGCTAAGTTTGTTGCCTAGACTTGAGAAAACCTAGTTCAATTGAGCTTATCTTGAATAATTGCAACTGAATTTCCCCTTTTAATATATTTTTAATAGGTTTCTTATTCAAAATGACGTTATGTGGATCACCATTTTGGCATCGTTTAAGATAGCAAGATGTGCATGAACGGATGTCCGATACAAATATGGACATTTATGATTCTGTAACACCCCGAATCTTCACAATGGGCCCCGTCCTTACAACAACATCAACAATATACAATTGATAACAACAACACAAAGACTCAAATCCCAAACTCGTCCTATGATGTACAGGAACCCTAGTTTCCAACTCCTCCGGATCACTCGGCAACATCCTTAACTTGTAAGCCATCTACAATATCGGTATAAAACCGTTAGCTAATATTCTAAGCATTAGAAAGACGGTAAAGTCACGCACACATAAGTAAGTGTAAACACATAACATGCTCACACACACAGGCCGGTTTATTATCTTTCTTTTACGTCATTTCATTACTAGTTCCAATTTTTAAAATTGTGACACGAGAAGTCTTATGACTCTCTCCCATGTCCCTATATACCCAACAAGAGTGGTTTGGCGCACCTCCCGTATACCATGTGGAGTGGTGCAGTGCCCTCCCCGTATACCGTGTATGGCCTAGTCGCAAAGAACCTCCCAGTTTCCCTCGGGAGCTGGACAATGATGTCACCGCCCGATAAAACATACACTTGGGCCAATAATATTTATATAAGATGTCCTAGTCCGGTTTCATGGTTAAAACAACACTAAAGCACACACCACTGTCACACATCCAACTAATACGTAAAAGGGAGCTAAGTATGTCCAGAGACTTACCTCGTCTCAAGGATCAAACTGATAAAACCGTACTCCGTTTCCCGTAGGAAGATACTCTAGTTCCGCCCATCAAGACACACAATCAATATTACTCTCACATGCTAGAAGTCCTTAGACTTCTAGTCCCAACGATCTCGCAAGATCATAAACCAACTACACAAGCTAGGATACTTTCGTCCTAATCTCCACAACCTCAATCAATATGTAATCACAACCTCAAAGCCTCACCAACCTAACAAGATCAACCATGCGCTCACAATCGTATAACTAACTCAAGATCAACACACATCAAGCCTTAGATCATTCCAAAATCCTCAAACACTCACCTAAGGTTCAAAGCCACTACTTGGCATTCCACAAGGTTATGCTAGATCCAACCTAGCACGATTCTATCATAAACCTCACTAGGATATGAAGCGGACACAAGATCGAGGAAGGGAACTCACTAGGGTAGGAACGCGATCGTGGAAGAAGGAAGCACGACCGCGGAGAGGAGCAGAAGGCCGCATCTGGGCTGAACTATGCAGGAGCCGCCCCCGCCGCTCAGGCCAGCCACCACCACGGCACTGGTGTACAGGGCGCAACCGCAACGCTAATCATCCACTAGTGCGGTCAAACTCCAGAAGGGCGATTCTTCGGGCTTCTCTTCATTGTGCAGTAGTTTCCGGCACCTTATGGCTGGCTTGCTCCGTCCAGAATGATCAACACATGGATCCACACACTACAAAACATCCTAGTCCGGAACAACACACATGCAAAACATGTACGATCCTGTTTTTAGCCTTCACCGCCCCGTAGTGAAGGTAGCCGCCCCAGCGGCAGATCTTGGGTGTCACCGCCCCTGTGGAGATAGTGAGCCACCTCTACGGATGGTCGCAGTCGCGGAAGGGAAAACCGCCCCTACGGTTTTGCCCCAGATCGTCCTGGTCTGTTTTTATTCAGTTTTTATTTCCTTCCATTGATTGAAGATCCAATCTTCTATCTTATGGGCCGGTTTTCCTATCTTGTTCTTAACCCTAGAACGTTCTTCTTTCGATCTTTTTCAACCTTCTCTATAAAATCCCGTCTTCTTCCCATTTTTTCCGCCTCTTGCATACGGTTCTTAAACCCTGAGAGCTACAGTAGTTTACCTTTGCAACCAACAATCTTGTTGAACATGTAAGTTCATCTTTCTTTGTTTCTTTCCCACGTTCATGTGTCGCTGCATGCCGTTCTCCTTCTGTTTTATTTCATCCTCTCGTTCTTCCTTTTCTTCTTCTCCAAGAATCAAGTTTGAACCTTGATTCTTGTTGGCCTTCCCGTTGTTGATATATTGATATTCACATGCTCCCTTGGTTGAGTTGTGACGTGTGTGGGTGTTGAAAGAAGCAAGCTTTGCCCTTTTCTGTGAGTTGTTGTCAAAAAGAATCCCGAAAGTCGTTACTGTCAATGCAAAGCCCCTGCGGCCGTCTGTTCTGCCTCCCTCGTGGCTGTGTGTTACTGCCCCCGCTGTTCTTCTACAGTAGCTCCCGTTCTTGATGAGCTGCTTCTTTCCTTGCTTTCCTTATTCCTTTCCTTGGACTATGTTTATGTTGTTGACCCTTGGTGTGATGTAAGACTAAGGTCGAGCCCTTATCATGTGGAGATCTTCTAGAGATCATTGAGACTAGTAGTTATAGACATCTAGAAACCGTTCAGTTCTAATTTTTGATGCCTAGTGTTAACATGCTTTACTTTGCTCCTTTCCTAAGGGAAACTATTTTTTTATCTGACCGCTTGAGTTACCTTCGAGTGAGGTAAGTCACTTGGACTTACTTAGCTTCATTCCTTATATTGGTTTGAGTATATTGGCTTGTTGCGTTCATTATTGTTGATAACGGATAACCGGCAAGGATTGATTTTTATAACCATAATTGGCCCAAGTGTATGATAATCGGGCGGTGACCACTTGTCTAGTTCTACAGGAGACTAGAAGGTGCTCTTGCAACCCAGGCCCGTAGGTAACATATATTATTGATCTATTCCTGTTGGTAGACGGAAGCGGTGGCGAGTTTCGGGAGATTCTCGTGTGACAAAAGAAGTTGAATTAGAAGTGGATAACTTAATGGAAGATAATAACCGGTTGAGTGCGAGCATCCTATATGTTTACTTTATCTTATATCTGTTTGTGCCCTTACATTATTTTTGATATCTAAAATGTTAGCTAACGATTTATACCGATGTTGTAGAAACCTTGCAGAATATAGGTGTTGCTGAGTGATCCGGACGGTGTGGTTAGCCGGGGTTCCCGTACATTATAGGATGGGATTGGGTTTATGTTTTAGTTGTCGTTTCCCTTTTGTTTTGAACTCGGCTGCGAGTCTTTTACGCTTTCCTTTGTTTAAATCTTTGGTTTTATATTAATTTTTGGTTTTCATTTGTCTCTTCCTTGTTGAAAGATCTTTTGTGTCGTTTCTACTCTTGAGTGTCGGAACCCATTGTGAGGTCCTAGCCCGTAACACTTATAGTTCCTAAAAGTTGGGGTTACAATATGATATCAGAGCTCTAGGTTGGAAATAATGGCACTCGAAATCTTCTAAAGGTCGGGTAGATAAATAAATAGAATCCGCAAGGGGTCTACGTTTTCAAAAGGGGTTTTGTTTTTAACTTGTCGGTCTGGATAGATGTAGGTGACCAACACTACCTCCGCGGATCTCAGCAATGTAGTTTCTTATATGTTTTTCTTGGATTTCTACTTTAGTTGTAGCATGGCCTTATATATCTATATATCCCTATTGTAGATGGCGCGTACTAGAGCTACATCTGCTATGGGGCAAGGAAGGCGTCGACCACCTCTTCCACATGGCATCCGTTGACGAAGACGTGTAGGGAGACCTCCACTAGCTATAGGTCGGGGCCAAGCCCAGTTGCTGATCCGCCTATACCCGAGGTGTTCGCTGAATTAGTTGTTGAGAGTGTTGTTCCTGAGGCTGGGAATGGGACCGCTGCTAGGTATGAAGCACAAAGAGCGCAGTCGACTGAGTCCGGTCGAGTATCCATCGGAGCTTCTACATAATTACAACTATGTGCAAAGAGTCGAGGAGGCTATCAATACTGGTGGACATGCACCAGCATCCCCAATCCTTGCGAGATTAGCTGAGGTTTCGAAGAGAGTTACGCAAGTTGTTGTTGCACCTGCTAGAGTTGCTAAGTTTGTTAGAGCACCGGATGAGGCGAGAGAGCCGAGGCCCGACTATTGGTTGAAGGCTTTCAACCAACTAAAGGTTCCTTCTTTCATGGGGAAGACTATATTAGAGGTGGACTTGTGGCTAGAACAGCTGGAATCTACTATGGAGACTATAGATTGTCCTGAGAAACGTCGACTCGACATATCACAGACATTGCTGAAGGATCAGGCTCATTCCTGGTGGAGGACCATGCGTAGTAAGGTCACTAGCTATGAGCAGTTGAAGATGGTGATCAGGGATCACTATTGCCCTGCAGTTATGAGCAGACACCGTCTTTAGGATTTCTTGGAGGTTAGATTCGAGGATATCCCGATTGCTGAGATCGTCAGCAAGTTGTAACACCCCGAATTCTCAGAACTCGGGACATTACTGGTTAGGACCTCACAATGGGTCCCGACCTCAGTTTGACAACAATATTACTAGGATCTTGCAACAAGACACAAATAAGAAAAACCGAAATTTATAGTTTATTATTTTAAAGAGATGAATGCAACAACGTCTAGCAGCCTATAGTACTAAAACATCAAAACAAACCAACTGTCTTAACAAGATGAAAGAACAACACAGGAAACATCCCAACCCCATTCTAAGGAGTACGGAGACCCGGCTGACCACTACTTCCGGATCACTCAGCTGATGCTCTAACCTGCAGTAAATCTAAAAACATAACAAAACAACCATTAGCTAGTTATCTAAACATTAGAAGAATAATAACAGCACACACACACATAAAATGATAAACACTCAGCATGCTTTCAACCAATCCATTTATTATCTTCATTTAAGTCATTCACTCTAATGATACTTATTTTATGACACGAGGGATTCCCAAACCTCGCCTCCGCCCCCGTGTACCCATCAGGAGTGGATCCGATGCATCTCACCGTGTACCTGTATGGTCTGGGTATAGAGAACCTCCCAGTCTCCTGGCAGAGCTGGGCAGTGATGTCACGGCCCGTTATACATACACTTGGGCCTTAAACCATAAACCACGGTCGTCCTAACAAGTTGTTATTTATTATAACACACATTGTACACATACAACCATTATCATCCAACTAACATCCAGAAACCAGCTAAGTAAGTCGCGAGGACTTACCTGAGTCAAATCACACTCTAACAAGTCTCAACTCGGTCCATACTCGTGGTAACTCAAACGCCTGTCAAGTAATGCATGTGGATCAAAATCACATCTAGATGTCCAACCTCATGCGAAGGAATTACGGAAAAGCTCTCTTACGGTAAAAGACCATTTTACCCTTAGTGCCGAAAATTCTCAAAGTTTATTCTTGAATTCCACTAATTTCTTTTATAACTTGTCTTCAATAAATTGTGTCTCTCGGATAGCTACTTATAGGTTATAAGGTCAAAACTCGAGTTAACTTGTCAAAGAGTACAACACTCCTCCTCCTTCCCGGTTATTACTCTATTCTTATACATATATGTATACGTATATATATACGTTACTCTTACCCATCTCTCTCTCTATATATATATATATACTTATGTATATATACTCTACTTATTCAGATATATATACACTTATACCTCCCATATCATACCTATATGTACGTGTATATGTACACGGTACTGCTATATGTATATATATTTATATCTTTTCAACTCTTACATCTATATATAGATACATATATACACTACACTCCTACATAAACATACTTATATACATTCATTACCTCTATACGTATATATACTTATATATTTATACTATACTTATACTTATACTTATACTTATATATATATATACTCATATCTTCACTTTCGTCATCCATATGTATATATATATACGTACACTACACTCATCCTATATATATAGGATACTCTTTTTTTTTCAATCTACTCATCTATAGTACATATACACATACACTGCATTCCTATATGAATACCACAAATATATATGCTACACTAAGGACGCACTCACCAGCAGTAAGGAAGACCCGGTTTGCGATTAAACAGCCCAACGTTGAACAACAGTAGGTACAGGGTGTTAAGTAAAGCTGCATCACATTAAGGGAGCAATTGGCTGTAGTTATACTCAGGAGGAGAGAGGGGCGGAACCATAGGAAGGTTGCTTACCCGGATCGAAAATCTGCAGAAGAAAGGAGCCCGGCGTTTCGTTGAAGGCGTGCAACAGGTCGGGGTGGTCGCAGTTGAAGACTGCTGGTGCAGCGTCGAGTTTACAGTGATTGGTGTAGATCGACTGTACTCCCCACCGTACACCGCTCCTTCTGGCTAGTGACCGCGGACTGAAACGGGGTTCGACTTGCAGTTAACACGGAAAGACAGAAGGGAAGTATAGAGGAAGAAAAGGGAGAGGAGAGGGGCAGAAGACCGCCGGCTAACCTACTGCAGTAGCGACGACGGCGACGGCGGCGGCGGCGGCGGCGACGTGGGCAGAACCGGTGCGACACCCTCCCTTGGTGTGGATAAACCGTGGTCAGCTTGGTGTGGTTTCTCTCTCTCGGGAAGGAGGAAGAATGCGCCGGTACTCATCGGAATGAAACGGACGAAGCGGCTCCGGCGCAGGGACGGCCGGCTGGGAATTGGTGGCAGTTGCTCGGGACGCCGGTAGTCGAAGCTCCGATGTTGTCGTTCCTGTTGTTGGTGCAGAAGGGAGAGGAGGAAAGACGGTAAACAGGAGTAGGTTAGGTTAATTGTGATTAGGGTTGATTAGGCTGATTGGGCCGGCTGCTTAAGGGCTGATTGGGCCGGCTGCTCAAACTAAAAGGGCCTCGTTATTTGGGCCTGCTCTCCAATATAAGAAAAGGAAAAGGCTGACTGTATACTCGTTGTTGCCCGGAACCGTTAAAAGTACGGAATTATGTACGGAATTATTTAAGGAGTTATTTAAGTTAGCATTTTATGTGAATCAAGGTCACATAAAATGATAGAATTTAATATCGTTTTCTTTTATTTAAAAGAATTAAGGTTGGCGGATCGAAGTCCGGTTTGATCCAGTATTAAACGGAGTTTAAAAAAAATCCGGTTATTACATTTTAGGGGGAGTTATCTTTTTTGGGTCTGTCTGCACCACCTGAGGATCAGAATGTTTATCTGTTCTCTCGGAGTTTGGGAGAGTCTACACGCTCTTATCTTGCTAGTTTCCGTTGTGATTCCTTGACAGACTATCAGGATAGAGCATGTGCTTATGAGAGAGACCGACCGGGTTAGAGGAGAGATTCTTAGACAGGAGGTCCTAAGAAGAAACAAAGCACAGGACCAGCCAATATTGGAGCTGGAGCTTCTGGTTTTAGGTGTAGTTAGACGCCGAGACTATCCGGTTTCCAGCAGAGTTCTGAACAGAGCAGGACAGTGTCATAACTGCGGAGGTGAAGGACACCTTCGAGCTGATTGCAAGAAGGTTGCCGTGACTTGTTTTTCCTGTGACAAGCCGGAACATAGGGCTGCGTTTTTCCATCAAGGCAAGGCGCTATCTCAGCAGGGATCTTCACTTGCTAGTGTTGTAGGAGGTGGACAAAGACCTACTATCAGCAACAACCGTAGAGAGTTCCTGGTTCTACCGCTCCTTAGGGTTCCACTCCGAGTCAGGGCAGAGGACGAGGAGGTGGTACTTCTGACATTTGAGGTGCCTCAGTCAGAGTTTATGAGCTAAGGAGTGCAGTGGAGCCGACCGCTCCAACGACAACAAGTACCATTCATATTAATGGTTTTGTTGTCAGAGTTCTTTTCGATACATGTGCTACGCATTCTTTTACATTTGATGAATGTGTAGATAGATTGACCTTAGTTTATCGTAGAAGGTGGACCCTTCTTTAGAGGATTACCCGATGAGGGTAAGATTAGAGGTACACGAGACGTTCTCGATTGTGCAATTAGACTGGGAGGTCGCGACTACCCAGCCGACTTCTTCATCATGTACTTAGTACATGAAGAAGGTATTCTGGGCATGGATTGGATGGATCGACATCAGGTTATTTTGGACATCGGCAAGAGGGAAGTGATGGTAATTATAGAATCAGGCCATGTGGAGATTTTATGAGGATGGGATCTCGGAAGACCGGCATAGTCATCAGCGTAGTTCGAGCTGCAAGACTTATCGGTCAGGGTTGCGAGGCTTTCTAGTGCTATGTCATGAAGGATAGTACAAGTCTAGCGTTGGAGGAGATTCCGGTATCATGCGAGTTTACCGACATCTTTGGAGAGCCATCAGTTTTACCTCCACAAAGGAGTGTAGACTTTGACATTGATCCAGAGCCCGGGACGAGACCGATCTCAAAGGCTGCTTACCGTATGATGCGTATCGAGATGCTTGAGCTTAAGAAGCAGCTCAAGGAGTTAGTTGAAAAGGGCTTCACCCGCACTAGTGTATCTCCTTCGGGCGCACCAGTTGTCTTCGCCGGGAAGAAATAAGGGTTGATGCGGTTATGTGTCAATTACCGAATGATTAACAAAGTGACGATCTAGAATAAGTACCCATTGCCCCGTATCGACGATCTTTTGGACCAGCTGCATGGAGCTTCAGTGTTTTCGATGATCGATTTGAGATCCAGATATCACCAATTGAGGGTGAGGCAGTAGTACATAGCCAAGACGGCTTCTTACAAAGTAGTGATGGATCTAGAAGGAATAAACTCATTGAATCTAATGTTTAGACCACGGTAAGTAGTTTCATGTAAAAGTTTATACCCAAAACTAATGATATCATCAATTGAATAGTATTTGCATATGACGGAAATCCTAATTGTTCAAACTTGTAAACTTTTTTGAAATGCACTACATGATTCTACACTCATACATGTTGTCTTTGCTTAATTTCATTATGATATGGATAATACTCATCCAAATGTGACACTTGAAGGTACGGTGAAGTTCCATTTACGGTGAAATGGATCATGCCTGACATGTGCAAACTATCATGGGAGGCAAAAGTTGATGGCAAAATAGTTTCGGCGTCTATATAGAAAAAATGGTTTGATGCTTACACTTACATTGCATTGGAAACAAAAAATGATGTTAGAATGTCGGGTGACACTGCTTAAAATATCAATAAAAAAATGTTACGTGATATTTATGTAACTGTAATACCCGAAAAATTTAAATTCCGTTTAATACTGAATTTGACCGGATTCCGATCCGCCAACTTTTAGCCTTAAAATAAAGAAAGAACTAGATGTAAATTCTATCATTTTATGTGACCTTAGTTCAAATAAAATGATAATTTATGTAACCAGAAATAAATTTTGTACCTTTAAAATAAAATAATAACTTATATATATACGGAAAATAATTCCGTAATTAATCCCGCAAAATTTTCTTTCGATCCGGGACGAGTAACGAGTTTCCGTATCCCTTGTTTTAATGGGAGGGCAGGCCGGATCTGGCCCACCACTAAGCCCAATCACCTACCTTCAGCCCAACCTTCTTCCTTGTTTCCGGGCCAACTTCTCATGCTTAGATTATCTCAGCCCAAACTGCTGGTGTCTCCAACCGGCCCAGATGGCAGCAATCTTCTCGGATGACGCAGCAGCTCGCAGCCCAGGAAAAGCCCAGCGGAATAGCACATTGTTGCCCACGTCCTTGGCCAGCAGTTACGTCTTTTACCATCCTTCCCTCTTAACTTCACACTCTCTCTCATATCAGGAGGATCCCACACAATCAGCCCCGTATCTCGCCTTTCTATATCGTATACCTCCTGCTGTGCTCCGGATCTCCCTTGCGCGCAACCCCAAGCAGCTATCAGACCAAGACGCTCAACACCCCAACCTTTCTGCAAACACAGCCTACCCGGGATCGTACTACACTGGACGTTGAGTTTAGCCTCTGCGCTCCAAGTCGCTGCACAACACAACAACCAGCAATCTGTCTCTCCTACTCTAGTCGCGTGTTGAAGCAAAGCACATCGTACCAGCCTTCGACCTCCAGAAGACCTTCACACAAGCACCCTCTCTTGCTGGCTAGACACACGACAGTCACTGTACCACCATAGTTGTAATAGTTGATGTGAATCTGTCGTAAGTTTCCAACAGACGATAACCCTGCTGGTGAGAAGCACAGATCCATCGTTAGCCAAGTAATCAGAAGCAGCAGCTTACCTTCGGACTATCTCCACGTAGTAGCAGCATGGATCTGCACTACTCTTCCAAACTGACTGGGGTTAGCAGTCTTTTTCTGCACATTTTCATCCCAACAGTAGTAAGCAAAACCTTAACCCTTTCTTTTCATACATATCCAGTGGGAGGAGCAACACTTAACTAGGTATCTATAGGTCTTGAGGTAGTAGCTGGGAGGCACCGCGAAGGAACGAGAAAGTTAGCCCTAGAGGGCTCGAACCTGCACCTGCTGAATTCCAAGTTAAAGGGGCAACTTTTGTGCAGGTGAATCTCGAATTCAGACAGCCATCACTCTTGTTTTAAATTTCAGTTTTCAGTGTTGAGAAGCCATCTTTAGGGACAGTTTTCGATGCTTTACACTAAACTTCCACCGTTCAAATTTTAGCCTGACATTGAGGGATATACATAGTTTAACATATCACAAGTTATGGTCAATCCAACGGTCGGATCTGAATATATAGGAGCTCTAAGTAGGCTAGTTAGGCTGTTTAGGAAATAACTCGGATTTTTGGTTAAGTATGGGAAACCGGATTTTGGAACATCTAGAATGTTGGTTAACTTTATAAATCTTCAACAAACTACCTCTTGATAACTAAATTATGAAAATAAGTTCTAAAAGAAAAGCCTTCACCATACATAGATTTGGTCAAAACATCTTCCTTCTTCAAACTTGCTTGGTTTGACTTAATTACGGTTTTAACCAAAGTCAACCATTAAGTTTGATCATATCAGAACCTATATGTCCCTTGATTATTCCATATATCCAACAAATTCACACTCGATGTTTCTTCCTCAAAGTGTCTTCCTTTTACCGTCTTTCAAGCCTTTGTACATGTTCTACAACTACAAGAATTTTCCAAGATAAGTCGGTTGAGAACAAGGCCAAATCGGTCGAACCGACCACTTAGAATAGATCGACTCAATCGGAACGATCGCTAAGCACCCTTTGCCAAATCCACATCTTGATCCTTGAAAGTCCATGTTTGGACGCAACAAAAGTCTTGTCCATACTAGTACACTACAAGAACTCATGATCGTAACGTCAGAGCACAACCTAGACAGACCGAGTGTAGCTTAGATGACCCTAGGCATAAGCTTAGTCCATCCCGGTATAGTCTGAGCACTACCCGACATAGTCAAGACATAGGATAGACTAAGCATGAGCGTTTGGTTCACGAGCAAGGCTTTTCCCAAGCCATGTGCGTGCACGTATAGTGCACGTTCGTGCGCTTGATCCATCAAAGTCTTGCCAACGCTCCTGCTAGTGCTTGAGCATGTTCTAGGGATGCATGATCATGCAACTGTCCATCGAACCCCCATCGCCATGTCGAGACACACTTAGTATTACGTCACTTGGGCATGTGAACCTTGAACTTGACATGCCTCGATCCTCCTAGACTCCGAATGCAAGTCTACCAAACTTTGAGAGTCTAAAAGTAATTGTAATCCAAAGTTAAGTTATTCTTGGATATTTAGGATGATATCAAAACTTTACTTAGATTATTTTCAAGTCCATGATTTTCGTCCATTTAACAAATGTGTTAACATTCGATTTCTCCACGAAGTATAATCGAAACATACATACTTGAAAATCTTACTTAAAATATATGTCAAGTGTTCATACTTATGATTCAATTAAGATCATATCCATGAAGTTGTATTCCTTTGTTTGAAAATGTAAAATAAATCAAACAAAATCTTAACATTCGATTTTAACACAAATTATAATCGAAACAAACACACTTCAATCCTTTATTTCAATAGTAGTATCATTACAAAGCATATAGGCCGAAGCCTACAACATACTTAAGATCTATACTAAAACCATTCCTCCTTCGAAAATATTTGTTCCGGTTGTACTTTGTCAAACAAGTTCAACTTCTCCCAAAAGAATGCATGGTGTTCTAGTTTTTCTAGAGACAATCCATCAGTTAGCAACCACATCATAAGGCTCTTAAAGTCATTCCATGAAGAGGGAAACTTATGAATAATTATGCCCATCGAAATTGATTCATCAAACCACTTGTTGAACTTCTTCATATAACACAAGATCTCTTTGATCTCAAAGAATTGACTTTTCATTGAACGAGTCTCTTCTATCTTGTACTTATAGAACATCATTTCATGTATCGTTCCATAGTACTCAATTTCAAGCAAATCCCATAGTTCCTTTGCAGAATCAACATCTTCGTAAATGTCAATCAAGTATGATGTCACACCCCTAAGAATTATAGCGCGACACAAAGCATTATCAATCGACCATGTATTGGCTCGACATGCATCCATTGTATCTTCTTTCTTGAATAACCCCTTCGGCTTGTGTTCCCATAGAACATGGTCCAACTTCAGAGTGGAAAGGATTTGCAACATTTCTCTTTGTCATGTCCAAAAGGACATCCTCTCAAAACCTTCCAATTTCTTAGAGGGCACTAGGTCTTTGGCGACCATTTCCGTCATCCTTGTCTTAACACAATCAAGCCAACAAAATGATGTCAAATGACACGCAACAATATAACAAACATATATATATATATAAAACGTAATACACTTAGAAGATTGTTGGATTTTCGGTGTCCAGTTTTAGACCAAAGGGTCATAGTCTCACTTAAGTGAGTAGACGGTTGTCCCAATTGCCAATCAAATTAATATGATTTATCTTGAAGTGAAATAAATTATTAAACAAGGGTTTGTAATCTCCACAAAGGAGTAGACAAAACCCAACCAAGAGTTTGTAATCTCCAAAAGGAGTAGACTAGACTCTAATAGAAATTAAATTCAATTGCAAGTCTTATAAACTGATTGTTATATGTTAAAACATTGACTTGGATTATGTAATGAGTCATTCATAAATGAATTTTCCTTCTAAGTGTATTTTCCCCTACACCGGGAATATCCAAATACCTTAGTGGGATAAAAAGTTACACGTTACAAAGACTAAGTAAGAGACTTACTTGTCTTACTTTGTAGAAAGGGTATTCCTAGGTTTTGTCAATACAAAACCAAACTAAGATGGATGCACATCCTTTGTCAATACAAAGGAACTATACTGGTCTTTCGAGTTTTGCAAACAAGCTTATAAGAAGGCCAATCCAATGTCAATACAATGGAACTAAAAGCTTTATTGTTGCAAAAACGAATGTTTTATGAAGTACAAATGGCTCTCCCTTTTATAGGCATAGGGGGCCACGGTTTTGAGGAGTTAAAAGAGGTTAAAATCGGTTATGGAAGTTACGTGGAAGTTACTTGGAAGATGGGCCTTGAAGCCCTAGAAAGCCCGAGGCCCGAGGCCCACATAGGGAGCCCAAAACCGCTCCCCGGAGCTAGCTTAGAGCTAGCTTATTTTTCTTGGTCCAAACACTTCCAATGAGCTTCATTCACTTTAATATAGCTAGAGTAAGCTCCAAGATCCTCAAACACTCAATATCTTAGCTCAAGCTAGTGTAGCTCCTTAAGAAGCTCACTAGCTGCTTCATTTGACATTCACTAAGCATTTGAGCTTGGATTGCTCCCAATTTTTAACCACATATTCTTTAGCCAATATAAGACCTAAGAACCAAAGGTGTGCCGATAAAATGTGGCTAAAAAGCCCCAAACATCGGCCTTCTAAAAGCTATCACAAGTTGACCTTGTCGTGAATCACCTTACTTTGATTCGACTCCCCTTATAATACTAGTTGTTCTTAGTGCCGGTCACTTGTCTTGCCTACCGCAACCCGGACCATAGTGACACACATGTGAACAACTCATTGCACCTTGTCTCAAGACAAGCTCAACGGTTACAATGAAGACTTAGCCCAAATCTCCAACAGATCCTCTCTAACAAGAGGAAACTGGAAGACTTTGGAGAAGTCAAGATGAGTTCGGAATCGTCGGATCTCATCAAAACAATGAAGGAAAAGATGCCCCCAAAGCTGAATGATCCGGGGTCATTTTGTGTTCCAATTGGAGTAGGAGAAGCCACATATGATGCATTATGTGACTTAGGAGCAAGCGTTAGCATCATACCGCTTGCCTTATGCAAGAAAATCGGTTTAGGTGAACCTAAACCGGTGAAGATGATGCTATACATGGCGGATCGATCCATAACTCGTCCCGTCGGTATCATTGAGGACGTCCCGGTCAAGCTTGGTAAAATCTACGTTCCAATAGATTTTGTTGTGCTTGACATTCCTGTAGATAGTCCGGTTCCGATCATACTCGGAAGACTGTTTCTTGCAACTTCCGGTTGTATGGTAGATTGCAAGAATGCTAGACTTACTTTCGACATAGGAGAGGAGAAAGTAGAGTTTGTTCTTTCTAATTTGGTGAAAGAGCCAGCTCTTGAAGAAGATATGTTTAACATCCATGACGAAGAGGCATCTAGAGAGGAAGTAAGCTCGATTATATTCAAGGATCCATTGCAAAAGGTGATTATTCGCCACTTAGCGTGCGTGCAAATAAGCTTTAAATTTATAAAACTAGAATCAAGCAAGCGAACCCGTAGTGTACGGATCCGCGTAGTAAAGCAAGAATTCCAGAGTATCGAACACAGGGATTTGGGGGGAACAAATTCAATTGTAAAGTTCTCAAGCAAGTAAAAGGGTAAAGCTTTGCAAATATATTGGGAAAACAGTAACCCTAAAGATCCAGGTGTCTAATTGTGGCAATCGATTCAAGATATACTAAAGAATTAAGGACAGAGTTAAGAGTTGCAAATGTATGCTAAGGTAAAGCAATGTACGGTGAAGTTCCAGAACTTTATATGACTTATCTAAAGACACTCTCTATAAAGGTTGTTGAGACTTCAGTATAGAAAGGATCTATGAATAAGAATTAATCTCAAATACCCAAACTTGTAACCCAAGGATCAAGACTAACTAAACCGATTAAGGTTGTGACACTCGAAATCGAAGTAGAGGTTGTTGAGGCTTCACTACTACCTAGAAAAGGGCAAACCAAGACTAGATTAAAGCTAATCTTTAACCTTGGATCAAAGTAAAAGCGAAATTCGTAAACTGGTATAAATTACGGGCAGATCTTGAGTTCCACGGCCGTGGAATCTCAAGAACAAACCGTGATTTTGGTTCGTCGGCGAAATCTCTCTAACTCTCAGGGTCCAATCTGTTACGATCGATCTATCATCATCTAAGCCACAACTATCAACCCTTCACCTTAGAATTGCTAAAGGGTTTTAGCCAATAAGTGTCATTATAATATCAAAATCTAGTTTAAAAAGAATGAAAGATGAAAACCTTCGGAAACCTCAATAAAACTCAATTCAATCTCAAATCCACACACAAAAGGAATAATGTATATCGGATTCGGAAGCAAACACAAACCAATAACAATCCTTGATAAGAACGAAGAACGGGATGTCAATCCGTCTTCTAATCAAACCTAAGGACAAAAGGCGTAACTTCCGCCACAAGCAAATCCGAAATCTTCAAACCCTCGCGAATCACGTTTGCAAGCGCAAATCTCCGGACGTCCAATGCAGCCCTAAGCACGTGTGTCAAATTCTCTCCTCTCTAGCCTTTTTATAAGAAAGGATAAAATAATCGTCCGGCCCATGTGCGTAAACGATGTGGCAATAGTTAATTCGACAAAAGATCGCCTAAATCACGGTCTCATGGAGTTCCACGACCGTGGTTTAGAGTGTGGAAGTGGATTACGGTTCCATATGATTTCCACAACCGTACTTTATACCGTGTAACTCTCTGGAATACTCCACGTTCATGATGCCAAGATCCACGGCCATGGTTTAGAGCGTGGACTTCTCTACGACCGTATTTTAGAGCGTAGAAGTGTAAATTTCTTGTGATTTCCTTTGTGTCATGCCATTCCTCATCCTAGCATCTCCTTTGACTTCTTTGAAGTGTCCTTAATCCTTGGATGTGCTCAAATCTTCTCCCATCTCTCTCAAATGGTTCGGTTTTCGCTCTTATTCACCTATAATCAACACAAAGCTAATGTAGACCTCCATATCGAAAATATAGACAAACTAGCTAACAAATGTTTCAATGCCTTATCAATGAACACTATAATGGATGAAAAACAATTAGAAAAAGTGCCTTGAATATCGCAATATTTCGTGCTAACAAAATACCCCATACTTGTCACTTGCTTGTCCCCAAGCAAGGTCTTTTGAAAGCTTTAGAACATAAGTTAGGATGAAATATGCATGCAATCTCAAAAACAAAACATCTTTTAGGTAAATGTGCTTTAAGTCAATAGATCATTCTCAAACCTTGCTTCATTCATTCTTGAAACGCTCATATACATAACCAAAGAATGTAGAGGAAAGAAACATCATGAATTGATCAAACTTCAATGTAAACATCATAACCTTCAAGTATTATCAAAATCAAGCATAAGAAACTTCAATTTAAATCACCAAGCCAAATACACTCTTTTGATCTTAAGGACTTCCAAATAAGGTCTAGAATGTGGAAGGGAGGGAAAACTTATAAGGGTTGTGGTGTATGAATCCGGGAAAGTGGACAACTAACTCTTTTCTTTTTATTTCAATTTGCAACACCATCAACTTTGAACTTTGCTCTCTTCTTTTCACATCATTTTTCGACTTTACTTTTGGAGTTATGGACAGAGGTGCACAAAAACCAAAGCCTAGGAGATTGGCGTTTTTCAATTTTCGAGATGCCTCAAACCCTTGATGCACATACCATAATCCGTTAGGAATATCGCTCAATCTGACTTTGGCAAGACACAAACACCCGGCTATGTGAATGGTGCCGAGTTGCTCATCGTCATGATTGACTTCCCCAAACCTATTATTTCTATTCTTTGAATGCAAACAATTGCTTTCATGGCCCTCCCACATCAAAATATGCCAAAAACATAACTCCTCCAAATTCCCGGATAGGTAAGGGAGGTAATTATTTCATTGAGGGGCTAAATGAACAAAGAAAGGAGAAAGAAATGTCGAATTGCCTTAATCATTTCATAAAGAGGTATAAGAACTTATCATGTGATTTCAATTTCGATTTCTCAATATGATTTAGATAAAACTCTTCACATTATGAAACTTGCAAGAAAGGATAATCAACACTTTCAATTGCTTTTCAATTCATTATTCGTTTAGGCGTACAATTGTCATCAAAAACTTAATTCACAAGTAGTAATTATCATAGAAATCATCTCAATTCTTAGAAGCAAAAAACCTTTTAGAATATTCAAAATTTTTCAATTTTTATGGGTTTTTTCAAAAGCTTTTTCATGCAATGCAATAATGAAACGTGTGACAATGAAATGAAACATGCAAAGTGTTCTCGAATCAAGGCAAGCAAAGTGAGTAGAGTTATTACAAACGATAGTCACACCCCACCCCATACTTGAGACAAACATTGTCCCTAATGTTCAAAAAGAAATAAAGAAAGGAAAGAAAGAAAATGAACTCACAAGACGGCGGTGGAGCGGCAAATGTTGTCAATCATGCATGATCATCACTGTGGTGCTGGTAGTGGTGGAAACGGGAAGAAGCTGGAGTCGAAGTTCCGCCCAAACTGTTGGTGGTAGATGTCTCTCATCATCTTGTCGTGCTCGTCAGCTCGTATATCTCTAGCGTCCTGCCGGACCTCCAAAGCTCCTACTCTCCTGGAGAGGTCGGTAGCCCAATCCGGAAGCAGCTCGTACCACCCTGGTGCCTGGTTGTACGAAGATGGTGCATCCTATGGTGCTGGTGCAGACGGCGGCTGTGCATACCATGTCGGCGGAGCTCCCATCCACTCCGGCTGTGATCTATACCAATTGGGAGGGGTATCCATCCATGTCGGCCTCTCACTCACGCTAGCACGGCGAGAGGAAGAGGCTCCTGAAGGTCCAGCTGGTCGTGGTGAACGCTTGGGAGGGTCAGGGAAATGTGCCGGCTGATCCAGGAAAGTGCCGAAGTCATGCTCCTCACCTCCTCCCTCAAAACCATCACCTCCTCATATCTCCTCCTCATCTGCAGCCGGTACCTCAGGAGGGACGTAGGGAGGGGCTACTAACCTATTCACATGCATAGCAGCGAATGTTTGCTTCCAATTATGGCGTCCAACCATAATGGAATACTCAGGGAGCCATGCAACACCTCTACCTCCTCTATCCTCCCAAGGCATGGCAGCGGTAGGTGGACCTCTATGCCTCGGAAAGATCAAACCTCTAGTCATGAGGCTCTGGAGTCCCAATGGTCTAGCTGCTATCCTAGTACAAGCAGAAACATCTATCCCCAACTGTCTAGCGATGTGGGTGACCATACCACCATATCCAATGTTCCCGGCTCTCTTATTCTTGAGCTTACTCATGGTGGATGCTAGAAGGGTAGCACAGTCAGCAGGTCTACTGTGCAACATAGCATAAAGGAGGAATAACTCATCTGTCTTAATCTTCTGAGGGGTCTCGGTCCTAGGGAAAAGACACTCAGAAAGTACTCTATGGGCTATCTTCAAGGCTAAGTGATAGATAAGCTTCGCCTTTGTCAGCTGGTTTCCAGTGGTCCTTGCTGGCATAGATCATAGCAATGTCCTCCCAGAAATCCTTAGCGTATACACCACTAGGAAAACGACCATTGAAGGTCTCTTGGAACCCAAAGAAGGCTCCGAACTCTAAGATCAAGAACTCGTAGTTCTCCTCCATCAGCCTAATGGAAATTGTCCTATCCACATGGCTATGCTCAAAAGAAATCACAAACTCTCTAGTAATCTCCTCATGAGCATCTTCCCTAACAGCGGAGAAGATGATCAAGCCGGCTCTATCTAAAAGCCATGTAAGGTCACTCACCACATTCAGTGGCTCTAACTCCTCAAGAAGTAAGTAACGTGGTCCTATGACCACCCTTTTCTAGATCCTTTCTAAGGCATCGAGGTAATCCTCATGGATTTTTGGAATTCTAGGAGGTGGGGGTGATGGTGGCTCACTAGGAGGTGCTTGGGAGGAGGAGGAAGCATCACCTTTCCTCTTCTTGCTTCTAGTAGACATTCTCCTAATCAAATCCATTTCAGTCCCAAAATTACGGCCTATTCTACAGTTCCACGGCCGTGGTTTACCCAGAGACCGTGGTTCGGCTCTGAATTTTTCAAAACACAATCAATTCACACCAAATTCACCAAGCAGCAGTCCTAGACTAATTCCAATCCAATTCCAATCAGTTCTCCTAAAAATTCTTGCAAAAGTTGAGCCACATCGACAAAGTAGAGAAAGAGAAGAAAACCTAGGTTTTGGATTCTTAAAATCCAAATTCCGTCTTCTTCAGGGATTGTCCACTTGAATTGTTGATTGGATCTTGTAGATGGTTGAATTTGCTTCACTTTAGGCTCAAGAATCGTTCGAAACGATTACCGAATGGAGATTTGAGAGAGGGGGACGATTTACGGTGCTTTGGGGTCGTGGAAGAGGGATTTTTGTGTGGTTTTTGTGAAGAAGGTGGTTTATATAGTGACCGTAAAATTTTTGGAAAATTATGGTCACTCGGGGTGTTCCACGGCCGTGGTTTTGTACGGAACCGTGGTTTTGGTGATTTTTCTCAGAATTTTGCAAATTACGGTCACTTTAGCTTTCATGACCGTGGTTTTGGCCGTGGAACTCTCTGTAATGTGCCAAAATCCAAGTGTCGTAAATTTCTTTCAACTTTTCCTTCTCCCTTACCTATTCCATTGCTCCTACATCCAAAAACACGAACATATTGGAAGGTATCAAAGGCAAAACAAAACAAAAACGTCAAAACTACTCTAATCTATGAATGATAAACAAAAACATAACTGCAATACCTTGGGTTGCCTCCCAAGAAGCGCTTGTTTAAGGTCCGTAGCTAGACCGTACTTACACTTATTCGAGTGCAGTAGGTGCGAACTCCTCAGCTTGGAGTTCCGGTGAGTACTTCTTGAGTCGTTGACCGTTCACCTTGAAGCTTCTTCCCTTTTCACCACATACTTCAATTGCACCATGGGGAAAAACACGTTTGATTAGATAAGGTCCGGTCCAATGAGATTTAAGCTTACGTGGAAAGAGACGAAGTCTTGAATTGAAGAGGGGAACTTGATCTCCTTCTTTGAGGTCTTTTGGAATGATATGCTTATCATGCCAACGCTTCGCTCTTTCCTTATAGATCTTGGCGTTTTCGTAGGCGGTCAAGAGAAGTTCTTCAAGCTCTTTAAGGTCCAAGAGGCGCTTCTCGCCCGCTTCCTTTATGCTGAAGTTCAACCACTTTATTGCCCAATACGCCTTATGTTCTAGCTCTACCGGCAAGTGACAAGACTTTCCATACACAAGTTTGTATGGTGTCGTTCCTATGGGAGTCTTATATGCAGTCCGGTATGCCATAATGCATCATCTAGCTTCAAAGACCAATCCTTCCTTGTCCTTGAAATCGTCTTCTCTAGGATTCCTTTAATCTCCCGGTTTGAAATCTTCACTTGTCCACTTGTTTGTGGATGGCAAGGGGTGGCGATCTTGTGAGTCACCCCATACTTAGCTAGTAGAGCTTTGAATCGTCGGGCAATGAAGTGAGAGCTTCCATCACTAATGATAGTCCGTGGTGTCCCAAATCGCGGGAAAATTGTCTTGTTAAAGAACTTAACCACAACCATGGCATCATTAGTAGGAGAAGGAATTGCTTCAACCCATCTCGAAACATAATCTACAGCTAGAAGTATGTATTGGTTTCCACAAAATGATGGGAAAGGTCCCATGAAGTCTACTCCCCAAACGTCAAAGATCTCTACCTCTTGAATGTTGTTAAGAGGCATTTCGTTTCTCCTAAAGATGTTCCCTGTTCTTTTACAAGCATCGCAGCAGGAAACAAAGGTTTGCACATCTTTAAATAAAGTAGGCCAAAAGAATCCAGATTGCAATACCTTAGCGCTAGTCTTGTTCGAGCTAGCGTGTCCTCCACAAGGTAGTGAATGACAATGACGGATGACGCTTTGCATCTCGTCTTCCGGCACACATCGTCGAATGATGCCGTCAGGACCTCTCTTAAAGAGGACAGGTTCATTCCAAAAGTATGCCCGAACATCCTTAAAGAACTTCTTTCTTTGTGCATAGGATAATCAGGATGGTAATTCTTGGTAAACCAAATAGTTAACAAAATCAGCAAACCATGGTTCGTTACCTTTAGTGATCTTGTCGATGCACTCCTCTATGACATGTAAATGCTCATCCGGAAAGGAGTCATCTATGGGTAGATTGTCGTCCTCTAGATGTGGTAGACGACTCAAATGATCCGCAACAAAATTTTCCGAACCCTTCTTGTCACGGATCTCTAGATCGAATTCTTGTAGGAGAAGAATCCATCTAATTAGCCTTGGTTTCGCATCCTTCTTTGCAAGTAAATACCAGATCGCAGCATGATCCGTGTATACAATCACCTTTCCACCTACAAGATAAGAATGAAACTTTTCAAATGCATATACAATTGCTAGAAATTCTTATTCGGTAGTGGCGTAGTTAAGTTGCGCTTCATCTAGCGTCTTGCTAGCATAGTAGATAGCATGGGTTCGTCCTTCCTTCTTTTGCCCAAGCACAGCTCCTATAGCTACGTCACTTGCATCACACATAACCTCGAATGGAAGATTCCAATCCGGAGGTTGAATAATCGGGGCTGAGATTAGAGCTTCCCGAATCTTATTAAACGCGTCTAAACACTCCAGCGAGAAATCAAAAATTGCATCTTTCATCAATAGATTAGTAAACGGTTTTGATATCTTAGAGAAATCCTTTATAAAGCGTCTATAAAATCCAGCATGTCCTAGAAAGCTTCTTAACCCTTTCACCGAAGATGGAGGAGGGAGCTTTTCTATAGTCTCTATCTTAGCCTTATCCAGTTCAATCCCTCTACTAGAGATCAAGTGTCCTAATACAATGCCTTCTTTCACCATAAATTGACACTTTTCCTAATTAAGAACTAGGTTAGTGTCTTCACACCTTTGTAGCATAAGAGAAAGGTTAGAAAGACAATTATCGAAAGAGGAACCATAAACAGAAAAGTCATCCATGAAAACCTCCATGATTTCCTCTATGTACTCCGAGAAGATAGCCATCATGCACCTTTGAAAGGTGGTTGGGGCGTTGCAAAGCCCGAACGACATTCTCCTATAAGCAAACGTACCCCACGGGCACGTGAATGTGGTCTTCTCTTGATCGTCCGGATGTATCGGGATCTGAAAGAAACCACTATAACCGTCAAGATAACAAAAATGTGAGTGTTGTGCTAACCTTTCAAGCATTTGGTCGATAAATAGTAGTGGGAAGTGATCCTTCCTCGTTGCGTTAATTAGCTTGCGGTAGTCTATGCACATCCTCCATCTTGTCACGGTTCGTGTAGGAATGAGTTCATTGTTCTTGTTGGTAATGACCGTCATTCCTCCTTTCTTTGGACCACCTGTACGGGACTCACCCACTTGCTATTGGAGATAAGGTAGATGATACCTGCATCAAGTAGTTTAAGAATTTCCTTCTTGACAACCTCTTTCATGGTCGGATTTAACCGCCTTTGAGGTTGTCGCGAAGTTCTAAAATCTTCTTCCATTAGGATCTTATGCATGCATAGTGAAGGCTTGATTCCTACTAGATCCTCTATAGTGTAACCTAAGGCTTTCCTATGTTTCTTAAGAACAACCATAAGCTTACTATGTTCATCTATACTTAGATCAGAACTAACAATTACCGGAAAGGTAGAATTAGGTCCTAGAAATGCATACCTTAGATGTGCGGGAAGTGGCTTCAATTCCATTACTATAGGACTCTCTAATGACTCTTGAGGAGTGTCGAATGCTTCCTTAGAAGTCTCTAAGGGTATAGAAATTGTTGGAGAAGAATCAAAAGAAGTGGTAGAAAGGACGTAATTGTCTTCAGAGTTTCCCAAAATTACGGCTCCCCTGTTTCCTCCACGGCCGTGGTTTTGGGCGTGGAAGTCAATTACGGTGCCTCTGCTTGTTCCACGGCCGTGGTTTTGGCTGTGTAACTTACTAGAGTCCTCTAAATAGTTGATTACGGTCATGTTGGTGGAAACTACGGCCGTGGAATAGCACGACTGGCCGTGATTCCTCACGTTCTCTGACCCATCATAGAGTTTTTCAAACTCTTCTTCATACACTTCCTTTTGCTTCTCTAAAGCTTCAATTTCCTCATTGCATTCCTCTTCTTCCACTATGTCCATAATGCTCATAGTGATCACCTTTTGCAAGGGATCTTTGAAGAGGATCGAACTTACTTCCTCCCTAGATAGCTCTTCGTCATGGATGTTGAATATATCCTCTTCAAAAGCTGGTTCTTTCATCAAAGTGGAATGAACGAACTCTACCTTTTCCTCTCCTATGTCGAAGGCGAGTCTAGCATTCTTGCAATCAACCACACAACCAGATGTTGCAAGAAACGGTCTTCCGAGTATGATCGGGACCGGACTATCTGCAGGAATGTCAAGCACAACAAAATCTATGGGAACATAGAACTTACCAAGCTTAACCGGGACGTCTTCAACTATGCCGACGGGACGAGTTATGGATCGATCCGCCATGTATAACGTCATCTTCACCGGTTTAGGTTCGCCTAAACCGATCTTCCTACATAAGGCAAGCGGAATGATGCTAATGCTTGCTCCTAAATCACATAATGCATCATATGTGACATCT
Organism: Fagopyrum homotropicum; assembly: GCA_033239125.1. Taxonomy (NCBI): domain Eukaryota; kingdom Viridiplantae; phylum Streptophyta; class Magnoliopsida; order Caryophyllales; family Polygonaceae; genus Fagopyrum; species Fagopyrum homotropicum. The sequence goes on from BSWB01000004.1 coordinate 35,341,740, forward strand.
CCCACTCCTATAGGAACATAAAATGACCCCGGATCCTTCATCTTTGGGGGCATCTTTTCTTTCATCGTCTTAATGAGATCAGACGAATCCGAACTCATCTTGACTTCTCCAAAATCCTCTAATTTCCTCTTGTTAGAGAGGATCTCTTTTAAGAACTTTCCATAAGCTGGCATACCTACAATTGCATCAATGAAAGGTATATTAATATGCAGTTTGCTCATGAGTTCAATAAACTTACCGAATTGCTTGTCTAGACGCGCTCTTGCTCTAGATTGTGGGAATGGTAGGGGAGGTTTGTAGATGTCTTCCTACTCCTTCCCATTTTCCTTCTCTTTTTCGACGGGAACTTCCACAAACTTAGGCTGCGGGTCGGTGACTGTTGTTCCGCTCCTAGTTATGATAGCCATCACCCTTCCTTTTGGGTTATCCTCCGTCTTTCATGGAAGTTTTCCTTGATTCCTAGGAACTTCCTCAGCATTGCTAAACATTTGGTTTTCTAAAACCTTTTGGGCTTTATCAACCTTAGTAATGTGACTCTCCAATCCTTGAAGCTTTCCCAAAACTGTTTCCAACATGGGATCGGGCTTCTCTTTCCCCGAAGTACTTCCACTATTAGATGTTTGCCCCTGGATTTTCAAAGGAATGGAAGAAGAAGATGGAGGAGTTAGTGAATTTCCTGAATTGGGATAAGAATTACCGGAGTTTTGTTATTGGTTGGAACACCAATTGTTGTTGTTTGAACCCCTATTGTTGTTCCAATTGTTATTCCGGTTGTTGTTGTTGTTCCAATTGTTCCGGTTGTTGTTCCGGTTGTTGCGATTTGTGTTCTCATTCCCATTGTGGTTATTGTTGTTCCCTAAATAACCAACATCTTGCTCCTTTTGCTTTGGAAAGCTAGCCTTGATGACTTCCTTCAATTCTTTAATCTCGGAGTTGAGAGAAAAGATTTGAGTTTGAGCGGCTTGTGTTAGCTTTGCTCCTTTCTCCACTCGATTTGCTTCTACTTTCCGGTGAGAATACTTCTCAATGACTCGGGCTTGTTTCTCAATGAAGTCCCAAGCGTCATCTTTCCTCATGTCCATAAATGTACCACATGAAAGGGATTGGAGCTTGAATTGTGTTTCCATATCCAGCCCCTTATTGTATATCTCCAATAGCTCCAATTTGGAAATGCCATGATGTGGGCAATCCAATAGTAAATCCTGAAATCTTTCCCAAGACTGGAACAAACTTTCATTAGATCTCATAGAAAATGCATTAATCTTACCTCTCAACTCCGCCGTCTTGGATGGCGAAAAGAATTTGGTGAGGAACTCTGAAGAAAGATCCTCCCATGTGTTGAGTCTTCCATTTGGAAGAGCTTGATACTAAGATAAAGCTTTCCCTTTCAAAGAGAAGAAGAATAGCTTGATCTTGTAATTGTTGGTAGTTGCATTCTTTGGCTTCATTATCTCCATCAAGATCTCGAAATTTTGTAAATGTTGATGTGGAGATTCAGCACTCGTTCCTCCAAACTGACTTTGGCGAAAGATGGTAATAACTTGTGGGTTGAAGCTAAACCCCTGCATATCATCAGCATCAAAGTTCACACCTAGACGGCGTGGTTGCTGAATTAGATCCATCCTTTGGCCAAGAGTTCTTGGCTCTTCATCCACACGAGCGGCTCTCGCACCCCCTGCTGGGACACGATTATTGGCAGCCGGTCTGGGATTATATTGATTCATGTTGATCGTCGGATTAATGTCCTCTAGTGGTGGCATGGAAGAGTCGCTATCCTCATCGGATGAGTTGGTTCTAACCGATCTTGCCGGTTTCCTCCTCTTTTTCTTCTTGGAATCGCTCAATTCCAGCCTCATTTGAAACATCATGTCCCTGAGCTCATCAATTGATGACGGTCCGATTCTTCCTTGCGAGTCTTCTCGCTCCATCTAAGTTGAGCTTCGGATTCCTCCAACTCTACTTGAAGATCCCGCTCCTTGTTTTCAGCCATCTTTCTTTCTTTGAGCTTCTTCCTCAAAGTCTTCTCAAGTTCTTGATCAAGAGGTAAGAGGTCTTTTTTGTTCCTAGACCTGCGCATATACCTAAAGTAACCTGCAAATATCACTCAAAGGAGATATCAAATAACAAGGGCAAGCTCCCAAGCTTGACAACCGATAACCGAATTCGGCCTAAACCAAATCCCCGGCACCGGCACCAAAAACTTGTTCTTTGGCAAAACTTTGTTCCGTTGCCGGAACGAGAACTTCGTATGTACCTAAGAACACAAACCTGCAAGAATACTCAAGCAAAAAGATCAATAGTAAAAGCAAGAACAGTCCCCGGCAACAGCGCCAAAAAACTTGTTCGCCACTTAGTGTGCGTGCAAATAAGCTTTAAATTTATAAAACTAGAATCAAGCAAGCGAACCCGCACTGTACGGATCGGCGTAGTAAAGCAAGAATTCCAGAATATCGAACACAGGGATTTGGGGGGAACAAATTCAATTGTAAAGTTGTCAAGCAAATAAAAGGGTAAAGCTTTGCAAATATATTGGGAAAACAGCAACCCTAAAGATCCAGGTGTCTAATTGTGGCAATCGATTCAAGATATAGCAAAGAATTAAGGACAGAGTTAAGAGTTGCAAAGGTATGCTAAGGTAATGCAATGTACGGTGAAGTTCCAGAACTTTATATGACTTATCTAAAGACACTCTCTATAAAGGTTGTTGAGGCTTCAGCATAGAAATGATCTATGAATAAGAATTAATCTCAAATACCCAAACTTGTAACCCAAGGATCAAGACTAACTAAACCGATTAAGGTTGTGACACTCGAAATCGAAGTAGAGGTTGTTGAGGCTTCACTACTACCTAGAAAAGGGACAACCAAGACTAGATTAAAGCTAATCTTTAACCTTGGATCAAAGTAAAAGCAAAATTCGTAAACTGGTATAAATTACGATCTTGAGTTCGACGGCCGTGGAATCTCAAGAACAAACCGTGATTTTGGTTCGTCGGCGAAATCTCTCTAACTCTCAGGGTCCAATCTGTTACGATCGATCTATCATCATCTAAGCCACAACTATCAACCCTTTACCTTAGAATTGCTAAAGGGTTTTAGCCAATAACTGTCATTATTATATCAAAATCAAGTTTAAAAAGAATGAAAGATGAAAACCTTCGGAAACCTTCAATAAAACTCAATTCAATCTCAAATCCACACACAAAAGGAATAATGTATATCAGATTTGGAAGCAAACACAAACCAATAACAATCCTTGATAAGAACGAAGAACGGGATGTCAATCTGTCTTCTAATCAAGCTTAAGGACAAAAGGCGTAACTTCCGCCACAAGCAAATCCCAAATCTTCAAACCCTCGCAAATCACGTTTGCAAGCGCAAATCTCCGGATGTCCAATGCAGCCCTAAGCACGTGTGTCAAATTCTCTCCTCTCTAGCCTTTTTATAAGAAAGGATAAAATAACCGTCCGGCCCATGTGCGTAAATGATGTGGCAATAATTAATTCGACAAAAGATCGCCTAAATCACGGTCTCATGGAGTTCCACGACCGTGGTTTAGAGCGTGGAAGTGGATTACGGTTCCATATGATTTCCACGACCGTACTTTATACCATGTAACTCTCTGGAATACTCCACGTTCATGATGCCAAGATCCACGGCCGTGGTTTAGAGCGTGGACTTCTCTACGACCGTATTTTAGAGCGTGGAAGTGTAAATTGCTTGTGATTTCCTTTGTGTCGTGCCATTCCTCATCCTAGCATCTCCTTTTACTTCTTTGAAGTGTCCTTAATCCTTGAATGTGCTCAAATCTTCTCCCATCTCTCTCAAATGGTTCGGTTTTAGCTCTTATTCACCTATAATCAACACAAAGCTAATGTAGACATCCATATCGAAAATATAGACAAACTAGCTAACAAATGCTTCAATGACTTATCAATGAACACTATAATGGATGAAAAACAATTAGAAAAAGTTCCTAGAATATCGCAATATTTCATGCTAACAGTGATCACTATGAACATTATGGAGAAAGGAGAGGAAGAGGAATGTAATGAGGAAATTGAAGCTTTGGGAGAGATAAAGGAAGTGCATGAAGAAGAGTTTGAAAAGCTATACGATGGGTCAGAGAATGTGAGGAATCACGGTCAGTCGTGCTATTCCTCGGCCGTGGTTTCCACCAACATGACCGTAATCACCTATTCAGAGGACTCCAATAAGTTACACGGCCAAAACCACGGCCGTAGAACTATCAGAGGTGTCGTAATTGACTTCCACGCCCAAAACCACGGCCGTGGAAGTAACACTGGTGCCGTAATTTTGGGAAGTTCCGAGAAAAATTACGTCCTCTCCACCAATGCTCTTGATCCTTCCTCAACAACTTCTATACCCTTAGAGACTTCTAAGGAAGTATTGGGGACTCCAATAGTGATGGAATTGAAGCCACTTCCCACACATCTAAGGTACGCATTTCTAGGAACTAATTCTACTTTTCCGGTAATTGTTAGTTCCGATCTAAGCGAAGATGAACATAGTAAGCTTATGGTTGTTCTAAGGAAACATAGGAAATCCTTAGGTTACACTATAGAGGATCTAGTGGGAATTAAGCCTTCATTGTGCATGCATAAGATCCTAATGGAAGAAGACTTTAGGCCTTCGCGACAACCTCAAAGGCGGTTAAATCCGACCATGATGGAGGTTGTCAAGAAAGAAATTCTTAACTACTTGATGTAAGTATCATCTACCCTATCTCCGATAGCAAGTGGGTGAGTCCCGTACAGGTTGTTCCAAAGAAGGAAGGAATGACGGTTATCACCAACAAGAACAATGAGCTCATTCCTACAAGAACCGTGAATGGATGGAGGATGTGCATTGATTACCGGAAGCTAAACAATGCAACTAGAAAGGATCACTTACCATTACCCTTCATCGATCAAATGCTTGAAAGGTTAGCACAACACTCTCATTTTTACTATCTTGACGGCTATAGTGGCTTCTTTCAGATTCCGATTCATCCGGACGATCAAGAGAAGACCACGTTCACGTTCCCATGGGGTACGTTCGCTTATAGGAGAATGCCGTTCGGGCTTTGCAACGCCCCAACCACCTTCCAAAGGTGCATGATGGCTATCTTCTCAGAGTACATAGAGGAGATCATGGAGGTTTTCATGGATGACTTTTCTGTTTATGGTTCCTCTTTCGATAATTGTCTCTCTAACCTTTCTCTTGTGCTACAAAGGTGTGAAGACACTAACCTAGTCCTTAATTGGGATGAGTGTCAATATATGGTGAAGGAAGGCGTTGTACTCGGACACTTGATCTCTAGTAGAGGGATTGAGGTGGATAAGGCTAAGATAGAAACCATAGAAAAGCTCCCTCCTCCATCTTCGGTGAAGGGGATAAGAAGCTTTCTAGGACATGTTGGATTTTATAGACGTTTTATAAAGGATTTCTCTAAGATAACAAAACCTCTTACTAATCTATTGATGAAGGATGCAGTTTTTGATTTCTCGGAGGATTGTTTAGATGCGTTTCATAAGATTTGGGAAGCTCTAATCTCAGCCCCGATCATCCAACCTCCGGACTGGAATCTTCCATTCGAGGTTATGTGTGATGCAAGTGACGTAGCTATAGGAGTTGTACTTGGGCAAAAGAAGGAAGGCCGAACCCATGCAATCTATTACGCTAGCAAGACGCTAGATGAAGTGCAGCTTAACTACGCCACTACTGAAAAGGAATTTCTAGCCATTGTTTATGCCGTTGAAAAGTTTCGTTCTTATCTTGTAGGTGCAAAGGTGATTGTATACACGAATCATGTTGCGATCCGGTATCTACTCGCAAAGAAGGATGCGAAACCAAGGCTGATTAGATGGATTGTTCTCCTACAAGAGTTCGATCTAGAGATCCGTGACAAGAAGGGTTCGGAAAATTCTATTGCGGATCATTTGAGTCGTCTACCACATCTAGAGGACGATGATCTACCTATAGATGACTCCTTTCCGGACGAGTATTTACACATCATAGAGGAGTGCATCGACAAGATAACTAAAGGTAACGAACCATGGTTTGCTAATTTTGTTAACTATTTGGTTTATCAGGAAATACCACCCGGACTATCCTATGCACAAAGGAAGAAGTTCTTTAAGGACGTCCGGGAATACTTTTAGAATGAACCTCTACTCTTCAAGAGAGGTCCTGACGGCATCATTCGAAGATTTGTGCCGGAAGACGAGATGCAAAGCATCATCCGTCATTGTCATTCACTACCTTGTGGAGGACACGCTAGCTCGAACAAGACTAGCGTTAAGGTATTGCAATCTGGATTTTTTTGGCCTACTTTATTTAAAGATGTGCAAACCTTTGTTTCCTGCTGCGATGCTTGTCAAAGAACAGGGAACATATCTAGGAGAAACGAAATGCCTCTTAACAACATTCAAGAGGTAGAGATCTTTGACGTTTGGGGAGTAGACTTCATGGGACATTTCCCATCATCTTGTGGAAACCAATACATACTTCTAGCCGTGGATTATGTTTAGAGATGGGTTAAAGCAATTGCCTCTCCAACTAATGATGCCATGGTTGTGGTTAAGTTCTTTAACAAGACTATATTCCCAAGGTTTGGGACACCACGGACTATCATTAGTGATGGAGGCTCTCACTTCATTGCCCGACGATTCGAAGCACTACTAGCTAAGTATGGGGTGACTCTCAAGATCGTCACCCCTTATCATCCACAAACGAGTGGACAAGTGGATATTTCGAATCGGGAGATTAAAGGAATCCTAGAAAAAACGGTTTCAAAGACAAGGAAAGATTGGTCTTTGAAGCTAGATGATGCATTGTGGGCATACCGGACTGCATACAAGACTCCCATAGGAACGATACCATACAACCTTGTGTATGGGAAGTCTTGTCACTTACCGGTAGAGCTGGAACATAAGGCGTATTGGGCGGTAAAGTGGTTGAACTTCAGCATGAAGGAAGCAGGCGAAAAGCGCCTCTTGGACCTTAACGAGCTTGAAGAACTTCGCTTAAACGCTTACGAGAACGCCAAAATCTATAAGGAGAGAGCGAAGCGTTGACATGATAAGCATATCATTCCAAAAGACCTCAAGGAAGGAGATCAAGTTCTCCTCTTCAATTCGAGACTTCGGCTTTTTCCAGGTAAGCTTAAATCTCGTTGGACCGGACCTTATCTAATCAAACACGTTTTTCCCCATGGTGCAGTTGAAGTATGGGGTGAGAAAGGTAGAAGTTGTAAGGTGAACTGTCAACGACTCAAGAAGTATTCACCGGAGCTCCAAGCTGAGGAGTTCGCGCCTACCGCACTCGAATAGACGTAGGTACAGTCTAGCTACGGACCTTAAACAAGCGCTACTTGGGAGACAACCCAAGCTATTGTACTTTCGTTTTTCATTCTTAGATTAGACTAGTTTAGACGTTTTTGTTTTGTTTTGCCCTTGATACCTTCCGGTATGTTGTGTTTTTGGATGTAGGAGCAATGGAATAGGCAATGGAAGGAGGAAAAGCTAGAAGGAATTGACGAAACTTGGGTTTTGACACAATACAGAGAGTTCCACGCCCAAAACCACGGTCGTGGAAGCTACAGTGACCGTAATTCTTCAAAATCTGAGAAAAATCACCAAAAACCACGGGTCCGTACAATTCCACGGCCGTGGAATACCCCGAGTGACCGTGATTTTCAAAGATTTTTACCGCCATTATATAAACCACCTTCCTTCACAAAAACACCCCATTCCCCAATTCCACGCCCCTCTTCCACGACCTAAAGGCCGAAAATCCTCCCCATCCCGCATTTCTTCGTTCGGAAACCGTTTTGAGCGATTCTTGGTGCTAAAGTGAAGCATTTCCGATCATATACAAGATCCAATCAACAAATCAAGTGGACAATCCCTACAGAAGGCGGAATTTTGATTCAAAGATCCAAAAAAACCTAGGTTTTTCTTCTATTTCTCTACTTTGTCAATTCGGGTCTATTTCTCGCAAGAACTTAGAGGAATTGCATAGGATTGAGATTGAAATTAGTTTAGGACAGGCTTTGCTGTATTTGGTGATTGATTTGTTGAGATTTGAGCAAAACAGTGCCGAACCACGGTCCCTGTAGGTTCCACGGCCGTGGTTTCTGTAGAACATGCCATGATTTCCCCTCTGAAATGGATTTGATAAGGAGAATGTCTACTAGAAGCAAGAAGAGGAAAGGTGACACTTCATCCTCCTCCCAAAACCCTCCTAATGAACCACCATCACCTCCACCTCCTAGAATTCCAACCATCCATGAGCATTACCTCGATACCTTGGAAAGGATCGAGAAGAGGGCGGTTACAGGACCGCGCTACTTAGTGCTTGAAGAGCTAGAGCCGCTGAATGTAGTGACTGACTTAACGTGGCTTCTAGATAGAGCCGGTTTGATCATCTTCTCCGCTATTAGGGAAGATGCATATGAGGAGATTACTAGGGAGTTTGTGATTTCCTTTGAGTACAGTGTCATGGATAGGACAGTTTCCTTTAGGCTGATGGAGGAGAACTACGAGTTCTCAATCTTGGAGTTTGGAGCCTTATTTGGGTTCCACGAGACCTTCAATGGTCGTTTTCCTAGCGGTGTATACGCTAAGGATTTCTGGGAGGACATAGTCATGATCTATGTCAGCGAGGACCGCTGGCAACCAGCTGACACCAAGGCTAAGCTCATCTACCACTTAGCCTTGAAGATGGCCCATAGAGTCCTTTCTGAGTGCCTTTTCCCTAGGACTGAGACCCCTCAGAAGATTAAGACTAATGAGCTATTTCTTCTTTACTCTATGCTTCACGGTAGACCTACTAACTGTGTTACCCTCTTAGCCTCCACCACGAGCAAGCTCAAGAATAAGAGAGCCGGCAACATTAGATATGGTGGTATAGTTACCCACATTGCTAGGCAGTTAGGGATTGACTTTTCTGCTTGTACTAGGGTTGCAACGAGACCTTTGGGTCTCAATAGCTTGATGACGAGGGGTATCATCTTCCCTAGGCATCACTGTCCACCCACCGCCGGTATGCCTTGGGAGGAGAGAGGAGGTACAGGCATTCCGTGGATCCCTCAATATTCATTTATGGCTAGACGCCATAATTGGAAGCAGACATTCGCTGCTATGCATGCGAATAGGCTAGTGGCACCTCCTTATCTCCCCGGTGAGGTTCCGGCTCCAGATGTTGAGGAGGAGGTAGGAGGAGGTGATAGTTTTGGGGGAGGAGGTGATGAGCAAGACTTTGGCACTTTCCCGGATCAGCCGGCACACTTCCCTGACCCTCCTAGGCATTCACCACGACCCGCTGGACCTTCAGGAGCCTCTTCCTCTTGTCGTGCTAGCGTGAGTGAGAGGCCGACATGGATGGATACTCCTCCCGCTTGGTACGGAGCACAGACGGAGTGGATGGGAGCTCCACCACCTTGGTATAGTCAGGCACCAGCAGCACCAGAAGCACCGACTCCACAGGACACACCGGCATTGTACGGCCAGCCACCGGCTTGGTATGAGCAGCTACCGGATTGGGCTACCGACCTTTCTAGGCGAGTTGGTGACTTGGAGATCCATAGAGACATGCAGGAGACTAGGATCCAGGAGCATGATGAGATGATGAGTCATATTTACCGCCAGCAGTTTGGGCAGTACTACAGCCCTGACTTCTCCCCGTTTCCACCACCGCCACCTCCACAGTGATGAGCCATGAGGATTGCCAGTTTCAGCCGCCCCACCACCGTTCTAGAGAGTTCATTTTTCTTTTCTTCTTTTCTTTATTTCTTTTTCGAACATTGAGGACAATATATGTTCTAAGTATGGGGTGGGGTGTGACTATGTGTTGTAATAACTCTACTACATTTGCTTGCTTCTATCCATAACACTTTGCATGTTTCATTTTCATAGTCACACGTTTTATTATTGCATTGCATGAAAAAGTTTGAAAAACCCATAAAAATTTGCAAATTTTGGAAAATTTTGAAAGAGTTCTTGTGTTTCTAAGATTAGAGATGACTTCTATGATAGCTCTTACTTGTGGAATGAGTTTTTGATGACAATTATATGCTTAAACGGAATAATGAATTGAAAAGGAATTGAATGTGTTGATTATCCTTTCTTGCAAGTTTCATAATGTGAAAGTTCTATCTAAATCATATTGAGAAATTGAAGTTGAAATCACATGATGAGTTCTTATACTTCTATATGAAATGATTAAGGCAATTCGATTTTCTTTCTTCTTTCTTTGATCACTTAGCCCCACAATAAAAGTAATTGCCTCCCTTACCTATCCGGGAATTTGGAGGAGTTGATAATTGGCATGTTTGATGTGGGGGGGTCATGAAAGCAAAATTTTGCATTCAAAGAATAGAAAAAAAATAGGTTTGGGGAAGTCAATCATGATGATAAGTAACTCGGCACCATTCACATAGCCGGGTGTTTGTGTCTTGCCAAAGTCGGATTGAGCGATATTCCTAACGGATTATGGTATTGCATCAAGGGTTTGAGGCATCTCGAAATTGAGAAACGTCGATCTCCTAGGCTTCGGTTTTTGTGCACCTCTGTCCATCTTTCAAAAAGTAAAGTCGAAAAATAATGTGAAAAAGAAGAGAGCAAAGCTCAAAGTTGATGGTGTTGCAATTCAAAATAAAAAGAAAAAGAGTTGGGTTATACATTTTCCCGGATTCATGCACCACATCCCTTATAAGTTTCCCTCCCTTCCGCATTCTAGACCTTACTTGAAAGTCCTTAAGATCAAAAGAATGCTATTTGACTTGGTGATCTAAATTGAAGTTTCTTATGCTTGATTTTGAAAAAACTTGAAGGTTATGATGTTTGTCCTAAAGTTTAAGCAATTCATGATGTTTCTTTGCTTTACATTCTTTGGTTTATGTATATAAGCATTTCAAGGATGAATGAAGCAAGGTTTGAGAATATCTATTGACTAGAACACATTTACCTAAGAGATGTTTTTGTTTTGAGATTGCATGCATATTTCATTCTAACTCGTATTCTAAGCTTTTAAAAACCTTGCTTGGGCACAAGCAAGTGACAAGTATGGGGTATTTTGTTAGAATGAAATATTGCGATATTCTAGGCACTTATTTTGGTCACGTTTCCCTTAGTATTGTGTACATGGATGAAGTTTGGAAGCAATTGTTAGCTTGTTAGTCTATTTTGTCGATATGGATGTCTACACTAGCTTTGTGTCGATTTTAGGTGAAAAGGAGCTAAATAAGAGCAGTTGAGAGAGAAAAGGGAGTAATCGATCATATTCAAGGATTAGGAACACATCAAGGAAGATAAGGAAGGAGCTAGGATGAAGAACGTCACGACACAAAGGAAACCACAAGTATTTTACACTTCCACGCCCTGAATTACGGCCGTAGAAGAGTCCACGCTCTAAACCACGGCCGTGGAACTTGGCATCATGAACGTGGAGCACTCCAGTAAGTTACACGGCCTAATGTACGGTCGTGGAAATCACAAGAGACCGTAACCCCTTTCCACGCTCTAAACCACGGTCGTGGAAACCCCTGAGACCGTGATTTAGGCGATCTTTTGGCGTGTCTTTACTGGCCACATGATTTACTTAATGGGCTTGGACGATATTCTTTTCGGGGACATATAAAAAGGCCACAGAAGAGAGTTTGAGGGCATCTCGCAATACTCGCGTTTTGATCCCGGTGAGACACCGACGGACGTGAACGGCCGCTTACCTTGCTTGGAGCATCCTCGCCTAGGGTGGATTGAAGATCGCCAAGGTTTACCCCTTTTCTTAGGGATATTGAAGACGGATTGACATCCCGTTCTTCGTTCTTGCCTAAGATTATTGTGAGGCTTTGTGTTACACATTCTGAATCCATTAAACATTGATTCTTGTGTTTCGGATTCGAGAATTGGTTTTGAAGTTTTATTGAGTATTCGAGGGTTTTCATCTTTTATTCTCTTTAATTCAAATATTGATATCATGACAATGATTGTTGGCTAAAACCCTTCAGCAATTCTAAGGTGAAGGGTTGATAGTTGTGTCCTAGATGATGATAGACCGAGCGTAAATCGATTGGCCCCTGAGAGTTAGAGAGATCTCGTCGACGAACCTAAATCACGGCCTGTTCTTGGGTGTCCACAGCCGTGGTTCTCAAGATCTGACCGTGATTCACCCCAGTTTACAAACTTTGCTTTTACTTTGATCCAAGGTTAAAGATTAGCTTTAATCTGGTCTTGGCTTGCCCTTTCCTAGGTAGTAGGGAGACTCATCATCCTCTATTTCAGTTTAGAGTGTCACAACCTTAACCGTTTGAGTTTATCTTGATCCTTGGGTTACAAGTTTGGGTATTTGAGATCAATTCTAGTCCTTAGATCCTTTCTATACTGAAGCCTCAACAACCTTTATAGAGAGTTCTTTGGGTTAGACGTATAGGGTTTTGGAACATCATCGTACATTACCTCAACAACCTTTATAGAGAGTTCTCAGGCCCCCTTGGTTGATAATTGACGAGTGTGGATCAAAGGATCAAGTTTTGGTCTCTTTGTTGGGAAGTTACTGTCAAAAGGAAGCACCGACGACCGTTCTGTCACAGAACCGTTCCCGTGCCTACATCACTCCACCCCCGCGGCTGCAACCTTCTGCTGCTCCCACGCCTTTGTCTACCGTCCCCGCGGTTCACCTGTAGTGAAGCCAATCTTTGGTGAGTTGCTTCCTTCCTTGCTTCCTTTGCCCTTTCCTTATGCTACATCATGCTAGGTTGGACCTGGATGATTAGTGTGAATACCAGTTAGTGGCTCGTTGATCCCCATGAGTTGGTTACGCCTTGAGTTATGTTGTTTTTGTTGTTGTTGTATCTTGCAAACCTTGAGACTGGGAATCCTTATCCTAGCATGTTGAGATCAGTTAGCGACCATTGAGACAAGAAGTAGGGAACTTCTAGCACCCTGCAGTAGATCTATTAGAGATCATTGACACTAGAAGTATGTAGACTTCTAGCATTCGTTCAGTTTTTTTTATTCGCGAAGCTGAGTAGTTATGTTATTGTTGTTGTTCTCCCTTTCTTTCGGGAAGCTGAGTAGTTAGCGGATTCTTGAGTTTACCTTCGAGTGAGGTAAGTCCGTTTCCTTCGGGAAGCTGAGCAGTTAGCGGATTCTTGAGTTTACCTTCGAGTGAGGTAAGTCCCTCGGACTTACTTAGTTGTGTTCCGTATATTGGTTTGGCCGTTTTAGTGGTGTTTCTATACTTTATCGTTATAACGGAAAACTGGACTAGGATGACCTTTTACTGTTTTGTCCCAAGTATATTATAACCAGGAGGTAACTACTTGTCTGTTTCTACAGGAGACTAGGAGGCGCTCTTTCGACCCAGGGCCACAAGTAACGGATAATACTGATCTATTCTTGTTGGCAGATGGAAGCGGAGGCGAGTTTCGGGAGATTCTCCTGTGACAAAAAAAGTTGAATTAGTAATGGATAACTTAACAAAAGATAATAGCTGGTTGAGTGCAAGCATGCTATCAGTTTATATTCTTATATGTGTTTGTGTGTTTACCGTCTTTCTGATATCTAGAATGTTAACTAATGGTTTATACCGATATTGTAGATGCCCCACAAGTTAGAGATGCTGCTGCATGATCTGGATGGTGTGGTCATTTGGGGTTCCCTTACATTATAGGACGGGATCGGGTTTTGTATTTCAGTTATTTTATTTCCCTTTTGTTTTGAACTCGGTTGCGCGTCTTTTGCGCTTCCCTTTGTTATAACCTTTGGCTTTTATACAAGTTTTGGTTTTCATTTATTTGTGTCTTGTTGTCAGATCTGATGTTATAACCTTTGGCTTTTGTACAAGTTTTGGTTTTCATTTACTCAGAGGGTCGGAACCCATTGTGTGGTCGTAGCCCGGAACGCTTCGAGTTCCTAGAACTTGGGGTGTTACAATTTAGTTTTTCATTCGACTTCGAAGTCTTCCAGATATAGGATTTAAACTAAGTAATAGTTTAACTTTTTAGTTTTGAATCATAGTATGTCATTTCCTCTCTTTATTTAGTTGCATGATTGAACTTATGTTTTCGATAATTTTTGTAACTTCCAATATTTACTCATTTATGTTCTACAATTATTAAATATTTATTAGATAAAAATGATCCATATCTATAAAAAAAAAAGACAATACTTTTTAGAGAAAATTGCTTTGAATGACGTCAATGGTATGATATCTCAAGGTGCGCAACTTAATCATCATAATAATAAACCCCGACTCATCAACCCATGTTAATTTAATCTTCAATTCAATTGACAATAGTAATAGTTTGTCCAGCTTATTTTATGCAAGTTCTTTTTGCGGAAACGATGGAAAAACGTTTATGGGCAATTCACTCGAATTTCCTAGTCTGTTGAATGGTTTATAAAATAAACGTTATTGTATTTGTACATTCATTTGAACCCGTCCATAGCTTAGGTATTTATTACCCTTCTGGGCCGGATTCGTTTCATGCACAACCCGGTGTGTAAAATTTCACTCAACACAATCTTTAAGAGAAAATATCCATCATACATATAGAGAAAGAATTTCAAAAGGAGAAGAATTCGTAATCTAAATAATCTGAAGTAAAAGTCCATATCAAAATCTGATGACAAGCAAAAATAACGATATGAAGAAATCTGAATGTTTGTGTGTTGGTTGGTTGATGAAATTTATAACTCATACTTTTGGTATTAGATGCATTGTTAAGATAACTCTCATTCTACCAAGTTAACCTAAAGTAGAGAAGCACAACACAGGTAAATGTTGAACTTCCTCTTTGAATTACATGAAAGAAAATCCTATTTGTGTGTCTCTTTGGAAAAAAACTATGTTCTACTATGACGAAGGAGTTAATGTTTGGGAGCATCACCAAGCCGAAAAATTGTGTACTTTGGAGAAAACTCACTTTTCATGAGATGTGATTAAATGAGAGTATATTATCAATGCAACACCAAGCACACCATATGAAAAAAATATTGAAACATGACAATAAGAAAAACATCTTTTGAATAAGGTTAACTTACTGAAACTATTACATAAACATAATCTACACCTTGAAGAACAAAACCTAATCATATATATTTTCCCATGTATCCAACATATGATTCTTTTTATAGAAGGTCACAAGACCACAATCGTAAATCGTTTGCTCCAAAGGCGAAAAAAGTACCATAGAAGGGTGAAATGAGTCATGATGAACTTCTCCAATGAGTCATATAAGCAATTGATCGTTTCATCCCATGAAAACATTATAGCATGTCATGTTCACTATCTACTTTGCATCACTAAATTTGAGAACTTTGTGGTTTTTCTGCAAAGGGTTAAATAAAAGAAGGATTTCAACCAAATTTGTTTATTTAACTTATCAAAAAGGGTACTTAGAAGAAAATGTATTGCTTGATCAAATACAAAAGTTTAAGATAAAAATTTGAGAAAATTTGACTCAAAATTAAAATCGTGTTTCATATTCTTCAAGTCTTATGTGTAATTGAGTGAATAATTTTATATTTCTTAAAGACAAGAATATATATATATATATATATATATATATATAATATGTGTGTGTGCGTGTGCGTGTGTGTGTGTCGGTCCAGTAACGGTGGTTTTATAATTCTTCAAATTTAGTAAAAAAAATTACATTACAAAATTTGTTGACATTTGACGGAAAATATATGATATTTTTCTCCCAATATAAAGATGTTTGTCAAAATTTTATCCCTCAAGGTAATGAGTGGTTCAAAATTTGATGGGATTGACAAAGGTGAAAGAGTATTGGCTCTAGAATGTAGTTCTCGGTGATATTAAGGGGTGATAGAGTGTTAGTTCTAGATTAAAAATCTGCGTGATATCAAGTAGTAGGATCGCCTGATTGACTTGATCCATCTTGGACCACACCATCACAGTGCAAGCTAGATGATCTCATATGTATTATAGATATGATCGTATCATTTTAATTTGTGCTCTAAAGGAGGAATTAGCCCAAATGCGAGGGTAAAGTATCTCATACTTGATACTTAAATTTCTCTCTTTCTTTATAGCGAGTTGAATTATGTAGTAAAAAGCAAGTAATTTTGGCCCAGTAGAAAGATCAATACTTATGGAAATTTAAATCCTTCTATTTTAAGGTGAAAACTTAGTTTTTAATTCTGTAGTAAAAAGCAAGTAATTTTGATATGTTATACAACCCTATTCCATCATGGGGGTCTTATATGTGGTTGTCGGAAGGCATTTGTTTAGTTTTTCTGAGCTGTAAAACTAAGTCGATCAACCGACTTTGAGACCAGATTTCGATATCCTATCCTCATCCTTTTTGGCTGATATTTTTATATGATATAGGTGGAATAGGTTTGTATAACATATCAAAATTTGAGAGGAATCCGGCGAGTTCTTTAGGAGTTATGATTTTTCAAAGATTGTGTCGTAAGTAGTTTTTTCTGTTGTGCTAAAATTTCCAAGTGTGGAAAAACTGCATGTTGATACAGTTTTGTGATCCAGATTTGGGTAAGTTAGACTCCTCATTTGTTGTTGATTTTCGAATATGTTATAGTTGGTACTTCATAGTAGAACATACTGAAGTTTGGGAGTATTCCGAGTTATAGTTTAGGAGATGGGACTCTCCAAAGTTGGTTCCTCATGCAGTTTTTAGGATTGCTGAAATATTCTAAGTGTTAGAAAAACTGTTTGTGATGCAGTTTTGTGAGGTAGATTTGGAAGGGTTATTGACCTCTGTTGGACGTGATTTTTGGATATGTTGTTGATGGATATATATATATATATATATATATATATATATATATATATATATATATATATATATATATATATATATATAGGAGGATGTAGTAGAAGTTGAGAGCGATCCGTTGGGTTAATCCAGATTTAGGATGTTCCGAAGTTGGGTATAAGTATAGTTTGGTTTAGAAGAGTTGTGTTAGGTTTTAAGTGTCGATCTATCTTATGCGTTTATGTTCTTGTGAGGATGTCGAGCCTAGAAGTCCAAGGACTTCTAGTTGACTAGAGTGTTGTTTGATTCGTGTGCCTTGTCTTGAACAGGCATTGCACGTTTTCCCGAGGGGAACTTGAGAGTGTGCTGATCGGTTGCGCTTGGAGACTGGTAAGTCCACGGACTTACTTAGCTAGATTCTTGTATGAGTGTAATGTGTATGAGTGGTGTTTGTTAGTTATGATAAAAAACGAAATCGGATTAGGCCGACTTCATTATTTACGTAGTTGACCCAAGTGTATGATAACGGGTCGTGACATCATCTGCCTAGCTCTTGCGAGAGTCTAGGAGGTTCCCTGCGACCAGCCCAGACAGGTAGACGGTCAGATGCATTAGTACAATTCCTCATTGGTAAACGGGGACAGGGGCGAGGTTTGGGAATCCCTCGTGTCACAAAATAAGTATCATTAGTAATAACCTATCACCTAATTAAAGATAATAAAAGGATTGAGTGTTGCATGTTGATTGTGTATGTTGTGTGTTTGTGTTTTTACCTTTATACTTATGCATAAAATGTTAGCTAACGGTTTTATACCGCTTGTAGATGCCTTGCACGTTAAGACAGTTGTAGAGAGATCCGGAGAGAATGGTCAGTCGGGTCCACGTACTCATTTAGTTGGGGACGGGGATGTCTTTTGTTCTTCATATGCGTCGTTTTAGTACCTTTGCTTTGTAAGGCTGATACATATTCTTCATGTATATATTGTTTAAAGTTTTCAAATGTTTTAAATACTTTTGTGCCTTGTTGTAAGATCCTAGTGAAATTGTTGTCAAACTAAAGTCGGGACCCATTGTGAGGTCCTAACCAATAGCTCCCCGAGTTCTCAGAATTTGGGGTGTTACAATATGGTATCATATCTCTAGGTTGGCAACAATGGCACTTGAGATCTTCTGAAAGACCGAATGTATAAAATAACTAGAACCCGAAAGGGGTCTAAAATTTTCAAAATGGATTTCTGTTTTTACACACACGCATAGTCGGGTTGTTGGGTTAGTATTACGTCGGACCACCATCGCTCTCCGTGAATCTCTGCAACTTGGATCAATAGGAGTTAGTATATAGACTTTTTATGATGTTTACTATTATATGTTATATACATGTGTATGCTTAGCTTGTTAGTATCCTAAAGGATATTTTATATCCTTTAGTCGTGATATCACAAAGCGATTATCACCTCAAGATAAATCAACAGCGGACTTAAAGAGTCTCCAACACGAGGCAATGTAATTGGACCTTGAATTGAGTATTAAACTCGAGTGGGTTGCTTGGTGATCCTTACAAATCATGCAAAGAACAAGTGCGCAAGGAAGTAAAGTTGTGAGAGGGTCAATGTAACACCCCGGATTCTCGGAACCCGGGATATTACTGGTTAGGACCTCACAATGGATCCCGACCTCAGTTTCACAACAATATTACTAGGATCTTGCAACAAGACACAATAAGAAAAACTGAAATTCATAAAATAGTATTTTAAAGGGATGAATGCAACAACGTATAACAGCCTATATTACGTAAACAACGAAACATACTAATTGTCTTAACAAGATGAAAGAACAACAAAGGAAACATCCCAACCCCATTCTAAGGAGTACGGAGACCCGGCTGACCACTACTTCCGGATCACTCAGTTGTTGTTCTAGCCTACGGTAAATCTAAAAACACAACAAAACAACCATTAGCTAATTATCTAAACATTAGGGGAATAATAATAGCACAGACACACACACATAAAAAAATAATAAGCACTCATCATGCTTTCAAACAATCCATTTATTATCTTTACTTAGGTGATTCAATCTTACTAATGATACTTAATTTGTGACACGAGGGATTCCCAAACCTCGCCTCCGCCCCCGTGTACCCATCAGGAGTGGATCTGATGCATCTCACCGTGTACCTATATGGTCTGGGTATAGAGAACCTCCCAGTCTCCTGGCAGAGCTGGGCAGTGATGTCACGGCCCGTTACACATAGACTTGGGCCTTAACACATAACAACAACGGTCGTCCTAACAAGTTGTTATTATAACACACATTGCACACACACAACCATTATCACTCAACTAATATCCGGAAACTGGCTAAGTAAGTCGCAAGGACTTACCTGAATCACATCACAACTCTATAAATCTTAACTAGGTCCGCAACCATAGAAACTCAGACGCCTGTCATACAAGGCACGTGGATCAACAATCACATCCCATACTCTTAGAAGTCTATAACTTCTAAGATGCACAAACTCATCAAGAGAACATGACTAAAATGCCCTCATAAGGTAAAATGACCATTTTACCCCTGGTCTCGAAACTTCAGAATTTTCTATAACCTAGTTTCAAACTCTCCTTTGGAACCTATTTTCACCATCTCGTTCCACGGAAAAGTTCGTTACAGATTTATAAGAGTTACACACCATTCTTGATTTTCACAAAAAGTCGCTAATGTCCGACTTTTACTTAGGATACGAGGCTCGGATAAAAATATATAAACTCCGCACTAAACTCTAGATCCTCTATGATATACATACTACTCATAGGAGCAAAGATCTTTCAAAAACACTCAACAACAACTCCTACAAAAATCTCTAAAGATGGTTCCAAAAACCAGAAATCTATACTTAGCCAAATTCTGGGTTCTTTCACAAAGTGCACAGTCGGCTTACTTTGGGCTCCTATAACTCCAGATCCGACCGTTGGATCGGTCTCAACTTCTGATACATAATAGTATGCAACTCACTCTATATCATACTCGAAATTGAACGGTGAATTATAATTCTAAGGTATCGGAAAGTGAGGTCAAAGTTGACTGTTCAACTAACTTTCTGGAAATCAAAAATAGGGTCAGCAAATAGGTTTAGAGATCGAGTCTCGCCCTTAACAATTGTGGTCCCAATACACTAACAAGGACAATAGAGATTATTTTACTAATAGTATTCATACCAACTATCTTCTCTTCCTATACACATTAATCTATGAATGATTCAACACTAAGATGACACCACTCTCAAATCATACCAAACACATATGCAGTCCCTTGAACTCTACATCCACAATACTAAACTATGAAGGCTTGCGAGATGGAAAGGACTCACCTTTGAAGGCTATTGTTCGGTCGAAACCATGAAAGGTAACTAGGACGAAGAGAGGGGGAACGACTGCTCAGGTGTCTGGACAGCAACAAGAAAGCTCCGATTTGTTGGTTTGTCCGAGGTTAGCGTCGGGTCTGTGCATAGATTTGAGTCAGGTTATTGCAGCCATTAAAGGTCTACAAGATAGGAGGAAACTTACCCAACACCTGTTGTGGGTATACCAGGGCTACCCAGGTTGATGGCGAGCCGGCGAGAGGTGAAGACATGGACCGCCACTGTTTGCGACTCCCTGCGGTTGATGTGAAGCCGGTGGCACGAGGAGGGCGACTGGTACTGTGTGGCTTGGAGTCATCTGTGTAGAAGAGGGAGAAGGGGGTGAAGAGGGAACTGCCCTGGGCTCACCTGGTTGTCGACGGAGAAGATCAAGGAGGAGCCGGTGGTGGGATGCTAGCGACGTTGCGAGGCCCTCCGTCTGCTGCAATTGTTGTACGTGTGCAGGAGGGATCTGATGGGCATGGAAAGTATCAGAAGGGGAGCAAAGAAAGGCGTGATCAGCGGGGGAGTTACGATCCTTGGAACGTCCAAAATGTGGCCTTGGTTGTGTGCTCTTGGGCTGGAGAGGAGGTGAGGGCCGACTGCTCCTCTTCTTCTTACTGGGTTGGACGTGCCACTGGGCCAGCACACCAACAAGACCATGCTGGCTGTAGCAAGGCAAAAGCTGGGCTGGAGTAGGGCAAAGCTGGGCTGGAGTAAGGTAAAGAGGGCTGGGCTGAAAACAAGGTAAGAATAAGAGTGAGGTGAAGTTGTCAAGGCTTTGTCACAGCCTTGTCAAAACGTGTCATGGCTTTGTCAAGCTCATGCATGGCCTTGACATGATCTCGTCATGGTCTCGTCATGACTTTGTCAAGGGCATGTCATGATATAAACTAGGGTTTGCTAGATTATGGTTTACTATAAAATTCTATCATTTTATGTGAAGTGAGGTTACATAAAATGATAAAATTTTGAGATAGAGTGTACGACTAGGTAGACAGGGAAAGATCAACGGATCGAAATCCGGTTTGCTACGGAATTAAAGGAAATAAAAATTCCCGGATATTACATCAGTACCCCCTTAAAATAAGTTTCGTCCCGAAAATTAAAATAAGGCATCTAATCCAACGACTTCCAAAAACTTGTATACTCTGGTTTCACTAAATTTTTAACCTCGTTTGCTAGCATGCAAATCTTTTGAATCATCATAATCAGGCAACATAAAAAAAAAACACAATCACTCATTAACCATATACTCACAGAAGTCACACAAACAACGTCTAAGTACTAACTTGTCGATACAGAGGTAGCGGCTAACTCCGCAAAGAACTCGGGATAACTACATCTAATACTCTCATCTGTCTCCCTGGTGCCCTCATCGACTCCTCGTCTAGATCACTGGATCCTCAGCACCGGTATCTCCTTGGAACGCAGACGTCTAGTACTGCGCTCTCGGACGGCCATTGGGTACTCCACAAAAGTTTGCTTTGGCTCATCTATCCGATTCTTAAAGCTGATGACGTGACTCTTATCCGGTAAGTACTCTCTCACTGAGACATGGGGAACGGTGGGCGTACATCCTCTAATATGGGTAATAGTGTCAATCGATAAAATGAAGGCTCAAACAGTTTACATATATCAACGGTTCCCTTTCTAAACTCACCGCTAAATCTTGTGGCGACTACCAAAATAACAATAAAACTTTCTTCCTTCTATTTAATCCATTTTCTCCCGACCTTTCGGAAGATCCCGTTTATAAATTCTGAAACAATAATCTGAGACATCTCCCGACACTTTAATAGGTGCTTAATGCTCTTTGTAAGACCACTCACTTGGTCCTGTCTCCCTAATATGACTCAGTCAGACCGTTTTTCAAATAATACCTCATCACCTATTTCTTGTCAGGCTTTCGGTTTGTTGTAATCCAAGATCACACTCCCGGTGGAGATCTTCTTATAGTTCTCAAATTCCTTAACTTGAATTCATAGTTAATCTAACATTGATTTTCTTCATCTATGGGTTATGGGCCTACCACGCTTCTGTTGTAATACCCATAAATCACCATGGCGTCTTTCTGAGGGTCAACATGATTTACCCACTCCCGCATATACTTCCCTTCTAATACTAGCAAGATCCTCTTCAAACAGACCCTTACTCTCTTACTCACCCGTAGCTTGTTCTTACCCAACCAGTAAGCAGCCTCTAACCCGATTCTCTCCCTATCCTTAGATCACCCCAAAAGATTGTCGTTGCCTACTTGGGGAATCCTCCAAGGCATCGGTAAAGTTATCTCTTAACTTCGCAGTCACTAATATCACTTCTTAACGGTACCTACTCGTCAATATCAACCAACACTTACACGTCCTTAATTGACGTCGGTCGGTCTATAATTGACTCATCTCACTATCCCGGACTTGTTCTTCTCATACCTATACTGGCGTTAAATTCTTGGTGAGCATCATCTGCTTGGTTAATCCTTTCATGCTTCGCCAATTTGTTTTATCTTCCACACTTCTGCTTCCTTAGGCTAAATCTACTTCTCAAGCCCAATTGGGTCATTCATCTTGACCTAAATAGTCATTCCAAGTTTTCAACGATAGTTGGTAAGTGTCTTCGTAGTTCTGATGACTTTAGTTATCATCCCCTTGCAGCTCCCCTTGTATAGACCGTCGGTGTTGATGACTTAGGTCCCATGATAATTGGGGTTACCTTAAACTTTCGAGTCCACCAAGGCCGTTCTCATATATACATTCCTTCGATGGTGTTACCGGCAATATTGCCTTCATGTAACTCCGTTGTTTCCGCTACAGGGCTTCAACTCTTTGATACCAGCATTGTGATTTCTTTCAAATTTTTATATCTTTGAGGAGGTCAAAACCTCATCCCACTTGTAAAGTCTACATTCTTCTTCCATACTCCATTGTAGGTATCCATTCCATGCACCTTAGACCCTCATATCCGGGTCGACATCTTATCTCTTTTGGTATCTCAAGCTTGTCTTGTGAACTCTTCTACTAGGTGACTAGTCTTATAACAATTTCCTCAAAAATCAAAGTTCTTGATTCGCATTTATAATGTTGTCCTTATGCTAGTGTCGCTTTACCTTCTTTAAATCTTGACCCCCCTAATAGGACAGTTACCCCTTTGAGTTTTCTCGTACTCTCTTTACGAACCGCGTTGGTTGGTCTTATTACTTTCATCAACTCTTAGGTCATCAGTCCAGCTAAAATTTTCAATGGAGTACCTCCATTTCTCCTTAAATAACAGTCTTTAGTCCTTTCGGTAACCATCTTATTGGTGTGATACCGGACCCATATAACAGCCTTTAGTCCTTCAACTTTACTCCTTCTCATGTCTGTTTTAGCCAACCTGTAGATTCCATCTGCAATCACCTCACAACTCGACCACACATTTCACCAAGGCTTTACATCATACTCTCTATGTTTGTGCCGCCTCGGAATTTCTAATTATTCTGTGTCACATCTTTAATCACAAGGGTTTTTCCCTGTCAATCTAGACAGTGTGACCCCACTTTTTCTCGAAGGAGCACCATCAGTCTTACTTGTGTGGAATGCTAAGACATAGGACATGTCCACAATCATCTGTTTCTTCTTACTCTTCTAGTTCTTCTTACAGGGATCCCTCCATACTAACTTTGATATGTATCCTCCCTTCGTCGTAATAAGCAATTGCTCACATCAATTCTCTTTACTCCATTACTGTCATAAATGGTCATTACCGACCGTCAGGAGCTTCTTTTAAATTCATTAATTAGAGTTATCATATTGGACTCATTCAATGTTACCATCCAGGCTACTAGAACTTGTATGGATTGAACCTTACCATTGTCGTTGTTAATCTCAGGGAGGAATTCACCAGATGTCGGTAAAATTCCGTTATAACCTTGAGGTTATTCTTCTTATGTGGCAACCAACCATCACTAGTTAGCCAGCACGTGTAAATTCTCTGTTGTTACCAGTTAGTCTGTCGTTGACCTTCTATAAGATCGTAGACTTACTTTTCTTCTATCTCTTTTGAGGTTTGATATACAAGGTGAAAATATATCTCTTCCATTTATTTTCCTTTAGCTCCTTCTACAAACTACACTCTCGTAAGAGTGCTATACTCTTACGAGTCTAGTTGTATCTTCGTCTCCCGTCAACGAACTTATAAATTCTTTTACGATAACTTGCAGGCATTTCTCCATGATTCTTTTTACCCAAATTATTGTCCACTTGCCGTTCTCTGTCATGACCTGCTAGTGTTATTAACTTAAATCCCTTCGTAAGTGAGAAGTTATTTGAGACCCTCTTTTCACCGAGGCCATTCTCCTACACCTTTCTTCCTTGGTGTTGCTTGTACTTTCGCCTTTATAGAAATCCGGTCTTTGTTGTATCCCGATCCTTGTTGTAATTCTTGTGTGTTCTAGGAGGTCACACCACTTCCATGTTCGGTGAAATCGGCCTTCCCCTTTCTAGCAACCTGTAAGCTTTCATTTTGCGGCTCTTTAATTCTTCATATCGGGATGGGCAATGTATCTTATCTTGACTCCTACTCTTATGATTGTCTCGGTTTCCCATCCTCATTGTAGTGGAAAGTAGCTTGTCGAGAGTGATCATATTTCGCTCTGCTTCTAGCTTCAAACTTTCACCTTCTGGTCCGTCAGTAAGCTTAGATTCAATGCCTTTTGTCTGGATTGCTACTATCTTCCACCTTGACCTTCATGCCTATTTGTTTTTCTGAAGGCATCCCTTTTGTTTGTAAGGTTGCTTTACACCATCTTGAAAGAACCTATGGATTGTCTCTTTCAATTGGTATAGTTGTCGGTCATCCAACTCGTTGCCGGAACTACACTCATGTATATTCTTCATTTGATCCTATGGAGTTGACTCGGAATTCCCTTTTTGTCATTGTAGTTGGTTTTGTCTTTTAGTCTTCACTTTTCCGTCTCGACGTTCCTCACAAGTTCGAAGGAGTTGTCCGCCGTTCGTCTACCCTAATGCACATAAGATGTGCATACTAATCCTCACGTTGACACCCTTCAAAATCTACTTAGATGTGTCAAAGGGGTGAGAAACTCATTATGTTATCTCCATTAAGGACATAACATAACTACAATTTCTACTAATCTTCGGCATATATTTATTTACTACATATCTATATAATCAACCTAATAAGTCCAACTAAAGTGAAACCTAGAGTTCATACTAAGCATACTGAGATCCGCGGTAGTAGTGGTGGTCAGCCGTACTTTTCTATCGCCAACCAGTCTATGCATGCATTTGAAAACCAAAGTTCTTTTTCAAAACTCAGATCCCTTTTCGGGTTCTACTTAAGTACTTATTCGGTCTTTCAGAAGATTTCAAGTGTCATTGTGGCCAACCTCGCTCTGATACCATGTTGTAACACCCCGGATTCTCGGAACCCGGGATATTACTGGTTAGGACCTCACAATGGGTCCCGACCTCAGTTTGACAACAATATTACTAGGATCTTGCAACAAGATACAATAAGAAAAACCGAAATTCATAAAATAGTATTTTAAAGGGATGAATGTGATAGCATGAATTATAGTCTATATTTTGGGGTTTGTTTGGACGTTTTATCTTCAATAATTTGCATGTTTGTATGTATAATATATGATTATATTACCATTTCATCTACCTTTGCGGGAATCGAGGTCTACACCTAGTTTTGTTGTAATCGTAGGTAAAATGGCACGTTTTGCATCAAAAAGGAGCAAAAGGAGCTAGGGAGTCATTGGAGCTACATTCAAGAACATAAGGAACCATCCAGGAAGCATAGCCATGGATTAGAGATTCACTTTGGACCAGATTTGAGAGATTTCACATTCAGTTGTGACTCACCTCGGTTGACCATAGATTCACCTCGACCGAGGTGATCCAGAGAAGTCGACTCGACCGAGGTGATCCAGAGAAGTCGACTCGACCGAGGTGATCCAGAGAAGTCGACTCGACCGAGGCGAACACCTGGGACGCGGCGAGAATATTTTATTCTTGGCTGAGATCTTTTATCTTTGGAAAGAGATCTTATATTTTTGGACTTGGCTCCTGGAAGGAAGAAGATATGCTAGATCATATATTTTACCTATTTTTATGGGAAGAGATCTTTCTAAGATAACTTATCTTTGGAGAGTAATTTTCCTATAAAAAGGGTCGGATTTCCCACAAATCCACATCAGGCTATACCACCGATCAGGGTTTATACACCGCTGCAGCCACACTCTAGTTGGGAGATTTGAAGAACCTTTTTGAAGGTTGAAGAAGAAAGATTGTAGCTTATATAGCTTTTGAAGGGTTTTTGTAAGATCATCTTAGATTCCCTTCCTTGTTGTCTTGTCTTGTTGGATTTCTATCCAAGGAACGATTTGTTGTGATATTTGATTCAGTTATTGAAGTCTTTTCATCAAATTCTTCTTGTTCAAATATTCACTTTCTTCTCATATACTTGATTAATACTTTCATGATGATGAGTGGCTAATCTCTTTGTGTGATTCTAGGGTGATTGGCTGAAGGTTGTGGGAAAAACAATGATAGAATAATCTTAATCACAATAGGACCCTGAAAGCTCGAGTCTTTAACCTTAACCCTAAAGCATCTCGCTCAGTCGATGAACATCTCGGCCGGGGTGGAATTCCTCTGACCGAGGTGACTTATCTGGTCCGAAACTGAGAGTTAAGTGTTAGAGTTTGCCAAATCCTATTCTTATTACACCTTTCCTGGTTCAATGCAAGCCTAGGATGAGACTTACCCGGTAATTCGACTATACATGGCGTTCTTCTTGCAGGAATCCCACAAACCCTAGGTCAAAGGATGGACCCCAATCAACAACTGAGGCGTCCAAGAGTTAACCTAGGAGATCCAGCGGACCATGACTACGAACTTCGACCGCAAGTTCTATCCATGATTCGCCAATGCCAGTTCGGAGGGCTAGAGAAGGAATCACCACATCAACATCTTCAAAACTATGAGATCTTGATGGAGACCTTGAGACCCTCAAGGATTGAAAATAACAACTACAAGCTAAGACCTTTTTACTTTTCTTTAAAAGATAGAGCTCTTACTTGGTATCAATCTCTTCCTCCAGGAAAAATTAGCACATGGGAGGAGATGACTACGGAATTCTTGACCAAGTTCTTTCCCCCCTCAAAGACCGCTGAAATGAGAGGAAAGATCAATGCTTTCATTATGAAGGACAAGGAGAGCTTGTCCAAATCATGGGAGAGGTTCAAGGATATTCTTTTGGATTGCCCACATCATGGGATTCCAAAGATAGAGTTATTGGAGATATACTTCAAGGGACTGGACGGAAGCACCCATATCAACCTCCAACTACTCTCCGCCGGTACCTTTATGGACATGGCGATTGACGAAGCTTGGGACTTCATCGAGAAGCAAGCTTTGCATATGGAGAAGTACACCCACCAAGGAGCTGAAGGTGGAGTTAAAAGAGTTAACTTCCAAGAAACTCAGCCCAACAACAATCAACTCACGTCTTTGAAGAATGATGTGAAGCAATTGAAGGAACTCTTGGTTGCTCAAACCAAGAAGGAAGATCAAGGACAAAGGAACAACAACAATGGATACCGTAATAACAACAACGGTTCCCGGAACAACAATTACAACAACAATAATAGAGGATCCAATAGTAACAATTGGAGGGCAAACAACCAGAATTCTGGTAACAAATCATTCTAACTCCAACTCTAACGATTCCTCTAATCCTTTCCTCTCTTCCCCTTCTTCTTCTTCTACTCCATTAAAGAGCCAGGGGCAAGGATCAAGTTCGTCTCAGCTGGAAAAGAAAGACGCAGTGCTGGAGGCTATCTTGATAAAGCTTAGCGCTATGGAGACTTCTATGACTTCATTTTCGAAGGCCCAAAAAGCCTTTGAACAACAACTTGCAAGTAGGGCGAATGAAGCGCCAAGAGATCCAGGGAAGCTTCCAGCAAGGACGGAAAGCAACCCTAAGGGCCAGATCATGGCCATAACTACGAGGAGTGGACTGAAAACTGCAGATCCAGTGCCTCGGTCGGTGCCAGTACCGACGAAGACCACCTCGGTCCAGGTGCAGTCGAAGAACACTTCGGCCGAGATGCCAACCGAGGTGGAGCCACAGAAAGCGAAGGGGAAAACTGAAGTTTATGTTCCACCTCCTACATACAAACCACCACTTCCATTCCCCCAGTCAAGGGCCAGAGCACATCTAGACAAGCACTTTGGTAAGTTCCTTGACTTGATGAATAAACTGTACATTAACATTCCTTTCCTTGATGCTATTCTAGGGATGCCCGCCTATGGGAAGTTCTTGAAAGAGATCCTATCAAGGAAGAGGAAACTGGAAGATTTTGGTGAAGTAAGGATGACATCTAAATCCTCGAAACTTATTCAAATCATGAAGGAGAAGATGCCACCTAAATTAAGAGATCCCGGCTCCTTTTGCATTCCCATTCAAGTTGGGGATGTCACTTGTGAAGCCCTATGTGATCTAGGAGCCAGCGTGAGCATCATTCCGCTAGAGCTATGTGTGAAGATCAGACTTGGAGAGCCCAAGCCGGTCAAGATTCGACTATACATGGCGGATCGCTCCATCACCCATCCCGTGGGAATTTTGGAGGACGTTCCGGTCAAGTTAGGTAACTTCTATTTGCCAATAGATTTTGTTGTACTTGACATTCCCGCAGATTATCCTGTTCCTATTATTCTCGGGAGGCCATTTCTAGCAACTTCGGGTTGCAACGTGGATTGCAAGAATGCCAAGTTGAAGTTCAACATTGGTGGCGATGAGGTGGAGTTCGCATTACTTGCAGCCATGAAAGGGGAGCAGCTAAGCGATGATATCTTCAACATCTACGATGAAGAAGAATCAAGAGAATTGGTGAGCTCCATCCTTATTAACGATCAACTCAAAAGAGTTATTAGTTTCAGTTTAATGGAGGAAGGTATAGATGCTTCTTGTGATGCAGATATACCTTCCTCGGTTGACCTCGACCGGGGCAGTTCTGGCTGAATGAGGTGTTTCACCTCGGTTGACCTAAGAACACCTCGACCGAGGTGGGTTAACTGAGAATTTTCGAAAACGGTTTTTGTGCTTCTTATCTGGATATGATCTCAGTGAAGATCTTGCTTACTGACTGGTTTTGAAATCTTTATGTGATTGAAAGGTTTTATAATATGTTTAAGTTGCTAAATGCTTTGTTTGAAATTTTTGGCATGTTTAATACTTTGTTTTTATCCAAATTATGTTGAATTTGAAGGTTGACACCGCAAGATAAGTTCTCTCACTTTCTTCCTGGAAAGACCAAGGCAATTCATTCTTCTCTCTTCTTCTTCTTGACCATGCTTAGCCCCTCATATACATTTTGCCTCCCTTTACCTATCCGGGATTTTGGAAGCAAGCGAAGTGGTGAAAGCAAGTGAAATTAAAGTTGAGAAGTTGGCTGGAAGTGAAAGTGTTAGAAAGTAATAATAGGTTTGGGGAAGTCAATCATGATGATGAGTAACTCGGCACCATTCACATAGCCGGGTGTTTGTGTCTTGCCAAAGTCGGATTGAGCGATATTCCTAACAGGTCATGGTATGTGCATCAAGGGTTTGATGCGTCTCAAGAAATTGATGATTGCTGATTTTCTAGGCTTCGGTTATTGTGCACCTCTGTCCATGCATCCCAAAATGTAAAGTAAAAGAAAAAGTGTGAAATAAGCAAAGCTTATTGGTGGAAGATGTTGAAAGTCAAAGTGAAAGTGAAGTATATCCTTTTCCTGGATTCTAGCACCACATTACCTTACATACATCCCTACCCTACACGTTTCTTAACCTTTCTTTTGGGAAGCCCTTGAGACCTCGAGCTTGTTGATTGACTTAGCGGTTTAAACTGGATTATGCATGATTAATTTCGATAATTATGACTTATTATGCATTCTATGATTTTATGCAAAGATGAACAACTTTCTTATATTTGTAAAATGTTTTGATCATATTTTGATTTTAAATTCCATGAAGTATTCTCTTAGAGTGATCTATGATTGTTGCACACCATAAAAATGTTTTGAAAGACGTTTCATTGATTTTCTTGACTTATAATCCATTCTATCTTGTCTTTTATATGCGGAACTTGCTTGGGGACAAGCAAGGGCTAAGTATGGGGTATTTTGATAGCATGAATTATAGTCTATATTTTGGGGTTTGTTTGGACGTTTTATCTTCAATAATCTGCATGTTTGTATGTATAATATGTGATTATATTACCATTTCATCTACCTTTGCGGGAATCGAGGTCTACACCTAGTTTTGTTGTAATTGTAGGTAAAATGGCACGTTTTGCATCAAAAAGGAGCAAAAGGAGCTAGGGAGTCATTGGAGCTACATTCAGGAACATAAGGAACCATCCAAGAAGCATAGCCATGGATTAGAGATTCACTTTGGACCAGATTTGAGAGATTTCACATTCAGTTGTGACTCACCTCGGTTGACCACAGATTCACCTCGACCGAGGTGATCTAGAGAAGTCGACTCGACCGAGGTGAACACCTGGGACGCGGCGAGAATATTTTATTCTTGGCTGAGATTTTTTATCTTTGGAAAGAGATCTTATATTTTTGGGCTTGGCTCCTGGAAGGAAGAAGATATGCTAGATCATATATTTTACCTATTTTGATGGGAAGAGATCATTCTAAGATATCTTATCTTTGGAGAGTAATTTTCCTATAAAAAGGGTCGGATTTCCCACAAATCCACATCATGCTATACCACCGATCAGGGTTTATACACTGCTGCAGCCACACTCCAGTTGGGAGATTTGAAGAACCTTTTTAAAGGTTGAAGAAGGAAGATTGTAGCTTATATAGCTTTTGAAGGGTTTTTGTAAGATCATCTTAGATTCCCTTCCTTGTTGTCTTGTCTTGTTGAATTTCTATCCAAGGAACGCTTTGTTGTGATATTTGATTCAGTTATTGAAGTCTTTTTATCAAATTCTTCTTGTTCAAATATTCACTTTCTTCCCATATACTTGATTAATACTTTCATGATGATGAGTGGCTAATCTCTTTGTGTGATTCTAGGGTGATTGGCTGAAGGTTGTGGGAAAAACAATGATAGAATAATCTTAATCACAGTAGGACCTTGAAAGCTCGAGTCTTTAACCTTAACCCTAAAGCATCTCGCTCAATCGATGAACATCTCGGCCGGGGTGGAATTCTTCTGACCGAGCTGACTTATCTGGCCCGAAACTGAGAGTTAAGTGTTAGAGTTTGTTCACGCTAGGAAATAGCACAAAAAGCTTTAAATTTATAACTCGAACTAAATCCTAAACTACCTAGCGAAACCCGCAGTGTACGGGTCGTTTTGTAGAAAGGAAATTATTCCAAGGTCGAACACAAGGACTGAGGTGAAAGTAAGTCATTCAATGATCGAAGATAGTGTGAATCTAGACTAAGATAAGATGAGGAATAAAGAAAATGGAAAACACAATGTTTTTGGAGGGTTTTGGGTGATCAAACAAAGATCACAAGTATGTGAACACAATCAAGCAACACAAACACACACTAACACAAAAGATAGGAGAATGGAAGTAACAAAACGGATTCTAGAGTTTGGAAGTCCCGGTTATGGCATAGACTCAAGCTAACTATTCATTCCTCGGGTTAACTATGATATGTTGGGATTTAGCGTTTCTAGATTGGGATCAATTACCGGGTAGGTCTCATGGTCCGCTAGTCCATTCCTAAGGTCTCATCACCGGGTAAGTCTCTAAGAACCTAAGGGTAGGAATTCTACACAAACCGGATTGTTACCTAGAGATCTAACCTATCCTTACCGGGTAAGTCTCGGAAAGGGAAGTTCTAAGCAACTATCCTAGCACACTTAGTCCAATGGCGGCTTGTGAGGCTCACCACTACCTAGGGTTTGTCATCTTTTGAATCTAAGAGTGAGAATCACCGGGTAAGTCTCTTCTAAACACTTAGTTGCGAACACTAGGTCACCCTAGGATAGAATTAGCTCAACAAACACTAGGATTTCAACATTATAACAATCTAGAACTTAGATCCATTGAACCATGTAAATCACGGTTTGTTCTCCCACTTCCACGGCCGTGGAATGGCATGAACAACCCGTGGACTTCAACAGAGACTTCGTCCAAGAAATCAAGTCATCCAAAGGCAAAACTAAGTCCACTCTATCATAGTCCTAGCCATAACCCTTCTTTCCTTACCCTAGAATCGCAATCTATCTAGCCAACAACATACATTTCAAGATCAATCTCCACAAATAAAACATGCTTGCAAGTCATGGTCAAATGATGAAGAACAATCCAAAGAAAAGACATTAAAGACATAGAATAGAAATTACCAAATTCTTACAAAGCTCCAAGAGCTAATCCAAGTTGTCAACAATGAACTCCTCTCTCAAAACCACTCTAATCTCACTCTAAAACGAGAATCTACACTAATCTCTTCCAAGAACACCCCTAATGGGTGATTGGAAGAGAGGCAACAATGGAGAAGTGTTTTGGGGAAGAAGATAGGTCAAAAGAGAGGAGAAGGATCCCCAATTACAGCCTGCAAAATCCTTTAAATACCCACTAAGATGCAAGAGCAATGGAAGAGATCGTGGCCAGCTATCAATGTGGTCTTGGCAAGAACCACGGGCAAGTCCACGGCCGTGGTCTTGGTCCAGACCGTGGTTTGGTCCAGAGTCTTCTTCTAGGCTCGTTAGGCCATGATTTGGTGCATGGCTTGTGTTGGCAAAGCTCCATGAGTCCTCCTTAGCCCTTAGCTTGCATTCCAATGAGTCCGGAAGTGTGTCATCTCGAGGAATGATCCTCGGATGTATCGATTAGGCTCTTAAATCTTCCAAAATACCTACAAAGCAAGCAAAAGTCCGAGTAGACGTCTATCTCGACAAAATACGTGATTTGAGTGCAAACGCTGTGAACTAATGCTAAACCATGCATGAATGAGCGGAAAATCTATCTAAATGAGTGTCTAAATCTAAGTCATAAATCGTGTTATCAAAATACCCCATACTTAAGGTTTGCTCGTCCCCGAGCAAATTCCCAACTATAGACTAAGAGATGACATGATTTATGTATGCAGAAAAATGGCAAAATCTTTTTGGAGTTGTGCTTCTAATATTGGATCACCTTCATAGTCATGTTTCATGGCAATGGACAAGCAATTGTGTATCAAATAAATGAAGGCATGGAAGGACAATTACACTTAACTTGATAGCATGCAATGAAATGTAAAGATGAAGAAGTCAAGATGATCATGAGTATATCCAATCTAAATCACTTAGTCTTACACACATGCAAGTAGGTCAAAAGGACTTGTAAAATAGAAGGCCAAGAAACGTTGTGATTAGGTGGGAATTTTCTAGGCTATGTGATGCTAATCCGGGAAAGGAACTAAACAATCACAACTTCACATTTTTTATCAACTTCCCCCAAGTGCATATTTTTCTTTATTTTCTTTTCTTTCTTTTCTTTTTCTTTTTCTTTTTCTTTGACTTATTTTTGAGACAATGGCATTGGTGTACAAAAGCCGAAACTTTGGTGATTAGCCGTCCTCGGGCTTTTTCTTAGTTTTCGAGGTGCATCCACACCGGGCACACATACCAAAGCTCGTTAGGACTATTGGTTTATTTGACTTTGGCAAGGCACCAACACCCGATTATGTGAAGTGTACCGAGTTACTTGTCATTTAAGCCGATGTCCCCAAACCTATATTTTTTGGCTACACTTTCACAATAATTTCAGCACTTCATTCATGACATTCCTTTCATCAACAACTTCACCCCACACTTGATTTTCACACACATCAACACACTAACATGCTCCTATTCCCGGATGGGTCAAAGAGGTCAAATTTATCTCAATTGAGGTGCTCAAGCAACATGATCAAGATGAGAAGTAGAGGAAGATGAATTGCCTAAATCACTCCTAATTGATGTGCAAGAACTAGCATGCAATTTCGACTTTTAATCCTCAATTAAATCAAGGCAAGCATCATAATCACAAGTCATTCATGGAATTCAAGATAAGTATTTCAAGTCCACATATGCATCATCAATTAAACACACAAGGTCATCCATAGCCAATCCACAAGACAAGGTTCATCATTAGGGTCATATCCAAGCCTAGAAAGCACAAAAATTTTTAAATTTTCCGATTTTTTTTGGAATTTTCGAAATATGTATGTACAATGCAAGATATGTGCAAATATTAAACTACCCTAGATGCTCATCATGCAAAGGATCATGCAAACCCCACCCCATACTTAGAAACACATTGTCCCCAATGTGGTATTCAAGTAAAGAGAGTGAAAGAAGGTTCTCACAATGTAAAATGGTTTGCTTCGGTATTTGGGATGAACTCGTGTGGAGTGGTAGTGATGGATGATCGCTCAAGCATGGTAGAGAGCTCTTCATAATCATTCCGGCGACGAGACCCGCGCCAAGGTATATGTGAGATGGGAGCTCTTCCATCTAACAAGACACCTCAAGCCGTTCAAGCCTCACGTCCGCTCCACCCATGTTTGAAAACGGAATCATCGTCATCAACTCGCCTTGCAAGGCTTCCTCATTACCTAAAATCTACCACAAACACAAAACACAAAAACACACAAAAGCAAAAACAAAAGCAAAAGAGAAAAGGGAAAGAGTTGTACCAATGGGTTGCCTCACATTAAGCGCTTCTTTTAGGTCATTAGCTTGACCAAACTCCGTGGATATGTCAATCCACCTCGAATACCATGGTTTGCTTGAGGAGTCCAAGCAACCATCTTTTCCCGGAATCCATGATGACAAGCAAGGGCCACTTGATGCCCAAATAAACCTTAAGTTCTCTCTTCACCGGTGAGTAGTAGACTCCTTCATCACCGCCTCCTTGATGATAGTATAGAGTTGCAACCATAGGTGCCACCCCATACTTAGGCAATTCATACTCCGCGGTCACTCCGGTGAAGCGCTTGTCATCCTCATCCTCTATGATCCGAGGAAAGCCGATTCTCGGAAAGAATCCTTCATTGAAGTACTTCATAACCATCATGAAACCATCATGCTTGCTTTCTTCATTCAATAATGGAGAATCCTTAGGAAAGGGGCTCCAATCTTCGTATGTACTCTTGGCAAGCAAGAAAGGACCGGAAGGAGCTGAAGTTAGCTTAGGATCGTCTAGGACAGAACCTTCCACGGGCGTGGTTTGTACTCCACGGCCGTGGTTCTCTCTGTTGGCTCCCACGGGCGTGGTTTGTCCTCCACAGCCGTGGTTCACTCTGTTGCATCCGTTCCAAGTGACCTCTTCATGTATGGTTCCGGGTTTGATGGCAAGGATGTCCGGGGATGAGAATACTTCATTACACTCCTCTAAAGGTGAAGGAGATGGAGGTAGATCTTGAAGAATGGTAGGATCTCCTAGTATAAGAGCATTCCTAATCTCCTCAATCTCCCTCCTCATTTGTTCTTCTCTCTCGGTATTCAATCTCCTTTCTTCCTTCAGGGCCAAATCCCTTAGCCACAATTGCTCTCGAGCTTCTTTCAACTCTTCCTCAAGGTTTCTATTGGTTATGGTTGAATCGGGCAATTCTTGGATCTCCTCATAGTGAACCTCCTCTTGATGACATACTTCCGCTTCAAGCTCCATGTGGGAGCTAGAAATGGAAGTAAGGTTGCTTTCTAAATCATCCATCTTCCTCAACATTTTCTCTAGCATTGACTCCAATCGATCTTCATGAAGTTGATGGTAAGGTTCCTCATGAGGTGATGTAATCATGTGAGCTTGATCATGGGACACATGATAGACATTGAACTCCTCCCAATACTCAAACTCATCATGGAGAGGTCCTAGATCTTGGCCTTTCATCCACTCCTCATACTCCATGTTGTCAAGGTCGTCTTGGAGGTACAATCCGTCCATGGCAAACATGAAAAGGCAAAGACAAAAACAACACAAGATCAAAAGTAACAAGAAAGATAAACACTAAAAACAATCAAAAACAAATGACTTAATCTTAACCTAGTCCCTAGCAACGGCGCCAAAAACTTGTTCACGCTAGGAAATAGCACAAAAAGCTTTAAATTTATAACTCGAACTAAATCCTAAACTACCTAGCGAAACCCGCAGTGTACGGGTCGTTTTGTAGAAAGGAAAGTATTCCGAGGTCGAACACAAGGACTGAGGTGAAACTAAGTCATTCAATGATCGAAGATAGTGTGAATCTAGACTAAGATAAGATGAGGAATAAAGAAAATGGAAAACACAATGTTTTTGGAGGGTTTTGGGTGATCAAACAAAGATCACAAGTATGTGAACACAATCAAGCAACACAAACACACACTAACACAAAAGATAGGAGAATGGAAGTAACAAAACGGATTCTAGAGTTTGGAAGTCCTGGTTATGGCATAGACTCAAGCTAACTATTCATTCCTCGGGTTAACTATGATATGTTGGGATTTAGCGTTTCTAGATTGGGATCAATTACCGGGTAGGTCTCATGGTCCACTAGTCCATTCCTAAGGTCTCATCACCGGGTAAGTCTCTAAGAACCTAAGGGTAGGAATTCTACACAAACCGGATTGTTACCTAGAGATCTAACCTATCCTTACCGGGTAAGTCTCGGAAAGGGAAGTTCTAAGCAACTATCCTAGCACACTTAGTCCAATGGCGGCTTTTGAGGCTCACCACTACCTAGGGTTTGTCATCTTTTGAATCTAAGAGTAAGAATCACCGGGTAAGTCTCTTCTAAACACTTAGTTGCGAACACTAGGTCACCCTAGGATAGAATTAGCTCAACAAACACTAGGATTTCAACATTATAACAATCTAGAACTTAGATCCATTGAACCATGTAAATCACGGTTTGTTCTCCCACTTCCACGGCCGTGGAATGGCATGAACAACCCGTGGACTTCAACAGAGACTTCGTCCAAGAAATCAAGTCATCCAAAGGCAAAACTAAGTCCACTCTATCATAGTCCTAGCCATAACCCTTCTTTCCTTACCCTAGAATCGCAATCTATCTAGCCAACAACATACATTTCAAGATCAATCTCCACAAATAAAACATGCTTGCAAGTCATGGTCAAATGATGAAGAACAATCCAAAGAAAAGACATTAAAGACATAGAATAGAAATTACCAAATTCTTACAAAGCTCCAAGAGCTAATCCAAGTTGTCAACAATGAACTCCTCTCTCAAAACCACTCTAATCTCACTCTAAAACGAGAATCTACACTAATCTCTTCCAAGAACACCCCTAATGGGTGCTTGGAAGAGAGGCAACAATGGAGAAGTGTTTTGGGGAAGAAGATAAGTCAAAAGAGAGGAGAAGGATCCCCAATTACAGCCTGCAAAATCCTTTAAATACCCACTAAGATGCAAGAGCAATGGAAGAGATCGTGGCCAGCTATCAATGTGGTCCTGGCAAGAACCACGGGCAAGTCCACGGCCGTGGTCTTGGTCCAGACCGTGGTTTGGTCCAGAGTCTTCTTCTAGGCTCGTTAGGCCATGATTTGGTGCATGGCTTGTGTTGGCAAGGCTCCATGAGTCCTCCTTAGCCCTTAGCTTGCATTCCAATGAGTCCGGAAGTGTGTCATCTCGAGGAATGATCCTCGGATGTATCGATTAGGCTCTTAAATCTCCCAAAATACCTACAAAGCAAGCAAAAGTCCGAGTAGACGTCTATCTCGACAAAATACGTGATTTGAGTGCAAACGCTGTGAACTAATGCTAAACCATGCATGAATGAGCGGAAAATCTATCTAAATGAGTGTCTAAATCTAAGTCATAAATCGTGTTATCAGAGTTTGCCAAATCCTATTCTTATTACACCTTTCTTGGTTCAATGCAAGCCTAGGATGAGACTTACCCGGTAATTCCTTTGTTTGTTTACCTAAGATCATAAGTGTAGGTAATAAAGGTCTATCCTTTATTGGGGTTTGAGTGTGCTTTCATCCCATCTTTGTGAGTTAGCCTGAGACTTACCCAGTAAAGGTTGATTCTATTCCCTTAGATGGTGTGTTAGTTTGAGGTTATAGTTCTTTTTCTTAATTCCTTGAGACTTACCCGGTAATAGGAGTTACGGTTTGGGATTAGTGAGTAGTGAGACTTACCCGGTGATCTATTCCACTTTAGTAACACCTTCCCTATGCAAAAACCTCAGCTTTGTCCGCTTATCTTTAGATCTTGAGTTGGAACTACAACTAGATGCTTTCATCCCTAGAATTGCATATTTCCTTTATTGACTTTTATCATCTTTGATTGTTTTAATTGCTATTGTGGTTAGTGATTGCTTAAGCTTACCGTAATTGGACTTTGTTTCACTAAGTCCCTATGATCGACCCCTGGAATTCCTTGATTTTTACTACGATTGACCCGTACACTGCGGGTTCGCATCCTTGTTTTAAGCTTACGTCTAGGGTTATAAATTTAAAGCTTGCACACACCGTTTGGAGCGAACAGAATGCAACAACGTATAACAGCCTATATTACGTAAACAACGAAACATACTAATTGTCTTAACAAGATGAAAGAACAACAAAGGAAACATCCCAACCTCATTCTAAGGAGTACGGAGACCCGGCTGACCACTACTTCCGGATCACTCAGCTGTTGTTCTAGCCTGCGATAAATCTAAAAACACAACAAAACAACCATTAGCTAATTATCTAAACATTAGGGGAATAATAATAGCACACACACATAAAAAAATAATAAACACTCATCATGCTTTCAAACAATCCATTTATTATCTTTACTTAGGTGATACAATCTTACTAATGATACTTAATTTGTGACACGAGGGATTCCCAAACCTCGCCTCCGCCCCCGTGTACCCATCATGAGTGTATCCGATGCATCTCACCGTGTACCTGTATGGTCTGGGTATAGAGAACCTCCCAGTCTCCTGGCAGAGCTGGGCAGTGATGTCATGGCCCGTTACACACACACTTGGGCCTTAACACATAACAACAATGGTCGTCCTAACAAGTTGTTATTATAACACACATTGCACACACACAACCATTATCACTCAACTAATATC
The DNA here is from genome assembly GCA_033239125.1 of Fagopyrum homotropicum. Classification (NCBI taxonomy): domain Eukaryota; kingdom Viridiplantae; phylum Streptophyta; class Magnoliopsida; order Caryophyllales; family Polygonaceae; genus Fagopyrum; species Fagopyrum homotropicum. Next base: position 35,380,950 of record BSWB01000004.1, read on the forward strand.
CGGAAACTGGCTAAGTAAGTCGCAAGGACTTACCTGAATCACATCACAACTCTATAAATCTCAACTTGGTCCGCAACCGTAGAAACTCAGATGCCTGTCATACAAGGCACGTGGATCAACAATCACATCCCATACTCTTAGAAGTCTATAACTTCTAAGATGCACAAACTCATCAAGAGAACATGACTAAAATGCCCTCATAAGGTAAAATCACCATTTTACCCCTGGTCCCGAAACTTCAGAATTTTCTATAACCTAGTTTCAAACTCTCCTTTGGAACCTATTTTCACCATCTCGTTCTCATGGAAAAGTTCGTTACAGATTTATAAGAGTTACATACCATTCTTGATTTTCACAAAAAGTCGCTAATGTCCGACTTTTACTTAGGCTACGAGGCTCGGATAAAAAGATAAAAACTCCGCACTAAACTCTAGATCCTCTATGATATACATACTACTCATAGAAGCAAAGATCTTTCAAAAACACTCAACAACAAAAATAGGTTCCAAAGGAGAGTTTCTTGAACCTTTCCTTTGATTAGAAGACCTTGAGACTTTTATGCATGTGTTTAACACTTAATGGCATAGATTTGTTTGACTTTGATTACCTCTACACCTTTATCATGTTCTTTATTTATGCTTTCAAGGAAGAAAAGGGAGTTTGTTCATCTTATAGTCATCATTGATACATGCTTTGCCCTTTTAAGCCTTGAAATATCACTTTGAGGGTGATCCAATAAAAAGAAGCACTACCAAAAGAAAAGTTTTTGAGTTTTCATACATACATAATCCATGGCATCTTATATTCTAAAATTGAGTCTTGCTTAGGGACAAGCAAGGGGCAAGTATGGGGTATTTTGATGACATGAATTATGTACCATCATATTCATGCATATTGTAGAAGATTGTCTCAGTTTACCTTGCATTTAGAGAGATTTTGTGTGCTTTTTATGTTCTATTCAATCAATTGTCGGAAATAGAGGTCTACACGAGATTTTGATGAATTGTAGGTAAATGGAGCGGAATCGGAAGCAAAAATGGAGCAAGGAGCATCTAAGGATGTAAAGGAAGCTAAAGGAGTCTTAGAAGGATCACAAAGAGCTAAGGAATTGCAAAGGAGAAGCATAGAAGACGAACCGAAGGAAGAGCACTTTCTGTTGAAGAAAATCGTGCCAATATATATAAAAATCGGACGATTTTCATACCCTGAAATCGAACGGTTTTGCACCTAAATCGACTGGGTCGATTTTCTTCACGATTCGGCCAAATGGATAGACGACACAAAGCCCAATTATTTTGGGCTAGATGAGAGTTTTGCCAAACGGCCCATCTGCAAGAAACTATAGAAGAGAACCCTACGAACGAAGACGAGGAGGCCGCATTGGAAAATCTTTACACGTTTTGGAGAAATCAACGATTCTTGGAGAGAGATTGAAGAGCTTTTGCCGGAAAGTCATTCTTGATCTTTGATTGTGAGATTTCTTTATTCCATTGCCTTGTTTGTGGTTTGTGAACACGAAATTGAGTTGTTTGAGAGATACATTGAACAGATTTGACGATTGTTTTACAGATTTGAAAGTTATTGAATTTTTCGTTCAAGATTTGGTTTCTTTGCGATATCTTCTTCAATAATTAATTTGATTCGATTTTGAAAATGGTTGGCTAAAAACCTTGTGATTCTGGGGAGAATAGTTGATGATTAAGGCTTAGATGATGATAGACTGAACTCAATTGAACATTAGGACCCTGAGAGTTTAGATTTAGTTTTGCGACAAACAGGAAAATCGGGCTGTTCTTGAGGAAAATCGGCCGATTTTTCGTATGAACAGGGCGATTTATTCGTCTGACGAACTTTAATTGAATCAATCTTTAACCAAAACTAATCCTTGCCTAAATCTCAATTTTGATTAACCTTTTTATCCTCTAATTGAATGTATGAAGACACTTCAAACCTGATTCTACGTTTATTAGATTAAGATTTCAAGATTTGGGTAATAAAGAGACTCAATATCCTTTGTTAAGATTTTTAATTGTGCTTGCTATTCTTTACTTTGGAGAGTCATATCCTGGAGTTTTAGATAGTTAGTTTGAACATAATTCTTGTCTTTAGATCTTTCTATATTGTAGCCTCAACAACCTTTATAGAGTGAACCTTTAGATTAGTCATATAGGTTTCGGAACTTCACCGTACGAATCCTACCTTTGAACAATTAATCTTGGCAATATAAACTCTGTCCTATATCTATAGAAGTGTCTTGAATCGAAAGCCTAAATCGGATACTTGAATCCTTGGAATCATTTCTCTCTTTATTAAATCACAAAAGTTTTTATACTTTCGCTAGATATTTGAAATCGGAATTATTCTCACTAAATCCCTGAGTTCGACTCTGGAATTCTTACCTTTCTACAGCCGATCCGTACACTGCGGGTTCGCTTTGCTTTTGAGTTCTAGATATAAATATTAAGACTTTGACGCACACCCTTTTGAGCGAACAAGTTTTTGGCGCCGTTGCCGGGGATTTGGTCTAGATCAAATCCGGTTTTCGGTTGTCTAGCTTGAGAGCTCTTGCTCTTGTGATTTGATTTGTCTACTTGAGTGATCTTTGCATGTTCTTTAGGTATATGCAAAAGACTAGATCCACTAAAGATCTAATTCCTTTCGATCCCGAATTAGAAAGAACTTTGAGGAGAAAGTTGAAGGAGAAGAAAATGGCTGAAAACGATGAGAGAAACTACAAGGCTGAACTGAACGAAGCTCAACGCCGGCTCCAATTGAGTGAGAAAGCTCGAAAAGAAGCTGAAATAAGTCATCAATTTCAGATTGATGAACTAAGAGCTATGATGTTGGACATGAAGTTGGAGTTGAACGACTCCAAGAAGAAGAAGAAAGTCAAGACACCAACTAAATCCATTCGAAATGATTCATCCGATGATGAAGAGATTGATCCGGACATGCCGGAACTTGAAGAGATTGATCCATCACTTCGTCCTACCCGAAACACTCCAACACCAAAGGTCGTCCCTCGCATTACGACTAGGAACGTTAGAGCTGTCAATAACGAAGATAGACCCCGAACTTTGGGGCAACGGATGGATCCAATTCAGCAACCACGCCGTCTAGGTGTGGATTTCGGAGCTGAAGACATCCAAGAGTTTAGCTTCTCACCACAAGTCATCACTATGGTTCGCCAAAGTCAATATGGCGGAGCAAGTACTGAATCTCCGCATCAACACTTGCAGAATTTTGAGATTCTCATGGAGACTATGAAGCCGAAGAAGGCTACTACAAGCAACTACAAGATCAAACCGTTCTTATTTTCTTTGAAGGACAAGGCTCTAGCTTGGTACCAAACACTTCCGGCTACGAAGTTAGCTACATGGGAGGAATTGTCTTCGGAATTCCTCACCAAGTTCTTTCCGCCATCCAAAACGGCGGAATTGAGAGGTAAAATAAATGCTTTTTCTATGAAACCTAACGAAAGCTTGTTTCAATCTTGGGAAAGGTTTCAAGATCTCTTGTTGGATTGCCCACACCATGGCATTTCCAAGCTGGAATTATTGGAGATCTACTACAAAGGGTTGGATGTGGAGACGCAATTCAACCTCCAATCTCTATCTTGTGGCACATTCATGGATATGAGAGAGGATGATGCTTGGGACTTCATTGAGAAGCAAGCCCAAGTGATTGAGAAATATTCCCACCGGAAGGTGGAATCAAATAGCCGAAATCAAGGCGATACGGGAGCCAAGTTGAATCAAGCGGCTCAAACACAAATATTCTCCCTCAAAGATGACATCAAAGAATTGAGGGAAGTGCTCAAAACGAGTCTTCAAAAGACTAAGGAGCAAGAAGCCAACTACATGGGAAGAGATAACAATCAAAGGAGTGATAACCGGAATTCCAATTGGAGCAACAACAACAATAACAACCGAAACTCCAATTGGAACAACAACAACAATAGGAACTCAAATAACAATAATTGGAGGTCAAATCAGCAAGGTTCAGGTAATCCTTACTCTTATGCTGAAAAGGCTCTAACACCTCCATCTTCTTCTACTCCTTCAACAAGCCAGGAACAATCAAGCGGATCAAGCAAACCCGATCCCATGCTAGAAACGATCCTAGGCAAGCTACAAGGATTGGAGAGTTACATAAATTCGGTTGACAAAGCTCACAAAGCTTTAGAAAACCAAGTATTCAACAAGGCCGGAGAAGTTCCAAGAGATCAAGGGAAGCTTCCCGGAAAGACAGAAGATAACCCAAAGGGAAGGGTTATGGCAATAACTACTAGGAGCGGAAAGACGACCGCCGACCCTCAACCTAAAGTAGTTGATACCTCCACAAAAGAAGGAGAGGCAAAAGAGAAGGAAGAAATCTATGTTCCTCCTCCCGCTTACAAACCACCTCTACCTTTTCCTCAATCTAGAGCGCGTGCACGCCTAGATAAACATTTCGGTAAGTTTGTTGAACTTATGAGTAAGCTCCATATTAACATACCTTTTATGGATGCGATTCTAGGTATGCCGGCTTACGGGAAATTCCTCAAGGAAATCCTCTCTAACAAGAGGAAGTTGGAAGATATAGGAGAAGTCAAGATGAGTATGGAGTCATCCGAACTCATCAAGACTATGACGGAGAATATGCCACCCAAGCTCCGCGATCCAGGATCCTTTTGCATACCCATCACTTTGGGAGAAGCTACCTATGATGCTCTTTGTGACCTTGGAGCAAGTGTGAGTATCATACCTCTCGCTCTATGCAAGGGAGTTGGTCTAGGAGAGCCTAGACCGGTGAAGATCACACTCTACATGGCTGATCGTTCTACCACTAAACCGGTGGGAATATTAGAAGACATTCCGGTAAAGCTGGGTAAGTTTTACATCCCTATAGATTTTGTCGTTCTTGACATACCTGCAGATTACCCGGTTCCCATCATCCTTGGGAGACCATTCCTTGCCACATCTGGATGCATTGTAGATTGTAAGAACGCCCAGCTATCCTTCCATATTGGTGAAGAAAAGATAGAATTCATACTATCTTCCTTAATCAAGGAGCCAGCCTTGAAAGACGACGTTTTTGAAATTGTTGAGGAAGAAGAGTCTAGAGAGGTAGTAAGTTCGATCTTGATGAAAGACCCTCTTCAAAAGGTTCTTAGCATGAGCATCATGGAGGAAGGGGTGGAACACGACTGCAATGAGGATGTGAAAGCTTTAAACGATGTGGAAGAAGAACTAGAAGTAAAGATTGAAGAATTAGAATTGACTCCGGAAACTGTGAAGAAAATCGACCTGCCAGAAATAAATCGTCCGATTTATGAAGATGCACTCCGATTTTTTCCAACAGAAACAAAAATCGACCTGACAACATTAAATCGTCCGATTCACGAAGAGGTGACCCGATTTTTTCCGACAGAAAGAAAAATCGTGCAGCAGATCGACCGATTTATTACAGGGGAGGTCGATTCAATGAGTAATTCTCTAGATTCTCCAAACTTCACCACAGCCGCTTCCGAATCTAATGATGAAGTACCCACACCTATAGAGACCTCTTCCACAACACCCGAAGGCCACGATTCATCACCAACAAAGGTACCTCCATCATTAGAATTGAAGCAACTTCCCACGCATTTAAGGTACGCATTCCTTGGCACTAATTCCACATACCCGGTTATAGTCAATGCAAATTTGAACGATGATGAATTAGAGAAACTCATGAGTGTTTTGAAGCAACATAGGAGAGCATTAGGTTACACCATTGATGATTTAGTAGGAATAAAGCCTTCTCTATGTATGCACAAAATATTAATGGAAGAGGATTACAAACCTTCACGCCAACCTCAAAGACGGTTAAACCCGGCAATGAAAGAGGTCGTGAAGAAAGAAATCCTTAAGCTACTTGATGCAGGTATCATCTTCCCTATTTCTGATAGCAAATGGGTGAGTCCGGTACAAGTAGTACCCAAGAAAGGAGGCATTACCGTTGTTGCCAACAAGAACAACGAACTCATCCTTACACGGACAGTTACAGGGTGGCAAATGTGCATCGACTACCGCAAACTGAACGTAGCCACTAGGAAGGACCACTTCCCCCTTCCTTTTATCGATCAAATGCTGGAAAGGTTAGCCCAACATGCTTACTTTTGTTATTTAGATGGATATAGCGGTTTCTTTCAGATACCAATTCATCCGGATGATCAAGAGAAGACAACCTTTACGTGCCCATGGGGTACGTTCGCTTATAGAAGAATGTCATTCGGCTTATGCAACGCTCCAGCCACCTTCCAAAAGTGTATGTTGGCAATCTTCTCCGAATATGTAGAGAATATCATGGAAGTCTTCATGGACGACTTTTCGGTATATGGTTCTTCCTTTGATAACTGTCTCTATAACCTTTCACTAGTTCTTAAGAGATGTGAGGACACTAACTTAGTCTTAAACTGGGAAAAGTGTCATTTCATGGTCACCGAAGGAATTGTGTTAGGTCACTTAGTGTCACAAAGGGGAATAGAGGTAGATCGATCAAAGATAGAAACCATTGAGAAGTTACCTCCCCCTTCATCAGTAAAAGGAATTAGAAGCTTCTTAGGACATGCGGGCTTCTATAGGAGATTCATAAAGGATTTTTCTAAGATTTCAAAACCTTTGACTAATCTTTTGATAAAAGATGCGACTTTCGAATTTTCGAAAGATTGCTTAGATGCTTTTTGCAGGATCAAAGAAGCTTTGATTTCGGCACCAATCATTCAACCACCCGATTGGACTCTTCCTTTCGAGGTCATGTGCGACGCAAGCGATGTCGCTATAGGAGCCGTTCTTGGATAGAAGAAAGATGGTCGCACTCATGCCATCTACTACGCTAGCAAAACGCTAGACTAGGCTCAATACAATTATGCAACTACGGAAAAGGAACTTTTAGCCGTAGTATACGCTTTTGAGAAATTTCGTTCCTATCTTGTAGGTGCGAAGGTGATAGTCTACACGGACCATTCTGCAATTCGATACTTATTCACGAAGAAGGATGCGAAGCCAAGGCTTCTAAGATGGATCTTACTCTTGCAAGAGTTCGATTTAGAGATCCGTGATAAGAAAGGATCGGAGAACTCCGTTGCCGATCATCTTAGTCGTCTTCCGCAACTCACCGGCGAGTCGGATGAACTTCCGATAGACGATTCCTTCCCTGACGAGCAGCTGCACGAGATTGAAGAGTGTCTTCAACACATATCACAAGGTAATGATCCATGGTTTGCTGACATTGTAAATTACCTTGTTTGTCAGGAGATTCCACCCGGACTTTCATATGCTCAAAAGAAGAAGTTCTTGAGAGACGTCCGGCAATTCTATTGGAACGAACCTCTTCTATTCAAAAGAGGTCCAGATGGCATCTACAGGAGATGTATTCCCGAAGATGAGATAGATAGTGTCATCCGACACTGCCATTCTCTACCATGTGGCGGACATGCTAGTTCCCACAAGACTTGTGCTAAGGTACTTCGCTCCGGCTTTTATTGGCCTACACTTTTCAAAGATGTGCAAAAGTTTGTTGTTTCTTGTGATGCTTGTCAAAGGACAGGTAATATATCCAGGAGGAATGAGATGCCTCTCAACAACATACAAGAAGTAGAGATCTTTGATGTATGGGGCATCGATTTTATGGGACCTTTCCCATCTTCATGCGGCAACCAGTATATACTTCTTGCCGTAGACTATGTCTCAAGATGGGTGGAGGCAATCGCTTCTCCTACTAATGATGCAATGGTAGTGGTGAAGTTCCTCAACAAAACGATCTTCCCAAGGTTCGGAACTCCCCGAACTATCATTAGTGACGGAGGAACGCATTTCACAGCCCGTCGATTTGAGACTCTATTGGCTAAGTATGAGGTGACCCATAAGATAGCTACACCTTACCACCCGCAAACCAGCGGACAAGTCGAGATATCCAATAGAGAGATTAAAGGGATTTTAGAGAAAACCGTCTCTAAAACGAGGAAAGATTGGTCAATGAAGCTCGACGATGCACTATGGGCATACAGGACAGCCTTCAAGACACCAATAGGTACGACTCCCTATAATCTTGTTTATGGTAAATCATGTCATCTTCCTATAGAGCTAGAACACAAAGCTTATTGGGCTATCAAGTGGCTCAACTTCGACATGAAAGAAGCCGGAGAGAAACGGCTCTTAGACATCAATGAGCTGGATGAGATCCGGCTAAATGCGTACGAGAACGCGAGGATTTACAAGGAACGGACAAAGCGCTGGCATGATAAGCACATCATTCCAAAAGACTTGAAGGAGGGAGACCAAGTCCTCCTATTCAACTCAAGGCTGCGTCTATTTCCAGGTAAGCTCAAATCCCGTTGAACAGGACCTTTTGTGATTAAAAGAATTTTCCCCCATGGTGCAGTTGAAGTATGGGGTGAACAAAGCGGAAGTTTTAAGGTTAATGGCCAACGGTTGAAGAAATATACACCGGAAGCTCCGGTCGAGGAGATAGCTCCTATCCTCCTCCATTGAACACAACATCATACACCATCCAGCTAAAGACGATAAATAAAGCGCTTCTTGGGAGGCAACCCAATGATAGTATAGTTTTCCCTTCTTTCCCTCACTTAGTTAGAATAGATTAATTTCTTTGTTTCTTCGTTTTTCGTTTTTATATGTTCCTCGATGCACTCTTGGTTTGTCGTGTCATTATTCGCAGGAAACTAGGTTCAAATGTGAGAGATTCACGGAGAATGGAGCACAATTGAGTTATATCTTCGAGATTCAAGAAAAACAAGGAAGGAAATCGACCTACCATAAGAAGATCGTCCGATTCAGTAACAGAGCAAGTCGATTTTTCTCAACAGAAACAAAAATCGACTTGGAGATCGACCTGCCAAAATAAATCGGCCGATTTTTTTCGACAGAAACAAAAATCGCCCCGACAAATAAATCGACCTGAAAAATCGGCCGATTTTCTTCAGAAATCGTCGACCCTATATAAGGACTTCACACTCGATCTTCTTCATTCCAAAACCCCTAATTCTCGATTTCTCTCTCTCAAGAAAGCCGAAAAATCGCCACACCCTACAATCTTCATTCCTTAACCATTTTGAGTGATTCTTGGCTCTAAACTGAAGCATTTTTAACAAGGAACAAGGATCTAACAACAGCACGCACGGCAATCGACTCCTCCATAAGGAATTCAGGTTTTTCTTTCCAAAACCTAAGTTTCTCATTCGAATTTGAATTTTGCTTAGGAAGTGTTTGTTTGTTGGAATTGATAGAGGAATTTGCTTAGAAACCATTGTAGGGAACTGTGTGTGGTGATAGATTGAACAGAACTTTACAGAATTGTGAGAATCGTTGAAATCGAGATAAAAATCGACCCAGCCCAGATAAATCGGCCGATTTTTGTGAAGAACAGGTCGATTTTTGGGACTTAGAATGGATCTTGTAAAGAGGATAACTAGAAACACGGGGAAGAAGAAGGGATCTTCTTCCAAAGCCCCTGCCCCACCTCCACCACCACCTACCAACATCCCTAAGCTTCCTCATCCCCTATCCAAGCACAAGAAACGCTATGAACGCATTGTAGATCGCCCATTCACCCCTCCTCGCTACATAGTGCTTGACGACTTAGATTCGTTGTATGTTCGAGAGGATGTTGATATGATGCTAGACAGAGCTGGGTTGAGACAGTTTGCTACGATTAGGGAGGATGCCTATAGAGAGATCACCCTAGAATTCCTTAGCACGTTTGAGCACGACCCTAGGGAAAGGATGGTCACTTTCCGCCTCATAAGCCAAAACCACACTATGTCCATTGATACTTTTGGCGACTTGTTTGGTTTCTCTTATTCAGATGCAGGCACATTTGCTAGAGGTCTCAGTGCTAGTGATTTTTGGGAGGCTATTTCCGTAGGTGAGTACGGAGGGGATAAGTGGAGACCCGGAAACTCCAAGGAGATAAGTATGTACAACCTTTCCTTTAAGGTAGTGTATAGGATACTTAGTGAGAGTCTATTTGCCCGGACAGAGACTCCACAGAAGCTCAAGGCTGATGAGCTCTTCATCCTCTACTGCATGACATCTACCACCATTCCCGACATCGCCACCATGCTTGCTGACTATCTAGGAAAGATAGCCAATAAAGCTAAGGGCGACATTTGTGCAGGAGGTCTTGTCACTCGTGTGGCTAAGACCATGGGATTAGACTACTCCGGATGCACTCTAGCTGAGAGTGCCCTCCCTTTAGGCTCACAGAGGTTGGTGGTTCGACAGGTCTTGATTCCTCGAGGGAGAGGAACTCTTCATGTGCCGATGCCATGGCACAGGGATCCGGAGAAGAAGCCATCCGAGATCATATGGAAATCCGAATACACTATTCGGAACAAGAGGAACTGGAAGGAGACCTTTGAGGGGATGCTTGAGGAGTTCTCACCTTCTACTTATTATGATGATGATGCAGGTGATTCAGACGAGGAGGATGAGGATGGAGGACAGGAGACCATGCTCGAGTTTGAGAGTGATACTCATAGCGGGCATGCTACGGACGCCATGGACACTGATACTCATGGTGCAGGACCGAGCAGGACTAGTAGGCAGGATGAGGAGACGGAGGATGACATACAGCCACCTCGACATTCTTATGCACATGCTCCAGGCCCTAGACGAGGACGCCGAGCTCCACGCCACTTCAGGGAGCTAGTCACTAGCTTCCAGAGCCTCAGCACCGACTACCGTACCCTCAGCACCAGTTATGACACCCTGAACACTCAGTTCAGGACCTACAGGGAGGAGACGGACGCTAGGCATTCATCCTATGATGGCCAGATGAGAGACTTGTACTACCACCAGTTCGGCCACTTCTACGATCCTAGCGCACCGATGTATCCATATCCACCACCTCCACCACCGACAGAGGATTGAGCTTCCACTTCTTTTACATTGTAAGTATTTTTCTCCTTCTTATGCTTGATTTTCACATTAGGGACAATGTGGATGTCAAGTATGGGGTGGGGGTACTTACAATACCTTATACTTCACTTTAGCACTTTATGTACTTTCCACTACTCTTGACAACTTGGCTTGTAATAACTCTTGCACTACTTGCTTTCTATTATGACACTTACATTTGCATGATCTTTTTCAAAACCTATGAATTTTCAAAAATTCTTAAGTGCTTCTTATATGGAAATGACCTCTATGATGAGAATTGTGTATATGGATAGGCGAAAAAGATGCTTAGTTGTGTTGAAATTTTGATTATAGCATGAATGAAATTGCTTTTGTTACTTGAACACATGAATAAGTTATATGATTTAGTTGTTTTGATGAGAGAATGAAATAATAGTCGAAGCTATATTGCAAGTTCTTTTATAACATTTAAGGATGACTAAGGCAATTCACTTCTTTTCTTTTCTCATATCTTGATCATGCTAGCTCCTCAATGAAATATGTAACCCTCCTTTTACCATCCGGGAATTAGGATAGGTGATTGAAAAAGGCATGTTTGATGTGGGAGGGCCAAGGAAAATGTATTGAAAAAAGTGCAAAATTTCATAAGTTTGGGGACGCAGAACATGAGGATGAGTAACTCGGCACCATTCACATAGCCGGGTGTTTGTGTCTTGCCAAAGTCCGATTGAACGACAAGTCCTAACGGGATATGGTATGTGCATCAAGGGTTTGAGGCATCTCGAAATTGAGAAACGCCGATCTCCTAGGCTTCGGTTTTTGTGCACCGCTGTCCATACTCTCAAAAAGTAAAGTATAATGAAAGCAAAGCTTTCTACATGCGAAGCATGTGCGGTGAAGAAAATTCTTGAAGGTGCTATGTGTTCCTCTTTCCCGGATTAGCACCACAATTACCAAAAAGAACTCCTTCCCTTAATACGTTTCTTGAACCTTTCCTTTGATTAGAAGACCTTGAGACTTTTATGCATGTGTTTAACACTTAATGGCATAGATTTGTTTGACTTTGATTATCTCTACACCTTTATCATGTTCTTTATTTATGCTTTCAAGGAAGAAAAGGGAGTTTGTTCATCTTATAGTCATCATTGATACATGCTTTGCCCTTTTAAGCCTTGAAATATCACTTTGAGGGTGATCCAATAAAAAGAAGCACTACCAAAAGAAAAGTTTTTGAGTTTTCATACATACATAATCCATGGCATCTTATATTCTAAAATTGAGTCTTGCTTAGGGACAAGCAAGGGGCAAGTATGGGGTATTTTGATGACATGAATTATGTACCATCATATTCATGCATATTGTAGAAGATTGTCTCAGTTTACCTTGCATTTAGAGAGATTTTGTGTGCTTTTTATGTTCTATTCAATCAATTGTCGGAAATAGAGGTCTACACGAGATTTTGATGAATTGTAGGTAAATGGAGCGGAATCGGAAGCAAAAATGGAGCAAGGAGCATCTAAGGATGTAAAGGAAGCTAAAGGAGTCTTAGAAGGATCACAAAGAGCTAAGGAATTGCAAAGGAGAAGCATAGAAGACGAACCGAAGGAAGAGCACTTTCTGTTGAAGAAAATCGTGCCAATATATATAAAAATCGGACGATTTTCATACCCTGAAATCGAACGGTTTTGCACCTAAATCGACTGGGTCGATTTTCTTCACGATTCGGCCAAATGGATAGACGACACAAAGCCCAATTATTTTGGGCTAGATGAGAGTTTTGCCAAACGGCCCATCTGCAAGAAACTATAGAAGAGAACCCTACGAACGAAGACGAGGAGGCCGCATTGGAAAATCTTTACACGTTTTGGAGAAATCAACGATTCTTGGAGAGAGATTGAAGAGCTTTTGCCGGAAAGTCATTCTTGATCTTTGATTGTGAGATTTCTTTATTCCATTGCCTTGTTTGTGGTTTGTGAACACGAAATTGAGTTGTTTGAGAGATACATTGAACAGATTTGACGATTGTTTTACAGATTTGAAAGTTATTGAATTTTTCGTTCAAGATTTGGTTTCTTTGCGATATCTTCTTCAATAATTAATTTGATTCGATTTTGAAAATGGTTGGCTAAAAACCTTGTGATTCTGGGGAGAATAGTTGATGATTAAGGCTTAGATGATGATGATAGACTGAACTCAATTGAACATTAGGACCCTGAGAGTTTAGATTTAGTTTTGCGACAAACAGGAAAATCGGGCTGTTCTTGAGGAAAATCGGCCGATTTTTCGTATGAACAGGGGGATTTATTCGTCTGACGAACTTTAATTGAATCAATCTTTAACCAAAACTAATCCTTGCCTAAATCCCAATCTTGATTAACCTTTTTATCCTCTAATTGAATGTATGAAGACACTTCAAACCTGATTCTACGTTTATTAGATTAAGATTTCAAGATTTGGGTAATAAAGAGACTCAATATCCTTTGTTAAGATTTTTAATTGTGCTTGCTATTCTTTACTTTGGAGAGTCATATCCTGAAGTTTTAGATAGTTAGTTTGAACATAATTCTTGTCTTTAGATCTTTCTATATTGTAGCCTCAACAACCTTTATAGAGTGAACCTTTAGATTAGTCATATAGGTTTCGGAACTTTACCGTACGAATCCTACCTTTGAACAATTAATCTTGGCAATATAAACTCTGTCCTATATCTATAGAAGTGTCTTGAATCGAAAGCCTAAATTGGATACTTGAATCCTTGGAATCATTTCTCTCTTTATTAAATCACAAAAGTTTTTATACTTTCGCTAGATAATTGAAATCGGAATTATTCTCACTAAATCCCTGAGTTCGACTCTGGAATTCTTACCTTTCTACAGCCGATCCGTACACTGCGGGTTCGCTTTGCTTTTGAGTTCTAGATATAAATATTAAGACTTTGACGCACACCCTTTTGAGCGAACATTGATGTGAAGCCGGTGGCACGAGGAGGGCGACTAGTACTGCGTGGCTTGGAGTCGTCTGTGCAGAAGAGGGAGAAGGGGGTGAAGAGGGAACTTCCCTGGGCTCACCTGGTTGTCGACGGAGAAGATCAAGGAGGAGCCGGTTGTGGGCTGCTAGCGACGTTGTGAGGCCCTCCGTCTGCTGCAATTGTTGTACGTGTGCAGGAGGGATCTGATGGGCATGGAAAGTATCAGACGGGGAGCAAAGAAAGGCGTGATCAGCGGGGGAGTTACGATCCTTGGAACGTCCAAAACGTGGCCTTGGTTGTGTGCTCTTGGGCTGGAGAGGAGGTGAGGGCCGACTGCTCCTCTTCTTCTTATTGGGCTGGACGTGCCACTGGGCCAGCACACCAACGAGACTATGCTGGCTGTAGCAAGGCAAAAGTTGGGCTGGAGTAGGGCAAAGCTGGGCTGGAGTAAGGCAAAGGGGGTTGGGCTGAAAACAAGGTAAGAATAAGAGTGAGGTGAAGTTGTCAAGGCTTTGTCACAGCCTTGTCAAAATGTGTCATGGCTTTGTCAAGCTCATGCATGGCCTTGTCATGGTCTCGTCATGACTTTGTCAAGGGCATGTCATGATATAAACTAGGGTTTGCTAGATTAGGGTTTACTATAAAATTCTATCATTTTATGTGAAGTGAGGTTATATAAAATGATAAAATTTTGAGATAGAGTGTACGACTAGGTACACATGGAAAGATCAACGGATCGAAATCCGGTTTGCTACGGAATTAAAGGAAATAAAAATTCCCGGATATTACAGTCAACGGAGTTTCATGAAGGCGATATTACCACTAACTCCAGTGAAGAAATGTGTATGGGAGAACGGCCTTGCTGGACTCGAGAGTCCTGGTAACCCCAATTATCACGGTACCTAAGCCATCAACACAGACGGTCCATGCAAGAGGAACTACAAGTGGATGATCATTACGGCCATAAGAATTGCAAAGACGCTTGCATGCTATCGTGGAAAACTTGACGACTATTTATGTCAGATGGATGACCCAATCCCACTAGAGGAATGGATTTTACCCAAAGGAAGCGGAAGGGTGAATGATAGAACAAACTAAACAAGTATAAAAGGATTAATTGAGTAGGTGATGCTTACCATAGAATTTTAATATCAGACGGGGTATGAGAAGAGTAAGTTCGGGATACTGAGATGAGTCAACTATAGACTGACCGACTTCAGCTGAGGATGTGCAAGTGTTGTTTGGTATTGACGAGTTATGTACCGTTAAGAAGAGATAATTGCGACTGTGGATTTATGGGGTAGTTTTACCGACGCCTGGAAGGATTTCCTAAAGTATGCAACAACAATCTTCTTAGATAGCTAAAGGTATAGAGAATCATGTTAGAGGTTACTTCTTGGTTGGTTAAGATCAAACTCCGGTCGAGTGTAGTAGTTTGGATCCGTGTTAAGAGAATTAAGAAAGTAAACGGAAGATGGTTGTTTTCCAATCATGATTTTATTTCAGGAAGACAAGTAATGAAAGTACTTGATACTTCATCCGGTTAATCATTTTGGACTCACGGAACACGTCCTTATGATTACGGGGTGAGAACAAAATAATCAGAGTAGCGTAGTGGAAGCATGGTGGGTCCTAACCCACAGAGCAAGAAGCTCAAGGGTACTGATGGATGTCGTGTCGAGTTTAAGATGGTGATAGTTGGTGAAATGCATTTTAGTTGGAAGGAACGTGTGATAGGCTATGTGGAGTGACTAAAAATGTTGTACGGAAATTTATGTGCATGTAGAGGTAATAGAAGGAGACTGGTACCCTATTATGGATCCGAGTGAAGAGTGATGGTTTTGTTACATGTTGCCAGGCAAGTAGTTTTGGAATTCTATACCTAACGGAGTACGTTAGAGTGAGTTTTCTTGATGGATTAAGAGAAGAATTAACGATGTAATAAAAGTATGGTGCATGGTCTACACTAGAAAGCTCAAAGTGAGTAACTACCATTCTTAGTCAAAGATACATAAGAAAGAGAAGCGACAGGAGTATACTTACAACCCAGTAATCGTGCTTAAAGAAAGCATAATATCGGGTAGAGTTTACGGGTAATGTTATATATAAACAGATCCGAGTTGCGTTTTGATTCAGAGGGATATTATCGGTCTGATAACCATGGTTGATAAAAGAGTGCACTGTTGATGGTATGTGAACAATTATTGAGTAGTTATGATCAAATAACAGTGATAGGAGATCACTTTGTGTCTAATACCGTCATTCCGGACATGTTCTATGTCACTTAAGATCTTGTAAATTTCGTGAGAAGCCTAAGGTTGAGCTAACAATATATTATAGATCTATAAATAGTATTATAACGCCAAGTGAACCCAGAGGATGACCATTGGATTAATTTTTAGTTGTCTCAAGTGTTAGAGCAGAAAAGGGTATAAGTGATGATTCCTTACTTGAGGAATAAGATGACTGAGTCATATTAAAAGAAAAGACCAAGTGGGTCGTGGTACGGAGAGTATTAGGCACTTGGTAAAGTGTTGGTGGGTATTTAAGACCTTTGGCCTGAGTGTGTAGCCAAAACCTTTACAGAAGGACAAAAGCAAGTGGTCATAATGAAGGGAAGAAAGTTGAATAGATTTTTTTTCTGTAAGGTCGTCAAAGGATCTAGAAGTGAGTTGCATAAGGTAACCATTAGAGGTTTTAAAGCGGTTTAGAAGTGAGTGATGGACTAGTATTCCTCACCCTATTGGAGAGTGTAGCTCCTGTTTTCCACTGCGACTAAGTTTGGGAAATAAGTTTGGGAATCTCAGTTGGAGGATTCATACCCAACTCGAGATAGGTCCTCAGTTACAAGGATTGAGCCTTTGATCCGGATGATACTAGTGGGGTATCCGGTAGCACTTAAGAGCATAGAAGTGGTCGCTTGTAATGTAAGTGTATTAAAAGATTTCAGAGTCAATGGATTATGAAAAGCCGACGAAGCTAGCTGAGATACTGTCGATAGTATGAGACGTAACTTTTAAGAGACTAATGTTGAGATAGTTGTAACCTTGAGAGCGACGAGTTAGGGCTTGGGCCTGTATTTGAGTGATATTATTTGACTACGTGTTTATTTCATGCTTGTGTGCTTAGTCAGTGATGGGTGTGTTATTTGTAACCTTTGATGTGCGGGGTACATAGATATGGAAACGACGAGACTTTTGGTGTAGCGATTAGGTACCCTAGACTTGTACATTTGTCATGCCTTGAAGGCCGACCTTATGATTGGTGTATTTTAAGTTTCGAGGCGATACTAATATTTAGTGGGGATTGATGTAACGCCCGGACACTTTTCTTCCGACTTCTTCAAAGATAAATTAGAACTTGAACGATTGTGACTCTTCCCGGTGCTTTATCTCTTTTGTGAGGACTCCATCTTTATGATGTCTTCTTTTAAGTTTCGGGACGAAACTTATTTTAAGGGGGTACTGATGTAACACCCGGAATTTTTAAATCCGTTTATTTTCCGAGACAAATCGGAATTCGACCGGTTTGACCTTTCCGCCATTTTTTTTACAGTTTATATGACACAGAGTTCTTCGATATTTTTATTATTTTATGCGAGGTTTCTACTCACATAAAATATGCGGAATCAATCTACCCTCTTTATTTTTTAAATAAGCCTTTCGGGCCCATTATGAAGTTGAGTTGTGGCCTTTGAAAACCTATCATCCGGGCCCGATAAGGAGCTGTTACAGCCAGCCAATGACCCCTCCCTCTCTCACGTAAACCCTAACCTCCCTCACGTGACAACAACCTCCTCCCCATGAGAATCGTAACTCTCTTTCCAAACGTAACCGGCGTCTTTCCTTATTCACATCCCATGCCTCCATCCTAGACTGAACAAAGGATCGTGAGTTCCGTTCCACACATTCAACAATTCAAGCAATCTTGAGAGACCTTTCAACAACAGACCCGGGAGTCAGTGGTATGTCCAACTCAACGCCAACAACAAAGACCGATGACCCAGTGCAGCCGTACGGGATCCACAAGCCGGCATCCCTCCTTGGCATCCGACGGAGCGGGAAGTCTGAGTATACCGGTGAACCCAGATAACGACCCTTCCTCTAGCACACACCCAGCAGGGCCAGATCCGTCACCTCTCTTGAACCTAGCGATCCAGATCGTCCATCACTGCGGAGGTCCTGTCGTTAAACTAGCCTTCCATCCAGAGACCGGTAGCGAGCATTCGATCGAACTCCTTCTAAGCTGTGAGTCTTCTTACTTACAGCCTAGTTTATTTGTTTTGGTTGGGACAACTATCGGTTTGCTCGGGCTGGAAGTCGGCAGAAGTTGAGCAGCAACAGGATGAGTGGATTTTATTTTGAGACGTGAGTGTGGTTGTAGAAGATGGAAAATGGAAAATTTGATCTTCCGACTCAGTTTTACAACTCAGCCTGGTTTATTTGTTTTTGTTGGCATGGTTATGCCCCAAGTGCAATCGGTAATGTGTGATCACAAAGAAGATGGAAAATTTGATCCTAGGAGGTGTACATCATGGGGGTCTTAGATGTGGTTGTCGGAAGGCATTTGTTTAGTTTTTCTGAGCTGTAAAACTGAGTCGATCAACCGACTTTGAGACCAGATTTCGGTATCCTATCCTCATCCTTTTTGGCTGATTTTTTTATATGATATAGGTGGAATAGGGTTGTATAACATATTAAAATTTGAGAGGAATCCGGCGATTTCTTTAGGAGTTATGATTTTTCAAAGATTGGGTCATAAGCAGTTTTTTCTGTTGTGCTGAAATTTTCAAGTGTGGAAAACTGCATGTTGATACAGTTTTGTGATCCACATTTGGGTAAGTTAGACTCCTCCTTTGTTGCTGATTTTCGAATATGTTATAGTTGGTACTTCATAGTAGAACATATTGAAATTTGGGAGTTTTCCGAATTATAGTTTAGGAGATGTGACACTCCAAAGTCGGTTCCTCATGCAGTTTCATTGGTCGTCTATACCCAATCAAAAGTAAATCCCGACTTAGCACTAAGAACAAGTATAGTGATTAAGTAAGGGTTGAATCCAAGAGAGTTGAGGTGTTTTAGATGCAATTATCGATTATAATGACAAGTGACACAAAGGGGGGGGTTTGGTTGAATTGATTCACAAAAACTTATGAAAACGATTAATACGAAAAGTAAGATAATAATGGGTGAATCTACACTAGGTTGATTCTAAGCATGCAATTGCTACTTTGGTGTATTCCTTTTACAAGTTTTTAAGTAATCTCCCGTCTCGATCGTACATATGTGTTGAGCCAACCGGCATCAACACAACTTAACCTATTAAAGTTCCGTAAACCTACAAGAACAAATAATAAGTTAGCATTCAAACAAAGACTAAGGGATATAAAGAGAAGATTATAAACCGTTAAACTTATCTTTATATTTGTGTTCCTTTTCTTTAAGTAATTACAACCTGTTATTACTTAAAGTTGCTACTAGATTAAAGACCCGAACCCGGAACCTATTAATCCTAGTTGTTTACATGCACTTTAGAACCTAAGGTGATCAATCTCAAGTAATAGTTAACATGCAATTAAACAATGAAGATCAAGGAAACACAAAGCATTACTGAATAAAAACTTATATTAAAAGAACTTACAATCAAAGTAACAAAGCAGCTTCAAACCAACCCAATGTAGCAAGGGAGTTAGCAACTCATTACAATGAAAAAACTCAAGTCTAAAATGGATTTTGTGAGGAAAAACATGGATGATTCTAGCAATCAGCCATGGACTATTTATACTGCAAAAGACACTTAATTAGGAGTAAATAGCCGGCCTAAAACAGCCACCTTTAATGCCATAAAGGTGGTATAAACAGCCGGAGTAAAGCTTCTAGCGTTAAACCGCAGGGGCGGCCTTAAGGACCCACAGGGACGGTTTAGGCAGAATCGGTTGATCTTCTTCATAACCGCTGGGGCGGCTATACAGCTCCGCTGGGGCGGATCTTTAATGTACTTCAACGTCCGACCTTTCGCCTTCTTGACGTTTTTGATGTCAAGGCGCAGGGGCGCCTTAAGGCCAACGCAGGGGCGGTGACACAGACTCTTCGCCTTCCAGCTCCCAAGGCGAGGCGCAGGCAAGGCGCAGTGGGAGGCGCAGGGGAGCTGGCCTTCGTCTTGTCCGGGCAAGTCACCGCAGGGGCGCCGATGGGTGGCGCAGGGGAGGTGATCTACATCTTGGCCAGCGCTGGTGAAGGTGTTGGGAGCGCTTCAGTGGGAAGTGTCACCCGTTGGGGCGGCTGCAAGGGCCCGCAGGGGCGGTGGAGTAACAAAAACTTTGCTTCTTGATCGATCTTTACTCCTAATTGCTTATAACTCCTTCCTTAGCTTCTTTTGATCTTCTTCTCTTGGACCAAGGAGTTAGTAGCATAAACCGACACTAATGCAATAAAAAGACTCTAAAAACTTCCCAAATGATAGTGATTCCATCCCCTATCAAACTCCCCCATACTTAGACCTTTTACTCGTCCCGAGTAAAACAAATGACAACAATTAGACTCAAGGTCTCAGGAAGCAAGGAAAGAAAGAAAAATAATGGAAAACAAGAGAAAAACCAAGAAAGAAAGAAAGGAAAAGAGAGGAAATGTGAGAAAAAAAGAAACTACCATCATTATCGCTCCAAGAGTGGCCTACCCGGACAACCTCCTTATGAATCCCCTTCTTATGTCGCCAAAACGCCGGAAGGGAAACCTACACTCGGTGTCGCTCATCTTGCCAAGGAGCCCTTTCGGGTTTTCACCTTGCCACTCTTCTTTTTTTCTCTCTTAAGCTCACATTCCTCAAGTCCATTTTTGCACCAACCTAAGGTTGGTCGGACTACCTTCTTTTTACCTAAACCGCCCTTTTGGATTTTCGGTTTATCCAAGGATTTTCATGCCTTTTTTCACTTCTATTGATCAAATGTTGAACGTCTTGCAGGTCATAAATACTACTGTTTCATGGATGGATATTCGGGCTAATTCCAAATAGCCATCGCACCAGAAGATCAAGAGAAGACGACGTTCACTTGCCCATTTGGCACTTTTGCATATCGCAGAATGCCCTTTGGACTTTGCAACGCGTCGGGCACTTTCCAACGGTGCATGATAAATATTTTCTCCGAATACATAGAAAATTTCATCGAAGTCTTCATGGACGATTTTACCGTCCATGGAGACAGTTTTGACGCATGTTTAGTGCATTTAAAACTTGTTCTTGAAAAATGTATTGAAACCAACTTAGTTCTTAATTCGGAAAAATGTCATTTCATGGTCGAACAAGCAATTGTGCTAGGACATGTAATATCCTCAAAAGGGATAGAGGTAGATAAGGCAAAGGTTGATGTTATTCAAAATTTACCTTATCCTACTAATGTTCGGGAAATCCGATCTTTTCTTGGTCATGCAGGTTTCTACCGACGATTCATCAAAGACTTCTCAAAGATCTCAGCTCCCCTGTGTGAATTGCTCAAGAAAGATGTAACCTTCATAGTAGATGAGGATTGCAAGAAGGCTTTCGACACACTAAAATCGTGTCTTACCTCCGCTTCGATCATCCGTTCTCCGGATTGGGAGAAACCTTTTAAAATCATGTGTGACGCCAGTGACTACGCTGTCGGAGCTGTCTTAGGACAAAAAGACGGAAGGGCCTCTCATGTGATCCATTATGCGTCTATGACACTAAATGGAGCACTAAGGAATTACTCCACCACCGAGAAGGAGATGTTGGCAGTAGTTTTTGCCCTTGAGAAGTTCAGGCAATACTTACTTGGGTAAAGGTAATTATTTTCACTGACCATGCAGCCCTTAGGTACCTCATGGCAAAGAAGGAGGCGAAACCACGATTAATCCGTTGGGTGCTCCTTCTAAGCGAATTTAACCTAGAAAAAAGGGATAAAAAGGGAGCTGAGAACCTGGTGGCAGATCATTTGAGCAAACTAGTGCAAGAGGAGGAAGAACCAGGAAAAGAAAGAGAGATAGCTGGAAACTTTCCAGACGATACATTTTACATAACTCTCTGTTGTGTAACCGCCCCCGCGCCTCACACCAGCCGCCCCTGCGGCCTACCGCCCCTACGGCTCTGTCTAGGCACCCCTACCAAATTTTCGATAGAGGTTTGTCTCAAGCTTCAATCTTTTAAGCCTTGGTTTGCTGACATTGTGAACTTCATTGTCAGGAAAGAGTATCCTCCAGACTTCACCAAGGCACAACGAGAGAAAGTCAAAGCTGAGGCTCGACACTACGTTTGGGACGAACCTTACCTTTGGAAACATTGTAGTGATCAAGTGATCCGGCGTTGCATTCCGAACAATGAGGTACAATCCGTCCTAACTTTCTGTCATTCTGAAGCCTGTGGGGGGCACTTTGGAGCAAACAAAACTGCAAGAAAAGTTTTGGATGCCGGTTTCTTTTGGCCACACATTTTTCGAGACGCTTTTGCGTTTTGTAAAGTGTGTGATAGATGCCAAAGGGTGGGAAATCTTTCATGGAGACATGAAATGCCCCAAAGCTCTCTTATATTTTGTGAAATATTTGACGTTTGGGGAGTTGATTTCATGGGGACATTTCCTACGTCATTCGGGAACACATATATTTTGCTTGCGGTGGACTATGTTTTCAAGTGGGTGGAAGCAAAGGCCACCAAAACTGATGATTCAAAAGTGGTTGCAGCATTTCTTAAGGAAAATATCTTTGCTAGATTTGGAATTCCGAAAGCCTTAATCAGTGATAGGGGTACCCACTTCTGCAACAAGATGATCACGGCTCTCCTTAAGAAGTACCATGTTCACCAACGAGTATCAACAGCCTATCATCCTCAAACAAACGGCCAAGCGGAGGTATCCAACTGGGAAATAAAGACCATCCTTGAAAAGACGATTTCTCCCGGGCGGAAGGATTGGAGTGCAAGGCTAAATGACGCCCTATGGGCATATCGGATAGCCTACAAAACTCCCATCGGAATGTCTCCTTTTAGGCTCGTGTTTGGGAAAGCTTGTCACCTACCGGTGGAGTTAGAATACACGGCTTGGTGGACGGTAAAGAAGTGCAACATGAACATAGAAGAAGTAGGAGAATTCCGGAAACTACAATTGCAAGAGTTGGAGGAGCTAAGGCTAGATGCATATGACCATGCTACCACATACAAAGAAAAGACCAAAGCATGGCATGACCAGAACATCCTCCGGAAGGACTTCAAGGTAGGTAATAAGGTACTTCTCTTCCAATCCCGTTTGAAACTCTTTGCAGGTAAGCTACGTTCAAGATGGACAGGGCCGTTTATAGTAGCCGAATTATACCCTCACGGGGTTGTGGATCTCTATGACCCGCAGACGCACAAGGTGTTTAAGGTGAACGGCCAAAGGCTAAAGCTTTACCTTGAAGGAGTCAAGGACGATCCGATTGACGAGATGGTACTAGAGGAAGCACAATCAGAGAAGTAGAGATCTTACGTCGAGCCAACGACGTAAAACAAATGCGCTTCTCGGGAGGCAACCCGAAGGAATAAGAAGAGGAGCTTCTGTCAAGAAACCCGCCCCTGCGGTTTGATATACCGCCCCTGCGGTGACACTCAGGCCAGCACCTCCCCCGGCGCTTGGCCTGCGCCTACAACACGCTTGTCACCGCCCCTGCAGTGACATCCCCACGCCCCTGCGGCGGCCACCCTTGACATAAATTCCTTGCACCGCTCCCGGCGTTGGGCCTGCGTGCTCCTCTCCCCTGTCGCCGCTCCTGCGGTTTACAACCCCCGCCCCTGCGGGTTTACCCAGAAAAGAAAAAAAATAGGATCTCGAAAAAACACCTATACCTACCACGCACCACCCACCAACCCTCCTCACCAAACACAACCACATCTCCTCGCACCCTCTCTCTCTCTCTCTCAAAGCTAGCTACGAACGCCCCTGCGCCCTCAGAGCAACCACCCAACCACCCTCTCCGACGCCCCTGCGCCACCAGCCTCGTGCCAAACGCTACCTCCATACAATTGCAACTATTCTCCACTCCTGCGCCACCTTCAAAGTCGCCTGCACCAACGAACCAACCACCGGAGCCACTCCAAGGCACCACCACCTTCGAAGCACTCGCAAAATCGCCTTCTGCTGTTCTCCTGCACCTGCGCCTGCAAGCATCCGCCCCTGCGCCTCACCGCCCCTGCGCCTGCACAACCGCCCCTGTGGAAAAACCAACAGAAAGGTCGATTCTCTTCTTTTTTCCAAAAGTTTACTAATCCTTTGCTCGAATCTTTGCAAGAATGGAAGCCACTAGTGGCCATTTTGGAGGGGCATGCCGCCAGCTCCAGCCGGGCCCATCAGGAGGAGCACCTGTCCACCCCAGATGACGAGGAGATGCCCACAGCGGCGCCAGAGGAGGACCCGGCCCTTGCGAGCCTTCAGGCTCAGATGGCGGCCATGACGACCCAGCACCGGGATTGGCAATCCGACTACCAACAGACTATGCTGGAGCAGCAGCTGAGCTGGCAGGACACCTTTGCCACCTCCATGACCTCACACTTCGACTAGAGGCAGGAGGCATGGCAGGCAGCCCAGCAGCAGCAGCTAGAGGCTCAGCAGCTGGCTTGGCAGGCCAGTTTTGAGACCTCCTTTGGTCGCCGGATGACTGCCCAGCAGGACCGCATCGATGATATCTACCAGCGGTAGGAGCACTTCTTCCGCCACTTCCCTTACCCTCTGGAGGAGGGTCCTTGTGGTCTATCCGGACCACCCCAGTGAGGGGTACATTTCTTTCCCTTCTCCCACATTTAACTTTGACTCATTTTCACTTTGAGGACAAAGTGCACTTCAAGTATGGGGGAGGGATATATATATCATTGCTTGTACAGTTTGTTAGTTGTTTTGGCATTTTGTTTTGCATTATTGAAATCAGTTTGAAAAAAAAAAGAAAAAAAAAGCCAAAGAAGTGAAAAAAGGCATGAAAATCCTTGGATAAACCGAAAACCTGAAATGGCGGTTTAGGTAAAAAGAAGGTAGTCCGACCAACCTTAGGTTGGTGCAAAATTGGACTTGAGGGATGTGAGCTTAAGAGAGACAAGAAGAAGAGTGGCAAGGTGAAAACCTGAAAGAGCACCTTGGCAAGATGAGTGACACCGAGTGTAGGTTTTCCTTCCGGCGTTTTGGCGACATAAGGAGGTTGTCCGGGTAGACCACTCTAAGAGCGATAAGGATGGTAGTTTCTCTTTTTCTCACATTTCCTCTCTTTTGATTGGGTATAGACGACCATAGAAATACCTTCGGTCAAATTTTGAGGTGTTTTATACCCCATCAAAAGTAAATCTTGACTTGGCACTAAGAACAAGTATAGTGATTAAGTAAGGGTCGAACCCAAGAGAGTTGAGGTGTTTTAGATGCAATTATCGATTATAATGACAAGTACCACAAAGGGGGGGAGTTTGGTTGAATTGATTCACAAAAACTTATGAAAACGATTAATACGACAGGTAAGACAATAATGGGTGAATCAACACTAGGTTGATTCTAAGCATGCAATTGCTACTTTGGTGTATTCCTTTTACAAGTTTTTAAGTAATCTCCCGTCTCGATCGTACATATGTGTTGAGCCAACCGGCATCAACACAACTTAACCTATTAAAATTCCGTAAACCTACAAGAACAAATAATAAGTTAGCAATCAAACAAAGACTAAGGGATATAAAGAGAAGATTAAAACCGTTAAACTTATCTTTATATTTGTGTTCCTTTTCATTAAGTAATTACAACCCGTTATTACTTAAAGTTGCTACTAGATTAAAGACCCGAACCCGGAACCTATTAATCCTAGTTGTTTACATGCACTTTAGAACCTAAGGTGATCAATCTCAAGTAATAGTTAACATGCAATTAAACAATGAAGATCAAGGAAACACAAAGCATTACTGAATAAAAACTTATATTAAAAGAACTTACAACCAAAGTAACAAAGCAGCTTCAAACCAACCCAATGTAGCAAGGGAGTTAGCAACTCATTACAATGGAAAAACTCAAGTCTAAAATGGATTTTGTAAAGAAAAACATAGATGATTCTAGCAATCAGCCATGGACTATTTATACTACAAAAGACACTTAATTAGGAGTAAATAGCTGGCCTAAAACAGCCACCTTTAATGCCATAAAGGTGGTGTAAACAGCCGGAGTAAAGCTTTTGGCGTTAAACCGCAAGGGCGGCCTTCAGGACCCGCAGGGGCGGTTTAGGCAGAATCGGTTGATCTTCTTCATAACCGCTGGGGCGGCTACACAGCTCCTTTGGGGCGGATCTTTAATGCACTTCAACGTCTGACCTTTCGTCTTCCTGACGTTTCTGATGTCAAGGCGCAGGGGCGCCTTAAGGCCAACGCAGGGGCGGTGACACAGACTCTTCGCCTTCCAGCTCCCAAGGCGAGGCGCATGCAGGGCGCAGTGGGAGGCGCAGGGGAGCTGGCCTTCGTCTTGTCCGTGCAAGTCACCGCAGGGGCGCCGATGGGTGGCGCAGGGGCGGTGATCTGCATCTTGGCCGGCGCTGGTGAAGGTGCTGGGAGCGCTTCAGTGGGAAGTGTCACCCGCTGGGGCGGCTGCAAGGGCCCGCGGGGGCGGTGGAGCAACAGAAGCTTTGCTTCTTGATCGATCTTTACTCCTAAGTGCTTATAACTCCTTCCTTAGCTTCTTTTGATCTTCTTCTTCTGGACCAAGGAGTTAGTAACATAAACTGACACTAATGCAATAAAAAGACTATAAAAACTTCCCTAAATGATAGTGATTTCATCACCTATCAGTACTCACACGAGGTCAAAGCCGGAAGACGCACTACGGATGTCGTTCGAGAAGGGATTCGTTGGCCTTTATCGGGGCGCTTCCGGACCTAAGACCGAAGGTAAACAAACTTAGCTTATACGCTAATATTTATCGTAAAATATAAGATATAATAATCTAAGGTAAAACTCATTTTCAAAAGCTAACGTTAAAACCCGCATTGAAATCTTTGAGCCATAAACCGAGATTAATCCAATGAGGGCATAAAATATATCATATATCAATTAAAGTAAACTTGTATTTAATATCCAAGGTTAAAACTTGTAAGGACATTTTCTGGGTAACTCATACAACTTCAGAAATATGGGTCATAAATTATAAATAAGAATATGGGCCGAAATCTGTAATTAAGTTCAGCAGGGGTATAAATGTAACTTCCAAAAATGTGGGTCAAAACTGCAATAATAAACATATGGGTACATTCTGTAAATAACACACTTAATGGGGTCCCGATTTGAAAAGAAGAAAAGAAGCAGCGCTTCTCAAACCCTACGGTGGGAAAGCGCTGGGGAAGGCTTTGCAGGGCGCCGGCAGCAAGCTTCGGCAGAGGTCTTCTCCGGCAGGCTCGACTCTGGTGGCTGAAGGGGATCGGCGGCTCCGGTAACGGTGAGGCGAGGGAGGGTTCGTTGATGGCGGTGGCAAGGCGTGGTGACAGCGATTCTCCCTTGGAACAGCCGCACAAAAGAAGGGAAAAACGGGGAAGAGAATCGAGCCAGCAGTGGGCTTCGGCCGAGACGAAGGTGGGTCTGGGCGGTTCTCCGGCTTCGAGTGGCGTTCCTGTTGGAGGAGGTAGGGCGGTTCTCCGGCAGCAAATGCAACAAAGGAGAGGCGTTGAGGGCTGTTACTTCTGGTACCAAAGTAATCGAGAGAGAAGAAGAGTGAGATGGTTGAGTTGCAGGCGAGGTATAGAGAGGTCGGGTTGCAGCTGCTCACTGCTCACTGCTCCAGGCTAGCGTAGGCGGCAACGTAGGGGGGTCGAGGGGTCGCTGCACAGGAGGCGAGAGGTCGCTGCGTACAGGAGGTGAGAGGTCGTTGCACAGCTTTTGCAGAACGTGAGAGGCGTTCATCCGCCAGTGAGGGAGAACACGAAAGAAAAGAAAAATAAATAAATAAAATAAAATAAAAGGAAAAAGGAAAAAAAAAATAAAGGAATTCGGGAATTAACAACTCGATGATTTAATCGGAGTAAAATTTCCGGATCGGAAAATATTTCCGACCTTTTCCGTTAAATAATTTGCGGAGAATATATAAATCAATAATATGTAAATATACTTGGAATAGTATGATTTTCTATATTGAAAACGTTCTCGTAAAAATATGTGCAAAATTACAATAATAATTTTAAACATATAATATATGATTATGAAATATATTGATACATACATATACATATACTCGTATAATTGTTTAGGCTATTAAAATATCAATAAATATACAGAAAGGTAAAAATCGAGAACACGCCTAAAATTAGGGTGTTACATATGTGTCTCTTCAGAAAAAAACTATGTTCTACTAAGACGGAGGAGTTAATGTTTGGGAGCATCACGAAGCTGAAAAAATATTGAAACATTGAAACATGACAATATTGAAACATGAGATGTGATTAAATGAGAGTATATTATCAATGCAACACCAAGCACACCATAGTTTGTATGAAAAAAATATTGAAACATGACAATAAGAAAAACATATTTTAAATAAAGTTAACTCACTGAAACTATTACATAAACATAATCAACAACTTGAAGAACAAAACCTAATCATATATATTTTCCCATGTATCCAACTTATGATTCTTTTTATAGAAGGTCACAAGACTACAATCGTAAATCGCTTGCTCCAAAAGCGAAAAAAGTACCATAGAAGGGTGAAATGAGTCATGATGAACTTCTCAAATGAGTCATATAAGCAATTGATCGTTTCATACATATACATCACAATGCTAAAGGACAACAATGCATCCATACCGAAAGAAAACGATCCAAATGCTTGAATTTTTATAAAGAACAACAATGGTTAAAAAAAAGACCTCATCCCATGAAAACATTAGTTTATGGCATATGTTCACTATCTACTTAGCATCACTAAATTTGAGAACTTTGTGATTTTTCTGCAAAGGGTTAAAAAACAAGAAGGATTTCAACCAAATTTGTTTATTTAACTTATCAAAAAGGGTACTTAGAAGAAAATGTATTGCTTGATCAAATACAAAAGTTTAAGATAAAAATTTGAGAAAATTTGACTCAAAATTAAAATCGTGTTTCATATTCTTCAAGTCTTATGTGTAATTGAGTGAATAATTTTATATTTCTTAAAGACAAGAATATATATATATATATATATATATATATATATATATATATATATATATATATATATATGTATATCGGTCCAGTAACGGTGGTTTCATAATTCTTCAAATTTAGTTAAAAAAAATTACATTACAAAATTTGTTGACATTTGACGGAAAATATATGATATTTTTCTCCCAATATAAATATGTTTGTCAAAATTTTATCCCTCAAGGTAATGAGTGGTTCAAAATTTGATGGGACTGACAAGGGTGAAAGAGTATTGGCTCTAGAATGTAGTTCTCGGTGATATTAAGGGGTGATAGAGTATTAGTTCTAGATTAAAAATCTTTGTGATATCAAGTAGTAGGATGGCCTGATTGACTTGATCCATCTTGGACGACACCATCACACTGCAAGCTAGATGATCTCATATGTATTATAGATATGATTGTATCGTTTTAATTTGTGCTCTAAAGGAGGAATTAGCCCAAATGCGAGGGTAAAGTATCTCATACTTGATACTTAAGTTTCTCTCTTTC
Organism: Fagopyrum homotropicum; assembly: GCA_033239125.1. Lineage (NCBI taxonomy): Eukaryota > Viridiplantae > Streptophyta > Magnoliopsida > Caryophyllales > Polygonaceae > Fagopyrum > Fagopyrum homotropicum. The sequence continues at coordinate 35,410,469 of BSWB01000004.1, forward strand.
TTTATAGCGAGTTGAATTCTGTAGTAAAAAGCAAGTAATTTTAGCCCAGTAGAAAGATCAATACTTATGAAAATTTAAATCCTTCTATTTTAAGGTGAAAACTTAGTTTTAAATTGACAAATAACCAAATTCATCCAAACTAACATTGCTCTTTATTTGTGAACAATAAAAGTATGATGATTTGTTGTAGGGGAATGTAAGGAGTGAGCAAGAGTTGGTGGGGATCTCAAAGTAATTGATGTTGTGAACAACACCACAAACACCAAAATTGGTGGGTATTGTAAACAACACTAGAATAACAAAATAATGTTTGCATAAGATGTAAACGACACTCGAATAGCACAATAATGTTTGCAGAAGATGTGTTTTTTAAATTTCTCATTCTTTCAAAACTTATCTATACGGAAATATTTTTGCATTTGTATATTCATTAAAAATTTTACCGGTTGAGCTTTGAAAATTTATGCCACATTCTAAACCTGGTTTTTATACATGCACGTTTGGTATAAGGATTTCCGCTCGACTATACATTAACTACAACTAAAGTTTGAAAGTTGGTGTTAAATTACCATAACTTATACAAATTATGGATATAACGTCAATGCTTGATTATAAAGAATAATTATCACGTGCGCAATATAACTACTGATGGTTTCTTCATTAATTACTTATTTGTTATCGAACATCTCATTTATTCATCTCCGATGTCGTTTACAAACAAAGTCATTAATGTAGCTAAATAAGAAATGAACATCCGAGAACGAAAGAAATAACAAATCAAACAAATAACATTATTTGTATTTTCACTACGTATGTTTTTTCGACAAAGTTTTCCGAATTTAATATTGGTTCATTATAAAACTCCAACTATCAATTTCATCAAACCTTGATCGCTTCTAAAATTATGTTTGTGACGGAGTATATACGTATTTTTCTTTACATTTTGATGAAACTAGTTAAACATGATTTAATTTCAATTCTCAAATTAAAAACAAATGAAAGGTCTCAAGACGAAAATAATCTTATCTGATCTCTATAAATTGCTAACTTAAAAAAGTTTAATAATCCGGAATCCCGAATATGTAAACAATAATCTTCAATCGTATCATATAATTTGACAGTAAGAAATAGTTTATTGAACTTTAGTGGATTTGAATTAGAAATTCATTTTAAAATTGGACAAATCTTAACAGTTTGTTTACAAATTAATAACGAGATTCTCTTTCCATATTTCACCTAATTTAAAATTTCCTTTTGTATGATGTATATGTTTGTGTAGCACTTTTTACCTAAACCAAAAACATAGAACTAAGATAGGTTCTTATCCCCACATTCAAGATAATGTACATACATTCATAAAATAAAAAGGTGCATAAGTTGAATTCCTCATTATTTATAAAGTTACCTTAACATAATTATTTTTTTCATTTCTACATTAATTAGAATAATCCCAGGTTCAAGTGTTAAGATTTACAATACATTCAGACCGAGTTGTATACATGCACAATATATTATCGAGATTTCTGTTTAATTGAATCCTTCAAAGAAAAACTGATATAAATAACTCATATTTTTCTCAATTTCTACAAACTCTCATTTCAAAAGATCCAAAAGCAAAGTCATTAGAAAGTACTTACTGTCCATACAAAAGAGAAAGAAGAACAAATGGAGAAGAATCCCTCATCTGGTTCATCTAGCCATACCAAGCCCAATCCAAACACGAATGAAAATAACGAAGTTGAGGCACCTGAATGGTTGCCTGCTGGTTGGGAAGTGAGAGGCGTAACTCGGACTTTTGGTCATTGTGCTGGACAAACTGATAAGGTGAGTTTAAGGTTTTGATTTTTTTTTTATTTTTTTGAAATTATGTATGATAAACTTAATGAATCTTGTTAAGATTGTTACATAGACTTGGAAAAACCTAGATCAATTGAGCTTATTTTGAATAATTACAATTGAGTTTTCTTTTTTAATTTATTTTTAATAGGTTTCTTATTCAAATGACAATATTTAGATTGGTTGTCACCATTTTGACATCGTTTAAGATAAGAAAATGTGCATGAACGGACGTCCGGTACAAATATGAACATTTATGATTCTAAGTCATTCCTTCTTTTATATATATATGGAGGTTAACTAGTTCTAGAATTTGGTAGGTTTTCTTATTGTATAGTTTTCACTTTGTGGTTAACTGAGTTTCTAATTTACTGTGCATATGTATATATACTTGAGGATATGTTGTTGTTTACATTAAACATTTCTAACAATATCATATGCTTTTGTTAGTACTACAAAGGTCCAAACTCAACGCAGTGGCTACGTTCGAAGCCTGAAGTGTTAACCTTCTTGCAAAACAGTGATGAATCTAGAAGGAATAACCTCGTCGAATCCAACATTGAGACCACGGTTAGTAGTTTCATATTCAAAATTTAAACCCAAAATTAATGATGTAATCAATTTAATAGTACCTACATATTGAACGAAATCCTAATTGTTATAAACTCACAAACTTTTTTGTAATGCACCGTATGATTTTACGCTCATATGTGTTGTTTTTGTTTAATTTCATTTTGATAAGGATAATACTCATCCAAAGGTGATACTTGAAGGTGAAGTTCCATTAAAGGTGAAATGGATCATGCCTGACATGTGCAAACCATCGTGGGAGGCAGAAGTTGATGGCGAAATAGTTCCGCCGTCTATCCGGAAAAAATGGGCTGATGCTTACACTTACATGGCATTGGAAACCAAAAATGATGGTGGGATACCAGAAGACAATGCTTAAAAACTCAGTAAAACATAATGTTATGTGATTTTAAGTTGATCAGTTGACTTTGAAGTCTCCTTGAATTTAAACTAAGTAATAGTTTAACTTTTCAGTTTTGAGTGAAAGTATGTTATTTTCGCTCTTTTTAGTTACTTGATTGATATGACGATCCCGGTAGTTTTTCAACTTTCAATGTTTACCTATTTATCTTCTACAATCATTAAATACTTATTAGATCAAAAAAATCAATATCTATGACAAACAATACTTTTTGTTGTTTTGAATGACGTAAATTGTATGATATCTTAAGGAGTACAACTTAATCATCATATTAATAAACCATGACTCATCAATCCAATGTTAATTTATCTTGAACTTAATTGACAATATGACTAGTTTGTAGAGCTTCTTTTATTCAAGTTGTTTGTGTGGAAACGATGTAAGAACATTTGTGGGTAATGAGATAAGGATACTAAATTTTCTTGTTCTTAGTGTAGAGTTATTGATAAGATTACGAGTATCATTATAGGCTTCCTTAGATAAGAGACTAAGAGTAATGCTAGGTCACCAGTTTCTTCAAGTAATCTGTGTAAGATATAGAAAAGAAAAAGTTAAGACGTGAAGAGATATTTTCATATAACAAACGAAGGATGTTCAACAAAAAGGAATATAGACGCTCGTATTTAATATATGTCCTTATCTCATGAGAGGATGAATATGAATGTTCAAACAAAATATATACATGAACATATAACGTACAACTAAGTCGAGTTCTTATTTTTTCAAAAGTTACCTTATAAGATATGTTCTTGTATTCATATACTCATCTGAATTCATCTTGATCCACTTGTTCAGTATTCAAAATACATCCAGCCCGGATTTGTATTGAACGTTTGATGTTTATATTTTTAAACTAGGGATGTATCTATTCTTTCTCGATATTTTATTTATTTTAAATTTCTTTATGCATTGTCCAACCATTTGTGTAGATTATCTTAACTCCACCGTACCGGACCAAAATTGTAGAGCTAATATATGTTCTTACCTCATGAGAGGATGTATATACATGCATAAACAAGGTATATTTCGAACGAATTCCCTAGTCTTGTGAATGGCACCATAAAAAAATGTTGTGTATTTGTACATTCATTGGAACCCGTCCTTGACTATAGATATTTAGAACACATGCAGACCGTATTCAAGTTCATACACAATCCGGTGTGTAAAACTTCATAAAACATAACCTTTAAGAGAAAATCTCCATCTTCCGTAAAGAGAAAGAATTTAAAAAGGAGAAGTATTCCTTATCTAAATCATCAAGAAGTACAAGTCCATATCAAAACCTAACAACAAGCAAAAATGACGATATGAAGAAACTTGACTGTTTGTGTTTTGGTTGGATGATGAAATTATAAATCATAATTTTGGTCTTGGATGCGTTGTTAAAATTACCCTCATTCTACCAAGTTAACTTAAAGGAGAGGAAGCACAACACGGGTGAATGTTGAAATTTATCTTTCAATTACATGAAAGAAGATCCTATTTATGTGTCACTTCGGAAAAAAAACTTTATTATACTAAGACGGAAGACTTAATGTTTGGGAGACTTCACGAAGCCGAAAAATTAAAATACTTCGGAAAAAACTCGCTTTCCTTGTGTGATATTCTTGAATGAGAGTATACCATCAATGGAACACCAAGCACACCATATTTAGTATGAAAAAGTATTAAAACATGATAATCAGAAAAACATCTTTTGAATATAGTTAACATCTTGAAACTATTACATAAACATACTACAACTTGAAGGACAAAGCCTAATCATATATATATTTCCTTTATTCAACATATGATTGTTCTAATAGGCGGTCCCAAGACCACAATCGTAAAACGCTTGCTCAAAAGGCAAAAAATAAAGTTCAAATTCGATGTACCATAAAAAGGTGAAATGAGTCATGATGAACTTCTCAAATGATTCATATAAGTCATTGAATGTTGCATACATAAATATCACATTGCCAGAGGACAACGAGGTATCCATGCCGAAAGAAAATGGTCCAAATGCCTGAATTTTTAAAAGACTAACAATGTTTAACATAACACGACCTCATCCCAAGAAAAGCATTACTTTATGACATGCCATGTTCACTATCTACTTAGCATCACTAAATTTGAAAACTTTGGGGTTTCTTGCAAAGTGTTATATAACAAGAAGGATTTCAACCAAATTTGTTTATTTAACTTGTTGTTTCCACAACATGAAGGGTACTTAGAAGAAAATGTATTGCTTGATCGAATAACAAAGGTGAAAATTTGAGAAAATTCATTCAAAACTGTGTTGTATAAAAAAACATGTTTCACATTCTTCAAGTCTTATGTGTAATTGAGTTGAATGTTTTATATTTCTTAAACCCAAGACAATATATATATATATATATATATATATATATATATATATATATATATATACACATATCGCTTCACTAAGGTTAAAGTTTCATAATTTTTCAAATTAAATATAAAAACATTTACATTACAAAATTTACTAACATTTGACGCAAAATATATAATATTTTTCTTCCATTATGACGATTTTGTTGAAACTTTAACCCTCGGGAGTAATTAGTGGTTCAAAATCTGTTGGGACTGACAAGGATGATAGAGTATTAGCTCTAGAGTGTAGTGCTTAATGATATTAAGGGGTGATGGAGTATTGGTTCGAGACTAAAAACCTTTGTGATATCAAGAAGTAGGTTGGTCTAGTTTACTTGATCCATATTGGACCCTACCATCACGGGGGAAGCTTGGTGATCTCATATGTATTATAGATGTGACTGTGTAGTTTTAAGTCGTGCACTAAATGAGGAATTAGCCAAAACGAAAGGGTAAAGTATCTCATACTCGATACTTAACCATCCCATCTTTTTCTTTCTTTCATTCTAGCGAGTTGAATTATGCAGTAAATAGAAAGTAGTTTTGGTCTAACAGAATGATCATTACTTATGAAATTCTAAAGCCTTCAATTAAAAGGTAAAAACTTAGTTTTTAATTGACAAATAACCAAATTTATCCACACTAACATTAATCTTTATTTGTGAATAGGAAAATTATAATGATTTGTTGTCGGGGAATGTAAAGAGTGAGCAAGAGTTGGTGAAGATCTCAAAGTCGTTGATAAATAAATGGTGTTGTCAACAACACCACAAACACCAAAACTGGTGGTATTGGTATCATGCCTAGGATTGACCTAAGATAGTTGTGAATGCCACTTAGTAGTTGTGAACCTAGGAGTCCTTAGAGCTTGTAAGTGGTCTTGTGAACTCGAGTATGATGATCATGTGTTTCTCCTACACTAGTTGTGTACTATCATGGCTGTTGAGGATGACTTGTGAAGAGTGTGTTGTTATGATACCCTTGCATAGGCTTGGTGAGATTATTGTATCGTGGAGTCTTAGGATTCGATCCTAGCTTGAGAGTTTGGATGATCTTGTAAAGATCATTAGAGTGAGAAGTCTAAAGACTTCTACGGCGTGAGAAGTTATTGATTACGTACCTTGTTGTGAGCAGGTTGTGAGCATCTTCCTACTGGAAGCAAGAGCGGTTGTGTGATTTACCCTTGGGATGAGGTAAATCTCCAGACTTACTTAGCTAGCTTCCTTGTATTAGCATCGATGTGTCAATGGTAGTGTGTGTTTTTAGTGATGATTACAACAACGAAACTGGAACTAGAACGACCCTAATATATTGATATTTGGCTCAACTATATGATAACGGGCGGTGACAACACTACCTAGCTCTTGCGAGAGCTAAGAGGTTCTCTACGACTAGATCATGCAATTAGACGGTCACATGCATCAGTACCATTCCTTGCTGGTAAGTAGGGACATATGTGAGTCTAGGGATTCTTGTGTCATATACCTAAGTTGAATTAGTAATGGAATGACGTAAAAAAAAAGATAATAAACTGGCTTGTGTGTGTTGGAGCATGATGTGTGTTTATGTTGACTTATTTGTATATGTGCCATTACCATGATTCTAATGATTTGGAATGTTAGCTAACAGTTTTATACCGATGTTGTAGTTGCCATGCAGGATAGGAATGCGGCCGAGCGATCCGGAAGAGTGGACATGATAGCATGAATTATTGTCTATATTTTGGGGCCTGTTTAGACGTTTTATCTTCAAAAATCTACATGTTTGGATGTATATTATGTGATTATATTGTCGTTTCATCTACCTTTGCGGGAATTGAGGTCTAAACCTAGTTTTGTTGTAATCGTAGGTAAAATGGCACGTTTTGCATCAAAAAGGAGCAAAAGGAGCTATGGAGTCATTGGAGCTACATTCAGGAGCTTAAGGAATAATCCAGGAATCATGGAATTGGATTAAAGATTCACTTTGGACCAGATTTGAGAGATTTTACATTCAGTTGTGATTCACCTCGGTTGACTACAGAGTCACCTCGACCAAGGTGATCCTGAGGAGCCAACTCGACCGAGGCGAACACCTTGGACGCGGCAAGGATATTTTATTCTTGGCTGAAATCTTTTATCTTTGGAAAGAGGATCTTATATTTTTGGGTTGGATTCCTGGAAGGAAGAAGATAAGTTAGCCCATATATTTTACCTATTTTTATGGGAAGAGATCTTTCTAAGATATCTTATCTTTGGAGGGTAATTTTTCCTATAAAAAGGGTTGGATTTTCCACAAATTGGACATCCTCTAACGGCTGAAGATCCTACATACATCAAAGATCCGCTACAACCATACTCCAGTTGGGAGATTTGAAGAACCTTTTTGAAGGTTGAAGAAGGAAGTTTATAGCTTTTATAGCTTTGTGAAGGGTTTTGTAAGATTCCCTTAGATTTCCTTCTTTGTTGATTGTCTTGTTGGATTTTAATCCAAGGAACGCTTGTTGTTTGATAATTGATTCAGTAGTTGAAGCCTTTCTCTTAAGGTTTTCTTGTTCATTATTCTCTTTCTTCCCATATATTTGATTATTACTTTCATGATGATGAGTGGCTAATTTCCCTGTGTGATTCTAGGGTGATCGGCTGAAGGTTGTGGGAAAAACAATGATAGAATAATCTTAATCACAATAGGACCCTGAAAGCTCGAGTCTTTATTCTTAACCCTAAAGCATCTCGCTCAGTCGATGAACATCTCGGCCGGGGTGGAATTCTTCTGACCGAGATGACTTATCTGATCCGATACTGAGAGTTAAGTGTTAGAGTTTGCCAAATCCTATTCTTATTACACCTTTCCTGGTTCAATGCAAGCCTAGGATGAGACTTACCCGGTAGTTCCTTTGTTTGTTTACCAAAGATCATAAGTGTAGGTAATAAAGGTTTATCCTTTATTGGGGTTTGAGTGTGCTTTCATCCCATCTTTGTGAGTTAGCCTGAGACTTACCCGGTAAAGGTTGATTCTATTCCCTTAGGTGGTGAGTTAGTTTGAGGTTATAGTTCTTTCCCTTAATTCCTTGAGACTTACCCGGTAATAGGAGTTACGGTTTGGGATTAGTGAGTAGTGAGACTTACCCGGTGATATATTCCACTTTAGTAACACCTTCCTTATGCAAAAATCTCAGCTTTGTCCGCTTTTCTTGAGATCTTGAGTTGAAACCACAACTAGATGCTTTAATCCCTAGAATTACATATTTCCTTAATTGACTTTTTATCATCCTTGATTGTTTTAATTGCTTTTGTGGTTAGTAATTATAAAGCTTACCTATTCCGACTTTGTTTCACTAAGTCCCTGTGATCGACCCCTAGAATTCCTTGCTTTTTACTACGATTGACCCGTACACTGCGGGTTCGCATCCTTGTTTTAAGCTTACATCTAGGGTTATAAATTTAAAGCTTGCACACACCGTTTGGAGCGAACAAGTTTTTGGCGCCGTTGCCGGGGACTTGGTCTAGACCGAGCTGGTTGCGGTACATTTTTGGGACACTTGCCCCCGTTTATACTAACCACTCTACTTGAGTGACTTTCGCAGGTTCTTTTCTTAGGTTTATGCGAAGAACCCGCGCTGGGAAGGAAATCGTTCCTTACGATCCCGAACCAGAAAATACATATAAACGACGCTTAAGAGAAGCGAAGATGGCCAACCAAGACGATAGCGATCTTGAGGCCGAATTGAAGGAGGCGTTAGAACAACTACGCCTCAACAAAGAAGAATTACGACTGGAAAAGGAGGAAACTCGCGCAAGGACTGAAGCGATCGAAGCAGATATGGCAGCTCTATGAGACCAGTATCTACCTCGACCGAACCCAGATCCTCGACCGAGGTAGGATCCAGTTCCAGACCCTCGACCGAGGCAGGTCCCAGCACTTGTTGCCCCGGCCGATGTACTTCCACCTCGGATATCAGTCCGAGGCGCTTTTTTTGCAGGAATCCCGCAAACCCTAGGGGAAAGGATGGACCCCAATCAACAACTGAGGCGTCCTGGAGTTAACCTAGGAGATCCGGTGGACCATGACTACGAACTTCGACCGCAAGTTCTTTCCATGATTCGCCAATGCCAGTTTGGAGGGCTAGAGAAGGAATCTCCGCATCAACATCTGCAAAACTATGAGATTTTGATGGAGACCTTGAGACCCTCAAGAATAGAAAACAACAACTACAAGCTAAGACCTTTTTACTTTTTTTTTAAAACATAGAGCTCTTACTTGGTATCAATCTCTTCCTCCAGGAAAAATCATTACTTGGAAGGAGATGACTACAGAATTCTTGACTAAATTCTTTCCCCCCTCCAAAACCGCTGAAATGAGAGGGAAGATTAATGCATTCATTATGAAGGACAAGGAGAGCTTGTCCAAGTCATGGCAGAGGTTTAAAGACATTCTTTTGGATTGCCCACATCATGGGATTCCAAAGATAGAGTTGTTGGAGATATACTTCAAGGGACTGGACGGAAGCACCCAGTTCAACCTTCAACTACTATCCGCCGGCACGTTTATGTACATGCCGATTGACGAAGCTTGGGAGTTCATAGAGAAACAAGCTTTGCATAGGGAGAAATATTCCCACCAAGGAGCTGAAGGTGGAGTTAAAAGGGTCAACTTTCAAGATGCTCCGCCTAACAACAATCAACTCACGTCTTTGAAGAATAATGTGAAACAATTGAAGGAACTCTTAGTTGCTCAAACCAAGAAGAAAGATCAAGGATCAAGGAACAACAACAGTGGATACCGTAACAATAACAACGGTTCCCGGAACAACAACTACAACAACAATAGAGGATCCAACAACAATAATTGGAGGGCAAACAACCAAAATTCGGGTAACAATCATTCTAACTCCAATTCTAACGATTCCTCTTATCCTTTCCTCTCTTCCTCTTCTTCTTCTACTCCATTAAAGAGCCAGGAGCAAGGATCAAGTTCGTCCCAGCCAGAAAAGAAAGACGAAGTGTTGGAGGCCATCTTGATCAAGCTTAGTGCTATGGAGACATCCATGACTTCATTTTCGAAGGCCCAAAAAGCCTTTGAACAACAACTTGCTAGTAGGGCGAATGAAACGCCAAGAGATCCAGGGAAGCTTCCAGCAAGAATGGAAAGCAACTCTAAGGGCCAGATTATGGCCATAACGACGAGGAGTGGACTGAAGACTACATATCCAGTGCCTCGGTCGATGCCAATACAGACGAAGACCACCTCGGTCCAGGTGCAGTCGAAGAACACTTCGGCCGAGATGCCAACCGAGGTGGAGCCACAGAAAGCGGAGGAGAAAACTGAAGTTTATATTCCACCTTCTGCATATAAACCACCACTTCCATTCCCCCAGTCAAGGGCCAGAGCACATCTAGACAAGCACTTTGGTAAGTTCCTTGACTTGATGAATAAACTACACATTAACATTCCTTTCCTTGATGCTATTCTAGGGATTCCCGCCTATGGGAAGTTCTTGAAAGAAATCCTATCAAGGAAGAGGAAGCTGGAAGACTTTGGTGAAGTAAGGATGACATCTAAATCCTCGGAGCTTATTCAAATCATGAAGGAGAAGATGCCACCCAAGTTGAGAGATCCCGGCTCATTTTGCATTCCCATTCAAGTTGGGGATGTCACTTGTGAAGCCTTATGTGATCTAGGAGCCAGCGTGAGCATCATTCCGCTGGAGCTGTGTGTTAAGATCGGACTTGGAGAGCCCAAGCCGGTTAAGATAAGGTTATACATGGCGGACCGCTCCATTACCCATCCCGTGGGCATTTTGGAAGACGTTCCGGTTAAGTTAGGTAACTTCTATTTACCTATAGACTTTGTTGTGCTTGACATTCCCGCAGATTATCCTATTCCTATCATTCTCGGGAGGCCATTTCTAGCAACTTCGGGTTGCAATGTGGATTGTAAGAACGCCAAGTTGAAATCCAATATTGGCGGAGATGAAGTGGAATTCGCATTACTTGCGGCCATGAAGGGAGAACAGCTAGGAGATGATATCTTCAACATCTATGATGAAGAAGAATCAAGAGAATTGGTGAGCTCTATCCTTATTAAAGATCCACTTGAAAAAGTTATTAGTTTTAGCTTAATGGAGGAAGGTATAGATGCTTCTTGTGATGCAGATATACGGAGCTTGAAGGCGCTGGATGAAGATCCAGGAGCTAAAACTGAGAAACTAACCCAGGAGACAAAGATCTCCAGTTTCAGTTCCAGTTACAGTACCTCGACCGAGGCACTTTCTGAACCAAGCGAGGCGACTGAAGAACATCTCGGTCAACGTCTCTGCGCCTCGACCGAGGTCGAAGGCGAGATGATTTCAACTTAGACTTCCGAAAGTCCAGTTTCTGGATCTACTCCACTGGAAGGAGGAAGCAAGGATCCCCCTCAGAAAGCACCCTAGTTGTGGAACTTAAACAACTCCCAAATCACTTGAGGTATGTCTTTCTTGGACCGGATTCCACCTATCCCGTTATTGTTAGTGCTTCCCTCTCCGAATCTGAATTGTCTAAACTAATGCATGTCTTGAGAAAGCATCAAAAGGCTTTGGGTTATACTATAGATGATCTTATTGGAAGTAAGCCTTCTTTCTACATGCATAGAATTCTAATGGAGGACGATCATAAGACTTCACGGGAACCTCAAAGACGGTTAAATCCGATCATGAAAGAGGTTGTGAAGAAAGAAATTCTTAAGTTGTTGGATGCAGGTATCATATATCCTATCTCGGGCAGCAAATGGGTTAGCCCGATGCATGTAGTTCCGAAGAAAAGAGGGATGACCGTTGTGACGAATAAGAACAACGAGTTAATCCCAACCAGGACCGTCACGGGCTGGAGGGTTTGCATTGATTATAGGAAGCTGAACACGGCCACTCGGAAGGACCATTTTCCACTTCCCTTCATTGATCAAATGCTCGAACGGTTGGCCCAGCATTCACACTTCTGCTATTTAGACGGCTATAATGGTTTCTTCTAGATTCATATCCGTCCGGATGATCAGGAGAAGACCACTTTCACTTGTCCGTGGGGGACATTCGCTTATAGGAGGATGCCATTTGGATTGTGTAATGCACCCGCTACCTTCCAGCGATGCATGATGGCTATCTTTTCCGAGTATATATAGGAGATCATGGAGGTATTTATGGATGATTTTTCAGTATATGGTTCCTCTTTTGATGATTGCCTATCTAACCTTTCTCTAGTGCTACAAAGATACGAGGACACTAATCTTGTCTTGAATTAGGAGAAGTTTCATTTTATGGTTAATGAAGGCATTGTGCTAGGACACCTCGTTTCTAATCGAGGTATTGAGGTCGATCGCGCTAAGATCGAGACTATTGAGAAACTCCCTCCCCCTTGTTTGGTTAAAGGTGTGAGGAGTTTTCTCGGGCATGCAGGTTTCTACAGGAGATTCATCAAGGACTTCTCTAAGATTTCTAAACCTCTAACTAACCTCTTGAATAAAGATGTTGTTTTTGAGTGTTCGCAGGAGTGTCTTGATGCATTTTACAGGATTAAGGAAGCGTTGATCTCCGCTCCTATTTTCCAACCTCCGGATTGGACCTTGCCCTTTGAGATCATGTGTGATGCTAGTGATGTGGCCGTAGGAGCGGTGCTTGGACAAAAGAAGGATGGCCGGACCACCGCCATTTACTACGCTAGCAAGACGCTAGATGAAGCCCAGCGCAACTACGCGACCACCGAAAAGGAGCTATTGGTGGTTGTATATGCTTTCAAGAAGTTTCGTTCTTACTTAGTAGGGGCGAAAGTCATTGTCTACACCGACCACGCAGCCATTCGTTACTTGCTTGCTAAGAAAGATGCCAAGCCACGCCTTATTCAATGGATTCTCTTACTTCAAGAGTTTGACCTAGAGATCCGCGATAAGAAGGGATCCGAAAATTCTGTTGTGGATCACCTCAGCCGGCTACCTCCATCTTCACGCGAGAAGGACAACCCACCCATAAACGATTCATTTCCCGATGAGCACTTGCATTTGTTGGAGCATTTGATAGACTTACTTATCTCACCCCATGGTGAAGGTGAAGTATGGGGTGAGGACACCTCCCATCACACATAGAAACGCCGTACGGTCCAGCTAGCGACCTTAAATCAAGCGCTTTTTGGGAGGCAACCCAAGGTATTGCTTTCTTTTCCCTTTTTCTAGTCTAGCTTAGATAGTTTGCTTTTGCTTTACTTTGTTTTGTTTTGTTTTGGCGTCCTAGACAGACAACAGGTGACATCTAAGGAAGGAATACAACCCAGGAGCACAACTGGAAGGACAGAAGTTCAAGAATTTGAGAAGACGGAGTTTGACTGAGACACATCTCGGTTGTTGTCACAGCACCTCGACCGAGATGATTCTTGAGCAACTTAGGCGACTAGGTTTTCTGAAGATCCACCTCGGTCCGTACCACCTCGGTCCAATCGAGACTATCTCGACCGAGGTGACAGCAGTTCCAGAAAAGGGTATAAAAGGGGGCTGAGATTTCTCTCTCCTCTCTTTACCTTCTCCTCGACCACGGCACGTCTCTTGCCTCGCTTCGCCATTCTTCGCTCGTTTTCGACGATTCTTACTTCCAAAATACTAAGAAAAGGTAGAGGATCACAGTGCAAGTGCTAATCTGCAAGAAAAACGAGCCAATCGACCGAATCGGGGTAAATATCGAAAAAACCCTAACCTCGTCTTTCTCCACTGTTTTCCCTCGATTTGGGCTCTGGTTGCCCCTGCATTTGCTGAGAAACAGATTAAGTATCCCATAGGAACCTTTTGTAGTGATTTTGGGGGAAAAGAACTGGATTTTTGAGGGAATCGTTCGCACAGTTTTTCGCCTCGGTCCAGTCGGCCTGTGCCTTGGCCGAGGTGTTCTACAGAGTTGTCAGGCCGACCGAGGTGGTCTGACAGGTTTTAGAAAACGTGAATTCAGATAGACAGCTGGTCCTGAGGGACAGATCTTCTCCTTCCCCTTCTTCTTCTTCCCGCCGCACGAGACCGGTGATCCACGAGAGACACCAGGTTGATTATGACCGCATAGCGGCCCGTCCAGTGATTGCACCTCGCTTCCTGGACATTTTTGCCTTTGACTGCCTCCATGTGGATGGAGATCTGAGATGTATGATCTCTATGGTGGGGCTAGATCAGTTCACTGAGATCCGCGCTCCTACTTACTTAGAGCCGACTTTGGAGTTTGTCAGCTCCTTCACATACCTTCCCACTGAGCGCGCTGTGAAGTACCGGTTGATGAACCGGAATTATTTAGTTCCTCTAGACTACTGGCGGGACATCTTTGGTTTCCCGGCCCCGACTATTGCTGATTTTCCCTCCCGAGCTGTAGCTAGGGAGTTCTGGGCACAGATTGCTCACGTAGTTGAGCATGTAGATAGATGGCGCCCTGAAGACTCCAGGGAGCGTATTATATTTCATCTTGCCTTCAGACTAGCTCACAGGATATTCAGTGAGACTCTTCTGGCACGTATTGAGACGCCCTAGAAGGTCAGACAGGGTGAGCTGTTTAGCCTATACTGCATGGTCACTAGAGGGATTCCAGATTTTGGACTTATGCTGGCGGAGGATCTGCATAAGATCAAGGCCAAGGTGAAGGGCGACATCTGCTGCAGAGGCATTGTGACTCACATAGCGAGTTACCAGGATATGGACCTCAGTGCTTGTACCATAGTGGCGGCTGCCAAGCCGCTTGGACTTCAGAAGATGATCACTCGGAGGATACTGGTTCCCCGAGGACTCACTACACCATATGTGGCTATGCCATGGGAGCCAACTGCACCGCAGGGGATTAGATGGTCGGCTCAGTTCTCCGTATTTGATCCACAATACTGGCAGACTGCGTGGATCCCATTTATGGAGGATGCTAGATAGGCAGCAGCTGCACCAACTGAGGAGGATGAGGTTGAGGAGGCTGCTGATGATGATGATGATGATAGGGATGGTGGAGTTCCTATGGATACGGGCACTAATACTGTTGGGACGAGTGCGCCGGTCATCGATTTGGATGATGACGAGACTGAGACCGAGCCGGCTGCATCACCAGTACGTCCTGCTAGGCGTAGGATACGCCAACAGAGGGATCCAGATGCTCACCGTCGGATTGATGATCTGATGGATCAGATGATCGATTCATATGCTGCCCTGTCCCTGGATATCCGTGAGATGCAAGAGAGATTACACTACCAGCACACGATGGCTGAGATTCAGTTTCAGCATGTCATGGGCTATCCTTTCGACCCATCTCAGTATCCCTACGTGCCACCACCACCGCCACCGGATCGGGATTATTGAGAGCTTGCAGGATTTTCTTTATTTATTTATTATGCAGCTCGACTATGTCCGGTGAGTACTTTATTTCTTTAGACTTATTTTGACCCACTGGGATAGTGTGTCCCAAGTATGGGGTATTGATGTATTATTTGACTTATGTGATGTATGACTCGACTTTATCGAATATTTATGCTTTATTTAGCTCTATGTGCTTATCTGAGATTGCATGCATGCATACAAGTTATTTGATTGAGAAAAACGTCAAAAACTGGTTTGGAAAAAAAAAAAATTTTTGACCTCGACCGGGATGGTTCTGGCCAAACGAGGTACTTCACCTCGTTTGACTTAGAACACCTCGACCGAGGTGGTTTAACTGAAAGTTTTCAAAGACGATTTTTGTGCTTCTTATCTGGATATGATCTCAGTGAAGATCTTGTTTGCTGACTGGTTTTGAAATCTTTATATGTTTGAAAGGTTTTATGATATGTTTAAGTTGCTAAATGCTTTGTTTGAAATTTTGGCATGTTTAATACTTTGTTTTTATCAAAATTATGTTGAATTTGAAGGTTGACACCACATTATGAGTTCTCTCACTTTCTTCCTGGAAAGACCAAGGCAATTCATTCTCTTCTCTTCTTCCTCTTGATCATGCTTTAGCCCCTCATATACAGATTTGCCTCCCTTTACCTATCCGGGAATTTGGAAGCAAGAAAGTGAAAAGCAGGTGAAAGAAAAGTTGAGAAGTTGGCTGGAAGTGAAAGTGTTAGAAAGTAATAAATTGGTTTGGGGAAGTCAATCATGATGATGAGTAACTCGGCACCATTCACATAGCCGGGTGTTTGTGTCTTGCCAAAGTCGGATTGAGCGATATTCCTAACGGGTCATGGTATGTGCATCAAGGGTTTGAGGCATCTCGAGAAATTGATGATTGCTAATCTCCTAGGCTTCGGTTATTGTGCACCTCTGTCCATGCATCCTAAAAAGTAAAGTAAAAAAGGAAAAGTGTGAGATAAGCAAAGCTTATTGGTGGATGATGTTGAAAGTCAAGTGAAAGTGAAGTGATATCCTTTTCCCGGATTCTAGCACCACATTACCTTCTATACATCCCTACCCTACACGTTTCTTGACCTTTCTTTTGGGAAGCCCTTGAGACCTCGAGCTTGTTGATTGACTTAGTGGTTTAAACTGGATTATACATGATTAATTTCGATGATTATGATTTATTATGCATTCTATGGTTTTATGCAAAGATGAACAACTTTCTTATATTTATAAAATGTTTTAAGCATATTTTAATTTTAAATTCCATGAAGTATTCTCTTAGAGTGATCTATAATTGTAGCACACCATTAAAATGTTTTGAAAGACTTTTTCATTGATCTTCATGATTATAATCCATTCTATCTTGTATTTTATATTCGGAACTTGCTTGGGGACAAGCAAGGGCTAAGTATGGGGTATTTTGATAGCATGAATTATTGTCTATATTTTGGGGCCTGTTTAGACGTTTTATCTTCAATAATCTGCATGTTTGGATGTATATTATGTGATTATATTGTCGTTTCATCTAACTTTGCGGGAATCGAGGTCTACACCTAGTTTTGTTGTAATCGTAGGTAAAATGGCACATTTTGCATCAAAAAGTAGCAAAAGTAGCTATGGAGTCATTGGAGCTACATTCAGGAGCTTAAGGAATAATCCAGGAATCATGGAATTGGATTAAAGATTCACTTTGGACCAGATTTGAGAGATTTCACATTAAGTTGTGATTCACCTCGGTTGACTATAGAGTCACCTCGACCGAGGTGATCCAGAGGAGCCGACTCGACCGAGGCGAACACCTTGGACGCTGCAAGGATATTTTATTCTTGGCTGAGATCTTTTATGTTTGGAAAGAGGATCTTATATTTTTGGGCTGGATTCCTGGAAGGAAGAAGATAAGTTAGCCCATATATTTTACCTATTTTTATGGGAAGAGATCTTTCTAAGATATCTTATCTTTGGAGGGTAATTTTTCCTATAAAAAGGGTTGGATTTTCCACAAATCGGACATCCGCTAACAGCTGAAGATCCTGCATACATCGAAGATCCGCTACAGCCATACTCCAGTTGGGAGATTTGAAGAACCTTTTTAAAGGTTGAAGAAGGAAGTTTATAGCTTTTATAGCTTTGTGAAGGGTTTTGTAAGATTCCCTTAGATTCCCTTCTTTGTTGATTGTCTTGTTGGATTTTAATCCAAGGAACGCTTGTTGTTTGATAATTGATTCAGTAGTTGACGCCTTTCTCTTAAGGTTTTCTTGTTCAATTTTTCTCTTTCTTCCCATATATTTGATTATTACTTTCATGATGATGAGTGGCTAATTTCCTTGTGTGATTCTAGGGTGATTGGCTGAAGGTTGTGGAAAAAACAATGATAGAATAATCTTAATCACAATAGGACCCTGAAAGCTCGAGTCTTTATCCTTAACCCTAAAGCATCTCGCTCAGTCGATGAACATCTCGGCCGGGGTGGAATTCTTCTGACCGAGATGACTTATCTGATCCGAAACTGAGAGTTAAGTGTTAGAGTTTGCCAAATCCTATTCTTATTACACCTTTCCTGGTTCAATGCAAGCCTAGGATGAGACTTACCCGGTAATTCCTTTGTTTGTTTACCAAAGATCATAAGTGTAGGTAATAAAGATTTATCCTTTATTGGGGTTTGAGTGTGCTTTCATCCCATCTTTGTGAGTTAGCCTGAGACTTACCCGTTAAAGGTTGATTCTATTCCCTTAGGTGGTGTGTTAGTTTGAGGTTATAGTTCTTTCCCTTAATTCCTTGAGACTTACCCGGTAATAGGAGTTACGGTTTGGGATTAGTGAGTAGTGAGACTTACCCGGTGATCTATTCCACTTTAGTAACACCTTCCTTATGAAAAAATCTCAGCTTTGTCCGCTTATCTTGAGATCTTGAGTTGGAACCACAACTAGATGTCTTAATCCCTAGAATTGCATTTTTCCTTAATTGACTTTTTATCATCCTTGATTGTTTTAATTGCTTTTGTGGTTAGTAATTACAAAGCTTACCTATTCCGACTTTGTTTCACTAAGTCCCTGTGATCGACCCCTGGAATTCCTTTCTTTTTACTACGATTGACCCGTACACTGCGGGTTCGCATCCTTGTTTTAAGCTTACATCTAGGGTTATAAATTTAAAGCTTGCACACACCGTTTGGAGCGAACAGGACAGCCGGGGACATTTTAGGATAGGTTTGGTTTGAGTCTTGTGTTTTGTATATTGTGTATATTACATTTTGGTCTTTGGAGTTGAGAAATCGGCTGAAGTATTTCGTTTGTTAGTTTCGGGAATCATATCATTGCATTAAATGTATTTTGGTTTTGCCTTTATTTGTGTCTTGTTGTAAGATCCGGTGAAATTGTTGTCAGGATAAGGGTCGGGACCCATTGTGAGGTCTCCGCCTGTAGCATCCCGAGTCCCGTGGATTCACGATGTTACATTATGGTGTCAGAGCCCTAGGTTGACAACAATGACACTCGCAATCTTCTAAAGGACGAATAGAAGGAAACAACACCCTTAAGGGTTCTAAGTTTTAAAAATGAATTTCATTTTCAAAATCAAGAGCATAGTCAGTCTGGAATAGAATGTACGGACCACCACTCCTTCCGCGGATCTCGACAACTTAGTTGTTGGACTATATCTTTATATGTGGATTGTAGTTATGCATGATGGACTTAAATATTATAGTAGAATTACTATAGTAACCTTATGTATAGTTATGTATGTGGAGTATTGTACGTTTTTGGACCTTTTAGTATTGAAGTGGATTTTCTGGATTTGGTATGGTGGTAGTAATGGGAATATATGGCTTGTATAGTCTTATACGTATACTTATGATATGTAGTAACATATGGAGATATGGGACCTTATACTTAAGATGTTAGAAAGATATCATTGCCTTTGGACGAAGTTGTTTTGCTTAGGATAGTGTACATACGAGGATGATTGTAACACCCCAAATTCTGAGAACTCGGGGAACTACTGGTTAGGACCTCACAATGGGTCCCGACCTTAGTTTGACAACAATTTCACTAGGATCTTGTAATATTCGTGATTTGTTTCTTTCCGTTTAGTATCGAGTCGAATCGGATTTCCGACAAGTTAAATCTCATTACATTATATTACTATCATACATCAAACTTTTTATTATTTTATGTGGCATTTCTACACACATATATACATCCATCACCTTAGTCTTACTCTTTCAAGACTAGTTTTAAATGTCCTTTTGCAAGTGTGTGACAAGCCCATGACAATGCCCATGACAAGCCCATGACAAGGTCATCACAAGCCCATGACAATGTCTTGACAAGAACATATCCAAGCCCACCTCTACTTGTCTCTTCTCAGCCACCCGTCAACCCTAGATGAAACCCTAGTTCTACATGCCAGCAAGAACATTACCTCATCCAGCCCGGAACCTCTGCACATGCCAACCCAGTAGCGAGGTTGCAACTCTCCAAGACGGACAACAAGCCCATGAGGACGCAGTCCAGCAGGCGGCCCTTCCTCTCCTCTTGCGTATACGTGCTGAGCTGGAGAGAAGCACGTAACGTCCCTAGAATATCGCTGAGGCAATATGGCTGCCTTCCTTCTCGGTTACGTCTAGGTGCACGTACACAGACTTCCCAAAATCACCATCTACCATCGGCACCAACACAGCAACCTCCCTCTTCCTCTCTTCCTTGTACACTTGTCTCTGGAGCACAAAATCGAAGACAACCTGCCCACAACCGTCTCTCCCTCCTCCTATATACACAAGCGTAACTCTCCGCAGGTCGAGACACGATCTTCAAGTGAAGTGGAAGACAAAGGGCCTCAGATCGGTACCCACCCTACACCTGTCACAAACGAGACGAGAGCGAGCCTCTCGACTATTGCAACATTAAAGTCGAGCCAAACCACAATTGTAGCGCCGGCATCGTCACACCTCTCCATCGCTGGGCCAACCGATCAGTTCGTCTCCACTGCCCTCGGACGTCCAACCAAACTGCATCAGGGCCTCGATCTCAGACTTCTATGATACCGGCTGACACTAACAAGTCAAGGCCTCCCTCATTCTCCTTCCACTGAGTTTAAGTTACTACCCATCAAGACTGTCTCCAACAGCGTAAGGACCCCTACCTCCCTTCCTTCTTTTCTCCATTCTTCTTGCTGTCAAGGCTAAAGTAGCTAAAGTCCCCCTCTCTTCTACATTGGGACCATCACAACTGGGTGATCAGGCTGAGCCGAGGACGCTTCCTACTGCAACTTCATCTCCAAGAAGAACGACATTAACGACCCAGGAAGACTTCTTCGTCTTGGCCATCTGCAATGAAGCTTCAAAACGTAGATCAGTTGCCCATCTAGTTGAATAGGAAGTTGAGGTTGTGGAGAGTCGAATCTTGAACCTGTAGTCTTCCATGTCTTAGCTACAAAATGCTACAGGTGAGTCTCGAAGCTCAAATCACTTGCACTCAGGTTTTAATTCCAGAAATCAGTGTTGAACAGTCGTCTTTAAGACCATGTTTCGAAATGTTAGAGACATAATCTACCGTTCAATTTCTAGTATGATATAGATGGATATGCACACTGGAATGTATCAAAAGTTGAGATCGATCCACCGGTCGGATCTGGATCTATAAGGGCTCAAAGTAGGATGGCTGGACAGTTGTGAAAATACCCAGAATTTGGCTAAGTATGAAATTTCTGGATTTTTTGAACCATCTTTGGAGATTTATGTAGGAGTTTTGGCTGGGTAGTTTTAAGAGAATCTTTACTCCTATCAGTGGCATGAATATCATAGATGACTTAGAGATTTATTTCAAAATTTTTATATTTTTATTCGAGCCTCGTATCTTTAGCCAAAGTCGGACATTAGTGACTTTGTATGAAAGTTGAGAATGTGTTTAACTCTTTTAAAACATTGGTAAAGTTTCCTCAGAGAGTTTTTGAGTTCCAAAGAATAGTTTGGAACTTTTTTATAGAATTTTATAGAGTTTTGGGACCAGGGGTAAAATGGTCATTTACCCATATAAGGGTATTTTGGTAATTTCGTTATGATCGATTATATATCTTAGAAGTTGGAGACTTCTCAGAAAGTGGGATACACTATTGATCCACTTGCCTTGTATAACAGGCGATTGAGTTTCTACGGTTACAAGCCGAGTCGTGATAACAGGATTTGAGATTGGATTTAGGGGAGTCCTTGCGACTTACTTAGGTTGTTTCTAGATGTTAGCTGAATGATGATAGCGGTGTGTGTTGATTGTTTAATAATTATAACATACCTAGGACGACTTTTATTATTTTACGGCCCAAGTGTATGTATAAGGGCCATGACATCACTGCCCAGCTCTGACAGGAGACTGGGAGGTTCTCTATTCCCAGACCATACAAGTACAAGGTAAGATACATCGGATCCATTCCTGATGGTTACATGGGGGCGGAGGCGTGGTTTGAGAATCCCTCGTGTCACAAAATAAGTATCATTAGTAAGAGTGAATGACCTAAATTAAGATAATAAACATGGATCTCTCTGAAAGCATGATATGTGTTTAGTTTTTCTATTGTGTATGTGAGTGTGCTATTTTTCATTTAACTAACGTTTAGATAGCTAGATAATGGTTGTTTCATGTTGTTGTTTCGATTTACCACAGGTTAGAGCAGCAGCTGAGTGATCCGGAAGTAGTGGCCAGCCGGGTCTCCGTACTCCTTAGAGTGGTGTTTGGGTTTTGCATGGTTGTTTCCTTTCTAGCATGATGTTATGTAGTCTTGTTTTTACCTTAAGTACATTGTTGGCTGTTCGACGCTGTTGTTACTTTCATGACATTAAAATACCGTTTTATGAATTTTGGTTTCCTTATTTGTGTTTTGTTGAAAGATCCTAGTAAAATTATTGTCAAACTAAGGTCGGGACCCATTGTGAGGTCCTAACCAGTGACTCCCCGAGTTCTGAGAAGTCGGGGTGTTACAACATGATATCAGAGCTCTAGGTTGGCAACAATGATACTTGAAATCTTTTAAAGGACCGAATAGGTAAATAAACAGAACCCGAAAGGGGTCTGAACTTTTTAAAGAAAATTTTGGTTTTCAAAATTGCATGCATAAGTCGGGATGGGATAGAAAGTACGGATGACCACCACTACCTCCGCGGATCTCGGCGGCTTAGTACTTTTAGAAATGTTATGTTGACTTACTAGCTTGATTATAAATATATGTAATATAGATAAGTATATGCTGAAGGATAGTAGCATTTAAAGTTATAGTATGCCTTAACGAGGATAAAAGAATGAGATCCTCACCCATTTGACACACCTAAGTAGATTTTGAAGGGCGTCAACATAAGAATAAGTATGCTCGGCTCATGAGCATTAGAGTAGGCGAACGTCCGGACAACTCCTTCGAACTTGTTGAGGAACGTTGAGATAGAGAAGTGAAGACTACAAGACAACGCTAACGACAATAGCAACAAGGTGATACGGAGTCAACTCAACCGAGTCAAATGAAGATTTTACATGAGAGTAGTTCCGGAAAAACATTGGATGACCGTCAGTTATACAAAATGGGAGGGACAACCCATATGTTCTTTCAAGTGTGGTGTAAAGCTACGTTACAACCAAAGTGGATGCTTTCATAAACACACATAGGCATGAAAGTCAAGGTGAAATACAGTAGCGATCCAGACAAGAGACAATGAATCTAAGCCTACTGACGGACCAGAAGGTGAAGGTTTGATGCTAGAAGCAGGGCGGAGTATGATCACTCTCGACAAGCTACTCGACACTCAACCAAGAGGGAAAACCGAGACAATCATAAGCGTAGGAGCCAAGGAGATACAATGTCCATCCAAACACGAAGAATTAAAGAGCCTCAAAATGGAAGCTTACAGGTTGCTAGGAAGTAGAAGACAAGTTACCCAACAGGGAAGTAGGGTGACCTCTTAGAGCACACGATAATTAAAACAAGGACCGGGATACAACAAAGATCGGATTTCTATCAAGGCGGCATTACAAAGCAACACCCCAAGTAAGAAAGGCGTATGAGAATGGTCTTTATGAACACGAGGGCCTCCACTAACTTCTCATTAATGAAGGGATTTAAGTTGCTAACACTTGCAGTCCATAGCAAACTGCAAGTGGATGATAACTCGGGTATAAAGAATCAGGGAGACGTATCTATAAGTTATCGTAGAAGATTTGATAAGTCCGTGACAAAAGAAGAGTGATACAGTTGGACTAGTAAGAGTATAGCGCTCTTATAGCAGTGTAGATTGTAGAAAGAGATAGAGTTTCACCAGGTATATCAAGCCTCAAAAGAGATAGAAGAATAATAAGCCTACGATCTTATAGAAGACAACTACAAACTAAATGGTAATAACAGAGAATTTATACGTGCTGCTAACTAGTGATGGTTGGTTGCCAGATAAGAAGAATAACCACAAGGTTATAAAGGAATTTTATCGACATTTGGAGAATTTCTCCCAGAGATCAACGATGACAATGGTGAGGTTAAATCAACACAAGTACTAGTAACCTTGATGGTAACATTGAATGAGTCCAATATTATAACTCTAATTAAGAAATTAAAGAGAAGCTCCTGACATTCGGTAATGACCATTTATGACAGTAATGGTGTAAAGAGAATTGTTGTGAGCAGTTGCTTACTACTGACTAAGGAAGGATACATATCAAAGTTAGTATGGAGGGATCCTTGTAAGAAGAACTAGAAGAGTAAGAAGAAACAGATGATTGTGAGCAGGTCTTATGTCTTAGTATTCCACACAAGTAGGACTGATGGTGCTCTTCCAAAAAAAAGGTTGGGTCAAACTGTCTAGATGGACAAAGGAAGCCCTTGTGATTTAAGATATGACACAAAATAATTGGAATTATAGAGGCGACACAAACATAGAGAGTATGATTTAAAGGCTTGGTGATATGTATTACCGAGTTGTGAGGTGATTACAGATGAAATCTACATGTTGGCTAGAACAAACATGAGAAAGAGTAAAGTTGAATGACCAAAGGTTGTTATATGGATCCGGTATAATCCCAATAAGATGATTACCGAAAAGTGTCTATATAAGAGTTTAATGAGAAATGGTGGTACTCCAATGAAAATTCAAGCTCGATTGATGACATAAGAGTTGATGAAAGTAATAAGACCAATCAACGTGGTCCGTAAGGCGTATACGAGGAAACTCAAAGGGATTTAACTATCCTACTGGTGGTAAAGAATTAAAGAAGGTAAAACGACATGAGTATAAGGAAAACAAAATAAATGCGATGCGAGGAATTTGATTTTTGAGAAAATCATATGCATATGATATTTTGTATACAAAGGAGACATGTAGATTTTTAATAAAAAGTCATACTATCGGACCGATGCCCCTATGATGGATAAAGTGTAAACCAAGCGTATAGCTTAACTAGCGAGAAGGAAATTCTTGTATCAGAAGGGCGGGTCATGCTAATATTAAATAAAGTGTTGAGATGAGGATGCCTTACGGAATCTGTGCAAGAGTACTACGTAACTAAGGTTCCAACACGGAAGGGGTAGTAATGATCAATTGACAGTTAGAGACCGAATCGGTGAAGGAAAATGATATAAGATGAGGCACCTAGTATAAGAGTTCACAAGACAAGCATGAGAGACCATCATGTGTTTGGTAGGATTGTTTCGATATAGGCTTGTTACCGCACCTAGGGAATGAGGAGCTAGACATGGAGTAGTCCTGGCAAGTGGTAAGTAGAGTTCCGATGAAACATAAGTGAATTCCGGGAAATTCTAAGACCGCACGTTTCATCCCTCTAAGGAGGCGTGACCGGTAAGTTATTTTTATGAGGAGTTCTCTAGAATAATCGTGAAACTACATTTGGGCCGAGGACCATACTTTGGTGGATAGGAACAGTTTATTTCGAGGTTTAGGACAGCCAATACTCACGGATTAGAGTACGAGTCTTCCCTTTACTATAGTAAATCATCACTATACTAACGGTCGGTTTGAGAGGATTTTGCCGTATTAAAAGGGAAGTTACAGGCGAGAGTTGGAAGTTATCTTGACTCACAGAAACCGCCATTATGATTAAAGGGTGGTAACAGATTGAGCAAAGTAGGGCAAAGGAAGCGTGGTGACACCATAACCCACAAAACCTGAAACTCAATTTTAGGTCCACTATGACCTCAAGTGAAGGGATTATAGATCTAGAGGAAAATCTCCGCATAGAGCGTGGTTTTGGGGTTATAACAAATTGAAAGCCTGACCAAAGGCAAGTGACAAGTCATTAATGGAGAGACGGTCCGACAGATTCATATTGGGGAGACAAGACCAAGTGAGTAATCTTACAAAGAGAACTATTGATAGTCGGGATCTTCCGAAAGGTCATGAGTAAGTGGATTCGAAGGAAGGAATAAAGTTTTTCAGTTATTTCGGTAGAGTCGCCACAAGAGTGGAAAGGGAGCTTAGAGAGACAATCATTGATATCTTAAAGTGGATTGAGAAATTATTTATCGACTGGCTCTACTACCATACCAGAGAGAGTACATCTAGTGTCCTACATGTCTTATTTGACAGATGTCTACCGGATCCAAGATACGTCATCAGGTATGATAATCGAATAATTGAGCTAGAGCATACTTTTGTAGAATATCCGGTGGCCATCCGAGAGCGTAGTACTAGATATCTACGATCTAAAGCAATACCGATACTGCAGATCCCGTGGTCTAGATGAGGAGCCGATCAGGCTACTTGAGAGACGGAGAATAACTTTGGGAGTAATTTTCTTTTGAGTTTCTTGCGAAGCCAACCGCAACCCTGGATACCGACGAGTTAGCACTCGGACTCTGATATGTAGGACTTAGTTGACTATGTGATTACTTCCGTGTTTAAGTATTTAATTTTTAGTGTTGAAATTCTATGATGATTGAGTGATATTCCTATGTGAGAAAGATTGGACGTAGAATCGGTAAGAAAGTGTAACTACTCTGTTTCTAAGTATTAGAGGTTATCGGAATGATGTTCTCATTCTAAGTTTCGGGATAAAACTTATTTTAAGGGGGTACTAATTTAATATCCGTGATTTATTTCTTTCCGTTTAGTCTCGAGTCGAATCGGATTTCCGACAAGTTAAATCTCATTACATGATATTACTATCATAAATCAAACTTTTTATTATTTTATGTGGCATTTCTACACACATATATACATCCATCACCTTAGTCTTACTCTTTCAAGACTAGTTTTAAATGGCCTTTTACAAGTGTGTGACAAGCCCATGACAATGCCCATGACAAGCCCATGATAAGGTCATGACAAGCCCATGACAATATCTTGACAAGAATATATCTAAGCTCACCTCTACTTGTCTCTTCTCAGCCACCCGTCAGCCCTAGATGAAACCCTAGTTCTACATGCCAGAAAGAACATTACCTCATCCAGCCCGGAACCTCTGCTCATGCCAGCCCAGTAGCGAGGTTACAACTCTCCAAAACGGACAACAAGCCCATGAGGACACAGCCCAACAGGCGGCCCATCCTCTCCTCTTGCGTATACGTGCTGAGCTGGAGAGAAGCATGTAACGTCCCTGGAATATCGCTGAGGCAATATTGCTTCCTTCCTTCTCGGCCACGTCCAGGTGCACGTACACAAACTTCCCAAAATCACCATCTACCGTCGGCACCAACACATCAACCTCCCTCTCCCTCTCTTCCTTGTACACTTGTCCCTGGAGCACAAAATTGAAGACAACCTGCCTACAACCGCCTCTCCCTCCTTCTATATACACAAGCGTAACTCTCAGCAGGTCGAGACACGATCTTCAAGTGAAGTGGAGGACAAAGGGCCTCAGATCGGTACCCACGCTGCACCTGTCACAGACGAGACGAGAGCAAGCCTCTCGACTATTGCAGCAGTGAAGTCGAGCCAAACCACAATAGCAGCGCCGCCATCGTCACACCTCTCCATCGCTGGGCCAACCGATCAGATCGTCTCCACTGCCCTCAGACGTCCAACCAAACTGCATCAGGGCCTCGATCTCGGACTTCTATGATACCGGCTGACACTCACAAGTCAAGGCCTCCCTTATCGTCCTTCCACTGAGTGCAAGTTGCTGCCCATCAAGACTGTCTCCAACAGCATAAGGACTCCTACCTCCCTTCCTTCTTTTCTCCATTCTTCTTGCTGTCAAGGCTAAAGTAGCTAAAATCCCCCTCTCTTCTACATCGGGACCATCACAACGGGGTGATCAAGCTGAGCGAGGACGCTTCCTAGTGCAACTTCGTCTCCAAGAAGAACGACATCAACGACCAGGGAAGACTTCATCGTCTTGGCCATCTGCAATGAAGCTTCAAAACATAGATCGGTTGCCCATCTAGTTGAATAGGATGTTGAGGTTGTGGAGAGTCAAATCTTGAACTTGTGGCCTTTGATAACACGATTTATTGCTTAGTTTTAGGTAATCATTTAGATAGATTTCTCACTCATTCATGCATAGTTTAGCACTAGTTCACGACGTTTGCATTCAATTCACGTACTTTGTCGAGATAGACGTCTACACGGACTTGTGCGTTTCTTTGTAGGTATTTCGGGAGATTTAGGAGCTAAAACGATACGTTTGAGGATCGTTCATCTAGATGACACACCCTCGGACTCATTAGGACACAAGCTAAAGGCTAAGGAGGACTCATGGAGCCTTGCCAACACAAGCCATGCACCAAATCACAGCTTAATGATCCAAAGCGAAGTTTCTGGAGCAAATCACGGTTTACTGGCACATTCCACGGCCGTGATTTTACCCGTGGATTTTGCCAGATTCTTGTGACAGCTGTGCCACGACTCTCATGGCTAGCTCATGCAAAAGTTGTTATAAAAGTGGTCCTTCATTTGCTGAGAAGATAATCTTGGAGCAGCTCTCCATTATCCATTATCCTCTAACAAAAATATTCTCTCAACAAGAAGTCTTTCTAGGAAGGAAAGTGCCAAAGAGGAAGAAGAAGAGCTCCATTGAAGAGGAGAAGAAGAACACACACCATTACCACACTTTGATAGTTTTTGTATTGAAGAATTCCGGATTCTATTTCTAGAGTTGTATGAACCATTTGAACCTTCTTTTGGAAGGATTGTGAGTTACTCTAATTCTATTTTCAGCTTGGTTTTGATTTAAGTTTACTTGTTCATCTCTTTTCCTTCATCATCTTGCAAATGGATGTCATGATTTTATGTTTGTTTGTTTCGATTTCTATTATGAACGTTGTAGTCTAAATAGATGTGGTTCTAGGGTAAGGAAAGGATGGTTATGGCTAGGGCTATGATAGGACGGACTTAGATTTATCTTTGGATGACTTTTGTGCATGAACGTAGCTGATTACCGAAAAGTGTCTATATAAGAGTTTAATGAGAAATGGTGGTACTCCAATGAAAATTCAAGCTCGATTGATGACATAAGAGTTGATGAAAGTAATAAGACCAATCAACGTGGTCCGTAAGGCGTATACGAGGAAACTCAAAGGGATTTAACTATCCTACTGGTGGTAAAGAATTAAAGAAGGTAAAACGACATGAGTATAAGGAAAACAAAATAAATGCGATGCGAGGAATTTGATTTTTGAGAAAATCATATGCATATGATATTTTGTATACAAAGGGGACATGTAGATTTTTAATAAAAAGTCATACTATCGGACCGATGCCCCTATGATGGATAAAGTGTAAACCAAGCGTATAGCTTAACTAGCGAGAAGGAAATTCTTGTATCAGAAGGGCGGGTCATGCTAATATTAAATAAAGTGTTGAGATGAGGATGCCTTACGGAATCTGTGCAAGAGTACTACGTAACTAAGGTTCCAACACGGAAGGGGTAGTAATGATCAATTGACAGTTAGAGACCGAATCGGTGAAGGAAAATGATATAAGATGAGGCACCTAGTATAAGAGTTCACAAGACAAGCATGAGAGACCATCATGTGTTTGGTAGGATTGTTTCGATATAGGCTTGTTACCGCACCTAGGGAATGAGGAGCTAGACATGGAGTAGTCCTGGCAAGTGGTAAGTAGAGTTCCGATGAAACATAAGTGAATTCCGGGAAATTCTAAGACCGCACGTTTCATCCCTCTAAGGAGGCGTGACCGGTAAGTTATTTTTATGAGGAGTTCTCTAGAATAATCGTGAAACTACATTTGGGCCGAGGACCATACTTTGGTGGATAGGAACAGTTTATTTCGAGGTTTAGGACAGCCAATACTCACGGATTAGAGTACGAGTCTTCCCTTTACTATAGTAAATCATCACTATACTAACGGTCGGTTTGAGAGGATTTTGCCGTATTAAAAGGGAAGTTACAGGCGAGAGTTGGAAGTTATCTTGACTCACAGAAACCGCCATTATGATTAAAGGGTGGTAACAGATTGAGCAAAGTAGGGCAAAGGAAGCGTGGTGACACCATAACCCACAAAACCTGAAACTCAATTTTAGGTCCACTATGACCTCAAGTGAAGGGATTATAGATCTAGAGGAAAATCTCCGCATAGAGCGTGGTTTTGGGGTTATAACAAATTGAAAGCCTGACCAAAGGCAAGTGACAAGTCATTAATGGAGAGACGGTCCGACAGATTCATATTGGGGAGACAAGACCAAGTGAGTAATCTTACAAAGAGAACTATTGATAGTCGGGATCTTCCGAAAGGTCATGAGTAAGTGGATTCGAAGGAAGGAATAAAGTTTTTCAGTTATTTCGGTAGAGTCGCCACAAGAGTGGAAAGGGAGCTTAGAGAGACAATCATTGATATCTTAAAGTGGATTGAGAAATTATTTATCGACTGGCTCTACTACCATACCAGAGAGAGTACATCTAGTGTCCTACATGTCTTATTTGACAGATGTCTACCGGATCCAAGATACGTCATCAGGTATGATAATCGAATAATTGAGCTAGAGCATACTTTTGTAGAATATCCGGTGGCCATCCGAGAGCGTAGTACTAGATATCTACGATCTAAAGCAATACCGATACTGCAGATCCCGTGGTCTAGATGAGGAGCCGATCAGGCTACTTGAGAGACGGAGAATAACTTTGGGAGTAATTTTCTTTTGAGTTTCTTGCGAAGCCAACCGCAACCCTGGATACCGACGAGTTAGCACTCGGACTCTGATATGTAGGACTTAGTTGACTATGTGATTACTTCCGTGTTTAAGTATTTAATTTTTAGTGTTGAAATTCTATGATGATTGAGTGATATTCCTATGTGAGAAAGATTGGACGTAGAATCGGTAAGAAAGTGTAACTACTCTGTTTCTAAGTATTAGAGGTTATCGGAATGATGTTCTCATTCTAAGTTTCGGGATAAAACTTATTTTAAGGGGGTACTAATTTAATATCCGTGATTTATTTCTTTCCGTTTAGTCTCGAGTCGAATCGGATTTCCGACAAGTTAAATCTCATTACATGATATTACTATCATAAATCAAACTTTTTATTATTTTATGTGGCATTTCTACACACATATATACATCCATCACCTTAGTCTTACTCTTTCAAGACTAGTTTTAAATGGCCTTTTACAAGTGTGTGACAAGCCCATGACAATGCCCATGACAAGCCCATGATAAGGTCATGACAAGCCCATGACAATATCTTGACAAGAATATATCTAAGCTCACCTCTACTTGTCTCTTCTCAGCCACCCGTCAGCCCTAGATGAAACCCTAGTTCTACATGCCAGAAAGAACATTACCTCATCCAGCCCGGAACCTCTGCTCATGCCAGCCCAGTAGCGAGGTTACAACTCTCCAAAACGGACAACAAGCCCATGAGGACACAGCCCAACAGGCGGCCCATCCTCTCCTCTTGCGTATACGTGCTGAGCTGGAGAGAAGCATGTAACGTCCCTGGAATATCGCTGAGGCAATATTGCTTCCTTCCTTCTCGGCCACGTCCAGGTGCACGTACACAGACTTCCCAAAATCACCATCTACCGTCGGCACCAACACATCAACCTCCCTCTCCCTCTCTTCCTTGTACACTTGTCCCTGGAGCACAAAATTGAAGACAACCTGCCTACAACCGCCTCTCCCTCCTTCTATATACACAAGCGTAACTCTCAGCAGGTCGAGACACGATCTTCAAGTGAAGTGGAGGACAAAGGGCCTCAGATCGGTACCCACGCTGCACCTGTCACAGACGAGACGAGAGCAAGCCTCTCGACTATTGCAGCAGTGAAGTCGAGCCAAACCACAATAGCAGCGCCGCCATCGTCACACCTCTCCATCGCTGGGCCAACCGATCAGATCGTCTCCACTGCCCTCAGACGTCCAACCAAACTGCATCAGGGCCTCGATCTCGGACTTCTATGATACCGGCTGACACTCACAAGTCAAGGCCTCCCTTATCGTCCTTCCACTGAGTGCAAGTTGCTGCCCATCAAGACTGTCTCCAACAGCATAAGGACTCCTACCTCCCTTCCTTCTTTTCTCCATTCTTCTTGCTGTCAAGGCTAAAGTAGCTAAAATCCCCCTCTCTTCTACATCGGGACCATCACAACGGGGTGATCAAGCTGAGCGAGGACGCTTCCTAGTGCAACTTCGTCTCCAAGAAGAACGACATCAACGACCAGGGAAGACTTCATCGTCTTGGCCATCTGCAATGAAGCTTCAAAACATAGATCGGTTGCCCATCTAGTTGAATAGGATGTTGAGGTTGTGGAGAGTCAAATCTTGAACTTGTGGCCTTTGATAACACGATTTATTGCTTAGTTTTAGGTAATTATTTAGATAGATTTCTCACTCATTCATGCATAGTTTAACACTAGTTCACGACGTTTGCATTCAATTCACGTACTTTGTCGAGATAGACGTCTACACGGACTTGTGCGTTTCTTTGTAGGTATTTCGGGAGATTTAGGAGCTAAAACGATACGTTTGAGGATCGTTCATCTAGATGACACACCCTCGGACTCATTAGGACACAAGCTAAAGGCTAAGGAGGACTCATGGAGCCTTGCCAACACAAGCCATGCACCAAATCACAGCTTAATGATCCAAAGCGAAGTTTCTGGAGCAAATCACGGTTTACTGGCACATTCCACGGCCGTGATTTTACCCGTGGATTTTGCCAGATTCTTGTGACAGCTGTGCCACGACTCTCATGGCTAGCTCATGCAAAAGTTGTTATAAAAGTGGTCCTTCATTTGCTGAGAAGATAATCTTGGAGCAGCTCTCCATTATCCATTATCCTCTAACAAAAATATTCTCTCAACAAGAAGTCTTTCTAGGAAGGAAAGTGCCAAAGAGGAAGAAGAAGAGCTCCATTGAAGAGGAGAAGAAGAACACACACCATTACCACACTTTGATAGTTTTTGTATTGAAGAATTCCGGATTCTATTTCTAGAGTTGTATGAACCATTTGAACCTTCTTTTGGAAGGATTGTGAGTTACTCTAATTCTATTTTCAGCTTGGTTTTGATTTAAGTTTACTTGTTCATCTCTTTTCCTTCATCATCTTGCAAATGGATGTCATGATTTTATGTTTGTTTGTTTCGATTTCTATTATGAACGTTGTAGTCTAAATAGATGTGGTTCTAGGGTAAGGAAAGGATGGTTATGGCTAGGGCTATGATAGGACGGACTTAGATTTATCTTTGGATGACTTTTGTGCATGAACGTAGCTGCTGTTAGAAATCACGGGTAGTTCTTGCCAAACTACGACCGTGGTTTAGGTAGAACAAACCGTGATTTCCCCTGGTTCGATGGATCTTGTCCTAGATTGTTAGAATGTTGAAATCCTAAGTGTTTGTTGAGTTAAATCTATCCTAGGGTGACCTAGTGTTAGCAACTAAGTGTTAGGAGAGACTTACCCGGTAATCCTTACTCTTAGATTCCAAAGATAACAAACCTTAGGTAGTGGTGAGCCTAATAAGCCGCCATTGGATTAAGTGTGCTAGGATAGTTGTTTAGGACTTCCCTTTCCAAGACCTACCCGGTAAGGATAGGTTAAGATCTCTAGGTAACAATCCGGTTTGTGTAGAATTCCGTCCCTTAGGTTCTTAGAGACTTACCCGGTGATGAGACCTAGGGAATGGACTAGTGGATCATGAGACCTACCCGGTGATTGATCCCAATCTAGAAACACTTAACCCCAACATAGTTAATCCAAGGAATGAATAGATAGCTTGAGTCCTATGCCATAACCGGAACTTCCAACCCCTAGAATCCGTCTTTCCTTTCTTTGATCTATATCCTGTTTGGCTTGTTTATTTGTGTTGATTCATAGTTTAGTTGATTGGTTACTTTGCATGAATTGTGATCTTTGATTGATCACTAAAAACCAACCAAAAACATTCGAGATTTTCATTTCTTTCTTTCTTTTCTTTCAACCTAGGTCTTTACTAAACTCAATCACAAATCGAATCAATTTCACCTTAGTCTTTGTGTTCGACCTCGGAATACTATCCCTACTACAAACATCCCGTACACTGCGGGTTTCGCTAGGTAGTTTAGGATTTAGTTCGAGTTATAAATTTAAAGCTTTTTGTGCTACATCCTAGCGTGAAAAAGTTTTTGGCGCCGTTGCCGGGGACTAGGTCTAGATTGAGTCTATTTTGTGATTGCTTATTAGTGTAGATCTTTCTTGTTGCTTTTGATCTCTTTTTGGTTTGTGTCTTTGCTTTTCAGGACGTCTCTTACTCTTTAGGTGTATGCGAAGATCTCGTGGCAAGGATTTAGCTCCATTCGATCCCGAACCGGAGAAAACCCTTAGATCTAGATCCAAGAGTATTAAAAAGGGAAAAGAGATGGCCGGAAGAGATCTCCAAGCTGAATTGGATGAGGCTTTAGAGCAAATTAGGATAAGGGATGAAGCTCTGGAGAATGAGAGGAGACTTGCCAATGAGAGGCAAGAGGCAACTAGGAGGGAGATTGAGGAGATTAGGCAAGCTCTTGTGCAAAGAGAGCTTAACCGTCAACAACCTCCTCCACCTCCACCACAACCACAACCGGCGGTAAACATTAGGGTTGTGCCCATTGCTATGGAAGAGCCACAAACGTTGGGGCAACGTATGGATCTGGCACAAAGAGCACACCGTCCGGGTGTGAACTTAGGAGATCCCGCAGCCCATGATTACGAGCTCCGCCCTCAAGTTCTACAAATGATCCGGCATAATCAATTTGGAGGGATGGAAGGA
The DNA here is from genome assembly GCA_033239125.1 of Fagopyrum homotropicum. Classification (NCBI taxonomy): domain Eukaryota; kingdom Viridiplantae; phylum Streptophyta; class Magnoliopsida; order Caryophyllales; family Polygonaceae; genus Fagopyrum; species Fagopyrum homotropicum. The sequence continues at coordinate 35,445,163 of BSWB01000004.1, forward strand.
AAGTCTCCTCATCAACATTTGATGAATTATGAGATCTTGATGGAGACTCTTAGACCGCCAAGATTGGAGAGCAACAACCATAAGCTTAGGGCTTTCTCCTTCTCTCTTAAGGATAAAGCCTTGGCTTGGTATCAATCTATTCCACAAGGGCGAGTTGGTACTTGGGAGGAGATGACAACCGAGTTTTTGACTAAGTTCTTCCCACCTTCCAAGACTACCGAATTAAGAGGGAAGATCAATGCCTTCGTGATGAAGGATAGAGAGAGTTTATTCAAGTCTTGAGAGAGGTTCAAAGATCTTCTCCTTGATTGTCCACACCATGGCATACTGAAAATTGAGCTATTGAAGATCTACTTCGAAGGAATTGATGAAGATAGCCAATTCAAGCTCCAATCTCTTTCCGGTGGAACTTTTATGGAGAAGCATGTAGATGAGGCTTGGGAGTTTGTGGAGAAGCAAGCTCTAGTGATTGAGAAATACTCCCATAGGAAGAGTGAAGGGAGAAAGGCGGGAGCATATGAGGTGAGTGAGGTCACCATGAATAATTTCAAGCTTGACGCCATCAATAATGAATTTAAGTCCTTGAGGGAGTTGTGTGCTACAACTTTGAAGAACCAAGCAACTCCTCAAGTGCTTCCACAAGCCAACTTGTCTTCCAAGGAGGAGGATGTGAATTATATGGGAAGGGGCAACTTCAACAATTATCAAGGCCCAAGGAACTTCAACAACAACCGGCAATTCAACAATTACCGGCCCAACCACAACCATCCCGGATTTTCTTACTCTAACCCGGATGGAGCCTTGAACCCTCCCGCTTCATCGAGCACAACTCCACCACCAAGAGCTTCATAAGAACCTCCACCCGGATTTACTCAACCTCCAAAGGATAGAACCGAAATAATGTTTGAGCAATTGCTTGGAAGGTTGAGTGGTCTTGAGAGCACCGTGACTTCAATCTCTAAAGCTCAAAAAGTTTTGGAAGCACAAGTGTTCCAAAAGGCGGGTGAAGCCCATAGAGATCCGGGAAAGCTTCCCGGAAGAACCGAAGACAACCCAAGAGGCCAAGTGTTGGCTATCACAACGAGGAGTGGGTTGAGTATGAAGGATCCTTTGCCCAAGGACAATGCTAAGGGAGAGCAAGTAGTGGTAGAAGAAGGAAAGTTGCAAGAAAATGGAGGCAAGAGCAAGAATGTAGAGCCAACCTATGTGGCACCGCCTCCATACAAGCCACCACTACCATTTCCACAATCACGAGCAAGAGCTCGTTTAGACAATCATTTTGGTAAGTTCCTTGAACTAATGTCCAAATTGCATATTAACATTCGGTTCATGGATGCTATTTTAGGAATGCCGGCATATGGCAAGTTCTTGAAAGAGATACTCTCCAACAAGAGGAAGTTGGAGGAGTATGGGGAGATAAGAATGACCAAGAGATCCTCGGAATTGATCCAAACAATGAAGGAGGAAATGCCTCCCAAGCTAAGAGATCCGGGCTCTTTTTGTGTCCCAATTGGAGTGGGAGATGTGAAGTACGAGGCCCTTTGTGATCTTGGAGCGAGTGTAAGCATCATACCGCTTGCACTTTGCAACAAGGTTGGGCTAGGAGAGCCGAAACCGGTCAAGATGACCCTCTATATAGCGGATCGTTCTATCACTCATCCGGTTGGGATTTTAGAAGACATCCCGGTGCAACTAGGAGGATTCTATTTGCCAATCGATTTTGTAGTCTTGGACATTCCAGCGGACTATCCGGTTCCCATCATCTTGGGAAGGCCTTTCCTAGCCACCTCCGGATGCCTAGTGGATTGCAAGAATGGAACTCTCTCCTTCAACATTGGAGAGGAGAACATCAAGTTCAAATTGTCCACAATGATGAAAGGGCTGACCCTTGATGAGGATGTCTTCAACATAGTCGAGCAAGAGGAATTTAGGGAAGTTGTGAGCTCGATCTTGATCAAGGATCCCTTGGAGAAGGTTCTTACCTTAAGTATGATGGAGGAAGGTGTTGAGGAAGCTTGCAATGAAGAGGTCAAGGCCTTGGAAGCATTGGAAGAGGAGCCAAGAGTTGGATTTGAAGGCCACGAAGAGGTGTTGAACAGCTGCAAGTTCCACGGTCGAGATTTATGTTCCACGGCCGTCAAACTCTCTGGACAACTCCGAGAAGCAAGCTTGGCAAGAACCACGGCCGTGGAAGTTGAGCAAACCGTGTTTCCAGCCGTGGTTTTCCCTGGATCAGCCCTTGATGGTGAACAAGCTTCTAGGAGCCTTGGAGTGTCTTCATTTGCTTTGGATTCATCTCATCCAACTTTGTTTGGATCTTCTACACTCGACAAAGGTCCTCCTAAACTCGAACTCAAACCCCTCCCCTCTCATTTAAAGTATGCTTTCCTTGGTGTTGATTCTACATATCCGGTAATTGTGAATGCATACTTGAGTGATGATGAACTTGCTAAGTTATTGCATGAACTAAGATTGCATAGGAAAGTCATTGGCTATACTATTGATGATTTGGTTGGCATTAAGCCTTCTTTGTGCATGCATAAGATAATGATGGAAGATAACCACAAACCCTCTATTGAACATCAAAGGAGATTGAATCCTATAATGAAAGAGGTAGTCAAAAAGGAAATCATTAAGTTGCTAGATGCGGGAATTATCTACCCTATCTCGGATAGTAAGTGGGTTAGTCCCGTTCATGTAGTACCTAAGAAGGGTGGGATGACCGTAGTAACTGATGAGAACAATGAACTAATCCCGACTAGGACGGTTATGGGGTGGAGGATGTGCATTGATTATAGGAAATTGAACATGGCCTCTAGGAAAGATCACTTCCCTCTCCCCTTCATTGACCAAATGCTAGAAAGGTTAGCTCAACACTCTCATTTTTGCTATCTAGATGGCTATAGTGGATTCTTCCAAATCCCTATCCACCCCGATGACCAAGAGAAAACAACCTTTACATGTCCATGGGGTACTTTTGCATATAGGAGAATGCCATTTGGGTTGTGTAATGCACCCGCCACCTTCCAAAGGTGTATGATGGCTATCTTTTCGGAATACATTGAAAATATCATGGAAGTGTTTATGGATGATTTCTCTGTTTATGGTTCTTCCTTTGATAATTGCTTGGCTAACTTGTCATTAGTATTGCAAAGATGTGAGGAGACAAATCTTGTCTTGAATTGGGAAAAATGCCACTTCATGGTAAGTGAAGGTATTGTGTTGGGATACTTGGTGTCTAACCGTGGCATTGAGGTTGATAGAGCCAAGATTGAAACGATATAGAGGTTGCCACCACCTACCTCGGTGAAAGGGGTAAGGAGTTTCTTAGGGCACGCCGGTTTCTACCGGAGGTTCATTCAAGATTTCTCTAAAATTTCTAAGCCTCTCACTAACCTACTAATGAAGGATGTTGATTTTGTCTTTTCCAAATATTGTCTTGAGGCCTTTTGTAGGTTGAAGAACGCCTTGATCTCCGCACCTATCATGCAACCTCCGGATTGGAGTTTACCATTTGAGATCATGTGTGATGCAAGCGATGTAGCCGTTGGGGCTATTTTGGGGCAAAGGAAAGATGGGCGCACTCATGCCATTTATTATGCTAGCAAGACGCTAGATGATGCCCAACTCAATTATGCTACCACCGAGAAGGAGTTGCTAGCGGTTGTGTATGCATTTGAGAAGTTCCGCTCATATCTTGTTGGAGCGAAAGTCATAGTTTATACGGATCATGCTGCGATCCGTTATCTACTTACCAAGAAGGATGCCAATCCTAGGTTGATTCGGTGGATCCTTCTTCTACAAGAATTTGATTTGGAAATCCGGGACAAGAAGGGATCCGAGAACTCCGTGGCGGATCACCTTAGTAGACTCCCACCATTAGAGCTTGACAGAGATGACATCCCAATTGATGACTCATTCCGGGATGAGCAATTACAAATGGTGGAGGAATGCTTGTTCCAAGTGTCTAGAGGAAGTGAGCCATGGTTTGCCGACATCGTGAACTACTTAGTGTGTGAGGAAGTGCCTCCCGGATTGACATATACCCAAAGGAAGAAGTTCTTCAATGATGTGAGGCATTACTATTGGAGTGAGCCACTTCTTTTCAAAAGAGGCCCGGATGGAATGTTTAGAAGGTGCATACCGGAGGATGAAGTGGAGAGTGTGATCCGGCATTGTCACTCCTTACCATGTGGAGCCCATGCTAGCTCACACAAGACGTGTGCAAAGGTATTGCAATCCGGTTTCTATTGGCCTAACTTGTTTAGAGATGTGCAAGGTTTTGTAGCGGCATGTGATGCTTGCCAAAGGACGGGCAACATCTCAAGGAGGAATGAAATGCCCTTGAACAACATCCAAGAAGTCGAAATATTTGATGTGTGGGGTGTGGACTTCATGGGGCCATTCCCTTCTTCATGTGGCAATCTCTACATCCTATTGGCGGTAGACTATGTGTCGAGATGGGTGGAGGCAATCGCCTCTCCTATAAATGATGCCAAAGTGGTGGTGCGGTTCTCCAATCGAGTGATCTTCCCTAGGTTTGGTACACCAAGGGTGATCATTAGTGATGGAGGGAAGCACTTCACAAATAGGAACTTTGGAGCGCTTTTGGCTAAGTATGGGGTGACTCATAAGGTGGCGACACCTTACCATCCCCAAACTAGTGGCCAAGTGGAGATCTCCAACCGGGAGATCAAGGCCATTCTTGAGAAGACGGTCTCTAGGACGAGAAAAGATTGGGCTATGAGGCTCAATGATGCCTTATGGGCATATAGAACCGCCTTCAAGACACCGATTGGCACCACTCCTTACAAGTTGGTCTTTGGCAAGTCTTGCCACCTTCCGGTAGAGATGGAGCATAGAGCTTATTGGGCCATTAAGTGGCTAAATTTTGATCTCAAAGAGGCGGGAGAAAAGAGATTGCTTGAATTGAATGCCCTCGAGGAGATCCGGTTGGATGCTTATGAGAATGCCCGGATTTACAAGGAGAGAACCAAAAGATGGCATGACAAGAGGATCATCCCCAAGGAGTTGAGTGAAGGAGATCTTGTCCTTCTCTTCAACTCAAGGCTAAGGCTCTTTCCCGGAAAGCTCAAATCAAGATGCACCGGGCCATATGTGGTGAAGAAGATCTTTCCCCATGGAGCTATTGAGATAGGAGGGGAACATTGTGAAAACTTTAAGGTAAACGGGCACCGGTTGAAGAAGTATATCCCGGGAGCTCTGGTGGATATGATTGCCCCACTTTACCTTTAATAGACGCTCCCGAGTTTGGTCAAGCTATTGACCTTAAAGAAGCGCTTGGTGGGAGGCAACCCATTGGTAACATTTTCCCTTTCTTGTTTTGCTTTTGTTCTAGATTTTTCTATCTTTTTGTGTGTTTTGTCTACTTTGTGTGTGTGCTAGAGCATTAGTGGCATTGGAAGCCTTGCTTGACATAGGAATGATGATGATGAACCCCTCATCAATTATGGGTAGAGCGGACGCGGAACTTGGACGGCTAGCGGTGCCTAGCGCGGGTCCCGATGCTTTGATAAACACTTAGAGCTCTCTACCATGGTTGATAGGATCATCCAACATCGATTTATTTGAGAATCCCAAATACCGTAGCAATCCACTTTTACATTGTGAGAACCTTCTTTCACTCTTCCTTACTTCATTTACACATTGGGGACAATGTGTTTCTAAGTATGGGGTGGGGTTTGCATGATCCTTTGCATGATGAGCATCTAGGATAGTTTAAAATCTTCACATGTCTTGCATTGTACATACTCATTTCGAAAATACCATAAAAATCAGAAAATTTTAAAAAATTTTGTGCTTTCTAGGCTTGGATATGATCCTAATGATGAACCTTGTCTTGTGAATTGGCTATGGATGGCCTCATGTGTTAGGATTGATGAATGCATATGTGGACATGAAGTACTTCTCTTGAATTCTATGAATGATTTGTGATCATGATGTTTGCCTAGAAATGATTGAGTATTGAAGATCGAAATTACATGATAGTTCTTGCATACCATCTAGGAATGAATGAGGCAATTCATATTTCTCTACTTCTCATCTTAATCATGATTGCTTGAGCACCTCAATTGAGATAAAGTTGACCTCTTTTAACCCATCCGGGAATAGGAGCATGCTAGTGTGTTGATGTGTGTGAAAAGCAAGTGTGGGGTGAAGTTGTTGATGAAAAGAATATCATGCATAAAATGCTGAATTTGTTGTGAAAAGTGTAGCCAAAAATATAGGTTTGGGGACGTTGGTTTAAATGACAAGTAACTCGGTACACTTCACATAATCGGGTGTTGGTGCCTTGCCAAAGTCAAATAAACCAATAGTCCTAACGAGCTTTGGTATGTGTGCCCGGTGTGGATGCACCTCGAAAACTAAGAAAAAGCCCGAGGACGGCTAATCACCAAGGTTTCGGCTTTTGTACACCAATGCCATTGTCTCAAAAACAAGAAAAAGAAAAAGAAAAGAAAGAAAAGATAGAGAAAAATATACACTTGAGGGAAGTTGATCGAGGACAAGATTGTGGAGTTAGTTCCGTTCCCGGATTAGCATCACATAACCTAGAAATCCCCACCCAATCGCTACATTTCTTGGCCCTTTATTTCACAAGACCTTATGACCTATTTGCATGTTTGTAAGACTTAGTGATTTAGATTGGATGTACTCTTGATCTTCTTGACTTCTTCATCTTTACATTTCATGCATACTTTTGAGTTAAGTACAATTGTCTTTCCATGTCTTCATTTGTTTGATGCATGATTGCTTATCCTTTGCCATGAAACATGACTTTGAAGGTGATCCAATAGTAGAAGCACAAACCCAAAAGATTTTGCCATTTTTCTGCATACATAAATCATGTCATCTCTTAGTCTACAGTTGGGAGTTTGCTCGGGGACGAGCAAACCTTAAGTATGGGGTATTTTGATAACACGATTTATTGCTTAGTTTTAGGTAATCATTTAGATAGATTTCTCACTCATTCATGCATAGTTTAGCACTAGTTCACGACGTTTGCACTCAATTCACGTACTTTGTCGAGATAGACGTCTACACGGACTTGTGCGTTGCTTTGTAGGTATTTCGGGAGATTTAGGAGCTAAAACGATACGTTTGAGGATCGTTCATCTAGATGACACACCCTCGGACTCATTAAGACACAAGCTAAAGGCTAAGGAGGACTCATGGAGCCTTGCCAACACAAGCCATGCACCAAATCACAGCTTAATGATCCAAAGCGAAGTTTCTGGAGCAAATCACGGTTTACTGGCACATTCCACGGCCGTGATTTTACCCGTGGATTTTTCCAGATTCTTGTGACAGCTGTGCCACGACTCTCATGGCCAGCTCATGCAAAAGTTGTTATAAAAGTGGTCCTTCATTTGCTGAGAAGATAATCTTGGAGCAGCTCTCCATTATCCATTATCCTCTAACAAAAATATTCTCTCAACAAGAAGTCTTTCTAGGAAGGAAAGTGCCAAAGAGGAAGAAGAAGAGCTCCATTGAAGAGGAGAAGAAGAACACACACCATTACCACACTTTGATAGTTTTTGTATTGAAGAATTCCGGATTCTATTTCTAGAGTTGTATGAACCATTTGAACCTTCTTTTGGAAGGATTGTGAGTTACTCTAATTCTATTTTCAGCTTGGTTTTGATTTAAGTTCACTTGTTCATCTCTTTTCCTTCATCATCTTGCAAATGGATGTCATGATTTTATGTTTGTTTGTTTCGATTTCTATTATGAACGTTGTAGTCTAAATAGATGTGGTTCTAGGGTAAGGAAAGGATGGTTATGGCTAGGGCTATGATAGGACGGACTTAGATTTATCTTTGGATGACTTTTGTGCATGAACGTAGCTGCTGTTAGAAATCACGGGTAGTTCTTGCCAAACCACGGCCGTGGTTTAGGTAGAACAAACCGTGATTTTCCCTGGTTCGATGGATCTTGTCCTAGATTGTTAGAATGTTGAAATCCTAAGTGTTTGTTGAGTTAAATCTATCCTAGGGTGACCTAGTGTTAGCAACTAAGTGTTAGGAGAGACTTACCCGGTAATCCTTACTCTTAGATTTCAAAGATAACAAACCTTAGGTAGTGGTGAGCCTAATAAGCTGCCATTGGATTAAGTGTGCTAGGATAGTTGTTTAGGACTTCCCTTTCCAAGACCTACCCGGTAAGGATAGGTTAAGATCTCTAGGTAACAATCCGGTTTGTGTAGAATTCCGTCCCTTAGGTGCTTAGAGACTTACCCGGTGATGAGACCTAGGGAATGGACTAGTGGATCATGAGACCTACCCGGTGATTGATCCCAATCTAGAAACACTTAACCCCAACATAGTTAATCCAAGGAATGAATAGATAGCTTGAGTCCTATGCCATAACCGGAACTTCCAACCCCTAGAATCCGTCTTTTCTTTCTTTGATCTATATCCTGTTTGGCTTGTTTATTTGTGTTGATTCATAGTTTAGTTGATTGGTTACTTTGCATGAATTGTGATCTTTGATTGATCACTAAAAACCAACCAAAAACATTCGAGATTTTCATTTCTTTCTTTCTTTTCTTTCAACCTAGGTCTTTACTAAACTCAATCACAAATCGAATCAATTTCACCTTAGTCTTTGTGTTCGACCTCGGAATACTATCCCTACTACAAACGTCCCGTACACTGCGGGTTTCGCTAGGTAGTTTAGGATTTAGTTCGAGTTATAAATTTAAAGCTTTTTGTGCTACATCCTAGCGTGAACAGCCTTCCTTGTCTTAACTATAAAACGCTGCAAGTGAGTCTCGAAGCTCATATCACTTGTACTAAGGTTTTAATTCTAGAAATCAGTGACAGTCATCTTTAAGACCATGTTTCGATACCTTAGAAACATAGTCTACCGTTCAATTTCTAGTATGATATAGATGGATATGTATACTGGAATGTATCAAAAGTTGAGGTCGATCCAACGGTCGGATCTGGATTTATAAGGGCTCAAAGTAGGCTGGTTGGACAGTTGTGAAAATACCCAGAATTTGGCTAAGTATGAAATTTCTGGATTTTTGGAACCATCTTTGGAGATTTATGTAGGAGTTTTGGCTGGGTAGTTTTAAGAGAATCTTTGCTCCTATGAGTAGCATGAATATCATAGATGACCTAGAGATTTATTTTGGAATTTTTATATTTTTATTCGAGCCTCGTATATTAAGCCAAAGTCGGACCTTAGTGACTTTGTATGAAAGTTGAGAATGTGTTTAACTCTTTTAAAACTTTGGTAAAGTTTCCTCGGAGAGTTTTTGAGTGTGGTTTTGAGTTCCAAAGAATAGTTTGGAACTTTGTTATAGAATTTTATAGAGTTTTGGGACCAGGGGTAAAATGGTCATTTACCCGTATAAGGGTATTTTGGTAATTTCGTTATGATCGATTATATATCTTAGAAGTTGGAGACTTCTAAGAAAGTGGGATACACTATTGATCCACTTGCCTTGGATGGAAGCATGTCCAGTTGGTTGATTAGTTTGGAAGATTGAAGATATTTCAAGGAAGGAAGGAAGTTGGCTTTAAAGATAAAGTTGAAGGCTTTTGAAAGAAGTTGTAAGCTTTTGTTAGATTGTTTGATTGTTGTCTTTTGGTTTATGATCTAGGAACACAGTTTGCTGTTTGTTTGATTGTTTGATTGAGTGATTATTGAGACCTTTGTGTTAAGGTTTTCTTGTTTGGATATTGGTTCCCTTTTCATATATTTGATTATTCTTATCATGATGATTATTGGCTAAGTTCTTTATGCGATTCTAGGGTGATTGGCTGCAAGTTGTGGGAAAGATGATGAAAGAATGAGACTTTACTCCAATAGACCCTGAAAGCTCGAGCCATACCTATACCGAACCTCACCTCGGTCCATTCGTAGAACATCTGGACCTAGATGGAACATGAACTAAGAGAGGCGATTCCTTTCCTGATCCATATTTGAGTTGAGGTTTTAGTTTGCCACGTTATCCTTTAAGATCTTGAGTCGGAACCATAACTGGATGCTTTAACCTCTAGAATCTGCATTTTCTTTATCTCATTATTACATCATCTTTGATACATTTGCTTTGTTGTGTTTTTTTGATTGACCACTTGAATTGTCGTGCTTTGTTTGACCATAGTCCTTGTGTTCGACCCTGAACTATTTGCTGTTATTACAATTGATCCGTACACCGCGGTTTGCATATTGTTTCCGGCTTATATTTTAGGTTATAAATTTAAAGCTATATCGTTCACCATACACACACGTACAAGAGCGAACAAGTTTTTGGCGCCGTTGCCGGGTACTTGGTCAAGACCAAGTCCGGTTTTGGTTGTCCTTTTAGGGTTACTGCCCTTGTTGCTATTGATTACTTTACTTGAGTGATTTCACAAGATCTTTCTTTAGGTTTATGCGAAAAACTCGTGCTGGGAAGAAAATCATTCCCTACGATCCCGAACCGGAAAAGACATACAAAAGGAGATTGAAAGAAGCTAAGATGGCCAATCAAAATAATCGAGATCTTGAAGCCGAATTGAAGGATGCATTGGAACAACTTCGGATCAGTAATGAAGAATTGCAGAGAGAGAAAGAAGAGACTCGTGCAAGAACAGAAGAGATTCAAGCTAATATGGCCGTACTACGAGCCTAGCTCTTACCTCGACCAAGGCAGGATCCAACCCTAGTTGCACAGGCCGAGATAAATCCACCACCTCGGTAGCCGGCTATGGTTGACCGAGGCAACCTTTTCGCTGGAGCTCCACAATCCCTAGGTCAGCGGATAGACCCAAATCAGTAAGTGCGGAGTCCAGGAGTTAATCTAGGAGATCCAGCTGAGCATGATTATGAGCTTCGACCTCAAGTCCTCACAATGATTCGACAATGTCAATTTGGAGGTATGGAAAGAGAATCTCCACATCAACACATTCAAAATTATGAGATTCTTATGGAGACTTTGAGACCATCAAGAGTGGTGAACAACAACTACAAGGTAAGGCCTTTCTACTTCTATTTGAAAGACAAGGCGCTAGCTTGGTATCAATCTCTTCTAGTTGGATGAGTTAACACATGGGAAGAGGGTGACTACAAAGTTTCTTACTATGTTCTTTCCCCCATCAAAAACCGCTGAATTGAGGGGTAAGATCAATGTTTTTGTTATAAAGGATAAAGAAAGTTTGTTCAATTCATGGGAGAGGTTCAAGAACCTTTTATTGAAATGCCCTCACCATGGGATTCCAAAGATTGAGTTGCTAGAGATTTAGTTCAAGGGGTTGGATGAGGAAACTCAATTCAAACTCCAATCACTTTCTGCTGGAGCTTTTATGGATACACCGGTTGATGAAGCCTGAGAGTTTATTGAGAAGCAAGCTTTACACATGGAGAAGTACTCCCATCGAAGAGTTGAAGATGGAGCGAGGCTGATAGCATGAATTATAGTCTATATTTTGGGGTTTGTTTGGACGTTTTATCTTCAATAATTTGCATGTTTGTATGTATAATATGTGATTATATTACCATTTCATCTACCTTTGCGGGAATCGAGGTCTACACCTAGTTTTGTTGTAATCGTAGGTAAAATGGCACGTTGTGCATCAAAAAGGAGCAAAAGGGGCTATGGAGTCATTGGAGCTACATCCAGGAACATAAGGAACCATCCAGGAAGCATAGCCATGGATTAGAGATTCACTTTGGGCCAGATTCGAGAGATTTCACATTCAGTTGTGACTCACCACGGTTGACCACAGATTCACCTCGACCGAGGTGATCCAGAGAAGTCGACTCGACCGAGGCGAACACCTGGGATGCGGTGAGAATATTTTATTCTTGGCTGAGATCTTTTATCTTTGGAAAGAGATCTTATATTTTTGGGCTTGGCTCCTGAAAGGAAGAAGATATGCTAGATCATATATTTTACCTATTTTTATGGGAAGAGATCTTTCTAAGATATCTTATCTTTGGAGAGTAATTTTCCTATAAAAAGGGTTGGATTTTCCACAAATCCATATCCCGCATAGCATGCTATACCACTGATCAGGGTTTATACACCGCAGCAGCCATACTCCAGTTGGGAGATTCGAAGAACCTTTTTGAAGGTTGAAAGAAGATTAAAGTCTATAGCTTTTATAGCTTTTGAAGGGTTTTTGTAAGATTATCTTATATTCCCTTCCTTGTTGTCTTGCCTTGTTGGATTTCTATCCAAGGAACGCTTTGTTGTGATATTTGATTCAGTTATTGAAGTCTTTTCATCAAATTCTTCTTGTTCAAATATTCACTTTCTTCCCATATACTTGATTAATACTTTCATGATGATGAGTGGCTAATTTCTTTGTGTGATTCTAGGGTGATTGGCTGAAGGTTGTGGGAAAAACAATGATAGAATGATCTTAATCACAGTAGGACCCTGAAAGTTCGAGTCTTTAACCTTAACCCTAAGCATCTCGCTCAGTCGATGAACATCTCGGCCGGGGTGGAATTTGGATGACCGAGGTGACTTATCTGATCCGAAACTGAGAGTTAAGTATTAGAGTTTGCCAAATCCTATTCTTATTACACCTTTCCTGGTTCAACGCAAGCTTAGGATGAGACTTACCCGGTAATTCCTTAGTTTGTGTACCTAAGATCATAAGTGTAGGTAATAAAGGTTTGTCCTTTATTGGGATTTGAGTGTGCTTTCATCCCATCTTTGTGAGTTATGTTTGCTCCAAATGGTGTGTGCAAGCTGTAAATTTATAACCCTAGACGTAAGCTTAAAACAAGGATGCGAACCCACAGTGTACGGGTCAATCGTAGTAAAAAGCAAGGAATTCCAAGGGTCGATCACAGGGACTTAGTGAAACAAAGTCCAATTACGGTATGCTTATGTAAATACTAACCACAAGAGGTGATCAAAACAATCAAAGATAATATAGAAGTCAATAAAGCAAACATGCAATTCTAGGGATTAAAGCATCTAGTTGTGGTTCCAACTCAAGATCTAAAGATAAGCGGACAAAGCTGAGGTTTTTGCATAGGGAAGGTGTTACTAAAGTGGAGTAGATCACCGGGTAAGTCTCACTACTCACTAATCCTAAACCGTAACTCCTATTACCGGGTAAGTCTCAAGGAATTAAGATAAAGAACTATAACCTCAAACTAACACACCATCTAAGGGAATAGAATCAACCTTTACCGGGTAAGTCTCAGGCTAACTCACAAAGATGGGATGAAAGCACACTCAAACCCCAATAAAGGATAAACCTTTATTACCTACACTTATGATCTTAGGTAAACAAACTAAGGAATTACCGGGTAAGTCTCATCCTAGGCTTGCATTGGATCAGGAAAGGTGTAATAAGAATAGGATTTGGCAAACTCTAACACTTAACTCTCAGTTTAGGATCGGATAAGTCACCTCGGTCAGACGAATTTCACCCCGGCCGAGATGTTCATCGACTGAACGAGATGCTTAGGGTTAAGGTCAAAGACTCGAACTTTCAGGGTCCTAATGGAATCTAAGATTATTCTATCATTGTTTTTCCCACAACCTTCAGCTAAACACCCTAGAATCACACAAGGAAATTAGCCACTCATCATCATGAAAGTATTAATCAAATAAATGGAAGAAGGTGAATATTTGAACAAGAAGAATTTAATGAAAAGACTTCAATAACTGAATCAAATATCACAACAAAAGCGTTCCTTGGATATAAATCCAACAAGGAAGACAACAAGGAAGGGAATCTAAGACAATCTTACAAAACCCTTCAAAAGCTATAAAAGCTATAATCTTCAATCTTCCTTCAACCTTCAAAAAGGTTCTTCAAATCTCCCAACTGGAGTATGGCTGCTGCGTGCAATAGGTGTAAGCGAGATCTCCAACTGTATGCGGATATAGCGTGATTTTCGGTGTAAGCGGGCTGATAGCGGATGTCGGATTTGTGGGAAATCCGACCCTTTTTATAGGAAAATAACTCTCCAAAGATAAGATATCTTAGAAAGATCTCTTCCCATAAAAATAGGTAAAATATAGGATCTAGTATATCTTCTTCCTTCCAGGAGCCAAGCCCAAAAATATAAGATCTCTTTCCAAAGATAAAAGATCTCAGCCAAGAATAAAATATTCTCGCCGCGTCCCAAGTGTTCGCCTCGGTCGAGTCAACTTCTCTGGATCACCTCGGTCGAGGTGAATCTATGGTCAACCGAGGTGAGTCACAACTGAATGTGAAAATCTCTCAAATCTGGTCCAAAGTGAATCCTAAATCCATGGCTATGCTTCCTGGATGGTTCCTTATGTTCCTGGATGTAGCTCCAATGACTCCATATCTCCTTTTGCCCCTTTTTGATGCAAAACGTGCCATTTTGCCTACGATTACAACAAAACTAGGTGTAGACCTAGATTCCCGCAAAGGTAGATGAAATGGTAATATAATCACATATTATACATACAAAAATGTAGATTATGAAAGATAAAACGTCCAAACATACCCCAAAATATAGACTATAATTCATGCTATCAAGTTAGCCTGAGACTTACCGGTAAAGGTTGATTCTATTCCCTTAGATGGTGTGTTAGTTTGAGATTATAGTTCTTTATCTTGATTCCTTGAGACTTACTGATAGCATGAATTATAGTCTATATTTTGGGGTTTGTTTGGACGTTTTATCTTCAATAATCTACATGTTAACATGTATAATATGTGATTATATTACCATTTGATCTACCTTTGCGGGAATCGAGGTCTACACCTAGTTTTGCTGTAATTGTAGGTAAAATGGCACGTTTTGCATCAAAAAGGAGCAAAAGGAGTCATGAGTCATTTGGAGCTACATTGAGGAGCATAAGGAACCATCCAGGGAGCATAGCCATGGATCTAAGATTCACTTTGGACCAGTTTTGAGAGATTTCATATTCAGTTATGACTCACCTCGGTTGACCAGAGATTCATCTCGACCGAGGTGATCCAGAGACGCCGACTCGACCGAGGCGAACACCTAGGACGCGGCGAGAATATTTTATTCTTGGCTGAGATCTTTTATCTTTGGAAGGTGATCTTATATTTTTGGGCTTGGCTCCTGGAAGGAAGAAGATATGCAGAATCATATATTTTACCTATATTTATGGGAAAATATGTTTCTAAGATTTATTATTTTTGGAGGGTTATTTTCCTATAAAAAGGGTTGGATTTCCACAAATCCAACATCACGCTATACCGTCGATTAGGGTTTATAGCAGCAGCAGCATACTCCAATTGGGGAGTTTCGAAGAACCTTTTTGAAGGTTGAAGGTTGAAGGAAGATTGAAGATTGTAGCTTTTATAGCTTTTGAAGGGTTTTGTAAGATTGTCTTCAATTCCCCTTCCTAGTTGTCTTGTCTTGTTGGATTGCTATCCAAGGAACGCTTTTGTTGTGATATTTGATTCAGTTATTGAAGTCTTTTTCATTAAATTCTTCTTGTTCAAATATTCACCTTCTTCCCATATATTTTTATTAATACTTTCATAATGATGATGAGTGGCTAATTTTCTTGTTTGATTCTAGGGTGATTGGCTTAAGGTTGTGGGAAAAACAATGATAGAATAATCTTAAATTCCAGTAGGACCCTGAAAGTTCGAGTCTTTAACCTTAACCCTAAGCATCTCGTTCAATCGATGAACATATCGGCCGGGGTGGAATTTGGCTGACCGAGGTGACTTGTCTGATCCTAAACTGAGAGTTAAGTGTTCGCTCCAAACGGTGTGTGCAAGCTTTAAATTTATAACCCTAGACTTAAGCTTAAAACAAGGATGCGAACCCGCAGTGTACGGGTTAATCGTAGTAAAAGCAAGAAAATTCTAGGGGTCGATCACAGGGACTCGGTGAAACAAAGTCAATACGGTGTGCTTATGTCAATACTAACCACAAGAGCGATTAACACAATCAAAGATGAATAAGAAGTCAATAAAGCAAACATGCAATTCTAGGGATTAAAGCATCTGGTTGTGGTTCCAACTCAAGATCTATAGATAAGCGGACAAAGCTGAGATTTTTGCGTGGGGAAGGTGTTTCTAAAGTGGAGTAGATCACCGGGTAAGTCTCACTACACACTAATCCTAAAACCGTAACTCCTATTACCGGGTAAGTCTCAAGGAATTAAGATAAAGAACTATAACCTCAAACTAACACACCATCTAAGGGAATAGAATCAACCTTTACCGGGTAAGTCTCAGGCTAACTCACAAAGATGGGATGGAAGCACACTCAAACCCCAATAAAGGCTAAACCTTTATTACCTACACTTATGATCGTTGGTACACAAACTAAGGAATTACCAGGTAAGTCTCATCCTAAGCTTGCTTTGAGCCAGGAAAGGTGTAATAAGAATAGGATTTGGCAAACTCTAACACTTAACTCTCAGTTATGGATCAGATAAGTCACCTCGGTCAGAAGAATTCCACCCCGGCCGAGATGTTCATCGACCGAACGAGATGCTTAGGGTTAAGGTTAAAGACTCAAACTTTCAGGATCCTACTGGAATCTAAAATTATTCTATCATTGTTTTTCCCACAACCTTCAGCCAATCACCCTAGAATCACACAAAGAAATTAGCCACTCATCATCATAATGAAAGTATTAAAATATATGGGAAGAAGGTGAATATTTGAACAAAGAAGAATTTAATGAAAAAGACTTCAATAACTGAATCAAATATCACAACAAAGCGTTCCTTGGATAATAATCCAAAAAGACAAGACAACAATTGAGGGAATTGAAGACAATCTTACAAAACCCTTCAATAAAGCTATAAAAGCTATGGACTTCAATCTTCCTTCAACCTTCAAAAAGTTCTTCAAAACTCCCAACTTGGAGTATGCTGCTGCCGCTGCTTGATTTCCAATTGTAAGCGGATGTCGGAATTGTGGGAAATCCGACCCTTTTTATAGGAAAATAACCCTCCAAAGATAATAAATCTTAGAAAGATATTTTCCCATAAAAATAGGTAAAATATATATTCTGCATATCTCCTTCCTTCCAGGAGCCAAGCCCAAAAATATAAGATCACTTTCCAAATTTAAAAGATCTCCTCCAAGAATAAAATATTCTCGCCGCGTCCTAGGTGTTCGCCTCGGTCGAGTCGGCCTCTCTGGATCACCTCGGTCGAGGTGAATCTGTGGTCAACCGAGGTGACTCACAACTGAATGTGAAATCTCTCAAAACTGGTCCAAAGTAAATCTTTAATCCATGGCTATGCTTCCTGGATGTAGCTCCAAATGACTCATGACTCCTTTTCCTCCTTTTTGATGCAAAACGTACCATATTACCTGCAATTACAACGAAACTAGGTGTAGACCTCGATTCTCGCAAAGGTAGATGAAATGGCAGTAAAATCACGTAATGTACATACAAACATGCAGATTATGAAAGATAAAACGTCCAAACAAACCCCAAAATATAGACTATAATTCATGCTATCATTAAGTGTTAGAGTTTGCCAAATCCTATTCTTATTTCACCTTTCGTGGTTCAAAGCAAGCTTAGGATGAGACTTACCCGGTAATTCCTTAGTTTGTGTACCAACGATCATAAGTGTAGGTAATAAAGGTTTATCCTTTATTGGGGTTTGAGTGTGCTTCCATCCCATCTTTGTGAGTTAGCCTGAGACTTACCCGGTAAAGGTTAATTCTATTCCCTTAGATGGTGTGTTAGTTTGAGGTTATAGTTCTTTATCTTAATTCCTTGAGACTTACCCGGTAATAGGAGTTACGGTTTTGGATTAGTGAGTAGTGAGACTTACCCGGTGATCTACTCCAATTTAGTAACATCTTCCCCTTGCAAAAATCTCAGCTTTGTCCGCTTATCTTTAGATCTTGAGTTGGAACCACAACTAGAAGCTTTAATCCCTAGAATTGCATGTTTGCTTTATTGACTTCTTATTCATCTTTGATTGTGTTAATTGCTCTTGTGGTTAGTATTCACGCAGCTTACCGTTATTGACTTTGTTTCACCGAGTCCCTGTGATCGACCCCTGAAATTTCTTGCTTTTTACTATGATTGACCCGTACACTGCGGGTTCGCATCCTTGTTTTAAGCTTAAGTCTAGGGTTATAAATTTAAAGCTTGCACACACCGTTTGGAGCGAACAAGGTTTTGGCGCCATTTCCGGGGACTTGGTCTAGACCGAGCCGGTTACGGTTTGCTTTTAGGGCACTTGCCCCCGTGTCTACAAACCACTCTACTTGAGTGACTTTTGCAGGTTCTTTCTTAGGTTTATGCGAAGAACCCGCACTGGGAAGGAAATCGTTCCTTACGATCCCAAACCAGAGAAGACATACAAACGACGCTTAAGAGAAGCGAAGATGGCCCACCAAGACAATCGCGATCTTGAGGCAGAGTGAAAGAGGCGCTAGAGCTGCTACGCCTCAGCAAGGAGGAACTAAGGCAAGAGAAAGAAGAGAATCGTACCAAGACTGCGGCAATCGAAGCGGAGATAGCAGTCATATGAAACCAGATTCTACTTCGACCGAGGGAAGATCCCCCTGTTGATCCTCGACCGATGCAGGATCCAGTAGCTGACCCTCGACCGAGGCAGGTTCCAGTACCTGACGCCCCGGCCGATGTACTTCCACCTCGGAGGCCAGTCCGAGATGTTCTTCTTGCAGGAATCCCACAAACCCTAGGTCAAATGATGGACCCTAATCAACAACTGAGGCGTCTAGGAGTGAACCTAGGAGATCCAGCGGATCATGACTACGAACTTCGACCGCAAGTTCTATCCATGATTCGCCAATGCCAATTCGGAGGGATGGAGAAGGAATCACCACATCAACATCTTCAAAACTACGAGATCTTGATGGAAACCTTGCGACCTTCCAGAATTGAAAATAACAATTACAAGCTAAGACCTTTTTACTTTTCTTTAAAAGATAGAGCTCTTACTTGGTATCAATCTCTTCCTCCAGGAAAAATTAGCACATGGGAGGAGATGACTACGGAATTCTTGACCAAATTCTTTCCCCCCTCAAAGACCGCTGAAATGAGAGGGAAGATCAATGCTTTCATTATGAAGGACAAGGAAAGCTTGTCCAAGTCATGGGAGCGGTTCAAGGACATCCTTTTGGATTGCCCACATCATGGGATTCCAAAGATCGAGTTGTTGGAGATCTACTTCAACGGACTGGACGGAAGCTCCCAGTTCAATCTCCAACTACTCTCCGCCGGTACCTTCATGGACATGGCGATTGATGAGGCTTGGGACTTCATTGAGAAGCAAGCCTTGCACATGGAGAAATACACCCACCAAGGAGCTGAAGGTGGAGTTAAAAGAGTCAACTTTCAAGAGACTCAATCCAACAACAATCAACTCACGTCTTTGAAGAATGACGTGAAGCAATTGAAGGAACTCTTGGTTGCACAAACCAAGAAGGAAGAGCAAGGGCAAAGGAACAACAACAACAACGGGTACCGTAACAACAACAACGGTCCCCAAAACAACAACTACAACAACAACAACAATAGAGGGTCAAATAGCAACAATTGGAGGACGAACAATCAAAGCAACCAGAATCCTGGTAACAATTATTCTAACTCCAACTCTAATAATTCCTCTAACCCTTTCCTCTCTTCCCCTTCTTCTTCTTCTACTCCATTAAAGAGCCAAGGGCAAGGATCAAGTTCGTCTCAGCCGGAAAAGAAAGACGCAGTTTTGGAGGCTATCTTGATCAAGCTTAGCGCTATGGAGAATTCTATGACTTCATTTTCAAGGGCCCAAAAGTCCTTCGAACAACAACTTGCTAGTAGGGCGAATGAAGCGCCAAGAGATCCAGGGAAGCTTCCAGCAAAGACGGAAAGCAACCCTAAGGGCCAGTGCATGGCCATAACGATGAGGAGTGGACTTAGAACTGCAGATCCAGTACCTCGTTCGACGCAGACCACCTCGGTCCAGATCCAGTCGAAGAACACCTCGAACGAGATGCCAACCGAGGCGGAGAAACAAAAAGCAGGAGGGATGACTGAAACTTATATTCCGCCTCCTGCATACAAACCACCACTTCCATTCCCTCAGTCC
Source organism: Fagopyrum homotropicum (assembly GCA_033239125.1). Taxonomy (NCBI): domain Eukaryota; kingdom Viridiplantae; phylum Streptophyta; class Magnoliopsida; order Caryophyllales; family Polygonaceae; genus Fagopyrum; species Fagopyrum homotropicum. The sequence continues at coordinate 35,465,180 of BSWB01000004.1, forward strand.
AGAGCCAGAGCACATCTAGACAAGCACTTTGGTAAGTTCCTTGACTTGATGAATAAGCTACATATTAATATTCCTTTCCTTGATGCTATTTTAGGTATGCCCGCCTATGAGAAGTTCTTAAAAGAAATCTTATCAAGGAAGAGGAAGCTGGAGGATATTGGTGAAGTTAGGATGACATCTAAATCTTCGGAGCTCATACAAATCATGAAAGAGAAGATGCCTCCTAAGTTGAGAGATCCCGGCTCGTTTTGCATTCCCATTCAAGTTGGGGATGTCACTTGTGAAGCCCTTTGTGATCTAGGAGCCAGCGTGAGCATCATCCCGCTGGAGCTATGTACGAAGATCGGACTTGGAGAGCCCAAGCCGGTCAAGATTCGACTTTATATGGCGGATCGCTCCATTACCCATCCCGTGGGCATCTTGGAGGACGTTCCGGTCAAGCTAGGTAACTTCTATCTACCTATAGATTTTGTTGTACTTGACATTCCCGCAGATTATCCTGTTCCTATTATTCTCGGGAGGCCATTTCTAGCAACTTCGGGTTGTAACGTGGATTGCAAGAACGCCAAGTTGAAATTCAACGTTGGTGGCGATGAGGTGGAGTTCGCACTACTTGCCGCCATGAAAGGGGAGCAACTAACTGATGATATCTTCAACATCTACGATGAAGAAGAATCAAGAGAATTGGTGAGCTCTATCCTTATTAACGATCCACTCGAAAGAGTTATTAGCTTCAGTTTAATGGAGGAAGGTATAGATGCTTCTTGTGATGCAGATATACGGAGCTTAAAGGCACTGAAAGAGGATCCAGGAGCTAAAACTGAGAAGCTAATCCAGGAGATGAAGATCTCCAGTTTCGGTTCCAGTAGTAGTATCTCGACCGAGGCACTTTCTAGACTGAGCGAGGCGACTGAAGAACACCTCGGTCAACGCCTCTGCGCCTCGACCGAGATCGATGGCGAGAAGATTCTAACTGAGACTTTATCGAGTCCAGTTTCTGACACCACTCTACAGGAAAGAGGAAGCAAGGATCCCCCTCAGAAAGCTCCCCCAGTCGTGGAGCTTAAACAACTCCCTAGTCACTTGAGCTATGTCTTTCTTGGACCGGATTCTACTTATCCCGTTATTGTTAGTGCTTCCCTTTCCAAATCTGAATTATCTAAATTAATGCATGTCCTGAGAAAGCATCGAAAAGCTATAGGTTATACCACGGACGATCTTATTGGCGTTAAGCCTTCTTTCTGCATGCATAGAATTCTAATGGAAGATAATCATAAGACTTCACGGGAACCTCAAAGACGGTTAAATCCGATCATGAAAGAGGTTGTGAAGAAGGAAGTTCTTAAGTTGTTGGATGCAGGTATTATTTATCCTATCTCGGACAGCAAGTGGGTTAGCCCGGTGCATGTCGTTCCGAAGAAAGGAGGGATGACCGTTATGACGAATAAGAACAACGAGTTGATCCCAACAAGGACCGTTACGGGCTGGAGAGTTTGCATCGATTATAGGAAGCTGAACACGGCGACTCAGAAGGATCATTTTCCGCTTCCCTTCATCGATCAAATGCTCGAGCGGTTGGCCCAGCATTCAAACTTTTGCTACTTGGACGGCTATAGTGGATTCTTCCAGATTCCTATCCATCCGGATGATCAGGAGAAGACCACTTTCACTTGTCCATGGGGGACATTTGCCTATCGGAGGATGCCATTTGGATTGTGCAATGCACCCGCTACCTTCCAGCGATGCATGATGGCTATCTTTTCCGAGTACATAGAGGAAATCATTGAGGTATTCATGGATGATTTTTCTGTATATGGTTCCTCTTTTGATGATTGTCTATCTAACCTTTCTCTAGTGCTTAAAAGATGTGAAGACACTAACCTTGTTCTGAATTGGGAAAAGTGTCATTTTATGGTTAATGAAGGAATTGTACTAGGACACCTCGTTTCTAATCGATGTATTAAGGTCGATCGAGCTAAGATCGAGACTATTGAGAAACTCCCTCCTCCTTGTTCTGTTAAAGGTGTGAGGAGTTTTCTCGGGCATGCAGGTTTCTACAGGAGATTCATCAAGGACTTCTCTAAGATTTCTAAACCTCTAACTAACCTCTTGAATAAAGATGTTGTTTTTGAGTTTTCGCAGGAGTGTCTTGATGCTTTTTACAGGATTAAGGAAGCGTTGATCTCCGCTCCCATTATCCAACCTCCTGATTGGACCTTGCCCTTTGAGGTCATGTGTGACGCTAGTGATGTAGCCGTAGGAGCGGTGCTTGGACAGAAGAAGGATGGACGGACCACCGCCATTTATTATGCTAGCAAGACGCTAGATGAAGCACAATGCAACTATGCTACCACCGAGAAGGAGTTATTGGCAGTTGTATATGCTTTCGAAAAGTTTCGTTCCTATCTAGTGGGGGCGAAAGTCATTGTCTACACCGACCATGCAGCCATTCGTTACTTGTTGGCTAAGAAAGATGCCAAGCCGCGCCTTATTCGATGGATTCTCTTGCTTCAAGAGTTTGACCTAGAGATCCGCGATAAGAAGGGGTCCGAGAACTCAGTTGCGGATCACCTCAGCCGGCTACCGGAATCTTCCCGCAAGACGGATGACCCACCCATAGACGATTCATTCCCCGATGAGCACTTACACTTGTTGGAGCGTTTGATGGATTTACTTACTTCACCCCACAATGGAGGTGAAGTATGGGGTGAGGGCACCTCCCATCACATTTGAGACGCACCATGGTCCAGCTAGCGACCTTAAACCAAGCGCTTCTTGGGAGGCAACCCAATGTATTGCTTTCTTTTCCCGTTTTCTAGTCTAGTTTAGATAGTTTTTGTTTTTGCTTTGCTTTGCTTTGTTTTTGGCGTCCTAGACAGATAACAGGAGACATCTAAGGAAGGAGCATAACTGGAAGGACAGAAGTTTGAGATTTTGAGAAGACAGAAGCATCTCGGTTACTGTTAGAGCACCTCGACCGAGTTGATTCTTGAGCAACCGAGGCGACTAGGGTATCTGCAGAACCACCTCGGTCCGTACCACCTCGGTCCAGTCGAGACCATCTCGACCGAGGTGACAGCAGATCCAAGAATAGTATAAAAGGGGGAAATTTTTATTTTTTACCTTTTTACTCTCTTCGACTCGACCGCGGCGCTCCTAACCTCGCTTCCTCTGTTTTTGTTCGTTTTCGAAGATTTCCGCTTCCAAACTGCGATTGAAGAGTAGAGGATCCCATTGCAACTACAGATCTGCAAAGAAATCGAACGAATCGACCGAAACGAGGTAAAAACAGTTGAAACCCTAACTCGTTCATTCGTTTCGATTTGGGCTTTGGTTGCCCTTGAATCTGCTGAGAAAAGGCTTAAGTACCCCTTAGGAAGCAATTGTAGTGATTTTTGGGGGAAAAGAACTGGATTTCTGAGATTGGAATCGTAAACTGTTGCGCCTCGGTCCAGTCGAACTGCATCTCGACCGAGGTGATTCTTGAGGGCTGTCAGCGACCGAGGTGATCTGACAGTAGTTGAGAGAAAATGAGTTCCGACTGTCGCCTTGCCCTCAGAGACAGATCCTCACCTTCCCCTCCTTCTTCTTCTTCCCGACCTTACCGCCCGGTGATCCACGAGAGATGCCGGGTAGATTATGAGCGTATAGCCAGCCGTCCAGTTATTGCACCACGTTTCCTGGACGTGTCAGCCTTCGATTGCCTAGGGTTAGATGGAGACCTTAGGAGGATGATTACCACAGTTGGGTTGGATTAGTTTACTGAGATCCGAGCCCCAGCCTACTTGGAGCCGACCCTAGAGTTCGTTAGCTCCTTTTCCTACCTTCCCACAGAGAGGTCTGTGAAGTACCGGTTGATGAGCCGGAACTTCATAGTTCCCTTAGAGGTTTGGAGAGAGATTTTCGGCTTTTCTGAGCCCACCGCCACTGACTTCCCCTCCCGATCTGTAGCTAGGGAGTTCTGGGGGCAGATTGCCCATATTACTGAGCATGCAGACAGATGGCGCCCTGGAGATTCCAGGGAGAAGGTCATCTTCCACCCAGCCTTCAGATTAGCCCATAGGATATTCAGCGAGACACTTCTAGCGCGTACTGAGACGCCCTAGAAGATCAGACAGGGCGAGCTCTTCAACCTTTACTGTATGGTCATGGGGGGTTTCCCAGACTTTGGCTTGATCTTGGCAGAGGACCTGCACAAGATCAAGGCTAAAGCGAAGGGAGACATCTGCTGCGGAGGTCTAGTCGCCCACATAGCTGCTTATCACGGGATGGACCTCAGTGCTTGTACGATGGTGGCGGCTCTGAAGCCGCTTGGATTGCAGGAGATGATCACACGGAGGATTTTGGTTCCCCGTGGTCTGACCACTCCATATGTTGCTATGCCATGGGAGCGGACTACGCCACAGGGGATCCGCTGGTCTGCCCAGTTCACAGTTTTCGATCCACATTACTGGCAGACAGCTTGGGCTCCGCTGATGGAGGATCATAAGGAGGCAGCAGCTGCCCCGGCTGAGGAGGAGGAGGATGACGATGACGAGGAGACGGTAGATGAGAGAGATGGTGGAGTCCCGATGGATACAGGGACGGATACTGCAGGTATGAGCGCACCGCCGATCATTGACTTGGATGATGAGGAGGATACTGAGCCTGCACCCGCTGCACCACCTGCCAGATCTGCTAGGCGTCGGACACGCCGTCATAGAGATTCTGAGGCTCATCGTCGGATCGACGACCTCACAAATCAGATGATAGATTCTTATGCTGCCCTTACTGTGAACATGCATGAGAGATTTGCTGCCCAGCACCGACAGATTGACAGCTGGACTCATAAGATGTTAGAGGGGCAGCATTATCAGCGCAGGATGATGGAGCTACAGTTCCAGCAGACTATGGGCTATCCGTTCGATCCGACTCAGTATCCGTACGTACCACCACCACCACCACCGGATCAGGACTATTGATGAGCTGCAGGATTTTCTTTATTATATTTTTTCTTATGCAGTTCAGCTATTTATCCGGTGAGTACTCTAGTCTCCAGACTTATATTGACCCACTGGGACAGTGTGTCCCAAGTATGGGGTGTTTGTATTTATGTGATGACTTCGATGTACTTATTTGACTATTTTGATGTATGACATTTCATCGGATATTTTATTTATGCTTCACTTCTGCATTTATATGATTATCTGATATTACATGCACACCTACAGGTTATTTGATTGAGAAAAACGTCGAAACTGAAAAAAAAAAAAATGGTTTTAAAAAATTTTTTTTTGACCTCGACCGAGTCAGTTCTGGCCGAACGAGGTGTTTCACCTCGGTTGAACCAAGAACACCTCGACCGAGGTGTGTTAACTGAGGGTTTTCGAAAATTATTTTTGCGTTACTTATCTGGATATGATCTCAGTGAAGATCTTGTTTACTGACTGGTTTTAAATTCTTTATGTGTTTGAAAGATTTTATAATATGTTTAAGTTGCTAAATGCTTTGTTTGAAATTATTAGCATGTTTAATACTTTGTTTTTATCCAAATTATGTTGAATTTGAAGGTTGACACCACAAGATAAGTTCTCTCACTTTCTTCCTGGAAAGACCAAGGCAATTCATTCTCTTCTTCTTCTTCTTCTTGATCATGCTTAGCCCCTCATATACATTTTGCCTCCCTCTACCTATCCGGGAATTTGGAAGCAAGCGAAGTGGTGAAAGCAAGTGAAGTTAAAGTTGAGAAGTGGCTGGAGGTGAAAGTGTTAGAAAGAAATAATAGGTTTGGGGAAGTCAATCATGAAGATGAGTAACTCGGCACCATTCACTTAGCCGGGTGTTTGTGTCTTGCCAAAGTCGGATTGAGCGATATTCCTAACGGGTCATGGTATGTGCATCAAGGGTTTGATGCATCTCAAGAAATTGATGATTGCTGATTTCCTAGGCTTCGGTTATTGTGCACCTCTGTCCATGCATCCCAAAAAGTAAAGTAAAGTAAAAAAGTGTGAAATAAGCAAAGCTTATTGGTGGAAGATGTTGCAAGTCAAAGTGAAAGTGAAGTTCATCCTTTTCCCGGATTCTAGCACCACATTACCTTACATACATCCCCACCCTACACGTTTCTTGACCTTTTCTTTTGGGAAGCCCTTGAGACCTTGAGCTTGTTGATTGACTTAGTGGTTTACACTGGATTATACATGATTAATTTTGATAATTATGATTTATTATGCATTCTATGGTTTTATGCAAAGATGAACAACTTTCCTATATTTATAAAATGTTTTGAGCATATTGAGTTTTTAATTCCATGAAGTATTCTCTTAGAGTGATCTATGATTGTAACACACCATAAAAATGTTTTTGAAAGACTTTTCATTGATTTTCTTGACTTATAATCCATTCTATCTTGTCTTCTATATGCGGAACTTGCTTGGGGACAAGCAAGGGCTAAGTATGGGGTATTTTGATAGCATGAATTATAGTCTATATTTTGGGGTTTGTTTGGACGTTTTATCTTCAATAATCTGCATGTTAGCATGTATAATATGTGATTATATTACCATTTCATCTACCTTTGCGGGAATCGAGGTCTACACCTAGTTTTGTTGTAATTGTAGGTAAAATGGCACGTTTTGCATCAAAAAGGAGCAAAAGGAGTCATGAGTCATTTGGAGCTACATTGAGGAGCATAAGGAACCATCCAGGGAGCATAGCCATGGATCTAAGATTCACTTTGGACCAGTTTTAAGAGATTTCACATTCAGTTATGACTCACCTCGGTTGACCAGAGATTCATCTCGACCGAGGTGATCCAGAGACGCCGACTCGACCGAGGCGAACACCTAGGACGCGGCGAGAATATTTTATTCTTGGTTGAGATCTTTTATCTTTGGAAGGTGATCTTATATTTTTGGGCTTGGCTCCTTGAAGGAAGAAGATATGCAGAATCATATATTTTACCTATATTTATGGGAAAATATCTTTCTAAGATTTATTATTTTTGGAGGGTTATTTTCCTATAAAAAGGGTTGGATTTCCACAAATCCAACATCACGCTATACCGTCGATCAAGGTTTATAGCAGCAGCAGCATACTCCAATTGGGGAGTTTCGAAGAACCTTTTTGAAGGTTGAAGGTTGAAGGAAGATTGAAGATTGTAGCTTTTATAGCTTTTGAAGGGTTTTGTAAGATTGTCTTCAATTCCCCTTCCTAGTTGTCTTGTCTTGTTGGATTGCTATCCAAGGAACGCTTTTGTTGTGATAATTGATTCAGTTATTGAAGTCTTTTTCATTAAATTCTTCTTGTTCAAATATTCACCTTCTTCCCATATATTTGATTAATACTTTCATAATGATGGTGAGTGGCTAATTTTCTTGTGTGATTCTAGGGTGATTGGCTGAAGGTTGTGGGAAAAACAATGATAGAATAATCTTAGATTCCAGTAGGACCCTGAAAGTTCGAGTCTTTAACCTTAACCCTAAGCATCTCGTTCAGTCGATGAACATCTCGGCCGGGGTGGAATTTGGCTGACCGAGGTGACTTGTCTGATCCTAAACTAAGAGTTAAGTGTTAGAGTTTGCCAAATCCTATTCTTATTTCACCTTTCCTGGTTCACAGCAAGCTTAGGATGAGACTTACCCGGTAATTCCTTAGTTTGTGTACCAACGATCATAAGTGTAGGTAATAAAGGTTTATCCTTTATTGAGGTTTGAGTGTGCTTCCATCCCATCTTTGTGAGTTAGCCTGAGACTTACCCGGTAAAGGTTAATTCTATTCCCTTAGATGGTGTGTTAGTTTGAGGTTATAGTTCTTTATCTTAATTCCTTGAGACTTACCCGGTAATAGGAGTTACGGTTTTAGATTAGTGAGTAGTGAGACTTACCCGGTGATCTACTCCACTTTAGTAACATCTTCCCCTTGCAAAAATCTCAGCTTTGTCCGCTTATCTTTAGATCTTGAGTTGGAACCACAACTAGAAGCTTTAATCCCTAGAATTGCATGTTTGCTTTATTGATTTCTTATTCATCTTTGATTGTGTTAATTGCTCTTGTGGTTAGTATTCACGCAGCTTACCGTTATTGACTTTGTTTCACCGAGTCCCTGTGATCGACCCCTGGAATTTCTTGCTTTTTACTACGATTGACCCGTACACTGCAGGTTCGCATCCTTGTTTTAAGCTTAAGTCTAGGGTTATAAATTTAAAGCTTGCACACACCGTTTGGAGCGAATACTTACCCGGTAATAGGAGTTACGGTTTAGGATTAGTGAGTAGTGAGACTAACCCGGTGATCTATTCCACTTTAGTAACATCTTCCCCATGCAAAAACCTCAGCTTTGTCCACTTATCTTTAGATCTTGAGTTGGAACCACAACTAGATGCTTTAATCCCTAGAATTGCATATTTCCTTTATTGACTTCTATATGATCTTTGATTGTTTTGATTACTTGTGGTTAGTAATTGCTTAAGCATACCGTAATTGGACTTTGTTTCACTAAGTCCCTGTGATCGACCCCTAGAATTCCTTGTTTTTTACTACGATTGACCCGTACACTGCGGGTTCGCATCCTTGTTTTAAGCTTACGTCTAGGGTTATAAATTTAAAGCTTGCACACACCGTTTGGAGCGAACAAGTTTTTGGCGCCGTTGCCGGGGACTTGGTCTAGACCGAGCCGGTTACGGTTTGCTTTTAGGGCACTTGCCCCCGTGTCTACTAACCACTCTACTTGAGTGACTTTTGCAGGTTCTTTCTTAGGTTTATGCGAAGAACCCGCACTGGGAAGGAAATCGTTCCTTACGATCCCAAACCAGAGAAGACATACAAACGACGCTTAAGAGAAGCGAAGATGGCCCACCAAGACAATCGCGATCTTGAGGCAGAGTTGAAAGAGGCGCTAGAGCTGCTACTCCTCAGCAAGGAGGAACTAAGGCAAGAGAAAGAAGAGAATCGTACCAAGACTGCGGCAATCGAAGCGGAGATAGCAGCCATACGAGACCAAATTCTACTTAGAACGAGGGAAGACCTAGTTCCCGATGCTGGACCGATACAGGTCCTAGTTGGTGACCCTCGACCGAGGCAGGTTCCAGTACCTGACGCCTCGGCCGAGGTGCTTCCACCTCGGATGCTAGTCCGAGGTGTTCTTCTTGTAGGAATCCCACAAACCTTGGTCAAAGGATGGACCCCAATCAACAACTGAGGCGTCCAGGAGTTAACCTAGGAGATCCAGTGGACCATGACTACGAACTTCGACCGCAAGTTCTATCCATGATTCGCCAATGCCAATTCGGAGGGCTAGAGAAGGAATCACCACATCAACATCTTCAAAATTATGAGATCTTGATGGATACCTTGAGACCCTCAAGGATTGAAAACAACAACTACAAGCTAAGACCTTTTTACTTTTCTTTAGAAGATAGAGCTCTTACTTGGTATCAATCTCTTCCTCCAGGAAAAATTAACACATGGGAGGAGATGACTACGGAATTCTTGAACAAATTCTTTCCCCCCTCAAAGACCGCTGAAATGAGAGGGAAGATCAATGCTTTCATTATGAAGGACAAGGAGAGCTTCTCCAAGTCATGGGAGCGGTTCAAGGACATCCTTTTGGATTGCCCACATCACGGGATTCCAAAGATAGAATTATTGGAGATATACTTCAAGGGACTGGACGGAAGCACCCAGTTCAACCTCCAACTACTCTCCGCCGGTACCTTTATGGACATGGCGATTGACGAAGCTTGGCACTTCATCGAGAAGCAAGCTTTGCATATGGAGAAGTACACCCATCAAGGAGCTGAAGGTGGAGTTAAAAGAGTTAACTTCCAAGAAACTCAGCCCAACAACAATCAACTCACGTCTTTGAAGAATGACGTGAAGCAATTGAAGGAACTCTTGGTTGCTCAAACCAAGAAGGAAGAGCAAGGACAAAGGAACAAAAACAATGGATACCGTAACAACAACGACGGTTCCCGGAACAACAATAACAACAACAACAATAGAGGATCCAATAGCAACAATTGGAGGGCGAACAACCAAAATTCTGGTAACAATCATTCAAACTCCAACTCTAACGATTCCTCTAACCCTTTCCTTTCTTCCCCTTCTTCTTCTTCTACTCCATTAAAGAGCCAGGGGCAAGGATCAAGTTCGTCTCAGCCGGAAAAGAAAGACGCTATTCTGGAGGCTATCTTGATCAAGCTTAGTGCTATGGAGACTTCTATGACTTCATTTTCGAAAGCCCAAAAAGCCTTTGAACAACAACTTGCAAGTAGGGCGAATGAAGCGCCAAGAGATCCAGGGAAGCTTCCAGCAAGGACGGAGAGCAACCCTAAGGGACAGATCATGGCCATAACTACGAGGAGTGGACTGAAAACTGCAGATTCAGTGCCTCGGTCGGTACCAGTACCGACGAAGACCACCTCGGTCCAGGTGTAGTCGAACAACACTTCGACCAAGATGCCAACCGAGGTGGAGCCACAGAAAGCGGAGGGGAAAACTGAAGTTTATGTTCCACCTCCTGTATATAAACCACCACTTCCATTCCCCCAGTCAAGGGCCAGAGCACATCTAGACAAGCACTTTGGTAAGTTCCTTGACTTGATGAATAAACTACACATTAACATTCCTTTCCTTGATGCTATTCTAGGAATGCCCGCCTATGGGAAGTTCTTGAAGGAGATCCTATCAAGGAAGAGGAAACTGGAAGATTTTGGTGAAGTTAGGATGACATCTAAATCCTCGGAGCTCATTCAAATCATGAAGGAGAAGATGCCACCTAAATTGAGAGATCCAGGCTCATTTTGCATCCCCATTCAAGTTGGGGATGTCACTTGTGAAGCCCTTTGTGATCTAGGAGCCAGCGTGAGCATTATTCCGCTGGAGCTATGTGCAAAGATCGGACTTGGAGAGCCCAAGCCGGTCAAGATTCGACTATACATGGTGGATCGCTCCATCACCCATCCCGTGGGAATTTTGGAGGACGTTCCGGTCAAGTTAGGTAACTTCTATTTACCAATAGATTTTGTTGTGCTTGACATTCCCGCAGATTATCCTGTTCCTATTATTCTCGGGAGGCCATTTCTAGCAACTTCGGGTTGCAACGTAGAGTGCAAGAACGCCAAGTTGAAATTCAACATTGGTGGCGATGAGGTGGAGTTCACATTACTTGCAGCCATGAAAGGGGAGCAGCTAAGCGATGATATCTTCAACATCTACGATGAAGAAGAATCAAGAGAATTGGTGAGCTCTATCCTTATTAACGATCCACTCGAAAGAGTAATTAGTTTCAGTTTAATGGAGGAAGGTATAGATGCTTCTTGTGATGCAGATATACGCAGCTTAAAAGCCTTGGAAGAAGATCCAGGAGCTAAAACTGAGAAGCTAATCCTGGAGACGAAGGTCTCCAGTTTCGGTCCCAGTTGCAGTACCTCGACTGAGGCACTTTCTGGACTGAGCGAGGCGACTGAAGAACATCTCGGTCAACCCCTCTGCCCCTCGACCGAGGTCGATGGCGAGACAACTCCAACTGAGACTTCCGAAAGTCCAGTTTCTGGATCTACTCCACTGGAAGGAGGAAGCAAGAATCCCCCTCAGAAAGCACCCCCAGTTGTGGAGCTTAAACAACTCCCAAATCACTTGAGGTATGTTTTTCTTGGACCGGATTCCACTTATCCCGTTATTGTTAGTGCTTCCCTCTCCGAAACCGAATTGTCTAAACTAATGCATGTCTTGAGAAAGCATCAAAAGGCTTTGGGTTACACTATAGATGATCTTATTGGCATTAAGCCCTCTTTCTGCATGCATATGATTCTAATGGAGGATGATCATAAGACTTCACGGGAACCTCAAAGACGGTTAAATCCGATCATGAAAGAGGTTGTGAAGAAGGAAATTCTTAAGTTGTTGGATGCAGGTATCATATATCCTATCTCGGACAGCAAGTGGGTTAGCCCGGTGCATGTAGTTCCAAAGAAAGGAGGGATGACCGTTGTGACGAATAAGAACAACGAGTCGATCCCAACCAGGACCGTTACGGGCTGGAGGGTTTGCATTGATTATAGGAAGCTGAACACGGCCACACGGAAGGACCATTTTCCACTTCCCTTCATTGATCAAATGCTCGAGCGGTTGGCCCAGCATTCACACTTTTGCTACTTAGACGGCTATAGTGGATTCTTCCAGATTCCTATCCATCCGGATGATCAGGAGAAGACCACTTTCACTTGTCCATGGGGGACATTTGCTTATAGGAGGATGCCATTTGGATTGTGCAATGCACCCGCTACCTTCCAGCGATGCATGATGGCTATCTTTTCCGAATACATAGAGGAGATCATGGAGGTATTTATGAATGATTTTTCTGTATATGGTTCCTCTTTTGATGATTGCCTATCTAACCTTTCTCTAGTGCTTAAAAGATGTGAAGACACTAATCTTGTTTTGAATTGGGAGAAGTGTCATTTTATGGTTAATGAAGGCATTGTGCTAGGACACCTCGTTTCTAATCGAGGCATTGAGGTCGATCGCGCTAAGATCGAGACTATTGAGAAACTCCCTCCCCCTTGTTCTGTTAAAGGTGTGAGGAGTTTTCTCGGGCATGCAGGTTTCTACAGGAGATTCATCAAGGACTTCTCTAAGATTTCTAAACCTCTAACTAACCTCTTGAATAAAGATGTTGTTTTTGAGTTTTCGCAGGAGTGTCTTGATGCTTTTTACAGGATTAAGGAAGCGTTGATCTCCGCTCCCATTATCCAACCTCCGGATTGGACCTTGCCCTTTGAGATCATGTGCGTTGCTAGTGATGTAGCCGTAGGAGCGGTGCTTGGACAGAAGAAGGATAGCCGGACCACCGCCATTTATTATGCTAGCAAGACGCTAGATGTAGCACAACGCAACTACGCTACCACCGAGAAGGAGTTATTGGCGGTTGTATATGCTTTCGAGAAGTTTCGTTCCTACTTAGTAGGAGCGAAAGTCATTGTCTACACCGACCATGCAGCCATCCGTTACTTGTTGGCTAAGAAAGATGCCAAGCCACGCCTTTTTCGATGGATTCTCTTGCTTCAAGAGTTTGACTTGAGAGATCCGCGATAAGAAGGGATCCGAAAATTCTGTTGCGGATCACCTCAGCCGGCTACCTGCATTCTCACGCGAGAAGGACGACCCACCCATAGACGATTCATTCCCCGATGAGCATTTACACTTGTTGGAACGTTTGATAGACTTACTTACTTCACCCCACGATGGAGGTGAAGTATGGGGTGAGGGCACCTCCCACCTCGTTTGAGACGCATTATGGTCCAGCTAGCGACCTTAAACCAAGCGCTTCTTGGGAGAAACCCAAGGTATTGCTTTCTTTTCCCTTTTTTCTAGTCTAGCTTAGATAGTTTTTGCTTTTGCTTTGCTTTGTTTGTTTTTGGCGTTCTAGACTAGATAACAGGTGACATCTAAGGAAGGAGCATAACTGGAAGGACAGAAGATCGAGAATTTGAGAAAACAAAGTTTGACTGAGGCACATCTCGGTTGCTGTCAGAGCACCTTGACCGAGACGATTCTTGAGCAACCGAGGCGACTAGGGTATCTGAAGAACCACCTCGGTCCATACCACCTCGGTCCAGTCGAGACCACCTCGACCGAGGCGACAACAGTTCCAGCGAGGGTATAAAAGGGGGAAAAATTTCTCTTCCCTCACTTTTTAACCTCCCACGACCGCGGCGCTCTTCTTCACCTCGCTTCTTCGATTCTCGCTCATTTTCGAAGATTTTCGCTTCCAAACTGCGATTAAGGCATAGAGGATCCCAGTGCATCGTCGATCTGCGAAGAAATCGAACCGATTCGGCCGAACGAGGTAAAACGAACCAAAACCCTAACCTCACTGTTTTCGCTTCGATTCGGGCTTGGAATTCCCTGCATTTGCTGAGAAAAGGATTAAGTACTCCATAGGAACCAGTTGTAGTGATTTTGGGGGAAAGGAACTGGAAATTTTGAAGAAATTGGAACGCAGTTTTTCGCCTCGGTCCAGACGCGCTGTGCCTCGGCCGAGGTGTTCTTGAGTATTGTCAGACCGACCGAGGTGACCTAAGAGTGATAGATTTGAAAATGAGTTCTGACAGACGCCTTGCCCTTAGGGATAGATCCTCCCCTTCCCCTTCTTCCTCTTCTTCCCGACCCTATCGCCCGGTGATCCACGAGCGACACCGGGTCGATTATGAGCGTATTTCCGGCCGTCTAGTGATTGCACCTCACTTCCTGGACGTGTCTGCTTTTGACTGTCTCCATGTGGATGGAGACCATAGACGGATGATATCTACAGTAGGGCTAGATCAGTTTACTGAGATCCGAGCCCCTGCCTATTTGGAGCCCACCTTAGAGTTTATTAGCTCCTTCACCTACCTCCCCACAGAGCGATCTGTGAAGTACCGGTTGATGAACCGGAACTTCTTAGTGCCACTTGAGTATTGGAGAGATATTTTTGGTTTTCCTGCCCCCACAGCTGTTGACTTCCCGTCCCGATCTGTAGCTTGGGAGTTTTGGGGACAGATTGCCCATATTGCTGAGCACGCAGACAGATGGCGCCTTGGAGATTCCAGGGAGAGGGTCATCTTCCACTTAGCTTTTAGGTTAGCTCACCGCATCTTCAGTGAGACACTTCTGGCGCGTATTGAGATGCCCCAGAAGGTCCGACAGGGGGAGCTGTTCAGCCTATACTGCATGGTGACAAGAGGGATCCCCGACTTTGGCTTGATGTTGGCAGAGGACCTGCACAAGATCAAGGCCAAGGCGAAGGGGGACATCTGCTGCGGAGGGATTGTCACCCACATCGCCAGCTACCAGGACATGGATCTCAGCGCTTGCACTATGGTGGCGGCTGCCAAGCCGCTTGGGCTGCAGGAGATGATCACTCGGCGGATTTTGGTTCCCCGAGGTCTGACTACACCATACGTGGCTATGCCATGGGAGCTGACTGCACCGCAGGGGATCAGGTGGTCTGCCCAGTTTACAGTTTACGACCCTCATTATTGGCAGACTGCTTGGGCCCCACTGATGGAGGATTACAGAGAGGCAGCAGCTGCCCCAGCTGAGGAGGAGGTAGATGATGAGGAGACAGCTGATGACAGGGATGGTGGAGTCCCGATGGATACAACGACAGATACTGCCGGGACGAGTGCGCCGGTTATTGATTTGGAAGATGGTGATGATATTGAGCCGGCACCTGCTACATCACCTGTGAGACCTGCTAGGCGTAGGACGCGCCGACACAGAGATCCAGAGGCTCACCGTCGGATCGATGATCTGACGGATCAGGTTATTGATTCATATGCCGCTTTGTCACTGGATATCCGCGAGATGCAGGAGAGGCAGCATTACCAACACATGATGGACCGGATTCAGTTTGAGCACGTCATGGGCTATCCGTTCGACCCGATCCAATATCCGTATGTGCCACTACCACCACCACCGGATCGTGACTACTAAGAGCCGCAAGATTTTCTTTCTTATTTTTATGCAGTTCAGCTTATTATCCGGTGAGTATTTTATTCTCTTAGACTTATTTTGACCCACTGGGACAGTGTGTCCCAAGTATGGGGTATTTGTGTATTACTTGACATTTACGTGATGTATGACTCTACTTGATCGGATATTTATATTTATGCTTCATTTTGCATCTATGTGTTTATCTGAGATTGCATGCATACATACAGGTTATTTGATTGAGAAAAACGTCAAAACTGAAAGAAAACTGGTTTTAAAAAAACTTTTTGACCTCGACCGGTGGAGTTCTGGCCGAACGAGGTGTTTCACCTCGGTTGACCTAAGAACACCTCGACCGAGGTGGGTTAACTGAGAGTTTTCGAAACGATTTTTTGTGCCTCTTTTCTGGATGTGATCTCAGTGAAGATTTTGCTTACTGACTGGTTTTGAAATCTTTATGTGTTTGAAAGGTTTTATAATATGTTTAAGTTGCTAAATGCTTTGTTTGAAATTATTGGCATGTTTAATACTTTGTTTTTATCTAAATTATGTTGAATTTGAAGGTTGACACCGCATTATGAGTTCTCTCACTTTTTTCCTGGAAAGACCAAGGCAATTCATTCTTCTCTCTTCTTCTTCTTGATCATGCTTAGCCCCTCATATACATTTTGCCTCCCTTTACCTATCCGGGAATTTGGAAGCAAGCGAAGTGGCGAAAGCAAGTGAAGTTAAAGTTGAGAAGTTGGCTGGAAGTGAAAGTGTTAGAAAGTAATAATAGGTTTGGGGAACTCAATCATGAAGATGAGTAACTCGGCACCATTCACATAGCCGGGTGTTTGTGTCTTGCCAAAGTCGGATTGAGCGATATTCCTAACGGGTCATGGTATGTGCATCAATGGTTTGATGCATCTCAAGAAATTGATGATTGCTGATTTCCTAGGCTTCGGTTATTGTGCACCTCTGTCCATGCATCCCAAAAAGTAAAGTAAAAGAAAAAGTGTAAAATAAGCAAAGCTTATTGGTGGAAGGTGTTGAAAGTCAAAGTGAAAGTGAAGTATATCCTTTTCCCGGATTCTAGCACCACATTACCTTACATACATCCCTACCCTACACGTTTCTTGACCTTTCTTTTGGGAAGCCCTTGAGACCTCGAGCTTGTTGATTGACTTAGCGGTTTAAACTGGATTATGCATGATTAATTTCGATAATTATGACTTATTATGCATTCTATGATTTTATGCAAAGATGAACAACTTTCTTATACTTATAAAATGTTTTGATCATATTTTTATTTTAAATTCCATGAAGTATTCTCTTAGAGTGATCTATGATTGTTGCACACCATAAAAATTTTTTTGAAAGACTTTTCATGGATTTTCTTGACTTATAATCCATTCTATCTTGTCTTCTATATGCGGAACTTGCTTGGGGACAAGCAAGGGCTAAGTATGGGGTATTTGATAGCATGAATTATAGTCTATATTTTGGAGTTTGTTTGGACGTTTTATCTTCAATAATCTGCATGTTTGTATGTATAATATGTTATTATATTACCATTTCATCTACCTTTGCGGGAATCGAGGTCTACATTTAGTTTTGTTGTAATCGTAGGTAAAATGGCACGTTTTGCATCAAAAAGGAGCAAAAGGGGCTATGGAGTCATTGGAGCTACATTCAGGAACATAAGGAACCATCCAGGAAGCATATCCATGGATTAGAGATTCACTTTGGGCCAGATTTGAGAGATTTCACATTCAGTTGTGACTCACCTCGGTTGACCACAGATTCACCTCGACCGAGGTGATCCAGAGAAGTCGACTCGACCAAGGCGAACACCTGGGACGCGGCGAGAATATTTTATTCTTGGCTGAGATCTTTTATCTTTGGAAAGAGATCTTATACTTTTGGGCTTGGCTCCTGGAAGGAAGAAGATATGCTAGATCATATATTTTACCTATTTTTATGGGAAGAGATCTTTCTAAGATATCTTATCTTTGGAGAGTAATTTTCCTATAAAAAGGGTTGGATTTTCCACAAATCCATATCCCGCATAGCATGCTATACCACCGATCAGGGTTTATACACCGCAGCAGCCATACTCCAGTTGGGAGATTCGAAGAACCTTTTTGAAGGTTGAAGGAAGATGAAGTCTATAGCTTTTATAGCTTTTGAAGGGTTTTCGTAAGATTATCTTAGATTCCCTTCCTTGTTGTCTTGCCTTGTTGGATTTCTATCCAAGGAACGCTTTGTTGTGATATTTGATTCAGTTATTGAAGTCTTTTCATCAAATTCTTCTTGTTCAAATATTGACTTTCTTCCCATATACTTGATTAATACTTTCATGATGATGAGTGGCTAATTTCTTTGTGTGATTCTAGGGTGATTGGCTGAAGGTTGTGGGAAAAACAATGATAGAATGATCTTAATCACAGTAGGACCCTGAAAGTTCGAGTCTTTAACCTTAACCCTAAGCATCTCGCTCAGTCGATGAACATCTCGGCCAGGGTGGAATTTGGCTGACCGAGGTGACTTATCTGATCCGAAACTGAGAGTTAAGTGTTAGAGTTTGCCAAATCCTATTCTTATTACACCTTTCCTGGTTCAACGCAAGCTTAGGATGAGACTTACCCGGTAATTCCTTAGTTTGTGTACCTAAGATCATAAGTGTAAGTAATAAAGGTTTGTCCTTTATTGGGGTTTGAGTGTGCTTTCATCCCATCTTTGTGAGTTAGCCTGAGACTTACCCGGTAAAGGTTGATTCTATTCCCTTAGATGGTGTGTTAGTTTGAGATTATAGTTCTTTATCTTGATTCCTTGAGACTTACCCGGTAATTGGAGTTACGGTTTAGGATTAGTGAGTAGTGAGACTTACCCGGTGATCTATTCCACTTTAGTAACATCTTCCCCATGCAAAAACCTCAGCTTTGTCCACTTATCTTTAGATCTTGAGTTGGAACCACAACTAGATGCTTTAATCCCTAGAATTGCATATTTCCTTTATTGACTTCTGTATCATCTTTGATTGTTTTGATTACTTGTGGTTAGTAATTGCTTAAGCATACCGTAATTGGACTTTGTTTCACTAAGTCCCTGTGATCGACCCCTGGAATTCCTTGCTTTTTACTACGATTGACCCGTACACTGCGGGTTCGCATCCTTGTTTTAAGCTTACATCTAGGGTTATAAATTTAAAGCTTGCACACACCGTTTGGAGCGAACAGAGGCGAGTTAGCTTTCCGGATACAAGTCTTACAAATTCAAGTGCTGCTCAACTCACTACGCTCAACAATGAAGTCAAGGCTTTGAAGGAGCTTTTGTTAGCTCAAACTAAAAAGGAGCAAGATGCTGAATACGTGGGGAGAGGAAACTATCGAGAACCGAGAAACAACAACAATTACAACAACAACAACAACAACAACAACAGGAATTTCAACAACAATTGGAAATTAAATCAACAAAATCCCGGTAACCCTTATTCTCATGCTGAAAGTGCTCTTAACCCCCCCCTTCTTATTCTACTCCATTGAGGAGCCAAGAGCCGTCATCAAGCTCATCCCAGCAGCCCAAGGAGAAGCGGACTCTGTGCTGGAACTATTTTGATAAAGCTCAACGCTATAGAAAATTCTATGAACTCGTTTTTGAAGGTACAAAAAGCTTTAAATCAATAACTTTTCAACAAGGCTAATGAAGCACCAAGAGATCTTGGTAAACTTCCAAGAAGGAGAGAGAACAACCCAAAAGGGCAGGTCTTGACAATAACCACATGTAGTGGATTGAAGACTACAGATCCATTACCTCGGTCAGACCACGATGAGACGAAGAACACCTCGGTCGAGGTGCCAACCAAGATGGAGCCCAAGAAAGCGAAAGAAAAGGCTGATGTTTATGTTCCACCACCTGCTTACAAACCTCCGCTCCCGTTCTCTCAGTCTAGGGCGCGGGAACATCTAGACAAGAACTTTGGTAAGTTTCTTGAACTTATGAATAAGCTACATATTAACATCTCTTCCATTGATGTTATCCTAGGAATGCCCGCCTATGGGAAGTTTCTGAAAAAGATCTTGTCAAGGAAGAGAAAGCTGGAAGACTTTGGAGAAGTACGGATGACCTCTAGATCTCCAGAGCTCATTCAAATCATGAAGGAGAAAATGCCGCTTAAGTTGAGAGATCCCGGTTCATTTTGTATTCCCATCCAAGTTGGGTATGTGACTTATGATGCACTTTGTGATCTCGGATCTAGTGTGAGCATCATCCCTCTGGCACTTTGTGAGAAGATCGGCCTTGAAGATCCCAAGCCCATGAAGATGACGTTATACATGGAGGATCGTTCCATTACCCGTCCCGTTGGAATCTTTCAGGACGTTCCCGTCAAGCTAGGTAATTTCTATATACCTATAGACTTTGTTGTGTTGGACATTCCCGCAGATTATCCCATTCTATCATTCTCGGAAGAACATTTCTCGCAACATTGGGTTGCAACGTTGATTGTAAGAATGCCAAGTTGTCGTTCAACATTGGCGGTGATCATGTAGAGTTTGCAATTTTGGCTACAATGAAAGGAGAGCCTTTGGAAGATGACATCTTCAACATCTATGATTAAGAAGATTCTCGAGAATTGGTGAGCTCTATCCTTGTTAAAGATCCTCTTGAAAAAGTTTTGAGTTTAATATGATGGAGGAAGGTGTAGATATTTTGCATGATGCAAATGTACGAAGCTTGGAAGCATTGGAAGTAGATCCAGGAGCTGGATTCGATAAGCTCATTCAGGAGACGAAAAATACATTAGGTTTTGGTCCCAGTTCCAGTTCCTCGACCGAAATGGTTTCGGAGCAAGCGAGGTGACCTTCTCTGGAGAACACCTCGGTCCATCATCTCGGTCCATGAACGAGATAGCCTCCAAATCAAGCGAGATAGAGACAATTGAGGACCACCTCGGTCTAGCACCTCGGCCTAACCCTAGATGCCTTGAGAAGGACGATTTATTTTGTGATGACTATTCGCAGTTGGTGGAGCATTGGCTTTGCTAGGTTTCTGATGGTAAGGAGCCTTGGTATGTTGATATTGTTAATTATGTTGTTTGTTAGGAAGTACCTCCAAGATTGACATACGCTCAAAGGAAGAAATTCTTCAAAGACGTACGTCACTACTATTGGAATGAACCCCTACTCTTCGAGAGAGGTCCGGATGGGATGCTTCGACGGTGCGTTCTGGAGGATGAAACTGCTAGTGTCAAACGTAATTGCCACTCACTTCCTTGTGGAGGGCATGCTAGCGCTCATAAAACATGCGCTAAGGTACTACGTTCCGGTTTCTTTTGGCCTACATTATTTAAGGATGTGCAATCGTTTGTTGTCTTTTGTGATGCATGCCAAAGATCAAGGAATTTGTCTAGAAAGAATGAGATGCCACTAAACAATATTCAGGAAGTTGAAATCTTTGATGTATAAGAGTTGATTTCATGGGACCTTTCCCATCATCCGCGGGGAACCTCTACATCCTCTTAGCTGTTGATTAATTTTCTAGATGGGTGGAAGTCATTGCCTCTCCCACTAATGACACCATGGTGGTTGTGAAGTTATTCAATAGAACTATCTTTCGACGGTTTGGGACACCGTGCATCATCATCAGCGACGAAGGGACAAATTTTATCAACCGAAAGTTCAAGGCACGTCTATCAAAGTATGGGGTAACCCACAAGGTATTAACCCCTTATCACCCTTAAACTAGTGGGCAGGTGGAGATCTTTAATAGAGAAATCAAGGCAATTTGGGAGAAGACCGTTTCAAGGACAAGAAAGGATTCGTCCATGAAGCTGGACGATGCTCTTTGGGCTTATAAGACTGCATTCAAGACTCCCAATGGTATCACCCCTTCCAATTTGTTATATGGGAAGTCTTGTCATCTTCCCGTTGAGCTGGAGTACAAGGCATATTAGGTGATCAAGTGGCTGAATTTCGACATCAAGGAAGCTGGAGAGAAGAGACTTTTAGACATCAATGAGCTGGAAGACTTGCGCTTAAACGCTTATGAGAATGCCAAAATCTACAAAGAAAGAACAAAGAGATGGCATGACAAGTATATCATTCCTAAGGAGCTTAAAGAAGGGGATCTTGTTCTACTCTTCAACTACCGCCTCCGCCTCTTTCCAGGTAAGTTGAAATCTAGATGGATAGGACCTTACGTTGTGAAAATTGTATTTCCCCATGGTGAAGTTGAAGTATGGAGTGAAGCTAGTGGAAGCTTTAAGGTCAACGGTCATAGGTTGAAGAAATATCAACCGGAAGTTCCGGCTGAGGAGATCGCACCTTTGCACCTTGTTTGAGATGGCGTATGGTCCAGCTAGCGGCCCTAAACCAAGCGCTTCTTGGGAGGCAACCCAAGATATTGCTTTCTTTTCCCTTTTTCTAGTTTAGTTTATATAGTTTGCTTGTGTTTTGTGTGTCCTCCTATACAGGAATCAGGTATTCTCTAAGAAGAAATTACAACTCAAGAGCTACATGGAAGGACTGACGTTCGAGAAATTGAGAAGACGGAGTTTGACTGAGACACATCTCGGGTGCTGTCAGAGTGCCTTGACCGAAGTGTTCTCCGTCAACTGAGGTGCCTAGGTCTAACAACCACCTCGCTCTGACACCTCGGTCCGCCTAGGAACAGCTCGATCGAGGTGAAATCAAATTCAGCGAGGGGTATAAAGAGGGCCCGACATTTCTGTCTCCTCTCACCTTCCTCCCTCTCTTTGTCCCCCTCGACCGCGGTGACCCCTTGCTCAAAAATACTCAAATCAAGTCCATTTTCATAGATTTTAGGCTTCAAATCCACAAGTGAAGTACGGTTGTCAGTTTACAAGCATCAAACAGCGCAAACATCGACTGGAATCTGTGCATTTGGGGTATTTCATCCAAAACCCTAACATGGTTCTTTTTCTTCGATTCCGCTCAGATTTGGCTTTGGTTGCCAATGTTTGTTGTTGAAAAATATATAAGTACCCCTTAGGAAGCAGTTGGTAGTGATATTTGGGGGAAAAGCTTGCAGTTTTTAGATTTCGATTCGCCTAGCGCCTTCGCCTCGGTTGACCCTTCTACGTCTCGGCCGAGGTGTTCTTGATCCGACTGAGGTGAATTTGAATGATAAGTAATCCAAGGAGTTCTGATCGCCAGTTGTCCCTGAGGGGTAGGGCAAGCAGTTCCTACCACTCTTCTCCTTCTCCTCCTCCACAACCCACAGTCTTGGTGATCCACGAGCGATTCTAGCAGGACTTTGATAGGATTTATGTGTGCCCCATTGTTGCCCCACGTTATGTTGATGTTATTGACTTCGAGTGCCTTCATGTGGTGGAGGACTTGAAGAAGATGATCTCCATTGTTGGCCCTGAGGATTTTATGGCCATTCGAGCGCTAGCTTATTTGGAGCTGACATTAAAGTTTTTGAGCTCAGTTGTCTACATGCCGGAGCATTGAGGAATCAAGTACCGGCTGTTGAACAAGAACTACATCGTTCCCTTGGAGCAGTTTGGGGAGATTTTTGGATTTCCTACCCCCACAGCGACAAATTTTGCTTCTCGAGCGGAGGCTCGTAGTTTTTGGGGAGAGATTTCTTACATGACTGACCACCGTGACACTATATTATGAGTTCTCTCACATTCTTCTTGGATTTGATACTTTGTTTTTATCAAAATTACGTTGGATTTGAAGGTTGACACCACATTATGAGTTCTCTCACATTCTTCTTGGAATGATTAAGGCACTTCATTCTCTTCTTCTTCTTCTTCTTGATCATGTTTTAGCCCCTCATATACATATTTGCCTCCCTTTACCTATCCGGAATTTGGATGCAGTTGATGAAAAGCATGTGAAGTTAAGATCTTGGCTGAAAATGTTAGAAAAAAATAGGTATGAGGACGTTGATCTTGATGATAAGTAACTCGGCACCACTCACATAGCCGGGTGTTTGTGTCTTGTCAAAGTCGGATTGATCGATAGTCCTAACGGGTCATGGTATGTGCATCAAGGGTTTGAGGCATCTCGAGAAATTGATGATTGTTGATCTCATAAGCTTCGGTTATTGTGCACCTCTGTCCATGTTCTCAAAAGTAAAGAAAAAAAGTGAAAATAAGCAAAGCTTAGTGGTGGAAGATGTTGTGATTCAAAGAAGTGAAGTAAATATCCTATTCCCGGATTCTAGCACCACATTACCCTATATACATCCCACCCTAGCACGTTTCTTGACCTCTTTTGGAAGCCCTTGAGACCTTGAGTATGTTGATCTTGATGATAAGTAACTCGGCACCACTCACATAGCCGGGTGTTTGTGTCTTGTCAAAGTCGGATTGATCGATAGTCCTAACGGGTCATGGTATGTGCATCAAGGTTTTGAGGCATCTCGAGAAATTGATGATTGTTGATCTCATAAGCTTCGGTTATTGTGCACCTCTGTCCATGTTCTCAAAAGTAAAGAAAAAAAGTGAAAATAAGCAAAGCTTATTGGTGGAAGATGTTGTGATTCTAAGAAGTGAAGTAAAATATCCTATTCCCGGATTCTAGCACCACATTACCCTATATACATCCCACCCTATCACGTTTCTTGACCTCTTTTGGAAGCCCTTGAGACCTTGAGTATGTTGATCTTGATGATAAGTAACTCGGCACCACTCACATAGCCGGGTGTTTGTGTCTTGTCAAAGTCGGATTGATCGATAGTCCTAACGGGTCATGGTATGTGCATCAAGGGTTTGAGGCATCTCAAGAAATTGATGATTGTTGATCTCATAAGCTTCGGTTATTGTGCACCTTTGTCAATGTTCTCAAAAGTATAGAAAAAAAGTGAAAATAAGCAAAGCTTATTGGTGGAAGATGTTGTGATTCAAAGAAGTGAAGTAAATATCCTATTCCCGGATTCTAGCACCACATTACCCTATATACATCCCACCCTAGCACGTTTCTTGACCTCTTTTGGAAGTCCTTGAGACCTTGAGTATGTTGATTGACTTGGTGGTTTAAACTGGATTATACATGATTAATTTCGATAAATATGATTTATTATGCATTCTATGATTTAATGCGAAGATGAACCGCTTTGTTATATTTGTAAATTGTTTTGATCATGTCTTGATTTTTTTGCTATGAAGCATTCTCTTAGGGTGATCTATGAATGGAGCGCACCACCAAAAGGTTTTGTAAAGTGTTTTTCATTGATCTTTTTGATGACTTATAATCCATTCTATCTTGTATCTAAGATTTGAATCTTGCTTGGGGCCAAGCAAGGGCCAAGTATGGGGTATTTTGATAACATGTATTATAGTCTATATTTCGGGATTGGTTTGGACATTTTATCTTCATAAATCTTTATGCATGGATGTATATTCTTGATCATTATGTTGTTTTGTTTACCTTTGCAAGAGTCGAGGTCTACACCTAGTTTTGTTGTAATTTAGGGAAAATAACACGTTTTGGAGCGATATGGAGCTAAGGGATCTAAGGAGTCATTGGAGCTACATTATGGAACATTGAGGAGCTACAGGAAAAGCTTAGGAACCATGAAAGCTGGACAGAAGTTTGATTTTGGACCAAATTGGAGAGATTTGCACGTAGTTGAGGATCACCTCGGATGGTTACAGTACTATCTCGACCGAGGTGACTCTGCTGGGCTGGATCGAGACGGTTGGCCCACAACCCATAAGATCTTTTATTCATGGCTGAAGATCTTTTATTTTTGGCAATTGATTTTCCTGTATATTGGGATGGATTTTCTAGTTGGAAGCATGTCTAGTTGGTTGATTAGTTTGGAAGACTGAAGATATTTCAAGAAAGGAAGGAAGTTGACTGTGAAGATAAAGTTGAAGGCTTTTGAAGGAAGTTGTAAGGTTTTCTTACATTGTTTGATTGTTGTCTTTTGGTTTGTGATTGAAGAACACATTTTGCTGTTTGTTTGATCGTTCGATTGAGTGATTATTGAGACCTTTGTGTTATGGTTTTCTTTTTTGATATTGATTCCCTTTTCATATATTTGATTATTGTTATCATGATGATTATTGGCTAAGTTATTTGTGCGATTCTAGGGTGATTGGCTGAAATTTGTGGGAAAGGAGATGAAAGAATGAGTCTTTATCCCAGTGGACCCTGAAAGCTCGAGCCATACCTTAACCGAACCTCACCTCCGTCTGTTCGTAGAACATCTCAACCGAGATGGAACCTTACCTCGGTCCGTTCAGTTCGCAAATCTTATCCTTGTTGCACCTTTCCTGGTCCATCCGCAAGCCTAGGATGAGACTTACCCGGTGATTCCTTTGCTTGTATACCCAAGATCATAAGTGCTAGGTAATAAAGGTTTATCCTTTATTAGGATTTGAGTGTGCCCTCATCCCACCTTTGAGAGTTAGCCTGAGACTTACCCGGTAAAGGTTAGTTCTATCCCCTTAGGTGGTGTGTTGGTTTGAGATTATAGTTCCTTTCCTTGGTTCCTTTAGACTTACCCGGTGAGAGGATCTTTGGTTTGGGATAGCAGGTAGTGAGACTTACCCGGTGATCTATTCCAACCTTAGTGATACGTTCGCTTTGTAAAACTCAGCTTTGTCCACGTTATCCTTTGAGATCTCGAGTCGGAACCACAACTGGATGCTTTGACCACTAGAATCTGCATTTTCTTTATCTAATTATTACATTATCTTTGCTTTGTTGCATGTTTTTGATTGACAACTTGAATTGTTGTGCTTTGTTTCACCATAGTCCAGGTGTTCGACCTTGGAGTATTTGCCGGTATCACAATTGATCCGTACACTACGGGTTCGCATATTGTTTCAGGCTTATATTTTAGGTTATAAATTTACAACTATATCATTCACCATACACACATGTCTGAGAGCGAAAAATAAGCAGTCATGAAATGCAGACTCGTACCTAGGGCGGCATGCACTTGCTGCAAGAACGTCGAAGTGAACTGTCCGTCTCTATCAAAGACTATACTCCTAGGTACTACATGAATTTTCACTATCTGTCTCGTGAACTCCTCTGTCAATCGACTTAGCGGACAAGTTTCCTTGATCTGAATGAAACGTGTGGTCTTCATCATTCGATGTACTATAACCTAGATGACATCAAAACTGCAACTCAGTCTCAAACCGGTCACAAAATCCATCGAGATATCCTCTCACTTCCATTGAGGAACGGGAAGTGAGTGTAGCTCTCCTCTTCGTCGGTGGTGCTCGATCTTGACCTGTTGACAGGTCGTACACTGAGCGACATATCTTGTCATGTATGGCTTCAAACCTCCCCACCAGTATGAGCGTTTGATGTCCTAATACATCTTACTCGCACCGGGATGCACTGAGTAAGGTGTAGAGTGAGCCTCTTGTTGGATCTGTTGTCTCAGCTCTCGATCTAAGGGTACACACGCACTCCTGGCGTCTCAAAACTCCATCGGCACCAACTGCAAACTATGGCGCATCTCCTCAAGACATCCTGTCTCGGATCCGTGTCAAAGTTGGGCAACTCTCCTACTTCTGTTGGATTTCCACCAACAAATCAAATAACACCACCATGGTGGACAACTGGCTATCGGAATCTGGGAAGTAGATATCAATCTCTACCCATGCCAAGTCTCGCTGTAACTGATGTTGAGCTGTCATCCGAGCGATCACCATCTCCTGGGGAGTCTTCCTACTTAGGGCATCAGCTAACACATTCGCCTTATGTGGGTCATATAAGAACTCAAGATCAAAGTCCTTGATCATCTCCAAGCATCTTCTCTGGCAGTTATTTAACTCCCGCTGAGTGAATATATACTTCAGACTCTTATGGTCTGTGAATATCTGACACGCAACTCCGTACAGATAATGCCTCCGGATCTCGAAAGCGTGAAAAACAGTAGCCAACTCCACATCATGGGTAGGGTAATTCTCCTCATACGTCTTCATCCGCCTAGACATGTAAGCAATCACCTTACCCCTCTGCATAAGAACACATCCCAAGCCTAGCTTGGATGCATCGTTGTAAACCACAAAATCCTCGATGCCCTATGACTGAGCTAAGATACGAGTTGAGGTCAACCTCTTCTTCAGCTCCTCAAAGCTCTGCTGGCACGACTCGAACCACACAAACCTCGTAGACATCCTTAGTAAGGAAGTGAGCAGTCGGACGATAATTGAAAAGTCCTCAACAAAGTGACGGTAGTAGTCCGTCAATCCTAGGAAGCTGCGTACCTCCTTGACATTCCTAGGAGGCGGACAAGATGCTACAGACTCGATCTTCGCCAGATCTACCTTGATCCCTTCGGCGGAAGAAATGTGACCAAGGAATGCCACCTCAGACATTCAAAACTCACACTTAGATAGCTTGGCATAAAGCTCTCTATCTTACAGAACTCGAAGTACGACCCTCAAGTGTCCAACATGCTTCTCTTTGCTGCAAGAGTATACTAGAATGGCGTCTATGAAGACAATTATAAGCTGGTCAAATAAGTCAATGAAGATGTTGTTCATTAACTTCATGAATACTTCGGGCGCATTCATGAGCCCGAGAGGCATCACTACAAATTCATAGTGGCCGTATCTGGTCCGAAATGTCGTCTTGACTATGTCCTGCTCCCTCACCCTCAGCTAGTGATATCCGGATCTCAGATCGATCCGTGAAAATACTGAAGCTCCATGCAGTTGATCCAAAAGATCGATGATACGGGGTAATGGGTACTTATTCTTGATCGTCACCTTGTTAAGCTCTCGGTAATCAATACATAACCTCATCGACCCGTCTTTCTTCCTAACGAAGAGAACTGGTGCGCCCCAAGGAGATACACTAGGGCGGATGAAGACCTTCTCAACTAACTCCTCGAGCTGCTGTTAGCATGAAATATTGTGATATTTTAGGCACGTTTTCTAATCGTATTTGATTCATATTGATAGTCTTTGATTGAGCTTTGTGCATATGTGAGCTAGTATTGCCTATATTGTCGATATGGATGTCTACACGAGTTCTATGTTGATTATAGGTGATTTGGAGCTATTTCCGAACGGAATCGAGCAAAGGAGAGTTGAGTTGATATGTCCATAGATCGAGGACACCTTTTGGAAGCAATTTGGAGTCTTAGATTGAGGAATGCACGAATGAAGGCAAGAACCACGTTCTCACCCTAAATTACGGCCGTGGATTTTGAGTCAGAATTCGATGTTCATTCCAGGAGATATTACGGCCGTGGAACTAACCGTAGTAGTTTCCACGCCCTAAATTACGGTCGTGAAAAGATTCCACGACCGTGATTTTGGCGAATCTTTTCGCCATGTTTCGAAGCCACGATCTTTTGAAGATTGGGCCGGGCCGACATTTTGCCCTGCATTATAAAATAGACGGATGAGGCAAGATTCCGTCACCTCGCTTACGACCTTTCAACCCTCGCTTAGCGGCAAAACGCAAAAACCCTCATCTTGGAGGTAATTTGGAGATCTCATTGAAGATCAAAGTTCGTATTGAAGAGTTGCTGTTTGTGATCTTCGTGTTTGTGGAAGATCGAAGTTCTTGGAGGATTTTGCAAGAAGATCTCTCTTCTTGTTTAGGTTTGATTCAGAATCGGATTGACATCCCGTTTCTCTTCTTTCCTAAAGATTGTGATTGCTTGGTCCGTTTTGAATCTTTGGATAAACACTTGTTCTTGATTGTGATTCTGAGATTCACTTGAAGATTATTGATAGTTCTTGAAAGTTTTCATCTTTTATCTCTTAATTCTTGAATCAATATCAATATGACAGTTATTGGCTAAAAACCCTTAACAATTCTAAGGTGAAGGGTTGATAGTTGTGGCTTAGATGATGATAGATCGATCGTAAACAGATTAGACCCTGAGAGTTAGAGAATTATCGCCGACAACCCTAAATCACGGGCTGTTCTTGAATTCCACGACCGTGGAATCTCAAGATCCAACCGTAATTTCCCTAAGTCTACGAGCTTGCTTTTACTTTAATCCAAAGTTAAAGATTTGTTTTAACTTAGTTTAGACTTGTCTTTTCTAGGTGGTAGTGAAGCCTCAACAACCTCTACCTCGATTGTGAGCCTCAACAACCTCAATCGGATAAGTTAGTCTTGATCTTTAGATTATAAGTTTGGGTATTTGATACTAATCCTTGCCTTTAGAATCTTTCTATATTGAGTCTCAACAACCTGTATAGGGAGTGTCTTTTAGGTGAATTACATAAGGTTTTTGGAACCTCAACCGTACGATTACCTTACATTAGTATACCCTTGCATATCTCGACTCTGTCTTTATATCATTAGTATATCTTGAATCAATTGCCACAGCTGGATACTTGGATCTTTAGGATTGTTGTTTTCCCGATAATTTGCAAACTCCCATATTCACTTGCTTGATAACCTGCGATCGAGTTCGTTCCACCCAAATCCCTGTGTTCGATACTCTGGAATTCTTGCTAATCTACGTCGATCCGTACACTGCGGGTTCGCTTGCTTGATTCTAGTTTTATAAATTTAAAGCTTATTTGCACACACCTCTAGGGGCGAACAAGTTTTTGGCGCCGTTGCCGGGGATTTGGCTTCGTCCGAATCCGGTAGCCGGTTGTCAAGCTTGGGAGCTTGCTCTCGTTATTTGATTTTTCTTTGAGTGCATGCGCAGGTCTAGGAACACCGAAGATCTCTTACCCCTTGATCAAGAGCTAGAGAAAACCTTGAGGCAAAAGCGCAAGGAAAGGAAGATGGCTGAAGAAAACGAGCACAATCTTCAAACTAAGTTGGCAGAGAAAGAAGCTCAACTCCGATGGAATGAGACTCTCCTCCAGGATGAGATGGATCGTCATCAAACTCAAGTTAACGGTCTACAAGACATGATCGTCCAAATGAAGATAAAAATGAGCGATCTTGAAGATAAGGTGGGCAAGAAGTCCTCGAGAAGGAGAACAAGGTCTAGAAGAAGAAACCACTCATCCACCGATGATAGTGATTCTTCCATGCCTCCGCTAGAAGAGATTGATCCCACGATCAATATAAATCCTTTCAATCCACAAGGAGCTGCTAACCGCCGCATTCCACCTAGGAACGCGAGGGTCGAACGTGTGGATAATGAGCCGAGAACTCTTGGCCAGCGGATGGATCCGACACAACAACCACGCCGCTTAGGTGTGAATTTTGATGCTGAAGATGTACAAGGGTTTAGCTTTAACCCTCAAGTTATCACTCTTGTTCGCTAAAGTCAGTTTGGCGGTACAAGCGCTGAATCTCCACACCAACACTTGCAAAACTTTGAGTGTATGATGGAGACGATGAGACCAAAGAGCGCTACTACCAACAGCTATAAGCTCAAACCTTTCTTTTTCTCCTTGAAAGGGAAAGCGCTATCTTGGTACCAAGCTCTTCCTAGTGGGAAACTAGAAACATGGGAAGACCTCTCCGCAGAGTTTCTCACCAAATTCTTTCCGCCATCCAAAACGGCGGAACTTAGAGGTAAGATTAATGCTTTTTCTATGAGACCTAACGAAAGTTTGTTTCAATCTTGGGAAAGGTTTCAGGATTTGCTCTTGGATTGCCCTCATCATGGCATATCCAAGCTTGCCTTGCTGGAGATTTACTACAAAGGGCTGGATGCGGGAACGCAATTCAACCTCCAATCCCTCTCATGTGGAACGTTCATGGACATGAGAGAAGATGACGCTTGGGACTTCATTGAGAAGCAAGCAAGAGTCATAGAGAAGTATTCCCACCGGAAAGTGGAGGGAAATCGTGTGGAGCAAGGAGCAAAGCTCACACATGAAGCTCAAAATCAGATTTTCTCCCTCAACAATGAGATCAAAGAGTTGAAGGAGACTATCAAGACCAACTTCCCAAAGCAACAAGAGAAGGATGTTGGCTATTTGGGCAACAACAACGGCGGTGATAACACCAACCGCAACAACAATAACCGGAACAATAACCGGAATAACAATTGGAATGGAAACAACAACAACCGGAACAACAACAATTGGAACAACAATCGGGGTTCGAACAACAACAATTGGCGCTCCAATCAACAAAATTCCGATAACTCCTATCCTTCCAATTCCAATTCACTAATTCCACCCTCTTCTTCCTCTACTCCTTTGAAAAGTCAGGGGCAATCATCAAATGGAGGAAACAATACGGGAAAGGAGAAGCCGGATCCCATGTTGGAAACAATCTTGGGAAAGCTTCAAGGGTTGGAGAACCGCATCATCAAGGTTGATGATCAAATTTCTAAGGTTGACAAAGCTCAAAAGGTTTTGGAAAACCAAATGTTCAACCATGCGGAGGAAGTTCCTAGAAATCAAGGGAAACTTCCAGGAAAAACGGAGGACAACCCTAAGGGAAGGGTAATGGCGATTACAACTAGGAGCGGAGTGACTACCACCGATCCGCAGCCTACGTTCGTTGAAGTCCCCGTAGAGAAGGGCAAAGAAAAGGGGAAGGAGAAGGAAGACGTCTATGTTCCTCCTCCAGCTTTCAAACCTCCCCTACCGTTCCCTCAATCTAGAGCGCGAGCGCGCCTAGATAAACAATTTGGTAAGTTTATAGAACTCATGAGCAAGCTGCATATTAATATACCTTTCATTGATGCCATTGTAGGTATGCCGGCTTATGGCAAGTTCTTGAAGGAGCTCCTCTCTAACAAGAGGAAGCTAGAAGATTTTGGTGAAGTCAAGATGAGTTCGGATTCTTCGGATCTCATCAAGACTATGAAGGAGAAAATGCCCCCAAAGCTTAAAGATCCGGGGTCATTTTGCATTCCCATTGGAGTGGGAGAGGTCACATATGACGCTTTATGTGACTTGGGAGCAAGTGTGAGCATCATACCACTTGCATTGTGCAGGAAGATCGGTTTAGGCGACCCTAAACCGGTGAAGATGACGTTATACATGGCGGATCGATCCATTACTCGCCCCGTCGGCATTGTAGAAGACGTCCCGGTCAAGCTAGGCAAGTTCTTTGTTCCCATTGATTTTGTCGTGCTTGACATTCCTGCGGATAGTCCGGTCCCGATCATACTCGGAAGGCCGTTTCTTGCAACTTCTGGCTGCATGGTCGATTGCAAGAATGGGAGGCTCGCTTTTGATATTGGGGAAGAGAAAGTAGAATTCGTTCTTTCCACTCTAGTGAAGGAGCCAATCTTTGATGAGGATATTTACAATGTCCAAGACGAAGAAGGTTTATCTAGGGAAGAGGTAAGTGCAATTCTCTTTAACGATCCTTTGCAAAAGGTTATTACTATGAGTCTAACCGATGTAGGAGAAGAGGAAGAGTGCAAAGAGGAAATTAAAGCCTTAGGAGCACAAGAAGAGATGTATGAAGTGGAGTTTGAGAAACTCCACGATGAGGCTGAAAATACTCGAATCCACGGTCATACTCTGTATTCCACGACCGTGGATTCCACGACCAAAATCAACCTCCATTCCAGAGGATATTACGGCCGTGGAACTCCAGAGGAGACCGTAATTTTGGCCGTGGAAGATGGTGATCGGCATACTTCTTCAACTTCTTCTAATTCTTCTCCAAACCATCCAACCTCCTTAGAAACTTCTAAGGAAACATCGGAAGCTCCTCAAGGATCATTGGAAGCTCCGAAAGCAATGGAACTCAAACCACTTCCTACTCATCTAAGGTACGCTTTTCTTGGATCTAATTCCACCTTCCCGGTTATCGTTAGTTCCGAATTAAGCATAGATGAACATGAACAGCTCATGATTGTCCTTAGGAAACATAGAAAAGCCATAGGCTATACTATTGAGGACTTAGTAGGAATTAAACCCTCCCTATGCATGCATAAGATACTAATGGAGGAGGACTTTAGAACTTCAAGACAACCTCAAAGGCGGTTAAATCCGACCATGAAGGAGGTTGTCAAGAAGGAAATTCTTAAACTTCTTGATGCAGGTATCATCTATCCTATCTCCGATAGCAAGTGGGTGAGCCCAGTTCAAGTAGTTCCGAAGAAGGGAGGAATGACAGTCATCACCAATAAGAACAACGAACTCATTCCTACCCGAACTGTAACTGGATGGCGAATGTGCATAGACTACCGCAAGCTCAACAATGCAACGCGGAAGGATCACTTTCCATTGCCATTCATCGATCAAATGCTTGAAAGGTTAGCACAACATTCATACTTTTGCTACCTTGACGGCTATAGTGGTTTCTTTCAGATCCCGATACATCCGGATGATCAAGAGAAGACTACATTCACGTGCCCTTGGGGTACGTTCGCTTATAGGAGAATGCCGTTCGGGCTTTGCAACGCCCCAGCCACCTTTCAACGGTGCATGATGGCCATCTTCTCCGAATATGTAGAGGAAATCATGGAAGTCTTCATGGACGACTTCTCCGTTTACGGTTCCTCTTTTAACGATTGTCTTTCTAACCTTTCTCTTGTTTTGCAAAGATGTGAAGACACTAACCTAGTTCTTAATTGGGAGAAGTGTCAATTCATGGTTAAGGAAGGAATCGTGTTAGGTCACTTAGTCTCTAGTAGAGGGATAGAGGTAGACAAAGCTAAAATAGAGACCATAGAGAAACTTCCTCCCCCAATTTCGGTGAAGGGAATAAGAAGTTTCCTAGGACATGCTGGATTTTATAGACGTTTCATTCAGGACTTTTCTAAGATATCAAAACCTCTCACTAATCTATTGATGAAGGATGCGGTTTTTGAGTTTTCACAGGAATGTCTAGATGCGTTCAACACCATTCGGCAAGCTCTAATTTCAGCACCCATTATCCAACCCCCGGATTGGACTCTCCCTTTCGAGATTATGTGTGATGCTAGTGACGTAGCCATTGGAGCTGTTCTTGGGCAACGAAAGGAAGGACGAACCCACGCCATATACTATGCTAGCAAGACGCTAGACGAAGCCCAGCTCAACTACGCCACTACGGAAAAAGAGTTTCTAGCCATTGTCTACGCTATTGACAAGTTTCGCTCTTATCTTGTAGGTGCAAAGGTGATTATCTACACGGATCATGCTGCGATCCGGTACCTCCTTGCAAAGAAAGACGCGAAGCCAAGGCTAATTAGATGGATTCTTCTCCTACAAGAATTCGATCTTGAGATCCGCGACAAGAAAGGCTCGGAAAATTCTGTTGCGGATCATTTGAGTCGTCTAACACATCTAGAGGACGACCATTTACCCATTGATGACTCCTTCCCGGACGAACACCTACATATCATAGACGAGTGCATCAAGGTAATCTCCAAAGGTGACGAACCATGGTTTGCTGACTTCGTTAACTATTTGGTTTGCCAGGAGATACCACCCGGACTGTCATACGCACAAAGGAAGAAGTTCTTCAAGGACGTCCGAGAATACCATTGGAACGAGCCTCTCCTCTTCAAGAGAGGTCCGGATGGCATCATCCGGCGATGTGTGCCGGAAGATGAGATGCAAAGTGTCATCCGTCATTGTCATTCACTACCTTGTGGAGGACACGCTAGTTCGAACAAAACTAGCGCAAAGGTATTGCAATCTGGATTCTATTGGCCTACTTTATTTAAAGATGTGCAATCATTTGTTTCTTGTTGCGATGCTTGTCAAAGAACAGGCAATATCTCTAGGAGGAACGAGATGCCCCTCAACAACATCCAAGAGGTGGAGATTTTCGACGTTTGGGGAGTCGATTTCATGGGACCATTCCCTTCTTCTTGTGGAAACCAATACATACTATTGGCGGTAGATTACGTCTCTAGATGGGTCGAAGCAATTGCCTCTCCCACAAATGATGCCATGGTGGTGGTCAAGTTCTTCAACAAGACCATCTTTCCGCGATTCGGGACGCCAAGGACAATCATTAGTGATGGAGGTTCTCACTTCATAGCCCGTCGCTTTGAAGCTCTTCTAACCAAGTATGGGGTTACTCACAAGATCGCCACCCCTTACCATCCACAAACGAGTGGACAAGTTGAGATCTCAAATAGGGAGATCAAGGGAATTCTAGAGAAGACGGTTTCAAGGACTAGGAAGGATTGGTCCTTGAAACTAGATGATGCATTATGGGCATACCGGACTGCATACAAGACTCCCATAGGAACCACACCATACAACCTTGTGTATGGGAAGTCTTGTCATTTGCCGGTAGAGCTAGAGCACAAAGCGTT
Source organism: Fagopyrum homotropicum (assembly GCA_033239125.1). Lineage (NCBI taxonomy): Eukaryota > Viridiplantae > Streptophyta > Magnoliopsida > Caryophyllales > Polygonaceae > Fagopyrum > Fagopyrum homotropicum. The sequence continues at coordinate 35,500,717 of BSWB01000004.1, forward strand.
TTGGGCTATCAAATGGCTGAATTTCAGCATGAAGGAAGCGGGAGAGAAGCGTCTCCTAGACATCAACGAGCTGGATGAACTCCGTTTGAACGCCTATGAAAACGCTAAGATCTACAAGGAAAGAGCAAAGCGTTGGCATGATAAGCATATCATTCCAAAGGACTTCCAAGAAGGAGATCAAGTCCTCCTCTTCAATTCGAGACTTCGCCTCTTTCCAGGTAAGTTAAAATCTCGTTGGACTGGACCTTTTCTAATTAAGCGTATTTTCCCCCATGGTGCAGTTGAAGTATGGGGTGAAGCTAGTGGAAGTTTTAAGGTGAACGGCCAACGACTCAAGAAGTACTCGCCGGAACTCCAAGCTGAGGAGTTTGCACCTACCGCACTCGAATAAGTGCGAGATTGGTCTAGCTACGGACCTTAAACAAAGCGCTTCTTGGGAGGCAACCCAAGGTATTGCATTCTCGTTTTTGTTTTCGATTCATAGATTAGTTTAGAATAGACGTTTTCGCTTTGTTTTGCCTCGATTTCTTCCGGTATGTTCGTGTTTTTGGTTGTAGGAATGATGGAAAAGGAGAAAGGAGGGATAATGTCAAAGAAAAGCGACGAAATTTGGACTTTGAAGCTTTACAGAGGGTTCCACGGTCTAAATCACGGTCGTCATAGCTACAGTGGCCGTAATTCTCAAAAGCCTGTGAAAAATCACCAAAACCACGGGTCCGTACATTTCCACGGCCGTGGAATGCCCCGACAGACCGTGATTTTTGAAATTTTGCCTGCGAGTATAAAAGCCACACTTCATCACAAAAACACCACAATCCTTCCCCAATTCCACGACCTAGATACCGAAAACACGAACCCTCTCCAAATTCTTCATTTTCTAATCGTTTTCAACGATTCTTCGTCCTAAACTGCAGCAAATCCAACCACGAACAAGATTCAAGCAACAAATCGAGTGGAAATCGATCAACAAACGCACATTTTGGATTTTTCAATCCGAAAAAGAGGTTAATTCTTTCTCTTCGATTCTCGCGGATTTGGTTCGTTTTTGCCATAGATTTTTAGAAAGAACTGACAAGGATTGGAAGGAATTAGATTAGGACTGCTTATTGTGGTGATATTTGGTGAATTTGCTGAGATTCACGAAATTCTGTAACGAATCACGGTCTCTGGAGGTTCCACGGCCGTGGTTTCTATAGAACAGACCGTGATTTTTGGAGAAAAATGGATTTCGTAAGGAGAGTTTCGGGAAGGATAAAGGAGAAGAAAGGGGACCAAAATAAGAAAAGAAAGGGCAACCCCTCCACATCTAGGGCACCACCACCCTCATCTCCCTCACCACCATCCTCACCTTCACCTCCATCTTCACCACCTCACCCTAGCATCCCAACCATACATGATGACCACCTAGCTGCATTTGAGAAGATAGAGAAGAGGGCAGTGATTGGCCCTAGGTATTTGTTGTTGGAGGATCTACATCCTCTCAACATAGTTGACGATCTTACATGGCTCTTGGATAGAGCCGGATTGACCGTCTTCACGAACATTCGTGAAGATGCCTATGAGGAGATCACCCGATAGGTTGTGACGTCTTTCGAGCACAGCCATGTTGATAGGACTGTCTCCTTCCGTCTCATGAATCGAGACTACCAGTTGAGTATAGTTGAGTTTGGAGCCATTTTCGGGTTCCATGAGACCTACAATGGTCGATTCCCTAGCGGTATCTACCCTAAGGATTTCTGGGAGGAGGTAGCCATGATCTACGCCGACGAGGACCGTTGGCAACCCGCTGATACCAAGGCTAGATTGATGTACCATCTAGCCTTGAAGATAGCTCACCGTGTTCTTTCGGAGTGTCTCTTTCCTAGGACGGAGACGCCCCAAAAGATCAAGACGGATGAGCTATTCCTGCTATACTGTATGCTCTACGGTCGCCGTGCAGATTGTGCTACTCTTTTGGCGGCTACAATGAGTAAATTGAAGAACAAGAGGAAGGGGAACATTGGTTATGGAGGGATAGTGACCCACATAGCTAGGACATTCGGAGTGGATTTTTCTGGTTGCACCCGCATACCCGCCGTACCTCTAGGATTACATGCGTTCATGGTTAGGGGACTCATCTTCCCCACACATAGAGGTCCGCCTTATGCGGGCATGCCCTGGGAGAGTAGGACAGGCAGGGGTATTGAGTGGCTGCCGGAGTATTCCATTGTGGCGGGACGCCACAATTGGAAGGAGACGTTCGCTGCGATGCATGCGAACAGGCTTGTAGCTCCCCCTTACGTTCCACCACCGGCTGAGGATGAGGAGGACATGGGAGAGCAGTACGAGAGTGGTGGAGGAGCAGAGCAGGAGTTCGGCACGTTTCCGGATCAGCCGGATGCGACCCAGGATGTACCTAGGCGCTCTCCACACCCAGCTAGAGTTTCAGGCTCGTCATCTCGCCGCGCCAGTGTGAGCGAGAGGCCCACATGGATGACTACACCTCCCACTTGGTACAGCACACCTCCTCCTTAGTCCACGACGCAGCCAGCAGCACCACCGCCACCACCAGCACCAGCACCAGCCGATGCCCCCACATGGTATGATCACGCCCCGGGATGGTATGAGAGGATGCCGGATTGGGCTACCGGACTTTCAGAGAGAGTCGGAGCATTAGAGATCCGGGCGGATGCTAGAGACGGACGCTTAGACGACCTTGACCATATGATGAGGGACGTCTACCGCCAGCAGTTTGGGCGGTACTATGATCCGAGTTTCTCTCCATTCCCACCTCCACCGGCACCGCAGTGATTGATGACCGGACAGCTCGTTTTTAGACATTCCCGCCACCACTTGTGAGTTTCTTTTTCTTTTCTTTCTTTTGTTCTTTCTTGTGAACATTAGGGACAATGTTCGTCCTAAGTATGGGGTGGGATGTACTAAATGTTTGTAATAACTCTACTCTATATGTTGCTTCCATTACGAGACTATCATTGCATGTTCATTGTATGTTACACGTTTCATTCTTGCATTGCATGAAAAGTGACTTGAAAAACCCATAAAAATTGAAAAATTTTGAAAATTTTGTGCTTCTAATGAATTAAGATGATTTCCATGATAATCACTACTTGTGAATTGAGTTTGATAACAATTGCATGCTTAAAAGGATTGTGAATCAAAAAGGATTTGAATGAATGAATTTTACCTCTTTTGCAAGTTTTATAATGTGAAAATGTTGCCTAAATCATGTTGAGAGATTGAAGTTGAAATCACATTATAAGTTCCTATACTTCTTGTTGAAATGATTAAGGCAATTCGATACTTTCTTTCTTCTTTCTTTGATCATCTAGCTCCTCATTGAAATATTAGCCTCCCTTACCTATCCGGGAATTTGGAGAAGTGAATGAGAAAAAGGCATGTTTGATGTGGGAGGGCCATGAGAGCAATTATTTGCAATCAATCGAATAGAAAGAAATTATAAGTTTGGGGAAGTCAATCATGACGATGAGTAACTCGGCACCATTCACATAGCCGGGTGTTTGTGTCTTGCCAAAGTCGGATTGAGCGATATTCCTAGCGGATTATGGTATGTGCGCTAAGGGTTTGAGGCATCTCTTGCAATTTTGAGAAACGCCAATCTCCTAGGCTTCGGTTTTTGTGCACCTCTATCCATAACTCCAAAAGTAAAGTCGAAAAAGAAGAGAGCAAAGCTCTAAGTGAAGTGTTGCGGAAACCGCAAAAGAAGAAGAAGGTAGTTGTCCACTTTCCCGGATTTATGCACCACTCTCCCTTAAAGTTTTCCCTTCCCTTCCATACTCTAGACCTTTTCTTTGAAAGTCCTTAAGATCAAAAGAATGTTATATGGCTTGGTGATCTAAATTGAAGTTCTTATGATTGATTTTGATAATATTTGAAGGTTATAGTGCTTGTTTGGAAGTTAAATTGATTCATGAGTTTTCTTTGCCTTTTACTCTCTAATCAAGTGTGTGAAAGTTTGAAAAACGATTGAAGCAAGGTTTGAGAATGATCTATTCTTTAGAAGTCACTTTCATCCAAAAGAAGGTACACATATTTCATCCTAACTCTTGTTTAAAACTTTTTGAAAGACCTTGCTTAGGGACAAGCAAGTGCTAAGTATGGGGTTATTTGTTAGCATGAAATATTGTGATATTTTAGGCACGTTTTCTAATCGTATTTGATTCATATTGATAGTCTTTGATTGAGCTTTGTGCATATGTGAGCTAGTATTGCCTATATTGTCGATATGGATGTCTACACGAGTTCTATGTTGATTATAGGTGATTTGGAGCTATTTCCGAACGGAATCGAGCAAAGGAGAGTTGAGTTGATATGTCCATAGATCGAGGACACCTTTTGGAAGCAATTTGGAGTCTTAGATTGAGGAATGCACGAATGAAGGCAAGAACCACGTTCTCACCCTAAATTACGGCCGTGGATTTTGAGTCAGAATTCGATGTTCATTCCAGGAGATATTACGGCCGTGGAACTAACCGTAGTAGTTTCCACGCCCTAAATTACGGTCGTGAAAAGATTCCACGACCGTGATTTTGGCGAATCTTTTCGCCATGTTTCGAAGCCACGATCTTTTGAAGATTGGGCCGGGCCGACATTTTGCCCTGCATTATAAAATAGACGGATGAGGCAAGATTCCGTCACCTCGCTTACGACCTTTCAACCCTCGCTTAGCGGCAAAACGCAAAAACCCTCATCTTGGAGGTAATTTGGAGATCTCATTGAAGATCAAAGTTCGTATTGAAGAGTTGCTGTTTGTGATCTTCGTGTTTGTGGAAGATCGAAGTTCTTGGAGGATTTTGCAAGAAGATCTCTCTTCTTGTTTAGGTTTGATTCAGAATCGGATTGACATCCCGTTTCTCTTCTTTCCTAAAGATTGTGATTGCTTGGTCCGTTTTGAATCTTTGGATAAACACTTGTTCTTGATTGTGATTCTGAGATTCACTTGAAGATTATTGATAGTTCTTGAAAGTTTTCATCTTTTATCTCTTAATTCTTGAATCAATATCAATATGACAGTTATTGGCTAAAAACCCTTAACAATTCTAAGGTGAAGGGTTGATAGTTGTGGCTTAGATGATGATAGATCGATCGTAAACAGATTAGACCCTGAGAGTTAGAGAATTATCGCCGACAACCCTAAATCACGGGCTGTTCTTGAATTCCACGACCGTGGAATCTCAAGATCCAACCGTAATTTCCCTAAGTCTACGAGCTTGCTTTTACTTTAATCCAAAGTTAAAGATTTGCTTTAACTTAGTTTAGACTTGTCTTTTCTAGGTGGTAGTGAAGCCTCAACAACCTCTACCTCGATTGTGAGCCTCAACAACCTCAATCGGATAAGTTAGTCTTGATCTTTAGATTATAAGTTTGGGTATTTGATACTAATCCTTGCCTTTAGAATCTTTCTATATTGAGTCTCAACAACCTGTATAGGGAGTGTCTTTTAGGTGAATTACATAAGGTTTTTGGAACCTCAACCGTACGATTACCTTACATTAGTATACCCTTGCATATCTCGACTCTGTCTTTATATCATTAGTATATCTTGAATCAATTGCCACAGCTGGATACTTGGATCTTTAGGATTGTTGTTTTCCCGATAATTTGCAAACTCCCATATTCACTTGCTTGATAACCTGCGATCGAGTTCGTTCCACCCAAATCCCTGTGTTCGATACTCTGGAATTCTTGCTAATCTACGTCGATCCGTACACTGCGGGTTCGCTTGCTTGATTCTAGTTTTATAAATTTAAAGCTTATTTGCACACACCTCTAGGGGCGAACAGCTGCTTCTTAAGCTCAAGCATCTCGATAGGCGTCATACGGTAAGGAACCTTCGAGATCGGTCTCGTCCCAGGATCAAGATCAATGCCAAAGTCTACACTCCTCTTTGAAGGTAAACTTGACGGCTCTCCAAATACGTCGGTAAACTCACAAGCTACCGGAATCTCCTCCAACGCTGGACTCGTACTATCCTTCATGGCATAGCACCAGAAAGCCTCGCAACCCTGACCAATAAGTATCGCAGTTCGGACTGCAGTGATGACTGTACCGGTCTTTCCGAGATCCCATCCTCGGAAAATCTCCACATGGCATGATTCTGTAGTTACTATCATTGTCCTCTTGCCGATGTCCAAAAAAGCCTGATGTCGATCTATCCAATCCATGCCCAAATTAACTTCTTCATGTACTAAGTACTTGACAAAGAAGTCAGCTAGCCAATCACGACCTCCCAATCTAATAGGGAAATTGCGAACCTCTCGTGTACCTCTAATCTTATCCCCATCAAGTAATCCTATAAAGAAGGGTCTCCCTCTATGGTAACTAAGGCCAATATATCTACACATGCATCAGATATAAAAGAATGCGTAGCACCATTATCGAAATGAACTCTGACAGGAAAACCATTAATACGAATGGTACCTGTGGTCGCTGGAGCGGTCGGCTCCACTACACTCCTCAACTTATGAACTCTAGCTGAGGCACCTCTAATGTCAAAAGTACCACCTCCTCGTCCTCTGCCCTGACCCGGAGTGGAACCTTGAGGAGCAATAGAACTAGGAACTCTCTATTGCGGTTGTTGCTGATACTTATGTCTTTGTCCTCCTCCTGCAACACTAGCAAGTGAAGATCCTTGTTGAGATAGTGCCTTGCCCTAATGGAAAAACGCAGCCCTATGTCCTGGCTTGTGATAGGAAATTCAAGTCATGGAAGCCTTCTTGCAATCAGCTCGGAGGTGTCATGCACCTCCGCAGTTATGACATTGCCGTCCTTTGTCGGAACTTTGTCGGCAACCGGAGCGTCTCAACTTCTGACTGCAGCGAAAACTAGAAGCTCCAGCTCCAGTAATGGTTGGTCCAATCCTTTGTCTCTTCTCAGGACCTCCTATCTGAGAAGCTCCCCTTTGACCCAGTCGGTCTCTCTCATAAGAAGATGTTCTATCCTGATAGTTAGTCAAGGAATCACAACGGAAACCAGCAAGGTAAGAGCATGTAGACTCTCTTAATCTTTGACAAAATAGATAGACATGTTGATCCTCAGGTGGTGCAGACGAACCCAACAAAGACAACTCCTTCTGAAACTTGCTGACAATCTCAACAATCGGGATATCCTCGAATCCAGCCTCGAGGAAATCCTGAAGACGATCTCTCCTCAAAGTTGCATGACAATGGCGATCCCTGATCACCGTCTTCAATTGCTCATAGCTGGTGACCTTACTACGCATGATCCTCCACCAGGAATAAGCTTGATCCTTCAGCAACGTCTGTGCTATGTCGACTCGACGTCTCTTAAGACAGCCTATAGCTTCCATAGTAGATTCCAGCTGCCCTAGCCACAACTCCACCTCTAAACCAGTCTTCCCCATGAAAGAACGAACCTTCATCTGGTTGAAAGCCTTCAACCAACAGTCGGGTCTCGACTCTCTCGCCTCTTCTGGTGCTCTAACGACCTCAACAACTCTAGCAGGTGTAATAACAACCTCCGTAACTCTCTGCAAAACCTCAACTGGTCTCGCGGAGACTGGCGGTGTTGGTGAAGGTCCCCCAGTCTTGATAGCCTCCTCAACAGCGAGGGAAAATATATGATATTTTTCTCCCAATATAAATATGTTTGTTAAAATTTTATCCCTCAGGGTAATGAGTGGTTCAAAATTTGATGGGACTGACAAGGGTGACAGAGTATTGGCTCTAGAATGTAGTTCTCGGTGATATTAAGGGGTGATAGAGTATTAGTTATAGACTAAAAATCTTTGTGATATCAAGTAGTAGGATGACCTGATTGACTTGATCCATATTGGACCACACCATCATAATGCAAGCTAGATGATCTCATATGTATTATAGATATGACCGTATCATTTTAATTTGTGCTCAAAAGGAGGAATTAGCCCAAATGCGAGGGTAAAGTATCTCATACGTGATACTTAAATTTCTTTATTTCTTTATAGCGAGTTAAATTTTGTAGTAAAAAGCAAGTAATTTTGGCCCAGTAGAAAGATCAATACTTATGGAATTTTAAATCCTTCTATTTTAAGGTGAAAACTTAGTTTTTAATTGACAAATAACCAAAATCATCCAAACTAACATTGCTCTAGATTTGTGAACAGGAAAAGTATGATGATTTGTTGTAGGGGAATAAGGAGTGTAACACCCCAAGTTCTAGAAACTCAAAGTGTTACGGGCTAGGACCTCACAATGGGTCTCAACCATCAAAATAGTAGCGACAAAATGGATGTTACAACAAGGCACACACAAATGAAACCAAAACTCAATATAAAACCAAGGTTTAAACAAAGGGAAGCATAAGAGATTCGCAACCGAGTTCAAAACAAAAAGGAAACAACAACTGAAACATAAACCCGATCCCGTCCTATAATGTACGGGAACCCCGGATTACCACACCGTCTGGATCACTCAGCAACACCTATATCCTGTAAGGTATCTACATCATCTGTATAACCTGTAGCTAACACTCTAGATATTGGAATGGTAATAAAGGCACATACACACATAAGGTAATATAAACATATAGCATGCTCACACTCAACCCGAGAATCTGCCGAAACTCGTCTCCGCTTCCGTCTACCAACAGGAATAGTCCGGTTATCCGTTATACAATAATAAACAACCCAAACAAGCCAATACGCTCAAGCCAATACACGGAATGAAACTAAGTAAGTTCAAGAAATTACCTCACTCGAAGAAAACTCAAACGGTCTGAGAACAAATCATTTTCCTTCATGAAATGAGCAAAGGAAAGCCTGTTCACAATAGGCATCACGAATCAGAACTGAACGGTTGCTAGAAGTCTATAACTTCTAGTCTCGATGATCTCTAGAAGATCTCCACATGCTAAGGGCTCGACCTTAGTCTTACATCTCACCAAGGGTCAACAACATCAACATAGGCCAAGGAACGGAACAAGGAAAATAAGGAAAGAAGCAAATCAGCAAGGACGAGAGCTACTGCAGTAGAACCGCGGGGGAGGCAAAACAAAGTTACGGGGGCAACTGAACATACAGCCGCAGGGGCGGGAATGTGTAGCCACGGGGGCGGTGCAATAATAGTAACGACTGTCGGGATTCTCTTTGACATCAACTCACATCAAAGGGCAAAGCTTGCTTCTCTCAGCACACACATGTCACAAATCAACCAAGGGAGCCTGTGAACATCAACATATCAACAACGGGAAGGCCAACAAGAATCAAGGCTAAAACTTGATTCATGGAGAAGAAGAAAAAGAAGAGCGAAAGGATGAAACAAAACAAAAGGAGAACGACATGCAGCAACACATAAACGTGAGGAAAAAACAAAGGAAGATGAACTTACACGTTCAGCAAGATCGCACGAAGCAAGGGCAACGGCTACAGCTCTCGAGGTTGAAGAAACGTATACAAGAGGCGGGAAAAATGGGAAGAAGGCGAGATTTTATAAAGAAGGGTGAAAAGATAGAAGGAATGACGTTCTAGGGTTTAGAAGATCCAGGAAAGTCGTCCAAAGATAAGAAAATCGGATCTTCTAAGTTAGGAAACAAGATAGAAACAAAAAAGGAAAGAAGATCTTCGCGATCTGAGGCAAAACCGCAAGGGCGGTTTGTCTTACCGCGACCGCGGCTTGCTGCAAGGGCGACTCACTGTCACCGCGGGTGCGGTGACAAGCACCGTTGCCGTTGGAGTGGCGACTATCACCGTGGGGGTGATGACTGCCAAAAACCAGCTGTTACAAGGAGTGAGCAAGAGTTGGTGGAGATCTCAAAGTCATTGATATATAAATGGTGTTGTGAACAACACCACCAACACCAAAATTGGTGGTATTGGTATTGTCAACAACACTAGAATAACAAAATAATGTTTGCAGAAGATGTAAACGACACTCGAATAACAAAATAATGTGTTTTTTAAATTTCTCATTCTTTCAAAACTTATCTTTACGGAAATGTGTTTGCGTTTGTATATTCATTAAAAATTATACCGGTTGAGATTTGAAAATTTAAGCCATAATCTAAACCTGGTTTTTATACATGCACGTTCGGTATAAAGATTTCCGCTCGACTAAACATTAACTACAACTAGAGTTTGAAAGTTGGTGTTAAATTACCGAAACTTATAAAAATTATGGATATAACGTCCATGCTTGATTACAAAGAATAATTATCACGTGCGCAATATAATTAATGATGGTTTCTACATTAATTACTTATTTATTATCGAACATCTCATTTATTCATCTCCGGTGTCGTTTAGAAACAAAGTCATTAATGTAGCTAAATAAGAAATGAACATCCGAGAACGGAAGAAATAGCAAATCAAACAAATAACTTTATTTCTTATTTCACTACGTATGTTTTTTCGGCAAAGTTTTCCAAATTTAATATTGGTTCATTATAAAAACTTTAACTATCAATTTTTATCAAACCTTGATCGATTCTAAAATTAAGTTTGTGTATACACGTATTTTTCCTTACATTTTTATGAAACTAGTTAAGCATGATTTAATTTCAATTCTCAAATTAAAAACAAATGAAAGGTTTGATCTCTTTTAATTGGTAACTTAAAAAAGTTGAATAATCCGAAATCCCGAGTATGTAAACAAGAATCTCCAATCGTATCATATAATTCGACAATAAAAAAATAGTTTATTTAACTTTAGTGGATTTGAATTAGAAATTCATTTTAAAATTGGACAAATCTTGACAGTTTGTTTACAAATTAATAACGAGATTCTCTTTCCATATTTCACCGAATTTAAAATTTCCTTTTGTATGATGTATATGTTTGTGTAGCACTTTTTACTTCCCTAAAAAAAAAAAAGATAGAACTAAGATAGGTTCTTATCCCCACATTCAAGATAATGTACATACATTCATAAAATAAAAAGGTACATAAGTTGAATTCCTCATTATTTATAAAGTTACCTTAACATAATTATTTATTTCATTTCTACATTAATTAGAATAATCCCAGGTTCAAGTGTAAAGATTTACAATACATTCAGACCGAGTTGTATACATGTACAATATATTATCGAGATTTCCGTTCAATTAAATCCTTCAGAGAAAAACTGATATAAATATTTCATATTTTTCTCAATTTCTACAAACTCTCATTTCAAAAGATACAGAAGCAAAGTCATTAGAAAGTACTTATCGTCCATACAAACGAGAAAGAAGAACAAATGGAGAAGAATCTCTCATCTGGTTCATCTAGCCAAACAAAGCCCAATCCAAACACCACAACTAATGAAAATAACGAAGTCGAGGCACCTGAATGGTTGCCTGCTGGTTGGGAAGTGAGAGGCGTAACTCGGACTTTTGGTCATGGTGCTGGACAAACTGATAAGGTGAGTTTAAGGTTTTGATTTTTTTTGTTTGCTTGAAATTATGTATGATAAACTTATTGAATCTTGTTAACTTTGTTGCATAGATTCGTAAAAACCTAGATCAATTGAGCTTATTTTGAGTAATTACAATTGAATTTCCTTTTTTAATTTATTTTTAATAGGTTTTTCTATTCAAATGACGTTATTTAGATTGGTTGTCACCATTTTGACATCGTTGAAGATAAGAAAATGTGCATGAACGGACGTCCGGTACAAATATGAACATTTATGATTCTAAGTCATTCCTTCTTTTATATATATATATATATATATATATATATATATATATATATGTGGAGGTTAACGAATTCTACACTTTGGTAGGTTATCTTATTGTATAGTTTTCACTTTGTGGTTAACTGAGTTTCTAATTTGCTATGCATCTATATATATACTTTAGGATATGTTGTTGTTTACATTAACCATTTCTAACAATATCATATGCTTTTAATTTGTTAGTACTACAAAGGTCCAAACTCAACACAGTGGCTACGTTCGAAGCCCGAAGTTTTATCATTCTTGCAAAGTAGTGATGAAACTAGAAGGAATAACCTCGATCAATCCAACATTGAGACTACGGTTAGTAGTTTCATATTCAAATTTTAAACCCAAAATTTATGATGTAATCAATTTAATAGTACCTACATATTGAACGAAATCTAATTGTTATAAACTCACAAACTTTTTTGTAATGCACCGCATGATTTACGCTCATATGTGTTGTCTTTGTTTAATTTCATTTTGATAAGGATAATACTCATCCAAAGGTGAGACTTGAAGGTGAAGTTCCATTAAAAGTGAAATGGATCATGCCTGACATGTGCAAACCATCGTGGGAGGCAGAAGTTGATGGTGAAATAGTTCCGCCGTCTATCCGGAAAAAATGGGCTGATGCTTACACTTACATGGCATTGGAAACGAAAAATGATGGTGTGATGCCGGAAGACAATGCTTAAAGTATCAGTAAAACATAATGTTATGTGATTTTAAGGTGATCAATTGACTTTGAGGTCTCATTGAATTTAAACTAAGTGATAGTTTACCTTTTCAGTTTTGAGTCAAAGTATGTTATTTCCGCTCTTTTTTAGTTGCATGATTGATATTGTGATCCGGTAATTTTTCAACTTTCAATGTTTACCCATTTATCTTCTACAATCATTAAATACTTATTAGATCAAAAAATCATTTTAAAGTATGTTAAAATGATTAAGTGGAGTATGAGATAAGGATACTAACTTTTCTTGTTCTTAGTGTAGAGTTATTGATAAGATTACGAGTATCATTAAACACTTCCTTAGATATGAGACTAAGAGTAATGCTAGGTCACCAGTTTCTTCAAGTAACGTGTGTAAGATATAGAAGAGCAAAAGTTACAACATGAAGAGATATTTTCATATAACAAACGAAGGATGTTCAACAAAATGGTTTATACATGCACATATCTAATATATGTTCTTATCTCATGAGAGGATGAATGCATGTTCAAACAAAATATATACATGAACATATAACATATGTAACACCCCAAATTCTCGGAACTCGGGGAGCTACTGGTTAGGACCTCACAATGGGTCCCGACCTTGGTTTAACAATAACTTTACTAAGATCTTACAACAAGGCACAAATGTAATTAAAACAATTTCCAAAAACATAATATTTTTAATGGTATGAAGGTACACATGTGACAGCCTTACAAACATATATAAAGATACATAACATGCATGACGTATGGAAGACTCCCTCGTCCCCATCTAATGAGTACGTGGACCCGGCTGACCATCCGTCCCGAATCTCTCTGCAACTGTTTATCTCTACAGATCTATAACACGGCTAAACCGTTAGCTAACTATCCAAATATAAGTAGAATAACAACAGCACAAACACACGCAGAAAAATGATAAACAAACATCATGCTGGCACCCAACCGTTTATTATCTATTTATTAGGTGATTCATCTTATTCAATTTTACAGTCGTGGAACGAGAACTCTTAAGAGTTCTCGCCTCCGTTCCTTATCCAACTGTGTGTAGGTCTAGCTTACATCCGCCGGTAGCATCACTACAAACCGAGTGTGGACTAGTCCCTAAAGAAACCCTCAGCGCCCTCAAGCTAACTGAGCAGAATGCCACCGCCCGTTACTCTTAGGCCAAGTATAGGTCGGTAATTAGTTATTACTAAAATATAAATATAAACATCTCAATCACACACCACTATCATCATTCATGCTCATATTCAGAAGTCAGCTAAGTAAGTCCTTTGGGCTTACTTAGCTGACTTCTGAATATGAGCATTGAATAAGATGAATCACCTAATAAATAGATAATAAACGGTTGGGTGCCAGCATGATGTTTGTTTATCATTTTTCTGCGTGTGTTTGTGCTGTTGTTATTCTACTTATATTTGGATAGTTAGCTAACGGTTTAGCCGTGTTGTAGATCTGTAGAGATAAACAGTTGCAGAGAGATTCGGGACGGATGGTCAGCCGGGTCCACGTACTCATTAGATGGGGACGGGGGAGTCTTCCATACGTCATGCATGTTATGTATCTTTATATATGTTTGTAAGGCTGTCACATGTGTACCTTCATACCATTAAAAATATTATGTTTTTGGAAATTGTTTTAATTACATTTGTGCCTTGTTGTAAGATCTTAGTAAAGTTGTTGTTAAACCAAGGTCGGGACCCATTGTGAGGTCCTAACCAGTAGCTCCCCGAGTTCCGAGAATTTGGGGTGTTACAACATGGTATCAGAGCTCTGGGTTGGCAACAATGGCACTTGAAATCTTCTAAAAGACCGAATGTATAAAATCACTAGAACCTGAAAGGGGTCTAAGATTTTCAAAACGGATTTCTGTTTTTACACACGTGCATAGTCGGGTTGTTGGGTTAGTAGTACGTCGGACCACCATCGTTCTCCGTGGATCTCTGCAACTTGGAATAATAAGTGAGTTCGTATATAGACTTATATTGATATTTTTTAATGTATGATTATATAAATGTGTATGTTTAGCATGTTAGTATCCTAAAGGATACCTTATATCCTTTAGTTATGATATCATGAATCGCTTATCGCCTCATGATAAATCGGTAACGGACTTGAAGAGTTTTCAACACAAGATAATGGATTCAGACCGAGGATTAAGTGTTATACTCTGGTGGGCGTCCTTGTGACCATATAAATCATCCGAAGAACGAGTGGGCAAAGAAGTACAGATGTGGAGACAATTTTCACCACAAGTACCGTCCGATGGGAAAGGAATCCCCGAGTCAACTCAGGCAGAAGGAACAGGAAGTCATACAAGGGACTTGGTCGTATGAGGCTGAGAGATGAATTAGAAGAATCATGTAAGAGACGACGAGAGGTCGGATTAGAGATAACGATAAGGGAACAAGAATCATACAGAACGGAGTACAACCAAGATTTGCAGAATAAAAGATGTTACAATCAAGGCAAACGCCGCCACATGTAAGCATGGGCATGAGAGTACAAAGAAGATAAGGTGCTGACCTGAGGCGAAGAATTAAAGGAGTACAAGACAACCATTGACAAATGTGTTTAAAGACGTGAAATAAATTTTATCATCATAGAGACGGTTTGACCTACTCAGAGATGCAAGAGTTTGCAAGAAATCATGACGTAAGTATCAAATACAGTAGAAGTTTGAAATTAAGACAACGGAATTCTATAAATGTGGCATTACAACACAACACCAAACTAATGGAAGAATGTGGGAAAGTTATTTTGGTGGACTAGAGAGTCCATAATAACTTCTCATTCACATAAAGATCTAAGTTACCAACATTAACGGTCATATCAGGGAAACACGAACAAACGATGAACAAAGTAAGAAGAATTGTGAAGAGACGCTTACAAGTTATCGTGGAAGACTTAATAAACCCTTTGAAGACATATGAATGTTAGGACTAGACTCAGAAGAGTATAGTGATTCCATAAGAGAACAAGAGAAGTGCAGACTTGGAAGGAGTTGGAGGAGTGTTAACCAAGAAATTGGAGGAGATAGATTTCACCAAGTGTATCAAACTTCAAAGAGATCGAAGAACAGTAAGTCCGGAATCTTATAGAAGGTCAACTACAGACTGGTTGGTAAAATCGGAGACATAAAACGTGCGGGTCAACTAGTAGTAACTGGTTGACAGATAAGGAGGATAACCAAAGACTTATGAAAGAATTTTATAGACATCTGGAGGATCCTTCAAGAGATCAATGGCGACAAATGTGAAGTTAAATTGGTACACGTACTAGTTACCTAATAAATATCACAGATCGAGTCGCGTCAGTCACTTTAATTAAGAACTTAAGAAGAAAGATTAGGCGAACAGGAATGAACCCCTTTTGTTATTTAAGACCAAGGGAATGGTGTAAGGGATTTACTACCTACTGGCTAGGAAAAAGGTACATATCACAACTAGTACAGACGGATTTTAAAAGGAGAACTAGAGGAGTAAGAAGTATACACTTTAGATAAAGTTCTATGTCCGCCAAGACAGATTGTGCGTATCATTTCATACAAGGAAGAATGATGATTCTCCTGTGATATATGCGGAAGAAACCCTTGTGACTAAGAGATGCATGGAGAGAAGAGTTACAATTGAGTGTAAGAGCGAAGATAGAACCCACAAGTGTAGAGAAGTTTTGACCTCGTCAGAGAGATAAAAAGTGGTGAGGAATCACGAAGTCAGTATCAAAAGGAGTAGGAGGCCGGTAGCCGAGTCAATGGAGTTCAACAGAGAAATATTATAAACAACACAAATGAAGGAACATGTGAGAATGACCTAGGGGACTCGAGAAAGAGAGTTGACTCTAAGGAAAACGGCAGTGAAAGAGATAGAACGAGCTAACGAAGGGAAAGGGATTAACCAAGTAGTTGGTGCTTACCAGGAATTTTATGCCAGTAGAAGTATAAGAAGAGTGAGTACGAGATATTGAGGTAAGTCAACTGTAGGCTAATCAATGTCAATGGAGGACGTGCAATTGTTGCTAGTATTGGTGAGTTATGTGCCGTTAAGAAGAGATATTCGTGACTGTGGATTTATGAATTAGCCTTACCGATGCCTTGGAGGATTTCCTCAAGTAGGTAATGACAACCTTCTTTGATTAATTAAAGGCATGAAGAGAATTGTGTTAGAGATTTCTTATTGACTGGTTAAGATCAAACTCCGGATGAGTCAGAGAGTTTAGATCCGTGTTAGAAGAATTCCAAAAATTTAACGGGAGAGGTCGTCTTACAATCATTATCTTAGTTCCTTAAGGCAAGTAAGGAAGGTAATTGGTATTTCACCCGGATAGGACTTATGGTGTAATTGAGAGGGAGAGTTCTAGAGTCAATCATTGTGGACACATAGAAAATGTTCTTATAATTATCAAAGTAGCGCAGCAAAAGCGTGATGAGTCCTAACCCACAGAACAAGAAACTCTGGAGTACTGAAAATGACGTGTCGAGTTTAAGACGATGATAATTTGTGAAATGTATTTCGTTTAGAAGGAACGTGAAATAGGCTACGTGGAGTGACAAGAAATTTTGTAGAGGAACTGTATCACCAACTAGATAGGCGAGAAAGTATGTGCACATAGAAGTATAGAAAGAAAGTGGTACCCCATTATAGATCCAAATAAAGCATGCCGACCTAGCCACATGTTGGCAGATCAGTAAAATTGGAATTTAATACCTAGCATGGTACTTTAGAACGAGTTTCTTGATGAAATGAGAAAGGAAGTAACGAAGTAATAAGGGTGTTGTGTAGGGCCTGCACTAACAAGCTCAAGGTGAGTAACTATCAAGTTGACTCGAAAGACAGATAAGAAAAAAGAAGCTACGGGAGTGTACTTACAGACCAGTACTCGTACATATAGAAAACATAATCTCAAGAGTGGAGTATAAGAAGAATTTTATCTCGGAACGGAGTCGAGTTGCGTTTTGAGTAAGAGGGATATTATAGGACACAAGGCAATGTTAACAACTATTGAGTAGTGTGAGCAAATGACGGTGATGTGAGATCACCTTGTATCTAATACCGTCATTCCGGACATATTGTATGTCACTCAAGACCTTTGGCCTGAGTGTGTAGTCAAGTAAACACAACGAAGAGAAGAAAGTTGACTAGGTTATTTTCTGTACGGTCATCAAAGGACCTGGAGGTGAGTTGTAAAATTTGACCACTTGAGGCTGTAAAGTGGTTTATAAGTGATTGATGGACTAGTAATCCTCACCCTATTGGAGAGTGTAACCCTAGTTTTCTACGGATTCAGTTAGAGGTATACTTACCAGACAAAAGTTAGGACATCAGCTTAGAGAATCGGGCAATGAAGCCGGATGATACCGGTGAGATATCTAGTTACCACACTAGAACGTGTAGTAGGCACTTGTGAGGTTTGTACATGAAAATATTTCAGAGTGAGTGGTTTATAAAAAGCCGACGAGGCTACCAAGAATACTATGGATAGTATGAGACATAACCTTTCAGAGACCTTTGTGGAGATAGTTGTAATCTAGGGAACGACGAGTTAGGGCTTGACCCTATATCTGTGTTATGTTGTATGACTGCTTGTTTAATTCATGCTTGAGTGCTTAGTCAGAATGTGTGTTATTGATGACCTTGATATGCGGGATACTTATATGTAGAAACGATGACTCTTGTGCGATAACAAGTTGATACATTAGATTCGTACCTTGAGAGCTGACCTTCTGACTGGCGTACTTTAAGTTTCGGGGCGAAACTTATTCTAAGGGGGGATTGATGTAATACCCGGAAATATTTCTTTAGGCTATTTCGGAAACAAATTAGAACTCGACAGTTGTGACCTATTTCCGGCGCTTTAGTTCTTTTGTATGGCCTCTAATGTTACGAGTCTTCTTTTAAGTTTCGGGACGAAACTTATTTTAAGGGGGCACTGATGTAATATCCGGAAAATTTTCATTTCTTTTAATTCCGTAGCAAACCGGAGTTTAATCCGTTGATTTCCTCTATCTACCTAGTAGTACACTATCTCAAAATTTCATCATTTTATGTAACCTCACTTCACATAAAATGATAGAATTTATATCAAACCCTAATCTATCAAACCCTAGTTTTATCATGACATGTCCTTGACAAAGTCATGACACCCCTTTGACGAGACCAAGACGAGATCATGACAAGACCATGCATGGGCTTGGCAAGAGAATGACGAGTTTTGACAAGAACTTGACAACATCAGCCCACTCTAATTCTTACCTATTTTTTAGCCCATATTTCTTGTTGGATTTACATGCCAACCCATTGCTTCTCACTTGTGTGATGGATTTGAGCAGCCCACGAAGCCCAGCTTGAAGCAGCCCAGTTTACCTCAGCATGTGTTGTCCAGGAACATGTAGCAGCCTTAAAGATTGGGCAAGCACCGTCAGCTCCTCCTCTCCTCATCTGTTTGTAACGGCCCTAAGATCACGCAGAAGTCACAGCACGAAGATCCCTTCCTTTTCAGCCACGCCTCATTCTGTCTAGGTTCACGCAGCGATCTTCCCTTCCTTCTTCTACCTCGATTCACGCCAGCCAGAGTACCAGATTCTTTTGCCTTGCTTCCCGCTTCTGTCGACCCCACCAGGAACCCGGACTGGCTGCTGCTCCTTCTGTCGACCCAACCAGGCACCCAGACGGGCTGCTGCTTCTTCTGTCGACCCAACCAGGCACCCGGACGGGCTGCTGCTCCTTCTGTCGACCCAACCAGGCACCCAGACGGGCTGCTGCTTCTTCTGTCGAACCAAACAGGCAACCGGACTACTGCTACTCCCTCTGTCGACCCAAACGTGGCATCAAGGACTGGTTGCTTCTCCTTCTGTTTGCTACGGAATGATGAAATTTTGAGATAGTGTACTACTAGGTAGATAGAGGAAATCAACGGATTAAACTCCGGTTTGCTACGGAATTAAAAGAAATGAAAAATTTCCGGATATTACATCAGTGCCCCCTTAAAATAAGTTTCGTCCCGAAACTTAAAAGAAGACTCGTAACATTAGAGGCCATACAAAAGAACTAAAGCGCCGGAAATAGGTCACAACTGTCGAGTTCTAATTTGTTTCCGAAATAGCCTAAAGAAATATTTCCGGGTATTACATCAATCCCCCCTTAGAATAAGTTTCGCCCCGAAACTTAAAGTACGCCAGTCAGAAGGTCAGCTCTCAAGGTACGAATCTAATGTATCAACTTGTTATCACACAAGAGTCATCGTTTCTACATATAAGTATCCCGCATATCAAGGTCATCAATAACACACATCCTGACTAAGCACTCAAGCATGAATTAAACAAGCAGTCAGACAACATAACACAAATATAGGGTCAAGCCCTAACTCGTCGTTCCCTAGATTACAACTATCTCCACAAAGGTCTCTGAAAGGTTATGTCTCATACTATCCATAGTATTCTTGGTAGCCTCGTCGGCTTTTTATAAACCACTCACTCTGAAATCTTTTCATGTACAGACCTCACAAGTGCCTACTACACGTTCTAGTGTGGTAACTAGATATCTCACCGGTATCATCCGGCTTCATTGCCCGATTCTCTAAGCCGATGTCCTAACTTTTGTCTGGTAAGTATACCTCTAACTGAATCCGTAGAAAACTAGGGTTACACTCTCCAATAGGGTGAGGATTACTAGTCCATCAATCACTTATAAACCACTTTACAGCCTCAAGTGGTCACATTTTACAACTCATCTCCAGGTCCTTTGATGACCGTACAGAAAATAACCTAGTCAACTTTCTTCCCTTCGTTGTGTTTACTTGACTACATACTCAGGCCAAAGGTCTTGAGTGACATACAATATGTCCGGAATGACGGTATTAGATACAAGGTGATCTCACATCACCGTCATTTTAAAATTGGACAAATCTTGACAGTTTGTTTACAAATTAATAACGAGATTCTCTTTTCATATTTCACCGAATTTAAAATTTCCTTTTGTATGATGTATATGTTTGTGTAGCACTTTTTACTTCCCTAAACAAAAAAAGATAGAACTAAGATAGGTTCTTATCCCCACATTCAAGATAATGTACATACATTCATAAAATAAAAAGGTACATAAGTTGAATTCCTCATTATTTATAAAGTTACCTTAACATTATTATTTATTTCATTTCTACATTAATTAGAATAATCCCAGGTTCAAGTGTAAAGATTTACAATACATTCAGACCGAGTTGTATACATGTACAATATATTATCGAGATTTCCGTTCAATTGAATCCTTCAGAGAAAAACTGATATATACATTTCATATTTTTCTCAATTTCTACAAACTCTCATTTCAAAAGTTAGAGAAGCAAAGTCATTAGAAAGTACTTATCGTCCATACAAACGAGAAAGAAGAACAAATGGAGAAGAATCCCTCATCTGGTTCATCTAGCCAAACAAAGCCCAATCCAAATACCACAACTAATGAAAATAACGAAGTTGAGGCACCTGAATGGTTGCCTGCTGGTTGGGAAGTGAGAGGCGTAACTCGGACTTTTGGTCATGGTGCTGGACAAACTGATAAGGTGAGTTTAAGGTTTTGATTTTTTTTGTTTGCTTGAAATTATGTATGATAAACTTATTGAATCTTGTTAACTTTGTTGCATAGATTTGTAAAAACCTAGATCAATTGAGCTTATTTTGAGTAATTACAATTGAATTTCCTTTTTTAATTTATTTTTAATAGGTTTTTTTATTCAAATGACTTTATTTAGATTGATTGTCACCATTTTGACATCGTTTAAGATAAGAAAATGTGCATGAACGGACGTCCGGTACAAATATGAACATTTATGATTCTAAGTCATTCCTTCTTTTATATATATATATATATATGGAGGTTAACTAATTCTACACTTTGTAGGTTTTCTTATTGTATAGTTTTCACTTTGTGGTTAAGTGAGTTTCTAATTTGCTATGCATCTATATATATACTTTAGGATATGTTGTTGTTTACATTAACCATTTCTAACAATATCATATGCTTTTAATTTGTTAGTACTACAAAGTTCCAAACTCAACGCAGTGGTTACGTTCGAAGCCCGAAGTTTTATCATTCTTGCAAAGTAGTGATGAAACTAGAAGGAATAACCTCGATCAATCCAACATTGAGACCACGGTTAGTAGTTTCATATTCAAATTTTAAACCCAAAATTTATGATGTAATCAATTTAATAGTACCTACATATTGAACGAAATCTTAATTGTTAAAAACTCACAAACTTTTTTGTAATGCACCGCATGATTTACGCTCATATGTGTTGTCTTTGTTTAATTTCATTTTGATAAGGATAATACTCATCCAAAGGTGAGACTTGAAGGTGAAGTTCCATTAAAAGTGAAATGGATCATGCCTGACATGTGCAAACCATCGTGGGAGGCAGAAGTTGATGGTGAAATAGTTCCGCCGTCTATCCGGAAAAAATGGGCTGATGCTTACACTTACATGGCATTGGAAACGAAAAATGATGGTGTGATGCCGGAAGACAATGCTTAAAGTATCAGTAAAACATAATGTTATGTGATTTTAAGTTGATCAATTAACTTTGAAGTCTCATTGAATTTAAACTAAGTGATAGTTTACCTTTTCAGTTTTGAGTCAAAGTATGTTATTTCCGCTCTTTTTTAGTTGCATGATTGATATTGTGATCCGGTAATTTTTCAACTTTCAATGTTTACCCATTTATCTTCTACAATCATTAAATACTTATTAGATCAAAAAATCATTTTGAAGTATGTTAAAATGATTAAGTGGAGTATGAGATAAGGATACTAACTTTTCTTGTTCTTAGTGTAGAGTTATTGATAAGATTACGAGTATCATTAAACGCTTCCTTAGATATGAGACTAAGAGTAATGTTAGGTCACCAGTTTCTTCAAGTAATGTGTGTAAGATATAGAAGAGCAAAAGTTACAACATGAAGAGATATTTTCATATAACAAACGAAGGATGTTCAACAAAATGGTTTATACATGCACATATCTAATATATGTTCTTATCTCATGAGAGTGCATGTTCAAACAAAATATATACATGAACATATAACATACAACTAAGACGAGTTCTTCTTTTTTCGAATTATCATCTCATTTACTCATATCTGATATCGTTTACAAAGTCATTATTGTAGCTGAATAAGAAATCAACATTCCAAGAACAAAAGCAATAAGAAATCTAATGTGTATAGGTGATGTCAATAACTACCGACTAACAAAATAATGTGTTTTTTAAATTCCTCATTCTTTCAAAACATACCTTTACGGAAAGGTTTTAACATTTTCATATTCATTACAATTTGTCATGGTTAAGCTTTGGAAATTCACAACACATTCCAAACTGATTTCGTATAGAGATTCATATTCGACTGATCATTAATACAAACTAAAGTTTGAAAGTAGGTATTAAATTACCCTAACTTTTAAAAATAATGGATATAACTTCAATGCGTGATAACTTTCGGGGTTTTATCCATAATTATAGTTAGAATTAACGGGCTTTCCTAATCCGGGAAACAACACCAATTAACCCCTTATAATGAAAACTCAAAGTCTCTAATTAAATTGTGTTTAACTTCCCGATGACTTAAACAACTCAATTTAATCCAAATTAAATCGACTATGAAAATTTTAAAATTTGGCCATTACAGTACACAACTATAATTAGTGATGGTCTATTCATTCATTACTTATTTATCATCGAATATCATCTCATCTACGATGTCGTTTACAAAGTCATTATTGTAGCTAAATAAGAAATCAACGTTCCGAGAACAAAAGCAACAAGAAATCTAATGTGTATAGGTGATGTTAACAACACCCGAAAAACAAAGTAATGTGTTTTAAAATTCCTTATTCTTTCAAAAGATACCATTACGGAAAGGTTTTTACATTGTCATATTCATTAAAAGTTGTCATGGTTGGGCTTTGGATACTTATTATCGAACATCATCTCATTTGTTCATCTCCGACGTCGTTTACAAACAAAATTACTATTGTAGGTTAATAAGATATAAACATTTCGAAAACAAAAGCAATAAGAAATGTAATACAAAACATTATTTCTAATTGCACTAGACATGTTTTCATGACAATGTTTGAAAGTATGTGTTAAAAATTACCTCAACTTATAAAAATTACGAATATAATGTCAATGCGTGATTTTAAAGAATACTTATAATGTTCACAATATAGTTAATGATGATTTATTCATTAATTACTTATTTATTATCGAACGTCATCTCATTTTATTCATCTGTAATGTTGTTTACAAACAAAGTCATTATTGTTTCTAAATGAGAAATAAACATTCGAGAACAAAAGCAATAATAAATCTGATAAATAACATTTTTTATAATTTCACCAGATATGTATTGTTTGTAAAATTTTACTAATTTAATGTTGATTCATTAGATACATATATATATACCAATACTGAAAACTACAATTATCTATTTTATCAAATCTTGATCGGTTTCAAAAATTAACTTTGTAACGGAGTATATATGTAATTTTTCTCACATATGGATGAAAGTACTTATGCATGATTTTAATTTTAATTCTCAAGTTAAAAATAAACGAAAGAGATCATGAAGAAAATAATTTTACGTGATCTTTGTAAATTGCTAGCGTAAAAAAGATGAATAATCAGGAATCGTGAATATGTAAACAACAATCTTCAATCGTATCATATAATTCGACTAGAAGAACCAATTTATTTAACTTTAGTGGATCTGAATTAGAAATTCAATTAGAAATTCAATTTGAAATTGGACAAGTCATAACCGTTTGTTTACAAATTATTAACGAGATTTTTTTAACATATTTCAACTCATTTGAAATTGCCTTTTGAATGATGTATATGTTTTTGTAGCACTTTATACTTCCCTAGACCAAAACTCTAGAATTAATATATGTTCTTAGCCCTATATTCAAGAGGATGTACATACATTTATTAGTATACAAAGGTACAAAAGTTGAATTTCTCATTATTTTCAAAGTTACCTTAACATAATTGTTTTTTTCATTTCTGCATTAATTGGAATTTTCTCAAATTCAATTGTAGAGATTTGCAATAGATTCAGAATGAATTGTATACATGCACAATATATTATCGAGATTTCACTTTGGTTGAATCCTTAATCGAAAAACTGATATAAATAACTCATATTTTTCTCAATTTCTACAAACTCTCATTTCAAACTAGCCAGAAGCAAAGTCATTAGAAAATACTTATCGTCCATACAAATGAGAAAGAATTACTAATGACTAAGAATCCCTCATTTGGTTCATCTAGCCATACAAAACCAAACCCAAACACGAGAATTAGTTAAAATAACGATCTTCACCTAACTGAATGGTTGCCTATTGGTTGGGAAATGAGAGGTGTAACCCGGACATTTTGTTATAGTGTTAGAACTACTAATAATATGAATTTAAGTTTTTAATGTTTTTTGTTTTCTTGAAATAATGTATGATAAACTTATTGAATCTTGCTATGTTTGTTGCCTAGACTTGTAAAAACCTAGTTCAATTGAGCTTATCTTGAATAATTACAATTGAATTTCCCTTTTTAATATATTTTTAATAGGTTTCTTATTCAAAATGACGTCATGTAGATTGCTTGTCACCATTTTGACATCGTTTAAGATAGCAAGATGTGCATGAACATAGGTCTGATACAAATATGGACATTTATGATTCTGTAACACCCCGAATATGCAAGACTTGGGATGCTACGGGCGGAGAACTCATAATGGGCCCCGTCCTTACAACAACATCAACAATATACAATTGATAACAACAACACAAAGACTCAAATCCCAAACTCGTCCTATGATGTATGAGAACCCTAGTTGCCCACTCCTCCGGATCACTCGGCAACATCCTTAACTTGTAAGCCACTACAACATCGGTTTAAAACCGTTAGCTAATATTCTATGCATTAGAAAGACGGTAAAGTCACACACACACACATAAGTAATTGTAAACACATAGCATGCTCAGACACATAAGCCGGTTTGTTATCTTTCTTTTACGTCATTTCATTACTAGTTCCAATTATTAAAATTGTGACACGAGAAGTGATATGACTCTCTCCTCTATCCCCATATACCCAACAAGAGTGGTTTGGTGCACCTCCCGTATATCATGTGGAGTGGTGCAGTGCCCTCCCCCTATACCGTATATGACCTGGTCGCAAAGAACCTCCCAGTCTCCCTCGGGATCTGGACAATGATGTCACCGCCCGATAAAACATACACTTGGGCCAACAATATTTATATAAGTTGTCCTAGTCCGGTTTCATGGTTAAAACAAAACTAAAGCACACACCACCGTCACACATCCAACTAATACGTAAAAGCGAGCTAAGTAAGTCCGGAGACTTACCTCGTCTCAAGGATCAAACTGATAAAACCGTACTCCGTTTCCCGTAGGAAGATACTCTAGTCCTGCCCATCAAGACACACAATCAATATTACTCTCACATGCTAGAAGTCCTTAGACTTCTAGTCCCAATGATCGCGCAAGATCATAAACCAACTGCTCAAGCTAGGATACTCTCGTCCTAATCTCCACAACCCCAATCGACATGTAATCACAACCTCAAAGCCTCACCAGCCTCACAAGATCAACCATGCGTTCACAACCGTATAACTAACTCAAGATCAACACACATCAAGCCTTAGATCATTTGAAACTCTTCAAACACTCACCTAAGGTTCAAAGCCACTACTTGGCATTCCACAAGGTTATGCTAGATCCAACCAAGCACGAATCTATCATAAGCCTCACTAGGATATGAAGCGGACATAAGATCGAGGAAGGGTACTCACTAGGGTAGAAACGCGGTCGTGGAAGAAGGAAGCGCGACCGCGGAGAGGAGCAGAAGGCTGCATCGGGGCCGAACTATGCAAGATCCGCCCCCGCGGTTCAGGCCAGCCACCGCCACGGCACTGGTGTAGAGGGCGCACCCGCGGCGCTGTCCATCCGTGGGTGCGGTCGAACTCCAGATGGGCGATTCTTCGGGCTTCTCTTCGTTGTGCAGCAGTTTCCGGCACCTTGTGGCCTGTTTGCTCTGTCCAGAATGATCACCACATGGATCCACACACTACAATACATCTTAGTCCGGATCCAAACACATGCAAACATGTAAGATCCTGTTTTTAGCCTTCATCGCCCCGTAGTGAAGGGAGCCACCCCAGCGGCAGATCTTGGATGTCACCGCCCCTGTGGAGACACTGAGCCGCCTCTACGGATGGCCGCGGTTGTGGCAGGGAAAACCGCCCCTACGGTTTTCCTCAGATCGTCCTGGTCTGTTTTTATTCAGTTTTTATTTCCTTCCATAGATTGAAGATCCAATCTTCTATCTTATGGGCCGGTTTTCCTATCTTGTTTTTAACCCTAGAACGTTCTTCTTTCTATCTTTTCAACATTCTCTATAAAATCCCGCCTTCTTCCCATTTTTCCCGCCTATTGCATACGGCTCTTCAACCCTGAGGGCTGCAGCCGTTTACCTTTGCAACCTGCGATCTTGCAGAACATGTAAGTTTATCTTTCTTTGTTTCTTTCCCACGTTCATGTGTCGTTGCATGACGTTCTCCTTCTGTTTCGTTTCATCCTCTCGTTCTTCCTTTTCTTCTTCTCCAAGAATCAAGTTTGAACCTTGATTCTTCTTGGCCTTCCCGTTATTAATATGTTGATATTCACATGCTCCTTGGTTGTTGTGACGTGTGTGGGTGTTGAAAGAAGAAAACTTTGCCCTTTTTTGTGAGTTGTTGTGAAAGAGAATCCGTAAAGTCGTACCATCTGTGCAACGCCCCTGCGGCATTATGTTTTGCCACCCCTGCGCCTCTGTCTTGCCACCCCGCGGTTCTTCTGTAGTAGCTCCCGTTCTTGGTGAGCTGCTTCTTTTCTTTCTTTCCTTATTACTTTCCTTGGCCTATGTTGATGTTGTTGACCCTTGGTGTGATGTAAGACTAAGGTCGAACCCTTAGCATGTGAAGATCTTCTAGAGATCATTGAGACTAGACGTTATAGACTTCTAGAAACCGTTCAGTTCTGATTCGTGATGCCTTGTGTGAATATGCTTTCCTTTGCTCCTTTCCTAAGAGAAACCGGACTAGGATTGATTTCAGTATATTTGCTTGTTGCGTTCATTATTATTGATAACGGATAACCGGACTAGGATTAATCTTTATAACCATAATTGGCGCAAGTGTTTGATAACCGGGCAATGACCACTTGTCTAATTCTACAGGAGACTAGAAGGTGCTCTTGCAACCCAGGCCCGTAGGTAACGGATATTATTGATCTATTCCTGTTGGTAGACGGAAGCGGTGGCGAGTTTCGGGAGATTCTCGTGTGACATAAGAAGTTGAATTAGAAGTGGTTAACTTAATGAAAGATAATAACCAGTTGAGTGCGAGCATGCTATATATTTACTTTATCTTCTATGTGTTTGTGCCCTTATGTTCTTTCTGATATCTAAAATGTTAGCTAACAGTTTATACCGATGTTGTAGATACCTTGCAGAATATAGGTGTTGCTGAGTGATCCGGACGGTGTGGTCAGCCGGGGTTCCCGTACATTATAGGACGAGATCGGGTTTATGTTTCAGTTGTTGTTTCCCTTTTGTTTTGAACTCGGTTGCGAGTCTCTTACGCTTTCCTCTGTTTAAATCTTTGGTTTTATGTTGATTTTTGGTTTTTATTTGTCTCTTCCTTGTTGTAAGATATTTTTTGTGGTTTCTACTCTTGAGTGTCGGGACCCATTCTGAGGTACTAGCCCATAACGCTTATAGTTCCCAGAACTTGGGGTGTTACAATATGGTATCAGAGCTCTAGGTTGGCAATAATGGAACTCGAAATCTTCTAAAGGTCGGATAGATAAATAAATAGAACCCGTAAGGGGTCTACGTTTTCAAAACGGGTTTTGTTTTTAACTTGTCGGTCTGGATAGATGTACGGGCGACCACCACTACCTCCGCGGATCTCAACAGTGTAGTTTCCTATATGTTTGGCCATTATATGTTTTTCTTGGATATCTACTTTATTTGTAGCGTTGCCTTATATATCTATATATCCTTATTACAAATGGCGCGTACTAGAGCTATATCTCCTATGGGGCGAGGAAGGGGTCGACCACCTCTTCCACATGTCATCTGTGGACGAGGACGTGTAGGGAGACCTCCACTTGCTCGAGGTTGGGTCCAAGCCCCAGTTGTTGATCCGCCTATAGCCGAGGTGTTCACTAAAGAAGTTGTTGAGAGTGTTGTTCCCGAGGCTAGGAATGGGACCGCTGCTATGTATGAACCACAAAGAGCACAGTCAACTGAGTCCGATCGAGTATCCATTGAAGCTTCTACATACCACGACTATGTGTAGAGAGTCGAGGAGGCTATCAGGACTGGAGGACCTGCACCAACACCCCCAGTCCTTGCGAGATCAGTTGAGGTTTTACAGAGAGTTACGCAGGTTGTTGTTGCACCTACTAGAGTTGCTAAGATTGTTAGAGCAGTGGATGAGGTGAGAGAGCCGAGACCCGACTATTGGCTGAAGGCTTTCAACCAGCTGAAGGTTCCTTCTTCCATGGGGAAGACTGGATTAGAGGTGGAGTTGTGGCTAGGACAGCTGGAATCTACTATGGAGGCTATAGGTTGTCCCGAGAGACTTCAACTCGACATAGCACAAACTTTGCTGAATGATCAGGCTCATTCCTAGTGGAAAACCACGCGCAGTAAGGTCACTAGCTATGAGCAGTTGCAAACGGTGATCAGGGATCGCTATTGCCTTGCAGCTATGAGGTTATCCCGATTGCTGAGATCGTCAACAAGTTTCAGGAGGAGTTATATTTGTTGGGTCTGTCTGCACCACCTGAGGATCAACATGTTTATCTGTTCTCTCGGAGATTGTGAGAGTCTACACGCTCTTATCTTGCTAATTTTTGTTGTGATTCCTTGACAGACTATCAGGATAGAGCATGTGCTTATGTGAGAGACCGACCGGGTTAGAGGAGAGATTCTCAAACAGGAGGTTCTATGAAGAGACAAAGGACAAGACCAACCAATACTGGAGTTGGAGCTTCTGGTTTTGGGCGTAGTCAGACGCCGTGACTCTCCGGCTTCCAGCAAAGTTCTGAATAGAGGACGGCAGTGTCATAACTGCGGAGGTGTAGGACACCTTCGAGTTGATTGCAAGAAGGCTGCCGTGACTTGCTTTTCGTGTGACAAGCCAGGACATAGGGCTGCGTTTTTCCGTCAGGGCAAGGCGCTATCTCAGCAGGGATCTTCACCTGCTAGTGTTGTAGGAGGTGGACAAAGACCTCAGTATCAGCAACAACCGCTGAGAGTTCCTGGTTCTACCGCTCCTTAGGGTTCCACTCCGAGTCAAGGCGGAGGAGTGCAATTAGAGGTGCATCGGTTAGAGTTTATGAGCTAAGGAGTGCAATGGAGCCGACCGCTCCAACGACCATAAGTACCATTCATATCAATGGTTTTGTTGTCAGAGTTCTTTTTGATACATGTGCTAAGCATTCTTTTACATCTGATGCATGTGTAGATAGATAGGCCTTAGTTACCATAGAAGGTGGACCCTTCTTTGTAGGATTACCCAATGAGGGTATGATTAGAGGTACATGAGAGGTTCGTGATTACCCAATTAGATTGGGAGGTCGCGACTAGCCAACCGACTTCTTCATCATGTACTTAGTACATGAAGAAGGAATTCTGGGCATGGATTGGATGGATCAACATCAGGCTGTTTTGGACATCAACAAGAGGGCAGTGACGGTAATTACAGAATTAGGCCATGTAGAGATTTTTTGAGGATGGGATCTCGGAAAGACCGGTATAGTCATCAGCATAGTCCGAGCTGCGAGACTTATCGGTCAGGATTGCGAGGCTTTTTGGTGCTATGTCATGAAGGATAGTACGAGTCTAGCGTCGGAGGAGATTCCGGTATCATGCGAATTTACCAACATCTTTCGAGAGCCATCAGCTTTACCTCCACAAAGGAGTGTAGACTTTGACATTGATCTAGAGCCCGGGACGAGACCGATCTCGAAGGCTCCTTACCGTATGGTGCGTATCGAGATGCTTGAGCTTAAGAAGCAGCTCGAGGAGTTAGCTGAAAAGGGCTTCACCTGCCCTAGTGTATCTCCTTAGGGCTTACCAGTTCTCTTCGTTAGGAAGAAAGACAGGTCAATACGGTTATGTATCGATTGCCGAATGATTAACAAGGTGACGATCCAGAATAAGTACCCATTTCCCCGTATCGACGATCTTTTGGACCAGCTGTATGGAGCTTTAGTGTTTTCGATGATCGATTTGAGATCCAAATATCACCAACTGAGGGTGAGGGAGCAGGACATAGCAAAGACGGCATTTCGGACCAGATACGGCCACTACGAGTTTGTAGTGATGCCTTTCGGGCTCACAAATGCCCCACAGTTTTCATGGAGTTGATGAACAACATATTCATTGACTTCCTACACCAGTTTTTAGTTGTCTTCATAGACGACATTCTAGAATACTCTCGCAGCAGAGAAAAGCATGCAAGACACTTGAGGATTGTTCTTCGGGTCTTACAAGATCGAGAGCTTTACGCCAAGCTCTTTAAGTGTGAGTTTTGGATGTCCGAGGTAGCATTCCTTGGTCACGTCGTTTCAGTTGAAGGGATCAAGGTAGATCCGGTGAAGATCAAGCCTATAGTATCTTGGCCGCCCCCTAAGAACGTCAAGGAGGTACGCACCTTCCTAGGCTTGGCGGGCTACTACCGTTACTTTGGTGACGGCTTTTCAGTTATAGCCCGACCGTTCACTTCCTTGGTAAAGAAGTCTAAGAGGTTTGTGTGGTCCGAGCCATGCCTGCAAAGCTTTGAGGAGATGAATAAGAGGTTGACCTCTACTACTATCTTGGCTAAGCCAGAGGGCATTGAGGATTTTGTGGTTTATAGCGATGTATCCAAGCTAGGCTTGGGATGTGTTCTTATGCAGAGGGGTAAGGTGATTGCTTACGCGTCTAGACAACTAAAGACGTATGTGGAGAATTACACTACCCATGATTTGGAGTTGGTTATTGTTGTTCACGCTTTGAAGATCTAGAGGCATTATCTATACGTAGCTACATATTAGATATTCACAGACCATAAGAGTCTGAAGTACATCTTCACTTAGCGGGAGTTGAATAACCGCCAGAGGAGATGGTTGGAGTTGATCAAGGACTTTGATCTTGAGATCTTATACCACCCGGGGAAGGTGAATGTGGTAGCTGATGTCCTCAGTAGGAAGATGTTAGCATGAAATATTATGATATTTTAGGCACGTTTTCTAAGTGTATTTCATCTATATTGGTAGTCATTGATAAAGCATTGAAGCATTTGTGAGTTAGTTTATCTATTTTGTCGATATAGAGGTCTACATAAGCTTTGCGTTAATTGTAGGCAATTAAGAGCTAATTCCGAACGGATTGAGAGAGAATGGAGTTTGATTGAGCATGTCCAAGGATTGAGGGCATCTCTAGGAGCTAAGGATGGTGCTAACTTGAAGAATAGCACAAGGCTAAGGAAAATTACGATCTACCTCTAAACCACGCTCTAAAATACGTCCGTACTAGATTCTACGTTCTAGTCCACGGCCGTGGAACCTTGGCAAGAGAAGCGTGGTGCATTCTAGCAAGTTACATGGCCATGGAGGGTTGTAACAAACCGTGACACAATTCCACGCTCTAAATTACGGGCGTGGAACCCTTCCACGACCGTGATCTTGGCGATCTTTTACGCAACACTTTGAAGCCACGATCTTTTACGCAATGGGCCGGGCCAATATTTTATCTTACCTTATAAAAGGACGGAAGAAGAGAGATTCCGTCACCTTCGCTTAGACTTTGCCTACGCTTATTGCATGTGCCTAGGGTTTCAAGTTGGACGTGTAGAGATTGCTATTTCGCAACGGAGACTTGCGAAGAGTTGAAGATTTGGAAGATTGTTCGTAAGGAGATTTCATACTTTATCCTTAGGTTGATTAGAAGACGGATTGACATCCCGTACTTCGTTCTTATCTAATATTGTGATTGTTTGTGTTATTCCGAATCTACTTGCATCATTGTTCTTGATTTGTGGATTTGAGATTGGTTTGAAGGTTATTAAAGGTTTTTGGAAGTTTTCATCTTTCATTCTTTTAAATCTTGAAATTGATATCAATATGACTGTTGTTGGCTAAAACCCTTTAGCAATTCTAAGGTGAAGGGTTGATAGTTGTGGCTTAGATGATAATAGATCGATCGTAAATAGATTGGACCTTGAGAGTTAGAGAGAATCGCCGACGAACCTAATTCACGGTCTGTTCTTGAGCTTCCAAGGCCGTGGAACTCAAGAACTACCCGTAATTTTGTGTCAGTTTACGAACCTTGCTTTTACTTTAATCCAAAGTTAAAGATTTGCTTTAACTTAGTCTTGTCTTGCCTTTTCTAGGTGGTAGTGAAGCCTCAACAACCTCTACCTCGATTTCGAGTGTCACAACCTTAATCGGTTAAGTTAGTCTTGATCCTTGGATTACAAGTTTGGGTATTTGAAGCCTCAACAACCTTTATAGAGAGTGCCTTTAGGTGAATCATATAAGGTCTTGGAACTTCACCGTACATTGCCTTATATTCGTATACCTTTGCAAACCTCAACTCTGTCCTTATATCTTTAGTATATCTTGAATCGATTGCCACAGCTGGATTCCTGGATCTTTAGGATTGTTGTTTTCCCAATAATTTACGAAAGCTCATACATTTACTCGCTTGACAATTCTTGACTGGATTTAACCCCCCAAATCCCTGTGTTCGATACTCTGGAATTCTTGCTTAACTATATCGATCCGTACACTGCGGGTTCGCTTTCTTGATTTCTAGTTTTATAATTAAAGCTTATTTGCACGCACGCTAAGTGGCGAACAAGTTTTTGGCGCCGTTGCCAGGGATTTGGTCTAGGCCGAATTCGGTTATCGGTTGTCAAGCTTGGGAGCTTCTCCCTTGTTATTTGATATCTTTTCAAGTGCATGCGCAGGTCTAGGAATAACGAAGACCTCTTACCTCTTGATCAAGAGTTTGAGAGGACTTTAAGGAGAAAGCGTAAGAAAAAGAAAATGGTTGAAGAAAGAGAACGTGATCTCCAATCGGAGTTAGCGGAAAAGGAAGCTCAACTCCAATGGAGTGAGAAGACTCGTAGAGAAGAAACAGATCGTCACCAAATGAAGGCTGATGATCTAACGGACATGATGTTCCAAATGAGGCTGGAAATAAACAACCTCAAGGAGAAAAAGAAAAGGAGGAGACCGGGAAGATCGGTTAGAGCCAACTCATCTAATGAGGATAGCGACTCCTCCATGCCACCACTAGAGGAAATTGATCCAACGATCAATGTGAATCCATTCCATCCACGGCCAGCTGCAAATCGCCGTGTTCCACCTAGGAACGCAAAGATCGAACGTGTGGATGAGGAGCCAAGAACTCTTGGCCAAAGGATGGATCCAACGCAGCAACCACGCCGTTTAGGTGTGAACTTTGATGCTGACGATGCACAAGGGTTTAGCTTCAACCCTCATGTTATTACCATTGTTCGCCAAAACCAATTTGGTGGAACAAGTACTGAATCTCCACACCAACATCTACAAAACTTTGAGATTATGATGGAGACGATGAAGCCCAAGAACGCAACTACCAACAGCTACAAACTCAAGCCTTTCTTCTTCTCCTTGAAGGGGAAAGCATTGTCTTGGTATCAAGCTCTCCCAAGTGGAAAGCTTGAGACATGGGAGGATCTTTCTGCGGAGTTCCTCACTAAGTTCTTTCCGCCATCCAAAACGGCGGAACTAAGAGGTAAGATTAATGCATTTTCTATGAGATCTAACGAAAGTTTGTTTCAACCTTGGGAAAGATTTCAGGATTTTCTATTGGATTGCCTTCATCATGGCATATCCAAGCTTGCACTATTGGAGATATATTATAAGGGGCTGGATGTGGAGACACAATTCAAGCTCCAATCCCTCTCATGTGGTACATTCATGGACATGAGGGAAGATGACGCTTGGGACTTCATTGAGAAGCAAGCGCGAGTCATAGAGAAGTATTCTCACCGGAAAGTGGAGGGGAATCGTGTGGATCAAGGAGCAAAACTAACACACAAATCTCAATCTCAAATCTTTTCTCTCAACAACGAGATTAAAGAGTTGAAGGAAGCTATCAAGATCAACTTTCCAAAGCAACAAGGAAAAGATGTGGGTTATTTAGGTAACAACAATAACCACAGCGGTGGTGAGAATACAAACCGCAACAACAACAACAACCGGAATAATTGGAACAACAACAACAACCGGAACAACAATTGGAACAACAATAGGGGTTCAAACAACAACAATTGGCGCTCCAATCAACAAAATTCCGGTAATTCTTATCCTTCCAATTCAAGAAATTCACTAACTCCACCTTCCTCTTCTTCCACTCCTTCGAAAAGCTAGGGGAAAACATCTAATGGTGGAAGCACTTCGGGGAAGGAGAATCCCAATCCCATGTTGGAAACAATTTTGGGGAAGCTTCAAGGGTTGGAGACTCGCATCATCAAGGTTGATGATCACATTACTAAGGTTGATAAAGCCCAAAAGGTTTTAGAAAACCAAATGTTCAGTCATGCGGAGGAAGTTCCTAGGAATCAAGGGAAACTTCCAGGAAAAACGGAGGACAACCCAAAAGGAAGGGTGATGGCAATCACAACTAGGAGCGGAGTCACAATTACCGACCCGCAGCCTAAGTTTGTAGAAGTCCCCGTCGAGAAAGAGAAAGAAAAGGGGAAGGAGAAGGAAGATGTCTACATTCCTCCTCCAACTTACAAACCTCCCCTACCGTTCCCGCAATCTAGAGCAAGAGCGCGTCTAGACAAGCAATTCGGTAAGTTTATAGAACTCATGAGCAAATTGCATATTAACATACCTTTCATTGATGCTATTGTAGGTATGCCGGCTTATGGCAAGTTCTTGAAGGAGATCCTCTCTAACAAGCGAAAGCTAGAGGATTTTGGAGAGGTTAAGATGAGTTCGGATTCTTCGGATCTCATCAAGACCATGAAAGAAAAGATGCCCCCAAAGCTAAAGGACCCGGGGTCATTTTGCATTCCCATAGGAGTGGGAGATGTCACATATGATGCATTATGTGACATGGGAGCAAGTGTGAGCATCATCCCACTTGCATTATGTAGGAAGATCGGTTTAGGTGACCCTAAACCGGTGAAGATGACGTTGTACATGGCGGATCGATCCATAACTCGTCCCGTCGGTATTGTTGAAGACGTCTCGGTCAAGCTAGGTAAATTCTATATTCCTATAGATTTTGTTGTGCTTGACATTCCTGCAGATAGTCCGGTCCCGATCATTCTCGGAAGACCGTTTCTTGCAACATCCGGCTGCATAGTCGATTGCAAGAATGCTATACTCGCCTTTGACATAGGAGAAGAGAAGGTAGAGTTCGTTCTTTCCACTCTAGTGAAGGAACCAATCTTTGATGAGGATATATTCAATATCCAAGATGAAGAAGGGTTGTCTAGGGAGGAGGTAAGTGCTATTCTCTTCAAAGATCCTTTGCAAAAGGTCATTACTATGAGTCTAATGAATGTAGGGGAAGAAGAGGAGTGCAATGAGGCAATTGAAGCCTTAGAAGCACAAGAAGAAGTGTGTGAAGAGGAGTTTGAAAAACTCCACGATGAGGCAGAGAATGTACGAATCCACGGTCATACACTATATTCCACGGCCGTGGATTTCACCAACAAAAGCGTGGAGCACTCCAGAGGGTTACACGGTCGTGGAGAGAATAGAGCAACTGTATTTACTTTCCACGCCCAAAACCACGGCCGTGGAGAAGTCAGAGAGGCCATAATTTTGGGTGACTCCGAAGGTAATTGTGCCTCTTCCTCAACTTCTCTTGATTCTTCTCCAACTCCTTCTACACCCTTAGACACCTCTAAGGAGGCATCGGAAGCTCCTCAAGAACCATTGGAAACTCCGATAGTCATGGAACTAAAGCCACTTCCTACTCATCTAAGGTACGCATTTCTTGGACCTAATTCTACCTTTCCGGTAATTGTTAGTTCCGATTTAAGCATAGATGAACATAGTAAGCTCATGGTTGTCCTTAGGAAACATAGAAAAGCTCTAGGATATACTATAGAGGACTTAGTAGGAATAAAACCTTCCCTATGCATGCACAAGATATTAATGGAAGAGGACTTTAGGACTTCAAGACAACCTCAAAGGCAGTTAAATCCGACCATGAAGGAGGTTGTCAAGAAGGAAATTCTTAAACTTCTTGATGCAGGTATCATCTACCCTATCTCCGATAGCAAGTGGGGGAGTCCGGTTCAAGTGGTTCCGAAGAAGGGAGGAATGACGGTCATCACCAACAAGAATAACGAACTCATTCCTACCCGAACCGTAACAGGATGGCGGATGTGTATAGACTACCGCAAGCTAAACAACGCGACGAGGAAGGACCACTTCCCACTACTCTTCATCGATCAAATGCTTGAAAGGTTAGCGCAACATTCACACTTTTGCTATCTTGACGGTTATAGTGGTTTCTTTCAGATCCCGATA
The DNA here is from genome assembly GCA_033239125.1 of Fagopyrum homotropicum. Lineage (NCBI taxonomy): Eukaryota > Viridiplantae > Streptophyta > Magnoliopsida > Caryophyllales > Polygonaceae > Fagopyrum > Fagopyrum homotropicum. Next base: position 35,537,738 of record BSWB01000004.1, read on the forward strand.
CACCCGGATGATCAAGAGAAGACCACATTTACGTGTCCATGGGGTACGTTTGCCTATAGGAGGATGCCGTTCGGGCTTTGCAACGCCCCAGCCACCTTTCAAAGGTGCATGATGACCATCTTCTCCGGATACATAGAGGAAATCATGGAGGCTTTTATGGATGACTTCTCCGTTTATGGTTCCTCTTTTGACAATTGTCTTTCTAACCTTGCTCTTGTGTTACAAAGGTGTGAAGACACTAACCTAGTTCTTAATTGGGGGAAGTGTCAATTCATGGTTAAGGAAGGCATTGTATTATGACACCTAATCTCTAGTAGAGGGATCAAGGTGGATAAAGCGAAAATAGAGACTATAGAAAAGCTTCCTCCCCCAACTTCGGTGAAAGGGATAAGAAGTTTTCTAGGACATACTAGATTCTATAGGCGTTTCATAAAGGATTTCTCTAAAATATCTATGCCGCTAACTAATCTATTGATGAAGGATGCAGTTTTTGAGTTTTCGCAGAAATGTTTAGATGCGTTCAATATGATTCGGGAAGCTCTAATTTCAGCTCCGATTATCCAACTTCCGGATTGGAATCTTCCCTTTGAGGTTATGTGTGATGCAAGTGACGTAGCTATAGGAGCTGTTCTTGGACAAAGAAAGGAAGGGCGAACCCACGCTATCTACTACGCTAGCAAGACGCTAGATGAAGCGCAACTCAACTACGCCACTACGGAAAAAGAATTTTTAGCCATTGTTTATGCAATGGACAAATTTCGCTATTATCTTGTAGGTGCAAAGGTGATTGTGTACACGGATCATGCTGCGATCCGGTATCTCCTTGCAAAGAAGGATGCAAAGCCAAGGCTAATTAGATGGATTCTCCTCCTACAAGAATTCGACCTAGAGATCCGCGACAAGAAGGGTTCTGAAAATTCTGTTGCGGATCATTTGAGTCGCCTAACACATCTGGAGGACGACCATCTACCTATAGATGACTCCTTCCCGGACGAACATTTACACATTATAGAGGAGTGCATCGATGTAATCTCCAAAGGTAACGAACCATGGTTTGCTGATTTTGTTAACTATTTGGTTTGTCAGGAAATACCGCCCGGATTATCCCACGCACAAAGAAAGAAGTTCTTTAAGGATGTTCGGGAGTACTTTTAGAATGAACCTCTCCTCTTTAAGAGAGGTCCGGATGGCATTATTCGGCGATGTGTGCCGGAAGATGAGATGCAAAGTGTCATCCGCCATTGTCATTCACTACCATGTGGAGGACACGCTAGTTCGAACAAGACTAGCGCTAAGGTATTGCAATCTGGATTCTTTTGGCCTACATTATTTAAAGATGTGCAAACCTTTGTTTCTTGCTACTATGCTTGTCAAAGAACAGGAAATATCTCTAAGAGGAATGAGATGCCTCTCAACAACATCCAAGAGGTGGAGATCTTTGACGTTTGGGGAGTAGACTTCATGAGACCATTTCCATCATCTTGTGGTAACCAATAGATACTTTTAGCAGTTGATTACGTTTCAAGATGGGTTGAAGCGATCGCCTCTCCCACCAATGATGACATGGTAGTGGTTAAGTTCTTTAACAAGACCATTTTCCCGCGATTTGGGACACCACGGACCATCATTAGTGATGGAGGCTCTCACTTCATTGCCCGGCGTTTTGAAGCTCTTCTAGCTAAGTATGGGGTGACTCACAAGATCGCCACCCCTTATCATCCACAAACTAGTGGACAAGTTGAGATCTCAAACCGGGAGATCAAAAGAATCCTAGAGAAGACGGTTTCAAGGACTAGGAAGGATTGGTCCTTGAAGCTAGATGACGCATTGTGGGCATACCAGACTGCGTATAAGACTCCCATCAGAACCACACCATGCAACCTTGTGTATGGGAAGTCTTGTCACTTACCGGTAGAGTTGGAGCACAAGGCGTTTTGGGCAATCAAGTGGCTAAATTTCAGCATGAAGGAAGCGGGAGAGAAGCTTCTCTTGGACCTAAATGAGCTTGAAGAACTCCGCTTGAACGCTTACGAAAACGCCAAGATTTACAAAGAAAGAGCAAAGCGTTGGCATGATAAGCATATCATTCCAAAGGACTTCAAAGAAGGAGATCAAGTCCTCCTCTTCAATTCAAGGCTTCGTCTCTTTCCAGGTAAGCTTAAATCTCGTTGGACCGGATCTTTTCTAATCAAACGTATTTTCCCCCATGGTGCAGTTGAAGTATGGGGTTAAACGGGCGGAAGCTTCAAGGTGAACGGTCAACGACTCAAGAAGTATACAGCGGAACTCCAAGCTGAAGAGTTCGCGCCCACCGCACTCGAATAAGTGCGAATTTGGTCTAGCTACGGACCTTAAACAAAGCGCTTCTTGGGAGACAACCCAAGGTATTGCATTTACGTTTTTGTTTTTTATTCATAGATTAGCTTAGTTTAGACGTTTTTGCTTTGTTTTGCCTTCGATACCTTCCGGTATGTTCATGTTTTTGGATGTAGGAACAGTGAAAAAGGAAAGGGGAATAGAAAGTTTGAAGAAAAGTGATGAAACTTGGACTTTGGAGCATTACAGAGAGTTCCACGGCCTAAACCACGGTCGTGACAGCTACAGTGACCGTAATTTTCAAAAGCTTGAGAAAAATTACCAAAACCACGGTTCCGTACATTTCCACGGCCGTGGAACCCCCCGACAGACCGTGATTTTCAAAAATTTTTACGGCCACTATATAAACCACTTTCCTTCACAAAACACATCTCACAAACCTAATTCCACGCCCTAAACGCCGATTTGCTTCCCCTCACCTCAAATCTTCATTCGTTAATCATTTTTAACAATTCTTTGGCCAAAACAGAAGCAAATCCGATCACCAACAAGATCCAAGCAACAATTCGAGCGGCAAATCACTAAGGGAAGCAGAATTCGGATTTAAAAATCCGAAAACCTAGGTTTTTTTCACTCTTCTCTATCTTTGTCGATTCGGACTTTCATTTCTAGAATTTTTAGGAATAACTGATTGGAATTGGAAGAGAATTAGTCTAGGATTGTTGTTGTGAAATTTGGTGAGATTCTGTTGAGATTTGCAAAATTACGTGCCCAATCACGGTCACTGGCATTTCCACGGCCGTGGAATACTTAGAACAGACCGTGGTTTTTTCCAGAATATGGATTATGTGAGGAGAGTGTCCGGTAGGAATAAGGACAAGAACAAGGACAGTGATAAGAACAAAAAGAGGAAGGGCAACCCCTCTTCCTCTTCTAGAGCACCACCTCCTTCATCCTCTTCACCTCCATCCTCACCATCACCACCTCGCCCTAGGATCCCCACCATCCATGAGGATCACCTAGACGCCTTAGAGAGGATAGAGAAGAGGACGGTCATAGGACCACGATACTTGCTGTTGGAGGAGTTAGAGCCTCTACATGTCATAGGGGACCTTACTTGGCTCTTGGATAGAGCCGGCTTAGTCATCTTCTCCGCTATTCGGGAAGATGCATATGAGGAGATTACGAGAGATTTTGTAGTTTCCTTTGAGCACAGCCATGTTGACAGGACAGTTTCTTTCCGGCTGATGAAAAGAAACTATGATTTCTCCATCCGGGAGTTTGGAGCCTTCTTTGGGTTCCACGAGACCTTCAATGGTCGTTTCCCCAGTGGCGTGTATGCCAAGGATTTTTGGGAAGAGATCGCTATGATCTATGCCAGCGAGGACCGCTGGCAGCCTGCTGATACTAAGGCTAGATTGATCTACCATCTAGCCTTGAAGATAGCTCATAGAGTGCTTTCTGAGTGTCTCTTCCCTAGGACGGAGACACCTCAGAAGATCAAGACGGATGAGTTATTCCAGCTCTACAGCATGTTGTATGGCAGGCCAGCTGACTGCGCCATCCTCATAGCTGCTACCATGAGCAAGCTAAAGAATAAGAGGGCTGGCAACATTGGATATGGTGGGATGGTGACCCACCTTGCTAGACAGTTAGGGGTCGATTTCTCGGCTTGTACACGTATTGTTGCTAGACCCCTAGGACTTCAGGCCCTCATGACTAGAGGCATCAACTTCCCCACCCATAAAGGTCCACCATACGCTGCTATGCCATGGGAGAGTAGGACCGGTAGAGGCATTGAGTGGCTCCCTGAGTATTCCATTATGGCTGGACGCCAAAACTGGAAGGCGACGTTCGCTGCCATGCATGCGAACAGATTAGTAGCCCCTCCCTACGTTCCACCACCACCAGTTGTAGAGGAGGAGATGGGAGGTAGAGATGACTATGAGGGAGGAGGAGGAGCTGAGCAGGACTTTGGCACATTCGCGGATCAGCCGGACGCAGTTCCCACCATGCCTAGGCATTCTCCCCGCCCCGCTAGAGCTTCAGGATCATCCTCTCGCCGTGCTAGTGTCAGCGAGAGGCCTACTTGGATGGAGACTCCTCCTTCGTGGTACGGAGCTCCACCACCATGGTCTGCACGGCCACCACCTACACCAGCACCAGCACCTTCAGATGCACCGGCATGGTAAAGCCAGCCGCCTAGCTGGTACGAGCAGTTGCCAGAGTGGGCTACCGACCTTTCCAGCACGGTTGGAGCTTTGGAGATCCGTGTAGATGCTAGGGATGCACGAGTGGACGATCTGGACCACATGATGAGAGACGTCTACCGCCAGCAGTTCGGGCGGTACTATGATCCCAGCTTCTCTCCGTTTCCGCCTCCACCGCAGTGACACCTTTGATGATCGACAGTTTAGCCGCTCCACCACCGTTTTGTGAGTTCTTTTTATTTCTTTCTTTTCTTCTTTTTCTTTTCTTTGAACATTAGGGACAATGTTTTTTCCAAGTATGGGGTGGGGTGTGACTAATAGTTTGTAATAACTCTTACTCACTCTGTATGCTTCTATTGAGACTATCTTGCATGTTTCATTCTATTGTTACACGTTTCATTATTGCATTACATGAAAAAGCTTTTGAAAAACCCATAAAAATTGAAAAATTTTGAAAATTTTGTGCTTCTAAGGATAGAGATGATTTCTATGATAATCACCACTTGTGAATAGAGTTTTGATGACAATCGCATGCTTAAACGAATAGTGAATTGAAAAGAAATTGAATGAGTTGATTATCTCTCTTTTGCAAGTTTCATAATGTGATAAATGTTACTTAAATCATGTTGAGGAATTAAGGTTGAAATCACATAATAAGTTCTTATGCTTCCTTTTGAGATGATTAAGGCAATTCGATTTTCTTTCTTCTTTCTTTGATCATTTAGCCCCTCAATGAAATAATGACCTCCTTTACCTATCCGGGAATTTGGAGGAGTTGAATGAAAAAGGCATGTTTGATATGGGAGGGCCATGAAAGCAATACTTTGCATTCAAAAGAATAGAAAGAAATTATAGGTTTGGGGAAGTCAATCATGATGATGAGTAACTCGGCACCATTCACATAGCCGGGTGTTTGTGTCTTGCCAAAGTCGGATTGAGCGATATTCCTAGCGGATTACGGTATGTGCGCTAAGGGTTTGAGGCATCTCATAAAAATTGAGAAACGCCAATCTCCTAGGCTTCGGTTTTTGTGCACCTCTATCCATAACTCCAAAAGTAAAGTCGGAAAATGAAAAGAAAGAGCAAAGCTCTAAGTTGAAAGTGCTGCGGAAACCGCAAGAGAAGAAGAAAAGAGTAGTTATCCACTTTCCCGGATTCATGCACCACATTCCTTAAAGTTTTCCTTCCCTTTCCACATTCTAGACCTTATTTGAAAGTCCTTAAGATCAAAAGAATGTTATATGACTTTGTGATCTAAATTGAAGTTTCTTATGATTGATTTTGATAAAGTTTGAAGGTTATGATGTTTACATGGAAGTTTGATTGATTCATGAGCTTTCTATACTCTTTACTATTTGATTATGTGTATGAAAGTCTTATAAACGAATGAAGCAAGATTTGAGAATGATCTATTGATTAGAAGGCATATTCATCTAAAATAAGTTTTGTTATGAGAAGGTATACATATTTCATCCTAACTTGAGTTTTAAAGCTTTGAAAGACCTTGCTTAGGGACAAGCAAGTGGCAAGTATGGGATTATTTGTTAGCATGAAATATTGTGATATTTTAGGCACGTTTTCTAAGTGTATTTCATCTATATTGGTAGTCATTGATAAAGCATTGAAGCATTTGTGAGTTAGTTTATCTATTTTGTCTACATAGAGGTCTACATAAGCTTTGCGTTAATTGTAGGCAATTAAGAGCTAATTCCGAACGGATTGAGAGAGAATGGAGTTTGATTGAGCATGTCTAAGGATTGAGGACATCTCTAGGAGCTAAGGATGGTGCTAACTTGAAGAATAGAACGAGGCTAAGGAAAATTACGATCTACCTCTAAACCACGCTCTAAAATACAACCGTACTAGATTCCACGTTCTAGTCCACGGCCGTGGAACCTTGGCAAGAGAAGCGTAGTGCATTCAAGCAAGTTACACAGCCGTGGAGGGTTGTGACAAACCGTGACACAGTTCCACGCTCTAAATTACGGGCGTGGAACCCTTCCACGACCGTGATCTTGGCGATCTTTTACGCAACACTTTGAAGCCACGATCTTTTACGCAATGGGCCGGGCCAATATTTTATCTTACCTTATAAAAGGACGGAAGAAGAGAGATTCCGTCACCTTCGCTTAGACTTTGCCTACGCTTATTGCACGTGCCTAGGGTTTCAAGTTGGACGTGTAGAGATTGCTATTTCGCAACGAAGACTTGCGAAGAGTTGACGATTTGGAAGATAGTTCGTAAGGAGATTTCATACTTTATCCTTAGGTTGATTAGAAGACGGATTGACATCCCGTTCTTCGTTCTTATCTAAGATTATGATTGTTTGTGTTATTCCGAATCTACTTGCATCATTGTTCTTGATTTGTGGATTTGAGATTGGTTTGAAGGTTATTAAAGGTTTTCGGAAGTTTTCACCTTTCATTCTTTTAAATCTTGAAATTGATATCAATATGACTGTTGTTGGCTAAAACCCTTTAGCAATTCTAAGGTGAAGGGTTGATAGTTGTGGCTTAGATGATGATAGATCGATCGTAAATAGATTGGACCCTGAGAGTTAGAGAGAATCGCCGACGAACCTAATCCACGGTCTGTTCTTGAGCTTCCACGGCCGTGGAACTCAAGAACTACCCGTAATTTTGTGTCAGTTTACGAACCTTGCGTTTACTTTAATCCAAAGTTAAAGATTTGCTTTAACTTAGTCTTGGCTTGCCTTTTCTAGGTGGTAGTGAAGCCTCAACAACCTCTACCTCGATTTCGAGTGTCACAACCTTAATCGGTTAAGTTAGTCTTGATCCTTGGATTACAAGTTTGGGTATTTGACGTTAATATTTATATTTGGAATCTTTCTATACTGAAGCCTCAACAACCTTTATAGCGAGTGCCTTTAGGTGAATCATATAAGGTCTTGGAACTTCACCGTACATTACCTTACATTCGTATACCTTTGCAAACCTCAACTCTGTCCTTATATCTTTAGTATATCTTGAATCGATTGCCACAGCTGGATTCCTGGATCTTTAGGATTGTTGTTTTCCCAATAATTTACGAAAGCTCATACATTTACTCGCTTGACAATTCTTGACTGGATTTAACCCCCCAAATCCCTGTGTTCGATACTCTGGAATTCTTGCTTAACTATATCGATCCGTACACTGCGGGTTCGCTTGCTTGATTTCTAGTTTTATTATTAAAGCTTATTTGCACGCACGCTAAGTGGCGAACATAAGACTCCCCGGGAGATGGCGATCACTCAGCTGACAGCTCAGCATCAGTTACAACGAGACTTGGCGTGGCTAGAGATGGATATCCACTTCCTGGATTCCGACAACAAGTTGTCCACCATGGAGCTGGTACTTGATCTGTTTGTAGAAATCCGAAAAAAGCAGGAGAATTGCCCAACTTTGACATGGATCCGAGACAAGATGTCTCGAGGAGATGCACCACAATTCACAGCTGGTGTCGATGGAGTTTTGAGATGTCAGGTGCGTATGTGTACCCTCATATCAAGAGCTGAGACAACGGATCCTACAAGAGGCTCACTCTACACCTTAATCAATGCATCCCGGTGCGAGTAAGATGTACCAGGACATCAGACGCTCTTACTGGTGGGGAGGTCTAAAGCCAGACGTCACGAGATATGAAGCTTAGTGTGCGACCTATCAACAGGGCAAGATCGAGCACCACCTACCAAGAGGAGAGCTACACCACCTTTCCGTTCCTCAGTGGAAGTGGGACGACATAACGATGGTATTTGTGACTGGTTTGAGACCGAGTCGGAGTTTTGATGCCATGTGGTTATAGTAGATCGACTAACGAGGACCGCACGTTTCATTCCTATCAAGGAAACGTGGCCGATAAGGCGACTAACAAAGGAGTTCACTAGACAGATACTGCGACTTCATGCAGTACCTAGGAATATAGTCTTTGACAAAGACGGACGGTTCACATCGAGGTTTTGGCAGCAAGTGCATGCCGCCCTGGGTACGAGGCTGTAGTTCACGAGTTCTTATCATCCTCAGACCAATGGTCAGTCAGAGATGACTATCCATACTCTGGTGGATATTTTGAGAGCCTGCGTGTTGGACTAGGGATAGGTGTGGCCAAATCACCTTCCCATAATGGAGTTTTCGTATAACAACAGTTGGCACACATCGATCTGGATGACTCCTTATGAGGCTTTATACGGACAGAGATATCGTACCCCGTTGTGTTGGGACGAGCCGAGCAGTGCTAGCAGAGTGGCACCTGAGCAGATACATGACGATATGGATCGAGTAGAAGTGATCCAGGAGCGGATGCTATCAGCACAGAGTCTACAAAATTCTTACGCAAATAAGAGGCGCAGATCTCTAGAGTTCAGAGTTGGAGCTCAGGTTTGGTTGAGAGTGTCCCCGACACCAGGTGTTAGATGCTTCGGCGTCAAAGGGAAACTGAGTACTAGATCTGTCGAACCTTTCGAGATTCTTGAGCGAGTTGGAGAGGCAACATACAAACTTGCTTTGCCACCAAGGCTAGAGGGTGTTCACCACATCTTCCATGTGTCTCAATTATGGGAGTATGTACCAGACCCGAGACGCATCATTAGCCACGAGGATCCAGTGGTTGAGCTAGATCACATGTTTGTTGAGTACCTGGTAGTTTTCTTAGAGCGTAGCACGAGACGCTTGTGTTCGAAGGACATACCGATGATGAAGATTCAATGGTTGATGCGAGGAGTTGATGAGGGGACATGAGAGACAAAGGATAGTAACTATCCAGAGTTCTATGCAGATGTGGTTGTACCTTTAGCTTAGAGTTTCTGAGTTTCAGTTTTCGTTGTTGTTTTGTGCACGGTTTTGTAAAGTTTTGAGTTATGTTCCCCGAGTGGGAATATATGAGTTGAGTTTTCCTTTCTATGTTGTTGTCTTGTGATCTTGTGGTTGTTGCAAGTTCCGGGACGAAACTTCTTTTTAGGGGTATTTGATGTAAGATCCTGTTTTTAGCCTTCATAGCCCCCGCGGTGAAGGGAGCCACCCTAGTGGCAGATTTTGGTTGTCACCGCCCCCGCGGTGATAGTGAGCCGCCTTTGCGGCTGGCCGCGGTCATAACAAGGCAAACCGCCTCTGCGGTTTTACCCCCGATCGTCCCGATCTGTGTTTATTCCGTTTTTATTTCCTTCCATAGATAGAGGATCCGATCTTCTAATTTATGAGTCGGTTTTCCTATCTTCTTCCTAACCCAAGAACGCCTTTCCTATATCTTTTCACCCTTCTCTATAAAATCCCGCCTTCTTCCCATTTTTCTCGTCTCGTGCATACGTTTCTTCAACCCTGAGAGCTACAACCGTTTACCTTTGCTTCATGCGATCTTGTTGAACGTGTAAGTTCATCATTCTTTGTTTCTTTACCACGTTCATGTGTCGCTGCATGCCGTTCTCCTTTTGTTTCGTTTCATGCCTTCGATATTCCTTTTCTTCTTCTCCAAGAATCAAATTTGAACCTTAATTCTGGTTGGCGCTCCCGTTGTTGATAAGTTGATGTTCATTGGCTCCCTTGGTTGAGTTGTGACGTGTGTGGGTGCTGAAATTAAGAAGCAAGCTTTGCCCTTTTCTATGAGTTTTTGTCAAAGAGAATCCCGACAATCGTTACTATCAATGCACTGCCCCACGGCTGCACATTCCTGCCCCCGCGGCTTTCTGTTCTGCCACCCCCGCGCCTCAGTCTTGCCACCCCGTGGTTCTTCTACAATAGTTCCTGTTCTTGGTGAGCTACTTCTTTCCTTGCTTTCCTTGTTACTTTCCTTGGCCTATGTTGATGTTGTTGACCCTTGGTGTGCTGTAAGACTAAGGTCGATCCCTTAGCATGTGGAGATCTTCTAGAGATCATTAAGACTAGAAGTTATAGACTTCTAGCAAACGTTCAGTTTTGATTCGTGATGCCTTGTGTGAATGGGATTTCAGTTCCTCCTTTCATGAGGAAAACTTTTTTGTTCTCTGACCGTTTGAGTGTATTGACTTGTTGCGTTCATTATTGTTTATAAGGGGTAACCGGACTAGGATTGACGTTTATAACCTTAATTGGCCCAAGTGTATGATGACCGGATGGTGACCACTTGTCTAGTTGTACGGGAGACTAGAAGGTGCTCTTGCAACCCAGTCCGGCAGGTAACGGATAGTACTGATTTATTCTTGTCGGTAGATGGAAGCGGAGGCAAGTTTCAGGAGATTTTCGTGTGACAAACGAAGTTGAATTAGCAATGGATAACTTAATGAAAGATAATCATCGGTTGAGTGCGAGCATTCTATATGTTTACTTTATCTTATATGTGTTTGTGCCCTTACGCTTTTTCTAATATCTAGAATGTTAGCTAACGGTTTATACCGATGTTGTAGATGCCTTGCAGGATATAGGTGTTGTTGAGTGATCTGGATGTGTGGTCAGTCGGGGTTCCCGTACATTATAGGATGGGATCGGATTTATGCTTCAGTTGTTGTTTCCCTTTTGTTTTGAACTCGGCTGCGAGTCTTTTATGTTTCCCTTTGTTTAAACCTTTGGTTTTATATTGGTTTTTTGCTTTCATTTATTTGTGCCTTGTTGTAAGATCTGTTGTGTCGTTGCTACTCTGACGGTCGGGACCCATTGTGAGGTCCTAACCCGTAACGCTTCGAGTTCCCAGAACTTAGGGTGTTACAAAACTCAAGAATGGAAGAAGCTTGAGAATCTATGGCTTCCACCATTAGGGCTCAAGAAAGGAGGAAGAAGAAGAAGAAGAAGAAGTAGTAGTAGTAGAAGAAGAAGAAGAAGAAGAAGAAGAAGAAGAAGAAGAAGAAGAAGAAGAAGGGGAGAACACTTACCAACACTCCAAATCTGTAGTCCTTCCTGCTGGGAAGCCCACACAAATCAAAGGAGAAGGAATGAGCACCATTGGAGATGAAGGAGAAGAAGGTGGAGGAAGAGAAGAGAGGTCAAAAGAAGAATGAGAGATACGCGAAAGTGAGTAGGGAGGAAAGAGAGATACTCAGCTGAGAGGGTAAGCAAAGAGAACCCAACGAGGGGTCGGGTGCCTAATATTTGAAGGTTCAGCTCACACTAATGAAGGGTCAAAAGATGACGGAATAAAGCCCCGCTCACTCAGATCACCGCACCTGCGGAACGACTAAGCCGCATCGCGGAAGGCCGCAACCGCGGTTCTCCTAACCCGCAGGGGCGGTGGTTACTATAATGACTATCAAACCGCTCTCTAACCGGACAAAATTCCAAACGTTACAAATTCTAATTCATTCCTTCTTTTATATATATATATATGGTGGTTAACTAGTTCTAGAATTTGGTAGGTTTCTTCTTGTATCTTTTCACTTTGTGGTTAACTGAGTTTCTAATGTATTGTTCATTTACGGAATCTGTGCAAGAGTACTACGTAACTAAGGTTCCAACACGGAAGGGGTAGTGATGATCCATTGACAGTTAGAGACCGAATCGGTATAGGAAAATGATATAAGATGAGGCACCTAGTATAAGAGTTCACAAGGCAAGCATGAGAGACCATCATGTGTTTGGTAGGACTGTTTCGGTGTAGGCTTGTTACCGCACCTAGGGAATGAGGAGCTAGACGTGGAGTAGTCCTGGCAAGTGGTAAGTAGAGTTCCGATGAAACATAAGTGAATTCCGGGAAATTCTAAGACCGCACGTTCCATCCCTCTAAGGAGGCGTGACCGGTAAGTTATTTTGCTGAGGAGTTCTCTAGAATAATCGTGAAACTACATTTGGGCCGAGGACCATACTTTGGCGGATAGGAATTGTTTATTTTGAGGTTTCGGACAGCCAATACTCACGGATTAGAGTACGAGTCTTCCCTTTACTATAGTAAATCATCACTATACTGACGGTCGGTTTGAGAGGATTTTTCCGTATTAAAAGGGAAGTTACAGGCGAGAGTTGGAAGTTATCTTGACGCACAGAAACCGCCATTATGATTAAAGGGTGGCAACAGATTTAGCAAAGTAGGGCAACGGAGGCGTGGTGACACCATAACCCACAAAACCTGAAACTCAATTTTAGGTCCACTATGACCTCAAGTGAAGGGATTATAGATATAGAGGAAAATCTCCGCATAGAGCGTGATGTTGGGGTTATAACAAATTGAAAGCCTGACCAAAGGCAGGTGACAAGTCATTAATGGAGAGGAGAGACGGTCCGACTGATTCATATTTGGGGAGACAAGACCAAGTGAGTAATCTTACAAAGAGCACTGACACTTCGTAAGTGCCGGAAGGTGTCTAAGATCATTGGTTCAAAATTGATAGTCGGGATCTTCCGAAAGGTCAAGAGTAAGTGGATTCTAAGGAAGGAATAAAGTTTTTCAGTTATTTCGGTAGAGTCGCCACAAGAGTGGAAAGGGAGCTTAGAGAGACAATCATTGATATCTTAAAGTGGATTGAGAAATTATTTATCGACTGGCTCTACTACCATACCAGAGAGAGTACATCTAGTGTCCTACATGTCTCAATTGAGAGATGTCTACCGGATCCAAGATATGTCATCAGGTATGATAATCGGATAATTGAGTCAGAGCATACTTTTGTAGAATATCCGGTGGTCATCCGAGAGCGTAGTACTAGATATCTACGATCTAAAGCAATACCGATACTGCAGATCCCGTGGTCTAGACGATGAGCCGATGAGGCTACCTGAGAGATGGAGAATAACTTTGGGAGTAATTTTCTTTTGAGTTTCTTGCGAAGCCAACCGCAACCCTGGATACCGACGAGTTACCACTCGGACTCTGATATGTAGGACTTAGTTGACTATGTGATTACTTCCGTGTTTAAGTATTTAATTTTTAGTGTTGAAATTCTATGATGATTGAGTGATATTCCTATGTGAGAAAGATTGGACGTAGAATCGATAAGAAAGTGTAACTACTCTGTTTCTAAGTATAGGAGGTTATCGGAATGATGTTCTCATTCTAAGTTTCGGGACAAAACTTATTTTAAGGGGGTACTAATTTAATATCCGTGATTTGTTTCTTTCCGTTTAGTCTCGATTCGAATCGGATTTCCGACAAGTTAAATCTCATTACATGATATTACTATCATAAATCAAACTTTTTATTATTTTATGTAGCATTTCTACACACACATATACATCCATCACCTTAGTCTTACTCTTTCAAGACTAGTTTTAAATGGACTTTTACAAGTGTGTGACAAGCCCATGACATTGCCCATGACAAGCCCATGACAAGGTCATGACAAGCCCATGACAATGTCTTGACAAGAACATATCCAAGCTCACCTCTACTTGTCTCTTCTCAGCCACCCGTCAGCCCTAGATGAAACCCTAGTTCTACATGCCAGCAAGAACATTACATCATCCAGCCCGGAACCTCTGCTCATGCCAACCCAGTAGCGAAGTTAAAACTCTCCAAAACGGACAACAGGCCCATGAGGACGCAGCCCAGCAGGCAGCCCTTCCTCTCCTCCTGCGTATACGTGTTGAGCTGGAGAGAAGCACGTAACGTCCCTGGAATATCGCTGAGGCAATATTGCTTCCTTCCTTCTCGTTCACATCCAGGTGCACGTACACAGACTTCCAAAAATCACCATCTACCGTCGGCACCAACACAGCAACCTCCCTCTTCCTCTCTTCCTTGTACACTTGTCCTTTGATCACAAAATCAAAGACAACCTGCCTATAACCGCCTCTCCCTCCTTCTATATACACAAGTGTAACTCTCAGCAGGTCGAGACACGATCTTCAAGTGAAGTGGAAGACAAAGGTCCTCAGATCGGTACCCACGCTGCACCTGTCATAGACGAGACGAGAGCAAGCCTCTCGACTATTGCAGCAGTGAAGTCGAGCCAGACCACAATACCAGCGCCGGCATCGTCACACCTCTCCATCGCTGGGCCAACCGATCAGTTCGTCTCCACTGCCCTCGGACGTCCAACCAAACTGCATCAGGGCCTCGATCTCAGACTTCTATGATACCGGCTGACACTCACAAGTCAAGGCCTCCCTCATCCTCCTTCCACTGAGTGTAATTAGTTGCTGCCCATCAAGACTGTCTCCAGGAGCGTAAGGACCCCTACCTCCCTTCCTTCTTTTCTCCATTCTTCTTGATGTCAAGGCTAAAGTAGCTAAAATCCCCCTGTCTTCTGCATCGGGAACATCACAATGGGGTGATCAAGCTGAGCCGAGGACGCTTCCTAGTGCAACTTTGTCTCCAAGAAGAACGACATCAACGACCAAAGAATACTTCATCGTCTTGGCCATCTACAATGAAGCTTCAAAATGTAGATCGGTTGCCCATCTAGTTGAATAGGAAGTTGAGGTTGTGGAGAGTCAAATATTAAACTTGTGGCCTTGCTTGTCTTAGCTACAAAACGCTGCAGGTGAGTCTCGAAGCTCAGATAACTTGTACTCAGGTTTTAATTCCAGAAATCAGTGTTGAACGGTCATCTTTAAGACCATATTTTGATACCTTAGAGACATAGTCTACCGTTCAATTTCTAGTATGATATAGATGGATATGTATACTGGAATGTAACAAAAGTTGAGGTCGATCCAACGGTCGGATCTGGATTTATAAGGGCTCAAAGTAGGCTGGTTGGACAGTTGTGAAAATACCCAAAATTTGGGTAAGTATGAAATTTCCGGATTTTTGGAACCATCTTTGGAAATTTATGTAGGAGTTTTGACTAGGTAGTTTTAAGAGAATCTTTGCTCCTATAAGTAGCATGAATATCATAGATGACCTAGAGATTTATTTCGAAATTTTTATATTTTTATTCGAGCCTCGTATCTTAAGCCAAAGTCGGACCTTAGTGACTTTGTATGAAAGTTGAGAATGTGTTTAACTCTTTTAAAACTTTGGTAAAGTTTCCTCGGAGAGTTTTTGAGTGTGGTTTTGAGTTACAAAGAATAGTTTGGAACTTTGTTATAGAATTTTATAGAGTTTTGGGACCAGGGGTAAAATGGCCATTTACCCGTATAAGGGTATTTTGGTAATTTCGTTATGATCGATTATATATCTTAGAAATTGGAGACTTCTAAGAAAGTGGGATACACTATTGATCCACTTGCCTTGTATAGCAGGCGATTGAGTTTCTATGGTTACAGGCCGAGTCGTGATTACAGGATTTGAGATTGGATTCAGGTAAGTCCTTGCGACTTACTTAGCTGATTTCTAGATGTTAGCTGAATGATGATAGTGGTGTGTGTTGATTGTTTAATAATTATAACATACCTAGGATGACTTTTATTATTTTAAGGCCCAAGTGTATGTATAACGGGTTGTGACATCACTGCCCAGCTCTAGCAGGAGACTGGAAGGTTCTCTATAACCAGACCATACAGGTACAAGGTGAAATGCATCGGATGCATTCCTGATTTTTACACGGGGCGGAGGTGAGGGTTGGGAATCCCTCGTGTCACAAAATAAGTATCATTAGTAAGAGTGAATGACCTAAATAAAGATAATAAACATGGATCTCTCTGAAAGCATGATATGTGTTTAGTTTTCCTATTCTGTATGTGAGTGTGCTATTTTTCATTTAACTAACGTTTAGATAGCTAGCTAATGGTTGTTTCATGTTGTTGTTTAGATTTACCACAAGTTAGAGCAGCAGCTGAGTGATCCGGAAGTAGTGGTCAGTCGGGTATCCATACTCCTTAGAGTGGTGTTTGGGCTTTGCATGGTTGTTTCCTTTCTAGCATGATGTTATGTAGTCTTCTTTTAACTTAAGTACGTTGTTGGCTGTTAGACGTTGCTGTTACTTTCATGACATTAAAATACCGTTTTATGAATTTCGGTTTCCTTATTTGTGTCTTGTTGTAAGATCCTAGTAAAATTGTTGTCAAACTAAGGTCTTGACCCATTGTGAGTTCCTAACCAGTGACTCCCCGAGTTCTGAGAAGTTGGGGTGTTACAGATCTTACAACAAGGCAAAAAAGTATTTAAAACATTTGAAAACTTTAACCAATATATACATGAAGAATATGTATCAGCCTTACAAAGAAAATGTACTAAAACGACGCATATGAAGAACAAAAGACATCCCCGTCCCCAACTAAATGAGTACGTGAACCCGGCTGACCATTTCCTCCGGATCTCTCTACAACTATCTTAACCTGCAAGGCATCTACAAGCGGTATAAAATCATTAGCTAACATTCTATGCAGAAGTATAAAGGTGAAAGCACAAACACACAACATACACAATCAACATGCAACACTCAATCCTTTTATTATCTTTAATTAGGTGATATGTCGTTACCAATGATACTTATTTTGTGACACGAGGGATTCCCAAAGCTCGCCCCTGTCCCCGTTTACCAACAAGGAATGATACTAATGCATCTGACCGTCTATCTGACTGGGCTGGTCGCAAGGAACCTTCTAGACTCTTGCAAGAGCTAGGCAGATGATGTCACGACCCGCTATCATACACTTCTGTCAATTACGTAATATAATAAAGTCGGCCTAATCCGGTATCGTTGTTTATCATAACTACCAAACACCACTCATATACGTTACACTCATACAAGAAGCCAGCTAAGTAAGTCCGTGGACTTATCATAATCAAATCTCGACTCTCTTAATCACAACTCAATCGGTAACTGTAGGAATTCAGTAGTGTGTGAAAGGAGACAAGTGTGTCAGCACACTTTCTAGCTAATTAGAAGTCTAAGACTTCTAAGATAGTAGATCCTATTAGAACAGAATTTAATACAGTACCAATTTATGGTAAAATGATTATTTTACCCTTGGTCCCGAAACTTCCAAAAATTCCATAATATGTATTTAAATTCTTACTTGAGACTAACTATCATATTCTAACTCTTAAAGTTGAGTTTAGGTCAAGACTAGAACATTACATGTTTTCTTTAACCTTCTAAGAAGATCACTAGGGTCAGACTTTGGCTTCAAATATAAAATTCCAATAAACTTATAAAAATTTCAAAATAATTCTCTAGATCATCTATGATATCCCATCTACTCCTAGGAGCAACAATTTCTTAAAACTTTTCAACCATCACTTCTACAAAAATATTCAAAGTTGGTTACAACACTTGAAATTTTCTGTACTTGGCCAAAATCTGAGTATGTTTTCTAATTGTACAACAAGTCCACTTTGAGCCTCTATAACTCTAAATCCCACCGTTGGATTCATTCCAACGTTTGACATATTAACCTATGCATGACACTAAACAACATCCCAAAAACTGAACGGTGGATCCTATCTCTAAGGCATCAAAAAGTATGCCTAAACTTGACTGATCAACACAGTTTCTGGAAATTCAACAAACACTTAACAAAACAGCACATTATCTTAACTTTGAAAAATCATAACTCCTAAACCACTTGCTGGATTTATCCCAAATTTTGATATTTTCTACTATAATATGTAAACTATATCATATCCAAAATTCAAGTCCAACAGATATCAAAAGCCTATTCAAAACTATCTCACAAAACAACATCACATGCTATTTTTCCCAACACTCAGCACAGTCAACTTTGAAACACCATAACTCTCAAACTGTAACATGGATTGTTCTAAAATTTTTGTATGATTTACTATGCAATACAGTTTATGACATATCCGAAAACCAGCCAAAAAGAAGGAGTCTAGCTTACCCAAAACTGAGAGATGTAATAGCTCTCTGAAGTTGCTCCTTTTACAGGATCCAAACTCAAAGGCATGAAGGACGAGGATGGCTCTCACGTGCATAGCCTTGTCGAAAACTGAAGAGGTCCAATAGAAGGTTGTTGGGCACGACTCAAGGGGTTGGAAGGCGACTGGAGAGGAGGGCCGACAAAGGAGGTTGCAAGGGCTGCGGTGGGGCTGCTGAAGTTGCTGCGAGATTTTTTCTGTCTGTTGCTACACGACCCAGATTAGAGATACGTGCTCAGAGTCAGGGTTAAAGTCGGGCAGCGCAAGGATCTCAAGGTGGATGTTACCTGCGTAGTTGGTGAGGGTCATTGTCGACTGCTCAGTGACGGGATGGATGGGCAGCCTTTCTTCGTCCGTGACTACTTCATCAATGGCACAGCAGATCGATGACAACAGTGCTCGGAAGGCTGAAGAGGGATTTGCGATGTCGTCCGTTGTACCTGGTTGGGCGTTCGAAAAAAAGGGGAGCGAGACGTGCAGTTGCTATCCGCTAGTCTTGAATGTGGAGCGTTGGGCGGTTACAAATTTCATGGCGTAAATTCTGCAGCAAATCCGGTGGTTTTGATGAAGGGTGTTACACGTAACAGCTGGGAGCATGGTGAGTCAGCAGCGCTTCTTCTGGCTGAATGCTACATGGGCTAGGCTGGGGTGCTTCCTGGGCTGGCGTGGAGCAAAGGATCTAAGGCTTCAGCACTAGGAAGGAAGGAGATGGGCTGAAACAAGAGAAGGAAGTGGGTTGAAAGTTTGTCAAAACTCGTCATGGCTTTGTCAAGCCCATGCATGACCTTGTCACAAAGTTGTTGGGCTTCGTCATGACCTTGTCTCAGCTTTGTCATGGTCTCGTCACAGCTTTGTCATGGTCTCGTCAAAAGTCGTCGTTATGAACCAATTATAAGAATTAGGGTTTGATATAATTCTATTATTTTATGTGAATTAAATTATACATAAAACGATAAAACTTGTGGAGGATGAAATACTAGATAGAATGGAAAATAGTTAACAAATCAAAATCCGATTTGATACGGAATTAAACAGAATGAAAATTCTAGATATTACAATGGTTATGCTCAAAGTACCGAGTTGAGAATCACGTTCTAACGAACACTTTGGAGTTTCATCGAACTCCTTTTGAGGATGTCAAAGCAACCATGGAAAGGCTAATGAGGACATTAACTGCAAGGACGAACAGGTAGAAGGAAAACTCGAGACAACTTAACAGAAATCGAGATGGAAGCAACATCAAGAAACAACATGAAGATGTGGAGTGGTTCTGAAGAAGGAATGATTGAGCGGCAATGAAGCAAACTAGAGGTAACAAAGTTAAGGAGCATTCCAAGTGTCGTGCCGATAAACGGAAGATGTGGGTTAAGTGGATGGGATTACAAAAGTGGTGATCTAATTAAGATGAGTTTTGCCTAGACGCTCCTAAGCACGGGAGTCGATATGAGAAGTATGATCAACAAATTAAGAAAGGTTGAAGAGACTTGTAAGTTAAGCTTACAGAGGTACTAGAAGATGAAGTGTCAAGTTTCCAAGGATACGGGCAGGTTGACTTCTTCGGACTTATGAGAGTTAGGAGAAAATCATGTACCCCAAATCCGCAGGACTCGGGGCGCTACATGGGCTAGGATCTCACAATGGATCCTGACCCTATCCTGACAGCAAGTTCATTGGATATTACAACAAGGCACGGATAGATTAAAACCAAAAACATAAAACTATACAATGCATAACATCATAAGGTTTACAAAATCACGGCCGAGTACAAAACAACAACCACATATCCATACAAGGATAAAACACCCCAAAACCCTCGCATATCCTAGTGTACAGAAGCCCTCGACAATTCACACTATTTGGCTCACTCTGTAGTCTTCCTAACCTACAAATCATCTACAACACGATAAAAACCGTTAGCTAACGAAAAGGAATAAGAATGAAGTAATAGCACATACACACACCAACATATTACAATATACAATGCCATACACACATCCGTTTTTTATTTTTACTTAAGTTATTTCATTCCTAATTCAACTTATTTTGTGACACAAGGAGCCTAAAGAACCTCGCCTCTTCCCCCTTTAGCCCATGTTTTGCATGAGGAGCTACGTCTGCCCTGAGCTACTGGCTTCTGAGTACCTTCTCCACTCTCAACGAGCTTTGACAGGCAGTCACCGCCCGGTTATAATACACTTGGCCAAATAAGGTAATGAAGTGGCCATCCTTGTCCGGTTTAGGTTATAAATGCAAGAATCATATGAGCACACACACAACCATCACAACCACTCAAATCCACAACTGTAAGCTAAGTAAGTCCTATGGACTTACCTGAAACTCTTGTAAACATGTACCATGTCACAGTTTCACCTCGAGGAACACAATCAACGCCTGCATGAGCAATGCACACGCAATATCAAACGTTGCAAAGGTTAGGAAATGCATCTTCTACACCTCATAACCATAACCAACTATAACTCACATCTAAACCTCAGAATCCTCAACATACATACAAGTGCCTAAGCACAAACCCAACATACAACTCATCAATCTCATCCTCAACCATACTAGCCTAGTCATATCTAAAGCCAAGACCAAAGGAAAGAAAGGAAGGAAACATACCAACTAGGTATGTCCTCGACACGCACCGGCAGAAGCAAGAGACTTAGGGGCGCTGAATCAGTCAGGCGCAGGGGCGGACCAGTCTAGGCGCAGGGGCGGCTCAACCCAGGCACAAGGGCGGTTTAGCTCAGGCGCAGGGGCGGCTGATGTGCAAAAGCTGAACCCCGACTTCTCTTCAATCCTTCACTTGCTCTTCTTCAACTCTTCATCAACCAGCAACTAAACATACACATATGTATACATATATGAACATCAAAACGTTCAGGAAAGATCCACACAAGCCTAGGCTTGTAAATCCTAAGCTAAAGAGGAAGAAAGAAAGAAAGAAAGAAAGAAAGAAAGAAAGAAAGAAGAAGAGAGGAACTCACCACGACAAAAACCTAAGTAGAAGGGAAGATCAACACCACACAACCTCATCAGACTCTCCAAAGCTTAGCATCACAACTATCATCATCAATCCAAGTTTTTAAGCTCCACAACACTCTCAAAATTCACACAAAATCCAAAGAACACCAAGGAGATGATCAAAGGAAGAAGAGAGGAGAAGAAGATGAGCGTGAGGAGAAGAGGAAGGCTGGAGAAGGTAAGAAACCCTCATCACGAACCAAAGGAATGACTTATAAAGGAAGCCATCCAAAAGCACAGGTCACGGTCAACAAAGACGGCTGCAACCGCAGGAAACCGTAGGAGAGGACCTACAGAGCCACAGGAGCGGTCCACAGGACCCGCAGGGGCGGATGGGTCCTGTCTTAGCCCACTCAATACTGCTCAGCACCTGTATCTCAATTGAGGCACAAGTGCGGGATCCCTAAGAGACTAAGGCTCTTACATCACATTCCCCTAAAAATAAGTTTTGTCCCAAAACTTACATGATCTCAAATCCACTCAAACCCATATGCCCATGTATAACACTCTCTCTCTCGGAGGCATCACATCTCCGCTCACAAGATCACCACCTATAACGGTCTACAACCTCAAAGCATAGCATAAAGGAATCATCACTCCAGCAACACCATCACACAACTAAGCAAGGCGTAGAGGTAAACCATCTCTAGCCAACTCATACACATCATACTAGCATGGAGGAAAGCCATCTCCAGCCAAACCGCACTCATAACACAAGGGCGTGGAAGAAAACCATCTCTACTCAAACTATGTCCATCAATAATAGCATGGAGGAATAACCATCTCCAACTAATTCTAATAATAACATAATAACATGGAGGAAATAGCCATCTCCAGCTATAACATAACTCGCGCTAGAAAACAAGATCTAAAAGATCATATGCACACATCACAACTAGCACGAAAACACAACATAACATATAAACATATAACATAGACTCACCAAGATAGCAAGATCTACTTGGGGATTCTACAGGTGCATCTATCTCGGCATAGAACCCTAGATAGTTCCTATGGATACTATCTTCGGTCTCCCATGTAGCCTCCTCAGGTCCTCGTCTCGATCATTGTATCCTCAATATAGAAATGTAGTTCGAACACAGGCGTCTCACACCTCGTTCTAGGACTGCAATCGGGTGTTCAACAAAGGTGTAGTCCGGCTCAACCACTAAATCATCATAGCTCACGATGTGTCTTGAATCTGGTATGTACTCCCTCAGTTGAGACACATAAAAAACAAGATTAACACCCTCTAACCTCGGTGGCAAAGCCAATATGTATGCTGCTCTCCCAACTCTATCCAGAATCTGAAAAGGAACGACATATTGGGGACTCATCTTCCTCTTTATGCCAAAACGTCTAACGCCTCGCGTCGGAGATACCCTCAACTAGACATGAGCTCCTACCTTGAACTCTATAGATCAACGCCTCTTGTTTGCATATGACTTCTAGCGACTCTGTTCAGCCAGCATCCTCTCTCTGATCATCGCTACTCGAGCCATATCATCTTGAATCTACTCTGGCGCTATACCACTAACACTGATTGGCTCATCCCAACATAACGGTGTACGACATCTACGCCCATACAGTGCCTCATATGGGGTCATCCCAATCGATGCATGCCAGTTGTTGTTGTATGAGATATCAACCAATGGGAGGTAATTTGACCATCTTTGTCCCCAATCAAACACACAAGCTCGCAACATGTCTTCCAACGTCTAAATGGTCCTCTCTAACTAATCATCTGTTTGAGGATGAAACACATTCGTGAAGTACAAACTCGTCCCCAGAGTAGTCAGAATCTGCTGCCAGAACCTCGAGGTGAATCGTCCATCTCTATCTGAGATGATCGTCCTCGGTACCCCGTGGAGTCTCACTATCTACCTAGTGAACTCCTGTTCGCCCCTAAAGCTGTGTGCAAATAAGCTTTAAATTTATAAAACTAGAATCAAGCAAGCGAACCCGCAGTGTACGGATCGACGTAGTTAAGCAAGAATTCCAGAGTACCGAACACAGGGATTTGGGTGGGAACAAATTCAATTGCAGATTATCAAGCGAGTAAATATGAGAGTTTTTGCAAATATTGGGAAAACAACAATCCTAAAGATTCAAGTATCCAGCTGTGGCAATCGATTCAAGATATACTAATGATATAAAGACAGAGTTGAGATATGCAAAGGTATACTAATGTAAGGTAATCGTACGGTGAAGTTCCAAAAACCTTATATGACTCACCTACAAGACACTCTCTATACAGGTTGTTGAGGCTTCAATATTGAAAGGTTCTAAAGGCAAGAATTAATGTCAAATACCCAAACTTGTAATCCAAGGATCAAGAATAACTTAACCGATTACGGTTATGACACTCATAATCGAGGTAGAGGTTGTTGAGGCTTCACTACCACCTAGAAAAGGCAAGCCTAAACTAAGTTAAAGCAAATCTTTAACTTTGGATTAAAGTAAAAGCAGGTTCGTAAACTTAAGGGAAATTACGGGTAGATCTTGAGACTCCACGGCCGTGGAACTCAAGAACAAACCGTGATTTAGGGTTCGTCGACGATTCTCTCTAACTCTCAGGGTCTAATCTGTTTACGATCGATCTATCATCATCTAAGCCACAACTATCAACCCTTCACCTTAGAATTGTTAAGGGTTTTTAGCCAATAGCAGTCATGTTGATATCAAATTCAAGAATTAAAAGATAGAAAGATGAAAACTTCCGAAAACTTTCAATAAACTTCAAACCAATCTCAAAGTCACAATCAAGAATGAATGTTGTCAATAGATTCAGAATAAGGCAAACAAACACAATCTTAGGAAAGAAGGAAGAACGGGATGTCAATCCGTCTTCTAAATCAAACCTAAACAAGAAGAGAAATCTTCTTGCAACAATCTTCCAAAAACTCCGATCTTCCGCCGATCCGGAAATCTCAACAGCAATCTCCACCAAAAGTGCGAGATTAGGGCAAATCCCAAACACGAACTTCGATCTCCAACGAGATGTAAATGCTTCTAAGCGAGGATTAATGCCGCTAAGCGAAAGTGTAAGCCAAGGTCTAAAGCGAGGTGACGGAATTTCTCTTCGTCCGTCTTTTTATAGGGAAAGATAAAATATCGGCCCGGCCCAATCTTCAAAAGATCGTGGCTTCAAAATGTGGCGAAAAAGATCGCTAAGATCACGGTCGTGGAAGGTTCCACGACCGTAATTTATAGCGTGGAAATCAACACGGTTTGAACCATGGATTCCACGACCGTAATAGTTACTGGAATGCATCACGCCTCTCTTTGCAAGGTTCCACGGCCGTGGAACTAAACGTGGTTTGTAATACGGCCGTATTTTAGAGCGTGGTTTAGGGCAAGAACGTGATTCTTCCCTAGCCTCGTGCATTCCTCAAGTTGAACTCCATTTTGCTCTTAAGAATGCCCTCAATCCATGG
The DNA here is from genome assembly GCA_033239125.1 of Fagopyrum homotropicum. Classification (NCBI taxonomy): domain Eukaryota; kingdom Viridiplantae; phylum Streptophyta; class Magnoliopsida; order Caryophyllales; family Polygonaceae; genus Fagopyrum; species Fagopyrum homotropicum. Next base: position 35,562,387 of record BSWB01000004.1, read on the forward strand.
ACATACTCAATCAACTCTTCTTTTCTCGATTCCGTTCGGAAATGACTCTCAATCACCTATAATCAACATAAAGCTAGTGTAGACATCCATATCGACAATATAGGCAAACTAGCTCACAAATGCAACAATGCTAAATCAAAGACTATCAATATGAATCAAATACACTTAGAAAACGTGCCTAAAATATCACAATATTTCATACTAACAAATAACCCCATACTTAACACTTGCTTGTCCCTAAGCAAGGTCTTTCAAAAAGCTTTAAACAAAAGTTAGGATGAAATATGTGTACCTTCTCAAAGCAATACTTCTTTTGGATGAATGTGCCTTCTAAAGAATAAATCATTCTCAAATCTTGCTTCAATCGTTTATTAGACTTTCATACACTTAATCAAAGAGTAAAAAGTAAAGAAAATTCATGAATTAATCAAACTTCTAAACAAGCATCATAACCTTCAAACATTATCAAAATCAATCATAAGAAACTTCAATTTAGATCACCAAGTCATATAACATTCTTTTGATCTTAAGAACTTTCAAAGAAAAGGTCTAGAATGTGGAAAGGGAAGGAAACTTTTAAGGAATGTGGTGCATGAATCCGGGAAAGTGGACAACTACCTTCTTCTTCTTTTGCGGTTTCCACAACACTTCAACTTAGAGCTTCGCTCTTCTTCCTTTCATTTTTCGACTTTACTTTTGGAGTTATGGACAGAGGTGCACAAAAACCGAAGCCTAGGAGATCGGCGTTTCTCAATTTTTACGAGATGCCTCAAACCCTTAGCGCACATACCATAATCCGCTAGGAATATCGCTCAATCCGACTTTGGCAAGACACAAACACCCGGCTATGTGAATGGTGCCGAGTTACTCATCATCATGATTGACTTCCCCAAACCTACAATTTCTTTCTATTCTTTTGATTGCAAATAATTGCTCTCATGGCCCTCCCACATCAAACATGCCTTTTTCATTCACTTCTCCAAATTCCCGGATAGGTAAAGGAGGTCAATATTTCAATGAGGAGCTAAAATGATCAAAGAAAGAAGAAAGAAAATCCAATTGCCTTAATCATCTCAACAAGAAGTATAAGAACTTATAGTGTGATTTCAACTTCAATTTCTCAACATGATTTAGGTAACATTCATCACATTATGAAACTTGCAAAAGAGGTATAATTCATTCATTCAAATTCTTTTCAATTCACTATTCTTTTAAGCCTGCAATTTTCATCAAACTCAATTCACAAGTAGTGATTATCATGGAAATCATCTCAATTCATTAGAAGTACAAAATTTTCAAAATTTTTCAATTTTTATGGGTTTTTCAAGTTCTTTTTCATGCAATGCAATAATGAAATGTGCAACAATATAATGAACATGCAATGATAGTCTCAAATAAAAGCAAGCATAGTGAGTAGAAGTTATTACAAACTTTTAGTACATCCCACCCCATACTTAGGACGAACATTGTCCCTAATGTTCAAAAGAAAAAAAGAAAAGAAAGAAAAGAAAAAGAAACTCACAAAGTGGCGGTGGAATGTCTAAAGCGAACGGTCAATCATCAAATCCTCATCACTGTGGCGCTGGTGGAGGCGGGAATGGAGAGAAGCTAGGATCATAAAACCGCCCAAACTGCTGGCGGTAGACATCCCTCATCATGTGGTCGAGGTCGTCTAAGCGTCCATCTCTAGCATCGGCTCGGATCTCCAATGCTCCCACTCTCTTTGAAAGTCCAGTAGCCCAATCCGGCATCTGCTCGTACCATCCCGGAGCCTGACTGTACCATGCTGGAGCGTCGGATGGTGCTGGTGGTGGTGCTGGTGCTGCTGTCTGCTCTGTAGACCAAGGAGGGGGAACGCCATACCATGTAGGAGGTGTGGTCATCCACGTAGGCCTCTCACTCACGCTAGTGCGGCGAGAAGACGAGCCTGAAGCTCTAGCTAGACGTGGAGAGCGTCTAGGTGCATCGGGGGCCGCCTCCGGCTGATCCGGAAACGTGCCAAAATCCTACTCGGCTCCTCCTCCATCCTCAAACTGATCTCCCATCTCCTCCTCCTCAACTACTGGTGGTGGGACATATGGGGGAGCTGCTATCCTGTTCGCATGCATTGCAGCGAACGTCTCCTTCCAATTATGGCGTCCCGCCATAATGGAGTACTCCGGTAGCCACTCTATACCCCTACCCGTCCTGCTCTCCCATGGCATGCCCGCATAAGGCGGACCTCTATGTGTGGGGAAAATGAGACCCCTAGTCATGAAAGCATGTAGCCCTAAAGGTACGGCCGGTATACGGGTGCAAGTAGAAAAATCAACACCTAAGCTCCTGGCAATGTGGGTAACTATTCCACCATATCCTATGTTGCCCTTCTTCTTGTTCTTGAGCTTGCTCATAGTAGCAGCCAAGAGAGTAGCACAATCAGCACGGCGTCCATACAACATTGAGTAAAGCAAAAAGAGCTCATCCGTCTTGATCTTTTGGGGCGTCTCCGTCCTAGGAAAGAGACACTCCGAAAGAACACGATGAGCAATCTTCAAGGCTAGGTGGTACATCAACCTAGCCTTGGTGTCAGCGGGCTGCCAGCGGTCCTCGCTAGCGTAAATCATCGCCACCTCCTCCCAAAAATCCTTGGCGTAAACGCCACTAGGAAAGCGACCGTTAAAGGTCTCCTGAAACCCGAAAATGGTCCCAAACTCACGGATGCTAAAATGATAGTCTCTTTCCATGAGACGGAAAGAGACGGTCCTGTCTACATGGCTGTGCTCAAAAGATGTCACAACCTCCCGTGTAATCTCCTCATAGGCGTCTTCTCGGATAGCCGAGAAGACAATAAGTTCGGCTCTATCCAAGAGCCAAGTAAGATCATCAACAATGTTGAGAGGAGCTAGATCCTCCAACAGCAAGTATCTAGGACCAATCACTGGCCTCTCCTTGATCCTCTCGAGTGCATCGAGATGATCGTCGCGTATGGTCGGGATTCTAGGTGAGGAGGTGAGGATGGAGGTGAAGGTGAGGATGGAGGTGAAGGGGAAGAGGGTGGTGGTGCCCTAGAGGATGAGGAGGAGGAGCGATTACCCTTCCTTTTCTTATTCTGATCATTCTTCTTCTCTTTGATCCTCCCCGAAACTCTCCTTACAAAGTCCATTCTGTTGAAAATTACGGGCTGTTCTATGGAAACCACGGCCGTAATTCCTCCAGAGACCGTGATTCGTCTCAGAAAGTCGCAAATCTCAGCAAATCAGCAATCAATCACCACAAACAGGCAGTCCTAATCTAATTTCTTCCAATCTCAATCAGTTCTTCCTAAAATCTCTAACAAAAACGAACCAAATCGGCAAGAATCAAGAAGAGAGGAAAAACGTATTTTTCGGATTGAAAAATCCGAATTGCGCGTTCCTTGGTGAATTTCCGCTTGATTTGTCGCTTGGATCTTGTTGGTGGTCGAGTTTGCCTCAGTTTAGAAGGAAGAATCGTTAAAAACGATTAAGAAACGAGGATTTGAGAGAGGGTCGTGGATTTCGGCTATTAGGTCGTGGAAAGGGGGGTTTTGGGATGATTTTTGTGAAGAATGTGGTTTATATAGTCACAGGAAAAATTTTTGAAAATCACGGTCTGTCGGGGTGTTCCACGGCCGTGGAAGTGTACGGAACCGTGGTTTTGGTGATTTTTCAAAGGCTTTTGGAAATTACGGGTACTGTAGCTGTCACGACCGTGGTTTAGGCCGTGGAACTCTCTGTAAAGCTCCAAAGTCCAGATTTCGTCACTTTTCTTCAACATCATCCTCCCTTTTTCCTATTCCATCGTTCCTACACCCAAAAACACGAACATACCGGAAGAAATCGAGGCAAAATAAAGCAACAACGTCTATTCTAAGCTAAACTATGAATCAAAAACAAAAACAAGAATGCAAAACCTTGGGTTACCTCCCAAGAAGCGCTTTGTTTAAGGTCCGTAGCTAGACCAATCTCGCACTTATTCGAATGCGGTAGGCGTGAACTCCTCAGCTTGGAGTTCCAGCGTATACTTCTTGAGTCGTTGGCCGTTCACCTTAAAAGTTCCGCTCGCTTCACCCCATAGTTCAACTACACCATGGGGGAAAATACGCTTAATTAGAAAAGGTCCGGTCCAACGAGATTTAAGCTTACCTGGAAAGAGACGAAGCCTTGAATTGAAGAGGAGAACTTGATCTCCTTCTTTGAAGTCCTTTGGAATGATATGCTTATCATGCCAACGCTTTGCTCTCTCCTTATAGATCTTAGCGTTTTCATAAGCATTCAAGCGAAGTTCATCCAGCTCATTGATGTCTAGGAGACGCTTCTCTCCCGCTTCCTTCATGCTGAAGTTCAACCACTTGATAGCCCAAAACGCTTTGTGCTCCAACTCTACCGGCAAGTGACAAGACTTCCCATACACAAGGTTGTATGGTGTGGTTCCTATGGGAGTCTTGTATGCAGTTCGATATGCCCACAATGCATCGTCAAGCTTCATAGATCAATCCTTCCTAGTCCTTGAAACCGTCTTCTCTAAGATTCCTTTGATCTCCCTATTTGAGATCTCAACTTGTCCACTCGTTTGTGGATGGTAGGGGGTAGCGATCTTGTGAGTAACCCCATACTTAGCTAGAAGAGCTTCAAAGCGCCAGGCAATGAAGTGAGAACCTCCATCACTAATGATCGTCCTTGGCGTCCCAAATCACGGGAAAATGGTCTTGTTGAAGAACTTAACCACCACCATGGCATCATTGGTGGGAGAGGCAATTGCTTCCACCCATCTAGAAACGTAATCCACCGCGAATAGTATGTATTGGTTTCCACAAGAGGATGGGAATGGTCCCATGAAATCGACTCCCCAAACGTCGAAAATCTCCACCTCTTGGATGTTGTTGAGGGGCATCTCATTCCTCCTAGAGATATTGCCTGTTCTTTGACAAGCATCGCAGCAAGAAACAAAGGATTGCACATCTCTAAACAAAGTAGGCCAAAAGAATCCTGATTGCAATACCTTTGCGCTAGTCTTGTTCGAACTAGCGTGTCCTCCACAAGGTAGTGAATGACAATGACGGATGACACTTTGCATCTCATCTTCCGGCACACATCGCCGGATGATGCCATCCAGACCTCTCTTGAAGAGGAGGGGCTCGTTCCAATAGTATTTCCGGACGTCCTTAAAGAACTTCTTCCTTTGTGCGTAGGATAGTCCGGGTGGTATCTCCTGACAAACCAAATAGTTAACAAAATTAGCAAACCATGGTTCGTTACCTTTGGAGATCACATCGATGCACTCCTCAATAAGGTGTAGGTGTTCGTCCGGGAAGGAGTCGTCGATGGGTAAATGGTCGTCATCTAGATGTGTTAGGCGACTCAAATGATCCGCAACAGAATTTTTTGAACCTTTCTTGTCGCGGATCTCAAGATCGAATTCTTGTAGGAGAAGAATCCATCTAATTAGCCTTGGCTTCGCATCTTTCTTCGCAAGGACGTACCGGATCGCAGCATGATCCGTGTAGACAATCACCTTTGTACCTACAAGATAAGAGCGAAACTTGTCAATAGCATAGACAATGGCTAAAAACTCTTTTTCGGTAGTGGCGTAGTTGAGCTGCGCTTCATCTAGCGTCTTGCTAGCATAGTATATGGCATGGGTTCGCCCTTCCTTTCGTTGTCCAAGAACAGCTCCAATAGCTACGTCACTAGCATCGCACATAATCTCAAAGGGAAGAGTCCAATCCGGGGGTTGGATAATAGGTGCTGAAATTAGAGCTTGCCGAATGGTGTTAAATGCATCCAAACATTCCTGCGAAAACTCAAAAACCGCATCCTTCATCAATAGATTAGTGAGAGGTTTTGATATCTTAGAAAAGTCCTTAATGAAACGTCTATAAAATCCAGCATGTCCTAGGAAACTTCTTATCCCTTTCACCGAAATTGGGGGAGGAAGCTTCTCTATGGTCTCTATCTTAGCCTTGTCTACTTCTATCCCTCTATTAGAGACTAAGTGGCCTAATACAATTCCTTCCTTAACTATAAATTGACACTTCTCCCAATTAAGAATTAGGTTAGTGTCTTCACACCTTTGCAAAACAAGAGAAAGGTTAGAAAGGCAATCGTTAAAAGAGGAACCGTATACGGAGAAGTCGTCCATGAAGACTTCCATGATTTCCTCTACGTATTCGGAGAAGATGGCCATCATGCACCGTTGGAAGGTGGCTGGGGCGTTGCAAAGCCCGAACGGCATTCTCCTATAAGCAAACGTACCCCATGGACACGTGAATGTGGTCTTCTCTTGATCATCCGGGTGTATCGGAATCTGAAAGAAACCACTATAACCGTCAAGGTAGAAAAAATGTGAATGTTGTGCTAACCTTTCAAGCATTTGATCAATGAATGGCAATGGAAAATGATCCTTCCACGTTGCATTGTTGAGCTTGCGGTAGTCTATGCATATCCGCCATCCAGTCACGGTTCGGATAGGAATGAGTTCGTTGTTCTTGTTGGTGATGACCGTCATTCCTCCCTTCTTCGGAACTACTTGAACCGGGCTCACCCACTTACTATCAGAGATAGGGTAGATGATACCTGCATCAAGAAGCTTAAGAATTTCCTTCTTGACAACCTCCTTCATGGTCGGATTCAACCGCCTTTGAGGTTGTCTTGAAGTTCTAAAATCTTCCTCCATTAGTATCTTATGCATGCATAGGGAGGGTTTAATTCCTACTAAGTCCTCAATAGTATAGCCTAGAGCTTTCCTATGTTTCCTAAGGACAATCATGAGCTGATTATGTTCATCTATGCTTAGATCGGAACTAACAATAACCGGAAAGGTAGAATTAGATCCTAGAAAAGCATACCTTAGATGAGTAGGAAGTGGTTTGAGTTCCATTGCTTTCGGAGATTCTAATGATCCTTGAGGGGCATCCGATGTCTCCTTAGAAGTTTCTAAGGGTGATGAGTGTGTGGGAGAGGAATCAGAAGAAGTTGAAGAAGTGTCTCGATCACTCCTTTACACGCCTAAAATTACGGGTTCCTCATGGCTTCCACGGCCGTAGTTTAGGGCGTGGAAGGGAAATACGGTTGTCACATCTTCTCCACGACCGTATAACTCTCTGGAGTGAGACACGGTTTTGGTTGTGAAATCCACGGCCGTGGAATACAGAGTATGACCGTGGATTCTCACGTTTTCTGCCTCATCGTGGAGTTTTTCAAACTCCACTTCACCCATCTCTTCTTGTGCTTCTAAGGCTTCAATTGCCTCATTGCACTCCTCTTCTTCCCCTACATTGGTTAGACTCATAGTGATAACCTTTTGTAAAGGATCGTTAAAGAGAATCGCACTTACCTCCTCCCTAGACAAACCCTCTTCATCTTGGATATCGAAAATATCCTCATCAAAGATTGGCTCCTTCACTAGAGTGGAAAGAACGAACTCTACTTTCTCTTCTCCTATATCAAAAGCGAGTCTACCATTCTTGCAATCGACTATGCAGCCGGAAGTTACAGGAAACGGTCTTCCGAGTATGATCGGGACCGGACTATCTGTAGGAATGTCAAGCACGACAAAATCAATGGGAACAAAGAATTTACCTAGCTTGACCGGGACGTCTTCTACAATACCGACGGGGCGAGTGATGGATTGATCCGCCATGTACAACGTCATCTTCACCGGTTTAGGGTCGCCTAAACCGATCTTCCTACACAATGCAAGTGGTATGATGCTCACACTTGCTCCTAAGTCACATAACGCATCGTATGTGACATCTCCCACTCCTATGGGAATGCAAAATGACCCCGGATCCTTTAGCTTTGGGGGCATTTTATCCTTCATGGTTTTGATGAGATCCGAAGAATCCGAACTCATCTTAACCTCTCCGAAGTCTTCTAGCTTCCTCTTGTTAGAGAGGAGCTCCTTCAAGAACTTGCCATAAGCCGGCATACCTACAATAGCATCAATAAATGGTATATTAATATGCAGCTTGCTCATGAGTTCTATGAACTTACCAAACTGTTTATCTAGGCGCGCTCTCGCTCTAGATTGAGGGAATGGTAGGGGAGGTTTATAAGCTGGAGGAGGAACGTAGACATCTTCCTTCCCCTTCTCTTTGTCTTTCTCTACGGGGACTTCAACGAACTTAGGCTGCGGATCGGTGGTAGTCACTCCGCTCCTAGTTGTGATTGCCATAACCCTTCCCTTAGGGTTGTCCTCTGTCTTTCCTGGAAGCTTCCCTTGATTCCTAGGAACTTCCTCCGCATGGTTGAACATTTGGTTTTCCAAAACCTTTTGAGCTTTGTCAACCTTAGAAATTTGATCATCAACCTTAATGATGCGGTTCTCCAACCCTTGTAGTTTTCCCAAAATCGTTTCCAACATGGGATCGGGCTTCTCCTTCCCCGAAGTGTTTCCTCCATTTGATGTTTGCCCCTGGCTTTTCAAAGGAGTAGAGGAAGAGGAAGGTGGAGTTAGTGAATTAGAATTGGAAGGATAAGAGTTACCGGAATTTTGTTGGTTGGAGCGCCAATTGTTGTTGTTTGAACCCCTATTGTTGTTCCAATTATTGTTCCGGTTGTTGTTGTTTCCATTCCAATTGTTATTCCGGTTGTTGTTCCGGTTATTGTTGTTGTTGTTGTTGCGGTTGGTGTTATCACCGCCATTGTTGTTGCCCAAATAGCCAACATCCTTCTCTTGTTGTTTTGGGAAGTTGGTCTTGATAGCCTCCTTCAACTCTTTGATCTCATTGTTGAGGGAGAAAATCTGATTTTGAGCTTCATGTGTGAGCTTTGCTCCTTGCTCCACACGATTTCCATCCACTTTCCGGTGGGAATATTTCTCTATGACCCTTGCTTGCTTCTCAATGAAGTCCCAAGCGTCATCTTCCCTCATGTCCATGAATGTTCCACATGAGAGGGATTGGAGGTTGAATTGCGTTCCCGCATCTAACCCCTTGTAGTAAATCTCCAGCAAGGCAAGTTTGGATATGCCATGATGAGGGCAATCCAATAACAAGTCCTGAAACCTTTCCCATGATTGAAACAAACTTTTGTTAGACCTCATGGAAAATGCATTGATCTTACCTCTAAGTTCTGCCGTTTTGGATGGCGGAAAGAATTTGGTGAGGAACTCCGCGGAAAGGTCTTCCCACGTGTCTAGTTTCCCCCTAGGAAGAGCTTGATACCAAGACAATGCTTTCCCTTTCAAGGAGAAGAAGAAAGGCTTGAGCTTATAGTTGTTGGTAGTAGCGCTCTTTGGCCTCATTGTCTCTATCATACACTCAAAGTTCTGCAAGTGTTGGTGTGGAGATTCAGCGCTTGTCCCGCCAAATTGGTTTTGGCGAACAAGAGTAATGACTTGAGGGTTGAAGCTAAACCCTTGCACATCATCAGCATCAAAGTTCACGCCCAAACGGCGTGGTTGTTGTGTTGGATCCATCCGCTGGTCAAGAGTTCTTGGCTCTTCATCTACACGTTCGATCCTCGCATTCCTTAGTGGAACACGACGATTAGCAGCTCCCCGTGGATGGAAAGGATTCACATTGATCGTGGGATCAATCTCCTCTAACGGTGGCATGGAAGAATCACTATCATCAGCGGATGAGTGACCTTTTCTTCTAGACCTTGATGCCCTCCTTGAGGATTTCTTGCTTCCCTTATTCTTAAGGTCGCTTAGTTCTATCCTCATTTGGAAGATCATGTCTTGTAGATTGTTGACTTGAGATTGATGACGATCCATTTCATCCCGGCAACGGCGCCAAAAACTTGTTCGCCCCTAAAGGTGTGTGCAAATAAGCTTTAAATTTATAAAACTAGAATCACGCAAGCGAACCCGCAGTGTACGGATCGACGTAGTTAAGCAAGAATTCCAAAGTATCGAACACAGGGATTTGGGTGGGAACAAATTCAATTGCAGATTATCAAGCGAGTAAATATGAGAGTTTTTGCAAATATTGGGAAAACAACAATCTTAAAGATCCAAGTATCCAGCTGTGGCAATCGATTCAAGATATACTAATGATATAAAGACAGAGTTGAGATATGCAAAGGTATACTAATGTAAGGTAATCGTACGGTGAAGTTCCAAAAACCTTATATGACTCACCTACAAGACACTCTCTATACAGGTTGTTGAGGCTTCAATATAGAAAGGTTCTAAAGGCAAGAATTAATGTCAAATACCCAAACTTGTAATCCAAGGATCAAGACTAACTTAACCGATTACGGTTATGACACTCACAATCGAGGTAGAGGTTGTTGAGGCTTCACTACCACCTAGAAAAGGCAAGCCTAAACTAAGTTAAAGCAAATCTTTAACTTTGGATTAAAGTAAAAGCAGGTTCGTAAACTTAAGGGAAATTACGGGTAGATCTTGAGACTCCACGGCCGTGGAACTCAAGAACAAACCGTGATTTAGGGTTCGTCGACGATTCTCTCTAACTCTCAGGGTCTAATCTATTTACGATCGATCTATCATCATCTAAGCCACAACTATCAACCCTTCACCTTAGAATTGTTAAGGGTTTTTAGCCAATAACAGTCATGTTGATATCAAATTCAAGAATTAAAAGATAGAAAGATGAAAACTTCCGAAAACTTTCAATAAACTTCAAACCAATCTCAAAGTCACAATCAAGAATGAATGTTGTCAATAGATTCAGAATAAGGCAAACAAACACAATCTTAGGAAAGAAGGAAGAACGGGATGTCAATCCGTCTTCTAAATCAAACCTAAACAAGAAGAGAAATCTTCTTGCAACAATCTTCCAAAAACTCCGATCTTCCGCCGATCCGGAAATCTCAACAGCAATCTCCACCAAAAGTGCGAGATTAGGGCAAATCCCAAACACGAACTTCGATCTCCAACGAGATATAAATGCTTCTAAGCGAGGATTAATGCCGCTAAGCGAAAGTGTAAGCCAAGGTCTAAAGCGAGGTGACGGAATTTCTCTTCGTCCGTCTTTTTATAGGGCAAGATAAAATATCGGCCCGGCCCAATCTTCAAAAGATCGTGGCTTCAAAATGTGGCGAAAAAGATCGCTAAGATCACGGTCGTGGAAGGTTCCACGACCGTAATTTAGAGCGTGGAAATCAACACGGTTTGAACCATGGATTCCACGACCGTAATAGTTACTAGAATGCATCACGCCTCTCTTTGCAAGGATCCACGGCCGTGGAACTAAACGTGGTTTGTAATACGGCCGTATTTTAGAGCGTGGTTTAGGGCAAGAATGTGATTCTTCCCTAGCCTCGTGCATTCCTCAAGTTGAACTCCATTTTGCTCTTAAGAATGCCCTCAATCCATGGACATACTCAATCAACTCTTCTTTGCTCGATTCCGTTCGGAAATGACTCTCAATCACCTATAATCAACATAAAGCTAGTGTAGACATCCATATCGACAATATAGGCAAACTAGCTCACAAATGCAACAATGCTAAATCAAAGACTATCAATATGAATCAAATACACTTAGAAAACGTGCCTAAAATATCACAATATTTCATGCTAACAACTCCTCAGTCAATCTGCTTACTGGCCACTTCTCTCTAATTGGGATAAAACATGTAGTCTTCGTCAATCTGTCATCCACAACCCAGATAGCATCAAAGCTCCTGCTCGGTCTCAATCTTGTCACAAATTTTATGGAGATGTCCTCCCACTTCCACTATGGTACTGGCAGTGGATCCTTCTGGTCTACAATGCTCTATCTTGACCTGCTGACAAGTCACACATTGTGCCACAAATTTGGCTACATCGAGCTTCATCCCTCCTTTCCATTACGAACGTCTCACATCTAGATACATCTTAATTGCACCTGGGTGTACAAAGTAAGGTGTAGAGTTAGCCTCCTGCAAAATCCTCTGCCTTAGATCCACATCAGCGGGAACACAGACGCATTCGTGGCGTCTCATCACTCCATCTGCTCCTATGGAGAATTGTGGGGCATCACCACGAGACATCCTATCTCGTATCCTCATCAGTGTCGGACAGGTTCGCTGCTACTGTTGGATCTCACCCAAACGATCTGATAGAACCTTTAAAGTACTCAACTGGGCATCCTCATCAAGAAACTGGATGTCCATCTCTAGCCATGCTAGATTCCTCTATAGCTGGGGCTGAATTTTCAATCTCGCAATCTCCTTCTCTCGAGGCGTCTTCTTGCTCAGGGCATCAGCGACAACATTCGCCTTCCCTGGATGGTACAGACGTCTCTTCAGCTCCTCAAAACTCTTAGTACACGGCTCGGACCATAAAAACCGGATAGTCTTCCTCAACAGGTTGGTAAGTGGACGGGCAATCACAAAGAATCCCTCCACAAACCGTCGGTAATAACCAGCTAAGCCAATAAAGCTATGCAATTCCTTGACATTCGTCTGTGTCATCCATGCTGCTACTGACTCAATCTTCGTTGGATCAACATTGATCCTATCGGCGGAGACAACATGACCCAGAAACGCTACCTCTGGCATCCAAAACTTGCACTTAGAGAACTTGGCATACAATCCTCCATCCCTCAAAACTCGCATCGCTGTCCTCAGATGTCCTGCATGTTGCTCTCTGCTACGAGAGTACACTAGGATATCGTCTATGAAGACCACCACAAACTGATCTCGAAAGTCGATGAATATGCCATTCATCAACTCCATAAAGACGGCGGGCGCATTCGTGAGCCCGAATGGCATCACTACAAACTCGTAGTGGCCATACCGATTCCAAAATACCATCTTATGAGCATCCTGCTCTCTCACTCTCAGCTGGTGATAACCCGAACGCACGTCAATCCTGACTGCCCCGCGGTTCTTCTATAATAATTCCCGTCTTTGGTGAGTTGCTTCCTTCCTTTCTTCCTTTGCTCTTTCCTTATGATAGATCATGCTAGGTTGGACCTAGATGATTAGCGTGAATGCCAATTAGTGGCTTGTTGATCCCCTTGAGTTGGTTACACCTTGAGTTATGTTGTGGTTGACATTCCTTGTGAACCTTGAGACTAGGAATCCTTCTTCTAGCATGTTGAGATCAATTAGCGATCATCGAGACTAGAAGTAGGGAACTTCTAGCACGTTGTAGTAGATGTATTAGAGATCATGGAGACAAGAAGTATGTAGATTTCTAGCATTCGTTCAGTTTATGATTTGTGATGCCTTGTTTTAGCAAGCATTCTTCCTTTCCTTCGGGAAACTGAGTAGTTAGCAGATTCTTGAGTTTTACCTTTGAGTGAGGTAAGTCCCTTGGACTTACTTAGCTACGTTTAGTATATTGATTTGACCGTTTTGGTGGTGTTTGTGTTGTTTATCGTTCTAACGGAAAACCGGACTATGATGACCTTATACCATTTTTGGCCCAAGTGTATTATAAGTGGGCAATGATCACTTGCTTAGTTCTACAGGAGACTAGGAGTTGCTCTTGCGACTCAGGCCATTGTTAGCATGAAATATGGCGATATTCAAGGCACTTGTTTTGGTTGATTTTCACTCATTATTGTGTTCATGGATAAGGTTTTGAAGCAATTGTTAGCTTGTTCATCTATATTTTTGATATAGAGGTCTACACTAGCTTTGTGTTGATTATAGGTGAATAAGAGCTGGAATCGGATCATTTGATGAAGAAAAGGGAGTGATCGATCATGTTCGAGGATGAGGAGATACATCAAGGAAGCTAAGGAAGGAGCTAGGATGAAGAATGGCACGAGACAAAGGCAACAACAAGCATTATACACTTCCAAGCCCTGAATTACGGTCGTGGAGAAGTTGATTTGAAGACCACGCCCAAAACCACGGCCGTGGACTTAGCATCATGAACGTGGACTTGAGATTGGAACACTCTAGTAAGTTACACGGTCTAAATTACGGTCGTGGGAAGAAATTGACACCGTAACCTGTTTCCAAGCTCATAACCACGGTCGTGGAAGTGGATGAGACCGTGATTTAGGTGATCTTTTGACGAGCCATTATTTGTCACGTCATCTACGTATTGGGCCTAGACGGTAACTTTTCCTCGTCTTATAAAAAGGATGGAAAAGAGAGTTTCGAGGATCTCCGCTTAGAGTTGAAAAGACGGCTGCTTTACCCTTGTGTGGAGCACTTACTTAGGGTTGATCGAGACCGCGAGAGTTGCGGAAGTGCCGGAAATTTGGAGATTCGAAGATTGCTTGTGGAAGAAGTTTAGCCCTTTTCTTAGGTTTTGATATTGAAGACGGATTGACATCACGTTCTTCGTGTTTGCCTAAGATCGTTGTGAGGTTTTGTGTTATATTCTGAATCCATTAAACATCACTTCTTGTGTTTCGGATTTGAGAATTGGTTTTGAGTTTTATTTGAGTTTTCGAGGGTTTTCATATTTCATTCTTCTTAAATTGAATATTGATATCATGATAATGGTTATTGGCTAAAAACCCTTTAGCAATTCTAAGGTGAAGGGTTGATAGTTGTTGCTTAGATGATGATAGATCGATAGTAAACAGATTGGACCCTGAGAGTTAGAGAAACTTCGTCGACACCCTAAATTACGGACTGTTCTTAGGTTTCCACGGCCGTGGTTCTCAAGATCTGCCCGTGATTTACTTCAACTTACGAACTTTGCTTTTACTTTAATCCAAAGTTAAAGATTAGCTTTAACGTAGCCTTGACTTGTCTTTTCTAGGTAGTAGTGAGACTCAACATCATCTATTTCGGTTTCGAGTGTCACAACCTTAGCCGTTTGAGTTTATCTTTATCCTTGGGTTACAAGTTTGGGTATTTGAGATCAATTCTAGTCTTTAGATCCTTTCTATACTGCAGCCTCAACAACCTTTATAGAGAGTGTTTTTGGGTTAGACATATAGGGTTTTGGAACTTCACCGTACATCACCTTACTTTAGTATACCTTTGCAATTATTAACTTTGTCCTTATATGTATATTATATCTTGAATCGATCGCCACAATGTGATACTTGGATCTTTAGGGTTGTTGTTTTCCCAATATTTGCAAAGCTTATTATATTTACTTGCTTAACGATTTGCGAACTAAATTTGTTCCCCCCAAATTCCTGAGTTCGACACTCTGGAATTCTTGCTTTACTACGCCGATCCGTACACTGCGGGTTCGCTTGCTTTTATTCTAGTTTTATAAATTTAAGTCTTGATTGCACGCACGCTTAGAGGCGGACAAGTTTTTGGCGCCATTGCCGGGGATTTGGTTTAGGCCGAATTTGGTTATCGGTTGTCGAGCTTGGGAGCTTTGCTCTTGTTATTTGATATCTCTTTTGAGTGATATTTGCAGGTTTTCTTAGGTATATGCGCAGGTCTAGATCCAACAAAGACCTCATACCTCTTGATCTGGAACTTGAGAAGACTTTGAGGAAGAAGCTCAAAGAAAGAAAGATGGCTGAAAATAAAGAAAGAAATATCCAAGCGGAATTGGAGGAGTCTCAAGCTAAATATAGGTTGAGTGAGAAGACTCGAACGGAAGAAGCGGAGCGTCATCAATTCAAAATTGATGAGCTCAAAGCTATGATGCTGGAAATGAGGTTGGAGATGAATGACTCCAAGATAAAGAAGAAGAAAGCTACACCAACTAAATCCATCAAAGCGGTATCATCCGATGAGGAGGATGATGATGATATGCCACCGCTAGAAGAGATTGATCCATTCATACGTCCAGTCTGGAATGATCCAAGACCGGCCGCCAATCCTCGTATCCCAGCTGGTGGTGCAAGAGTCGCTCGTGTAGATGAAGAACCACGAATGCTTGGACAAAGGATGGATCCGATTAAACAACCGTGCCGCCTAGGCGTGAACTTTGAAGCTGAAGATATCCAGAAAATCAGCTTTAGTCCGCAAGTAATCAATATGGTTCGCTAAAATCAATTTGGCGGAGCAAGTGCCGAATCTCCACATCAACACTTGCAGAATTTCGAGATTCTCATGGAGACGATGAAGCCGAAGAAGACCACTACCAACAACTACAAGATTAAGCCGTTCTTCTTCTCTTTGAAGGACAAGGCTCTAGCATGGTATCAAGCTCTTCCAAATGGAAGACTTAATACGTGGGAGGATCTATCTTCGGAGTTTCTAACTAAGTTCTTTCCGCCATCCAAGACTGCGGAATTGAGAGGTAAGATTAATGCATTTCTTATGAAGCCTAACGAAAGTTTGTTTCAATCTTGGGAAAGGTTTCAGTATTTGCTATTGGATTGCCTACACCATGGCATTTAAAGACTTGAATTATTGGAGATATACTATAAGGGGCTGGATGTGGAAACACAATTCAAGCTCCAATCCCTTTCATGTGGTACGTTCATGGACATGAGAGAGGATGACGCTTGGGACTTCATTGAGAAGCAAGCCTAATTCATTGAGAAATACTCCCACCAGAAGGCGGAATCTAACCGAGTGGAGCAAGGAGCGAAGCTAACACAAGCTGCGCAAACTCAAATCTTCTCCCTCAACACCGAAATCAAGGAGTTGAAGGAGGTGATTAGAGCTGGACTTCAAAAGCCGAAGGAGCAAGATGTTGGTTACTTAGGAAACAACAACCATCAAGGAATGAAGAAACCAACCGGAACAACAACCGGAATAATTGGAACAACAACAACCGGAATAACAATTGGAACAACAACAACAACAACCGGAATTCGAATGGCAATTGGCGTTCCAACCAACAACAAAACTCCGGTAATTCTTATTCAAATTTGGGAAATTCACTAACACCACCATCTTCTTCTTCCATCCCTTTGAAAAGTCAGGGGCAAGGATCTAATAGCTCAAGCAGTTCGGGAAAGGAGAAACCCGATCCCATGTTGGAAACAATCTTGGGAAAGCTTCAAGGACTGGAGAACCATGTTATTAAGGTTGATAAAGCTCAAAAGGCTTTAGAAATCCAACTATTCAGCAAGGCCGAGGAAGTTCATAGAGATCAAGGAAAACTTCCCGGAAAGACGGAGGACAACCCGAAAGGAAGGGTGATGGCTATCACAACTAGGAGCGGAGTCACTACAACTGGTCCGCAACCTAAATTTGCTTAAGTTCCCGTCGAAAAAGAGAAGGAAAAGGGGAAGGAGAAAGAAGACGTCTACATTCCTCATCCAGCTTACAAACCTCCCCTACCATTCCCGCAATCTAGAGCGAGAGTGCGTCTAGACAAGTAGTTCGCTAAGTTCATTGAACTCATAAACAAACTGCACATTAACATACCTTTCATTGATGCAATTATAGGTATGTCCGCTTATGGGAAGTTCTTAAAGAAGATCCTCTCTAACAAGATAAAGCTAGAAGACATTGGAGAAGTCAAGATGAGTTCGGAGTCATCAGATCTCATCAAAACAATGAAGGAGAAGATGCCCTCAAAGCTGAAGGATCCGGGGTCATTTTGCATTCCAATCGGAATGGGAGATGTCACATATGACGCTTTATGTGACTTGGGAGCAAGTGTTAGCATCATTCCGCTTGCTCTATTTAGGAAGATCGGTTTAGGTGAACCTAAACCGGTGAAGATGACGTTATATATGGCGGATCGATCCATAACTCGTCCCGTCGGTATCATCGAAGACATCTCGGTCAAGCTTGGTAAGTTCTATGTTCTTATAGACTTCGTTGTGCTTGACATTCCTGCAGATTGTCCGGTCCCGATCATACTCGGAAGACCGTTTCTTGCAACATCCGGCTCATGGTGGATTGCAAGAATGCTAGACTTGCCTTCGACATAGGAGAAGAGAAGGTTGAATTTGTTCTCTCAACTTTGGTGAAAGAGCCAGCTCTTGGAGAGGACATGTTCGATATCTATGACGAGGAGGCATCTAGAGAGGAAGTAAGCTCGATTCTATCCAAGGACCCATTGCAAAAGGTTATCACCATGAGCATCATGGAGAAAGGAGAAGAAGAGGATTGCAATGAGGAGATTGAAGCCTTGGAGGAGTTACAAGAAGTGCATGAAGAAGAGTTTGAAAAACTCTACGATGGGTCAGAAAACGTGAGGAATCACAGTCAGTCGTGCTATTCCACGGCCGTGGTTTCACCCATTAAGACTGTAATCAGCTATTCAGAGAGCTCCAGTAAGTTAAACGGTCAAAATCACGACCGTGGAACTACCAGAGGTGCCGTAATTGACTTCCACGCCCTAAACCACGGCCGTGGAAGTAACAAAGGTGCCGTGATTTCAGGAAATTCTGAGAACAATTACGTTCTTTCCACCAATTCTCTTGAACCTTCTTCAACAACTCCCACACCCTTAGAGACTTCTAAGGAAGCATTGGACACTCCTCAAGAGACATTAGAGACTCCAATGGTAATGGAATTGAAGCCACTTCCCACACATCTTCGGTATGCATTCTTAGGAACTAATTCTACTTTCCCGGTAATTGTTAGTTCCGATTTAAGCGAAGATGAACATGATAAGCTGATAGCCATTTTAAAGAAACATAAAAAGGCTTTAGGTTACACTATAGAGGATCTTGTAGGAATTAAACCATCACTATGCATTCACAAGATTCTAATGGAGGAAGATTTTAAGCCTTCACGACAACCTCAAAGGCGGTTAAATCCGACCATGAAGGAGGTTGTCAAGAAGGAGATTCTTAAGCTACTTGATGCAGGTATTATCTACCCTATCTCTGATAGTAAGTGGGCGAGCCCCGTACAAGTTGTCCCGAAGAAAGGAGGAATGACGGTCATCACCAACAAAAACAACGAGTTCATTCCTACAAGAACCGTGACGGGATGAAGGATGTGCATAGACTATCGCAAGTTGAATAACGCGACAAGGAAGGATCACTTCCCACTACCATTCATCGACCAAATGCTTGAGAGGTTAGCACAATACTCATACTTCTGTTATCTTGACGGTTATAGTGGTTTCTTTCATATTCCGATCCATCCGGACGATCAAGAGAAGACCACATTCACGTGCCCGTGGGGTACGTTTGCTTATAGGAGAATGCCGCTCGGGCTTTGCAACGCCCCAGCCACCTTCCAAAGGTGCATGATGGCTATCTTCTCGGAGTACATAGAGGAGATTATAAAGGTTTTCGTGGACGATTTTTCTGTTTATGGTTTCTCTTTTGATAATTGTCTTTCTAACCTTTCTCTTGTGCTACAAAGGTGCGAATACACTAACCTAGTTCTTAATTGGGAGAAGTGTCAATTCATGGTGAAGGAAGGCATTGTACTCGGACACTTGATCTCTAGTAGAGGGATTGAGGTAGACAAAGCTAAGATTGAGACCATAGAGAAGCTACCCCCTCCATCTTCGGTGAAGGGGATAAGAAGCTTTCTAGGACATGCTGGATTTTATAGACGTTTCATCAAAGACTTTTCTAAGATATCAAAACCGCTTACTAATCTATTGATGAAAGATGCAGTTTTTGATTTCTCGCAGGATTATTTAGATGCCTTCTACAAGATCCGTGAAGCTCTAATCTCAGCCCCGATCATCCAACCTCCGGATTGGAGTCTCCCGTTCGAGGTTATGTGCGATGCAAGTGACGTAGCTATTGGAGCGGTGCTGGTACAAAAGAAGGAAGGCCACACACACGCCATCAATTATGCTAGCAAGACGCTAGATGAAGCGCAGCTCAACTACGCCACTACGGAAAAGGAATTTTTGGCCGTGGTATATGCATTTGAGAAATTTCGTTCTTATCTTGTAGGAGCGAAGGTGATTGTATACACGGACCACTCGGCGATTTGGTATTTGCTTGCCAAGAAGGATGCAAAACCGAGACTGATTAGATGGATTCTTCTCCTACAAGAATTCGATCTAGAGATCCTCGACAAGAAAGGTTCGGAAAATTCTGTTGTGGATCATTTGAGTCGTCTACCACACCTAGAAGACGACGACCTACCTATAGATGACTCCTTTCCGGACGAACACTTACACATCATAGAGGAGTGCATCGACAAGATAACTAGAGGTAACGAACCATGGTTTGCTGATTTTGTTAACTATTTTGTTTGTCAGGAAATACCTCCCGGACTATCCTACTCACAAAGGAAGAAGTTCTTCAAGGATGTCCGGCAATACTTTTGGAACGAACCTCTACTCTTCAAGAGAGGTCCAGACGGCATCATTCAAAGATGTGTGCCGGAAGACGAGATGCAAAGCGTCATCCGTCATTATCATTCACTACCTTGTGGAGGACAAACTAGTTCCAACAAAACTAGCGCTAAGGTATTGAAGTCCGGTTTCTTTTGGCCTACTTTATTTAAGGATGTGCAAACCTTTGTTTCCTGCTGCGATGCTTGTCAAAGAATAGAAAACATATGTAGGAGGACTGAGATGCCTCTTAACAACTGACCGAAGGTATTTCTATGGTCGTCTATACCCAATCAAAAGTAAATCCTGACTTAGCACTAAGAACAAATATAGTGATGAAGTAAGGGTCGAACCCAAGAGAGTTGAGGGTTTTAGATGCAATTATTGATTATGATGACAAGTGACACAAAGGGGGGGGGGGTTGGTTATATTGATGCACAAAAACTTATGAAAATGATGAATACGACAAGTAAGACAATAATGGGTGAATCTACACTAGGTTGATTCTAAGCATGCAATTGCTACTTTGGTGCATTCCTTTTACAAGTTTTTAAGTAAGCTCCCGTCTCGATCATACATATGTGTTGAGCCAACCGGCATCACCACAACTTAACTTATTACAGTTCCATAAACCTACAAGAACAAATAATAAGTTAGCATTCAAACAAAGACTAAGGGATATAAAGAAAAGATTAAAACCGTTAAACTTATCTTTATAGATGTGTTCCTTTTCTTTAAGTAATTACAACCCGTTATTACTTCAAGTTGCTACTAGATTAAAGACCCGAACCCGGAACCTATTAATCCTAGTTGTTTACATGCACTTTAGAACCTAAGGTGATCAATCTTAAGCAATAGTTAACATGCAATTTAAACAATGAAGATCAAGGAAACACAAAGCATTACTGAATAAAAACTTATATTAAAAGAACTTACAACCAAAGTAACAAAGCAACTTCAAACCAACCCAATGTAGCAAGGGAGTTAGCAACTCATTACAATGGAAAACTCAAGTCTAAAATGGATTTTGTGAAGGAAAGCATGGATAATTCTAGCAATCATCCATGGACGATTTATACTACAAAAGACACTAAACTAGGAGTAAATAGCCGGCCTAAAACAGCCACCTTAAATGCCATAAAGGTGGTGTAAACAGCCGGAGTAAAGCGTCTTGCGTTAAACCGCAGGGGCGGCCTTCAGGACCCGCATGGGCGGTTTAGGCAGAATCGGTTGATCTTCTTCAGAACCGCTGGGGCGGCTACACAGCTCCGTTGGGTGGATCTTTAATGCACTTCAACATCTGACCTTTCGCCTTCTTGACGTTTTTGTTGTCAAGGCGCAGGGGCGCCTCTAAGGTCAACGCAGGGGCAGTTGCCAGGACTCTTTGTCTTCAAGCTCCCAGGGTGAGGCGCAAGCAGGGTGCAGTGGGAGGTGCAGGGGCGCTGGTCTTCGTCTCTTCAGGGTAGGTCACCGCAGGGCGCCGATGGGTGGCGCAGTGGCGGTGACCTGCATCTAAGCCGGCGCTGGTGAAGGCGTAGGGGGCGCTCTAGTGGAAGGCGTCACCCGTTGGGGCGGCTGCAAGGACCCGCTGGGGCGGTGAAGTAGCAGAAGCTTCACTTCGTGATCTCTCTTCACTCCTAAGTGCCTATAACTCCTTTCTTAGCTTCTTTTAATCTTCTTCTTCTGGATCAAGGAGTTAGTAGCATAAACTGACTCTAATGCAATAAAAAGACTCTAAAAACTACCCTAAATGATAGTGATTTCATCACCTATCAAACTCCCCCATACTTAAACCTTTTACTTGTCCCGAGTTAAAAAACAAATAATAGCCATTAGACTCAAGGTCTCGGGAAGCAAGGGAAAGAAAGAAAAATAATGAAAACAAAAGAAAAACCAAGAAAAGAAGAATTGAAAAGAGAGGAAAATGTGAGAAAAAGAGGAACTACCATCCATATCGCTCCAAGAATGGCCTATCCGGACAACCTCCTTATGACTCCCCTTCTTATGTCGCCAAAACGCCGGAAGGGAAACCTACACTCGGTGTCGCTCATCTTGCCAAGGCGCCCTTTCGGGTTTTCATATTGCCACTCTTCTTCTTTTCTCACTTTAACTCGCATCCCTTAAGTCCAATTTTGCACCAACCTAAGGTTGGTCGGACTACCTTCTTTTTGCCTAAACCGCCCTTTCGGGTTTTCGGTTTATCCAAGGATTTACATGCCTTTTTCATTTCTTTGGCTTTTTCTTTTTTTTTCAACTGATTTCAATAATACAAAATCAAATACCAAAAACAACTAACAAACTGTACAAGCAATGATATATATCCCTCCCCCATACTTGAAGTGCACTTTGTCCTCAAAGTGAAAATGAGTCAAAGATAAATGTGGGAGAAGGGAAAGAAATGTACCCCTCACTGGGGTGTTCCGGATGGACCACCAAGACCGTCCTCCGGCGGGTAAGGGAAATGGCTGAAGAAATGCTCCTGCCAGCGGTAGATGTCCTCAATCCGATCCTCCTGGGCCTGCATCCGGCGCCCGAAAGAGGTCTCAAAACTAGCCTGCCAAGCTAGCTGCTGAGCCTCCAGCTGCTGCTGTTGAGCTGCCTGCCATGCCTCCTGAATCTGGTCAAAGTGTGAGGTCATGGAGGTGGCAAAGGCGTCCTGCCAGCTCTGCTGCTGCTCCAGCATAGTCCACTGATAGTCGGACTGCCAAGCCCGGTACTGGGTCGTCATGGCCGCCATCTGAGCGTGAAGGCTCGCAAGAGCCGGGTCCTCCTCTGGTGCCGTAGTAGGCATCTCCTCGTCGTCGGGGACGGGTAGGTGCTCCTCCTTGTGAGCCCGACTAGAGCTGGCAACATGCCTCTCCACAATGGCCACCAGCGGCCTCCTCGGCACAAAAGGATCTGCCGGAATGTAGAGGTCTGAAAACTCCTCCCCCAATGATAAAGGCCGGGGAAGGTACGTCAGGTGGCTCCCATCAGCAAGGGAGATCCAGAACAGGTTCTCCCCGTCTCGTTGGAGGAGCTTGCACCTCCTAAGCATCCCCTTTGTGTAAAGGGAGCCTCCAGGCCATCCTCTAGGCCGGAAAGGTCCATGACCTGTGAGGCGATCAATGAGATCACCCCACTGCCGACAATGTCCCTCGGCTCGTTCCTCCTAATCCGCTTTAAAGCGGAGAGAAAGAGAGAAGGCCAATCCAACATCCTATCACTCTGTGGAAGGCATGCATAGATGAGAGGAAGGTCCTTGAGAGTGACCTTGTTCTCCTCTTTGTGTCCACAGAAGACACTCATCAGGATCTTTGAGAGGAGCCTCAAGGAGGGGTGAGTGAGCTTGTTGGAGTACTCACCCCCCGCATAGAACTCGAATCCTGTAGCCGCCTGCCAAAACTCACATAGGTCTGGAGTCGGAACTGGCTCCCACCAGTTATCTGAAGGGTTGATGGTAACCCCAAAAGCCTCCTAAATCTGGAAGTAATCCAAGGTTTACTGCATCTTGTGGAACTTGAAAGTAAGCCCAACAACCACATGGTCTTCCTTCTTCAGGGTGAAAGTAGCAATGAACTGCCTGGTGAGCTCGGGATAGGTTGGAGCACTCCTCTGCAGAAAGTTTCCGAGCCCAACATTCTCCAAAAAGGATTGCATGCTCTCTAGCATGCCAAGCTTCTCCAATGTAGGACCGTGCAAAAATCGAGTTGCATACACAACTCGATCTTGCACAATTCTATAGCGATCTTTCTCACCCTTGGTCATCTTATATTTCCTTGGAGCTTCCATTCTTGAAATGAATTGAGCAAAGGATTAGTAAATATTTGGGAAAAGGAAGAGAAACGACCTTTCTGGTGGTTTTTCCGCAGGGGCGGCTGTGCAGGCATAGGGGAGGTAAGGTGCGGGTGCGTGTGCTTGCAGGCGCAGGTGCGGGAGAAGTACAGAGGGCGATTGGCGAGAGCTTCGAAGGTGGTGGCGTTCGGAGTTGCTCCGGTGGTAGTGTTGTTGCAGTCGACTTTGAAGGTGGCGCAGGAAGGGAGAATAGTTGCAATTGAAGGGAGGTGGCGTTTGGTACAAGGCTGGTGAAGCAAGGGCGTTGAGGGTGCGCGTCTTTGGTGTTGGTGGCACAGGGGCGTCGGAAAGGGTGGTTCGGTGGTTGCTCTGAAGGCGCAGGGGCGTTCGCAGCTTTGAGAGAGAGTGTGTGGAGAGATGTGGTTGTGTTTGGTGAGGAGGGTTGGTGGGTGGTGCGTGGTAGGTATAGGTGTCTTTTCGAGATTCTAATTTTTTTTCTTTTCTTAACAGAGCCGCAGGGGCAGCGTTTGTCACCGCGGGGGCGGTGACAAGGGAGAGGGGCCACGCAGCCTCAGCGCCGGGGGCGGGGCTGAGGATGAGCGTCAAGGGTACCCGCCGCAGGGGCGGAGTGACTTTGCCGCGGGGCGGTGACTGTGATGTCACAGCGCAGGCCCAGCACTGGGTGCGGTGCTGGGCATGAGTGTCACCGCAGGGGCGGGGACTCAGATCCGCAAGGGCGGTTTTCTTGACAGTAGCTCCTCTTCTTATTCCTTCGGGTTGCCTCCCGAATTAGCGCCTTTGTTTTACGTCGTTGGCTCGACGTAAGGGATCTTCCTCTATAACTTGGTTTCTTCCAACACCCCCTTTGGGTTTACAACCGTTTGAGAAGGTAACCCGCCGGAGGATCTTGTTTCAATTCTTGTAATGGCTTTCGCCATTTGACCAACCTGCTTCTCGAGGTTCTTGATGCTTGATTCTGTTGTTTGGACATGAGTAGCAAAGTGTTTAGTCAAAACCTGCAATATATCTTCATTTGTTTGATACTTACCTTGACGAGGCTGCTGTTGTTGGTTTTGTTGATCCCTCCAACGAAAGTTATGTTGGTCACGCCAATTTGGCATGAAATTCTGTGCATAGGGATCGTTCTTAGGTCTTTGTTGTTGCGGTTGTTCATAACCCATTGCGTTTACTTCTACATCGTGATCTTGGACTTGTGGACACATGTCCGTTGGATGATATGGGTCAGCACAAACTCCACAAGCTTTTAGCTGTTGCGGTGTTCCCATAAGTGTTAGCCTCTTCACCATTTCCTTCAATTCCGCTAGCTCGGTGGAAATCTCACTTTTTCCGGTACTCACGGCATGAACTCCTTTTTTAGCCGGGGTCCTTCCAAAGTTCCGAGTTCCTTCCGCTAGTTCTTGAATCTTTTCCAAAGCAAGGTCAGGGGTTAAGCTAAGAATATTACCTCCACAAGCCGGATCGACGATCCTCCTTTCATTGTCTAGCAAGCCATTGTACAAGTACAAGACTAGATCTTGAGTTGAATATCCGTGGAAAGGACAGTTGGATCGGAGGCGTGCAAACCTTTCGAAGTACTCGTAAAGAGTTTCGTTCGCCTCTTGCTCGATGTTGCTTATAGCTTTCTTCAAGATATTGGCCTTCTTGGCCGGAAAGTACTTCTCCAAAAACACCTTGTGAAGGTTCTACCAAGTGTCAATGCTTCCGGATGGAAGGTGGTAATACCAATCATCCGCAGAATCTTTGAGCGTGAAACCGAATGCTCTCATCTTGATTTGTTCTTCAGTAATGTTGGCAGGTTTCATGCTCACACACACGGTATGGAACTTCCCAAGGTGTTTGATTGGATCTTCACCACTTAGCCCATGGAATGATGGAAGTAGGTGAATAAGGCCCGGCTTGAGCTCAAAGTTTACTCCTTCCCCCAATGCCGGTATAGTGACTGCAAAAGGGTTTTGAGCCAAAGTGGGATGCGTAAGTTGACGAAGAGTACGGTCAGCCATCTCTTGTTGAAGTTGTTGTTGTCTTCGTTGCCGGTTGTGCGTCCTCTCAATTTCTAGATCAAAAGAAGTAAAGCCGGAATTAGTAGCACGGGCTTGAACCATAAAATGGTTCAAACCAATAATCAATAATAACAATAAAACACAAAAACTCCCCGGCAACGGCGCCAAAATTTGACCGAAGGTATTTCTATGGTCGTCTATACCCAATCAAAAGTAAATCCCGACTTAGCACTAAGAACAAGTATAGTGATGAAGTAAGGGTGTAACCCAAGAGAGTTGAGGGTTTTAGATGCAATTATTGATTATGATGACAAGTGACACAAAGGGGGGGTTGGTTGAATTGATGCACAAAAACTTATGAAAACGATGAATACGACAAGTAAGACAATAATGGGTGAATCAACACTAGGTTGATTCTAAGCATGCAATTGCTACTTTGGTGCGTTCCTTTTACAAGTTTTTAAGTAAGATCCCGTCTCGATCATACAATGTGTTGAGCCAACCGGCATCAACACAATTTAACTTATTACAGTTTTGTAAACCTACAAGAACAAATAATAAGTTAGCATTCAAACAAAGACTAAGGGATATAAAGAAAAGATTAAAACCGTTAAACTTATCTTTATAGATGTGTTCCTTTTCTTTAAGTAATTACAACCCGTTATTACTTCAAGTTGCTACTAGATTAAAGACCCGAACCCGGAACCTATTAATCCTAGTTGTTTACATGCACTTTAGAACCTAAGGTGATCAATCTTAAGCAATAGTTAACATGCAATTTAAACAATGAAGATCAAGGAAACACAAAGCATTACTGAATAAAAACTTATATTAAAAGAACTTACAACCAAAGTAACAAAGCAGCTTCAAACCAACCCAATGTAGCAAGGGAGTTAGCAACTCATTACAATGGAAAACTCAAGTCTAAAATGGATTTTGTGAAGGAAAGCATGGATAATTCTAGCAATCATCCATGGACGATTTATACTACAAAAGACACTAAACTAGGAGTAAATAGCCGGCCTAAAACAGCCACCTTAAATGCCATAAAGGTGGTGTAAACAGCCGGAGTAAAGCGTCTTGCGTTAAACCGCAGGGGCGGCCTTCAGGACCCGCATGGGCGGTTTAGGCAGAATCGGTTGATCTTCTTCAGAACCGCTGGGGCGGCTACACAGCTCCGCTAGGGCGGATATTTAATGCACTTCAACGTCTGACCTTTCGCCTTCCTGACGTTTCTGTTGTCAAGGCGCAGGGGTGCCTCTAAGGTCAACGCAGGGGCGGTGGCCAGGACTCTTCGTCTTCCATCTCCCAAGGCGAGGCACAAGCAGGGTACTGTGGGAGGCGCAGGGGAGCTGGTCTTCGTCTCTTCAAGGTAGGTCACCGCAGGGACGCCGATGGGTGGCGCAGGGACGGTGACCTGCATCTTAGCCGGTGCTGGTGAAGGCGCAGGGGGCGCTCTGGTGGAAGGCGTCACCCGCTGGGGCGGCTGCAAGGACCCGCTGGGGCGATGAAGTAGCAGAAGCTTCACTTCGTGATCTCTCTTCACTCCTAAGTGCCTATAACTCCTTTCTTAGCTTCTTTTAATCTTCTTCTTCTAGATCAAGGAGTTAGTAGCATAAACTGACTCTAATTCAATAAAAAGACTCTAAAAACTACCCTAAATGATAGTGATTTCATCACCTATCAACAACATTCAAGAGGTAGAGATCTTTGACGTTTGGGGAGTCGACTTCATGGGACCTTTCCCATCATCTTGTGGGAATCAATACATACTCCTAGCTGTGGATTATGTTTCGAGATGGGTTGAAGCCATAGCCTCTCCAACTAATGATGCCGCGGTTGTCATAAAGTTCTTTAATAGAACCATTTTCCCAAGGTTTGGGACACCGCGGACCATTATTAGTGACGGAGGTTCGCACTTCATTGCCTGACGATTCGAAGCTCTACTAGCTAAGTATGGGGTGACTCACAAGATCGCCATTCCTTATCATCCACAAACGAGTGGACAAGTGGAGATTTCAAATAGAGAAATCAAGAGCATCCTAGAGAAAATAGTTTCGAATACAAGGAAGGATTGGTCTTTGAAGCTAGATGATGCATTATGGGCATACTAGACGGCGTACAAGACTCCCATAGGAACAACACCATACAACCTTGTGTATGGGAAGTCTTGTCACTTGCCGGTGGAGCTGGAACACAAGGCGTATTGGACGGTAAAGTGGTTGAACTTCAGCATGAAGGAAGCGGGCGAGAAGCGCCTCTTGGACCTTAACGAGCTTGAAGAACTCCGCTTAAACGCTTACGAGAACACTAAGATCTACAAGGAGAGAGCGAAGCGTTGGCATGATAAGCATATCATTCCAAAGGACCTTAAAGAAGGAGATCAAGTTCTCCTCTTCAATTCGAGACTTCGGCTCTTTCCAGGTAAGCTTAAATCTCGCTGGACCAGACATTATCTAATCAAACATGTTTTTCCCCATGGCGCAGTTGAAGTATGGGGTGAAAAGAGCGGAAGTTTCAAGGTGAACGGTCAACGACTCAAGAAGTATTCACCGGAGCTCCAAGCTGAGGAGTTCGCGCCTACCACACTCGAATAAACGCAGGTACGGTCTAGCTACAGAACTTAAACAAGTGCTTCTTGGGAGGCAACCTAAGCTATTGCACTTATGTTTTCATTTTCATTCTTAGATTAGATTAGTTTAGTCGTTTTTGCTTTGTTTTGCCCTCGATACCTCCCGGTATATCGTGTTTTTGGATGCAGGAACGAGGAACGAGCAATGGAAAGAAGAAAAGGTTGGAAGGAATTGACGAAACTTGGGTTTTGGTACAATACAGAGAGTTTCACGCCCTAAACCACAGTCGTGGAAGCTACAGTGACCGTGATTCTTCCAAAACCTGAGAAAAAGCACCAAAACCACGGGTCCGTACAAAACCACGGCCGTGGAGCACCCCGAGTGACCGTGATTTTTCAAAATTTTTACGACCACTATAAAAACCACCTTCCTTCACAAAAACACCACAACTCTTCCATTCCACGCCCTATTCCACGTCCAAAACACCGAAACCAATCCCCTTCTCACAAATCTTCATTCGGAGTCCGATTCGAACGATTCTTGAGCCTAAAGTGAAGCATTTCCGATCATTTACAAGATTCAATCAACAATCAAAGTGAACAATCCCTGCACAAGAAGGAATTTGGATTTTGAAAATCCAAAACCTAGGTTTTTCTTCTCTTCTCTACTTTGGTTCAATTCTCGCAAGATTTTTAGGATATCTGATTAGAATTGGAATTGGAATTAGTCTAGGACTGTGTTTGTTGAATTTGGTGTGATTTGGGTTAGATTTGAGGAAAACAGAACCAAACCACGGTCTCTGGGCGTTCCACGGCCGTAGAATCTGTAGAACAGGCCGTGATTTTCACTGTTTGGACAAAATGTTTACGAGAAGATCTGGAAGGAATAAGAAAAGGAAAGATGATAGTTCTTCCTCCTCCCAAGCCCCTCCTAGTGAACCACCATCACCCCCACCTCCTAGAATTCCAACCATCCATGAGGATTACCTCGATGCCTTAGAAAGGATCGAGAAGAGACCGGTCATAGGACCAAGGTACTTAGTACTCGAGGAGCTTGAGCCGTTGATAGTAGTGGCCGACTTGACATGGCTCTTGGATAGAGCCGGTTTGATTATCTTCTCCGCCATAAGAGAAGATGCTTATGAGGAGATCACTAGGGAGTTTTTCACCTCCTTTGAGCATAGCACCGTCGATAGGACGGTTTCTTTTAGGTTGATGGAACAGAACTATGAGTTCTCAATCTTGCAGTTTGGAGCCTTCTTTGGGTTCCAAGAGACCTTCAATGGTCGGTTTCCAAGCGGGGTATGATAACACGATTTATGATGTAGGTTTAAGCACTCATTTAGATAGTTTTTCCGCTCATTCATGCATGGTTTAGTAGTAGTTCATGACGTTTGCATTCAATTCTTGTATATTTGTTGAGATAGACGTCTACACGGACTTTTGCATGTTTTGTAGGTATTTTGGGAGCTTTAGGAGCTTAATCGATACATTCGAGGATTGTTCCTCGAGATGACACACCTTCGGACTCATCGCGAAGCAAGCTAGGAGCTAAGGAGGACACATGGGACCTTGTTGGTGCATGCCTTGCACCAAATTGTGGCTTGATGATCCAAAGAAAGCTGCATCACCAGAACCACGGCCATTGGGACTTCCACGGGCGTGGAAATAGGCAGTGGTTTTCCCTGCACAACTGTGACAGCTGTCCCACGATCTCCATGGCCGACTCTTGCAATTTGTGGAGAATAAAAGGTGGTCCTGCAAGCTGTTGAGGACAGACCCCATCACTCCATTCTCTCCCACACTCTCATAACACGCAATTTGGATTGGAGCTACTCTTGGACGAGAATAAAGACTCTCATTTTGGGGAAGAAAAGAAGAACACCCCATTTTAGAGTTTTCATAGTTTCTAGAGTGATTTTGAGCAACTTTGGTTGAAGACATTTGCAAGGCTTTGTAAGGAACGAATTTGAACCTTCTTGTGAAGGGTTGTAAGTCTTTCTTAACATACATTCAGCTTTGTTTTCTTTGTTCTTCTTGTTCATCTCTACTTCACTTCATTTACTTGCTATGGAAGCCATGAATGTATGCTTGTTGAGTTTGATTGTTAAGATGCATGTTGTTGGCTAAATAGATGCGATTCTAGGGTAAGGGAAAGATGGTTATGGCTTGGACTATGATAGAATGGACTTAGATGTACCTTTGGATGATTTGTTTGCTCGAACCTAGCTACTGTTGCAAACCACAGTCTGATCTTGCCAGTCCACGGCCGTGGAAAGGGATGAACTGTCCATGATTTTGACTGATTGCTTGTTTTGATGAACCTAAGAGCTAGGATGTTAGATTGTTGGAATCCTAGTGTTTGTTGAGCTAAATCTATCCTAGGGTGACCTAGAGTTAGCAACTAAGTGTTAGAAGAGACCTACCCTGTGATTCTTGCTCTTAGATACCGAAGATGACGAACTTTAGGTAGTAGTCAGCCTCACAAGCCACTATTGGACTGAGTGTGCTAGGATAGATGTTTAGGACTGCCTTCTCGAGACTTAACCGGTAAGGATAGGTTAGATCCCTAGATACCCATCCGGTTTGTGTAGATATCCCTACCTTAGGCTCCAAGAGACTTACCCGGTGATAGGACCTTAGGCGCGGGATTAGTGGATCATGAGACCTACCCGGTAATTGACCCCACTTGAGAAACATTCCTTCCCAACATGCCATAGTTTATCCAAGTTTGATTAGAAGCTTGAGTCCAATGCCATAATCGGAATTTCCAACCCCTAGAATCCTCTTTTCTCTCTTTGATCACATATTTCGTGTTTGCCTTGTTTATTTGTGTTTTAGCTTGATTCCTTAGTTTGTTTTGCCATCTTATATCATTGTGATCCTTGATTGATCACCACACAAAACCAAACCCAAAAACATTGTTATTTTCCTTTCTTTGTTTCCTTCATCTTTTCTTAGACTAGATTTACACTATCCTCAGTCACTTATTTGATTCAATTTCACCTCAGTCTTTGTGTTCTACCTCGGAATACTATCCTTACTACAAAACGACCCATACACTGTGGGTTCGCTAGGAGTTAGGAAAAATATATCGAGTTATAAATTTAAGACTTTTGCGTGCATAGCATATCAATTCCTAGACGTAACAGGGTACACGCTAAGGACTTTTGGAGTGAGATAGCGATGATATACGCTAGTGAGGATCGTTGGCAACCGGCTGACACCAAGGTTAAGCTCATCTACCACTTAGCCTTAAAGATAGCTCATATGGTCCTTTCCGAGTGCCTTTTCCCTAGGACCGAGACTCCTCAAAAGATCAAAACCGATGAGCTTTTCCTCCTCTACTCTATGCTTTATGGTAGACTCGCAGATTGTGCTACCCTCTTAGCCTCCACCATGAGTAAATTGAAGAATAAGAGAGCCGGTAACATTGGATATGGTGGGATGGTCACACACATTGCCTCGCAGCTAGGGATAGACAATTATGCGTGCACTTGGATAGCGGCGAGACCTTTAGGTCTCAATGGCCTTATTACTAGGGGCATCATCTTTCCTAGGCACCACGGTCCACCTACCGCTGGTATGCCATGGGAAGAGAGAGGAGATATAGGCATCCCTTGGCTCCCCGAGTATTCCATTATGGCCGGACGCCATAATTGGAAGTAGACTTTCGTTGCCATGCATGCGAATAGGTTAGTGGCACCTCCCTATGTACCTGATGAGGTTCCGGCTGCAGATGTTGAGGAGGAGATGAGAGAAGGTGATGATGTAGAGGGAGGAGGTGATGAGCGGGACTTTGGCACTTTTCCGGATCAGCCGGCACACTTTCCCGACCCTCCTAGACGTTCCCCGCGACCTTCCGGGGCCTCTTCCTCTCGCCGTGCTAGCGTGAGTGAGAGGCCGACTTGGATGGATGCTCCTCCCGCTTGGTATGGGGAGCATCCTGCATGGATGGGAGCTCCACTTCCGTGGTATGATCGAGCACCAGCAGCACCAACTCCACAGGACGCACCGACGTGGTATGGCCAGCCGCCATCATGGTACGAGCAGCTACCGGCATGGGCCACCGATCTTTCTTGGAGAGTCGGAGACTTGGAGATCCACCGGGAGACGCAGGAGACACGGAGCCGGGACCATGATGAGATGATGAGTGACATTTACCGCCAGCAGTTTGGCGGTACTATAGCCATGACTTCCGTCCGTTTCCACCTCCGCCTCCTCCATAGTGACGAGTTGATGACCACCAGTTTCAGCCGCCCCACCACCGTCTAGTGAGTTCATTTTGCTTTTCTTTCTTTTCTTTATTTCTTTTTGAATATTGAGGACAATGTATGTTTTAAGTATGGGGTGGGGTGTGACTATGTGTTGTAATAACTCTACTACATTTGCTTGCTTCTATCCATGACACTTTGCATGTTTCATTTCATAGTCACACGTTTCGTTATTGCATTGCATGAAAAATGCTTTGAAAAACCCATAAAAATTTGAAAGAGTTTTGTGCTTCTAAGATTTGAGATGATTTCTATGATAGTTCTTACTTGCAGAATGAGTGTTTGATGACAATTGTATGCTTAAACAAAACTATGAATTGAAAAGAAATTGAATGTGTTGTTTATCCTTTCTTGCAAATTTCATAACGTGAGAGTTTTATCTAAATCATATTGAGAAATTAAGGTTGAAATCACATGATAAGTTCTTATACTTCTTTATGAAATGATTAAGGCAATTCGATTTTCTTACTTCTTTCTTTGATCATTAGCCCCTCAATAAAAGTGATTCCCTCCCTTACCTATCCGGGAATTTGGAGGAGTTGAGTTTTGGCATGTTTGATGTGGGAGGGCCATGAAAGCATTTTTGCATTCAAAGAATAGAAATAATAGGTTTGGGGAAGTCAATCATGATGATAAGTAACTCGACACCATTCACATAGCCGGGTGTTTGTGTCTTGCCAAAGTCGGATTGAGCGATATTCCTAACGGATTATGGTATGTGCATCAAGGGTTTGAGGCATCTCGAAATTGAGAAACGCCAATCTCCTAGGCTTCGGTTTTTGTGCACCGCTGTCCATAACTCCAAAAGTAAAGTCGAAAAATAATGTGAAAAAGAAAAGAGCAAAGCTCTAAGTTAATGGTGTTGCAATTCAAAGTAAAAAAGAGTTCAGTTATTCCTTTTGCCGGATTCATGCACCACATCCCTTACAAGTTTCCCTCATTTCCGCATTCTAGACCTTACTTGAAAAGTCCTTAAGATCAAAAGAGTGTTAGTTGACTTGGTGATCTAAATTGAAGTTTCACATGCTTGATTTTGAAAATGCTTGAAGGTTATGATGTTTGTCTTGATGTTTAAGCAATTTATGATGTTTCTTTACTTTACATTCTTTGGTTTATGTATATAAGCATTTTCAAGGATGAATGAAGCAAGGTTTGAGGATGATCTATTGACTAGAAGCACATTCACCTAAAAGATGTTTTGTTTTGAGTTTGCAAGCATATTTCATTCTAACTTGTGTTCTAAGCTTTTGAAAACCTTGCTTGGGGACAAGCAAGTGACAAGTATGGGGTATTTTGTTAGCATGAAATATGGCGACATTCTAGGCACTTGTTTTGGTTGATTTTCACTCATTATTGTGTTCATGGATAAGGTTTTGAAGCAATTGTTTTCATCTATATTTTCGATATAGAGGTCTACACTAGCTTTGTGTTGATTATAGGTGAATAAGAGCTGGAATCGGATCATTTGATGGAGAAAAGGGAGTGATCGATCATTTTCGAGGATGAGGAGATACATCAAGGAAGCAAAGGAAGGAGCTAGGATGAAGAATGGCACGAGACAAAGGCAACAACAAGCATTATACACTTCCACGCCCTGAATTACGGTCGTGGAGAAGTTGATTTGAAGATCACGCCCAAAACCACGGCCGTGGACTTAGCATCATGAACGTGGACTTGAGTTTGGAGCACTCCAGTAAGTTACACGGTCTAAATTACGGTCGTGGAAAGAAATTGACACCGTAACCTGTTTCCACGCTCTAAACCACGGTCGTGGAATTGGATGTGACCATGATTTAGGCGATCTTTTGACGAGTCATTATTTGCCACGTCATCTACGTATTGGGCATGGATGGTAACTTTTCCTCGTCTTATAAAAGGGCTGGAAAAGAGAGTTTCGAGGATCTCCGCTTAAAGTTGAAAAGACGGATGCTTTACCCTTGTGTGGAGCACTTGCTTAGGGTTGATCGAGACCGCAAGAGTTGCAGAAGCGCC
The DNA here is from genome assembly GCA_033239125.1 of Fagopyrum homotropicum. Classification (NCBI taxonomy): domain Eukaryota; kingdom Viridiplantae; phylum Streptophyta; class Magnoliopsida; order Caryophyllales; family Polygonaceae; genus Fagopyrum; species Fagopyrum homotropicum. Next base: position 35,597,008 of record BSWB01000004.1, read on the forward strand.
GGCAATTTGGAGATTCGAAGATTGCTTGTGGCGGAAGTTTAGCCCTTTTCTTAGGTTTTGATATTGAAGACGGATTGACATCCCGTTCTTCATGTTTGCCTAAGATCGTTGTGAGGTTTTGTGTTATATTCTGAATCAATTAAACATCGCTTCTTGTGTTTCGGATTTGAGAATTAGTTTTGAGTTTTATTTGAGTTTTCAAGGGTTTTCATATTTCATTCTTCTTAAATTGAATATTGATATCATGATAATGGTTATTGGCTAAAAACCCTTTAGCAATTCTAAGGTGAAGGGTTGATAGTTGTGGCTTAGATGATGATAGATCGATCGTAAACAAATTGGACCCTGAGAGTTAGAGAAACTTCGTCCACACCCTAAATCGCGGATTGTTCTTAGGTTTCCACGGCCGTGGTTCTCAAGATCTACCCGTGATTTACTTCAGTTTACGAACTTTGCTTTTAGTTTAATCCAAAGTTAAAGATTAGCTTTAACCTAGCCTTGACTTGTCTTTTCTAGGTAGTAGTGAGACTCAATATCATCTATTTCGGTTTCGAGTGTCACAACCTTAGCCGTTTGAGTTTATCTTGATCCTTGAGTTACAAGTTTGGGTATTTGAGATCAATTCTAGTCTTTAGATCCTTTCTATACAGCAGCCTCAACAACCTTTATAGAGAGTGTCTTTGGGTTAGACATATAGGGTTTTGGAACTTCACCGTACATCACCTTACTTTAGTATACCTTTGCAATTCTTAACTCTGTCCTTATATGTATAGTATATCTTGAATCGATTTCCACAACTTGATACTTGGATCTTTAGGGTTGTTGTTTTCCCAATATTTGCAAAGCTTATTATATTTACTTGCTTGACGATTTGCGAACTGAATTTGTTCCCCTCAAATCCCTGAGTTCGACACTCTGGAATTCTTGCTTTACGACGCCGATCCGTACACTGAGGGTTCGCTTGCTTTTATTCTAGTTTTATAAATTTAAGACTTGATTGCACACACGCTTAGAGGCGAACAACCAATAGGTAACGGATAGTACTTAACTATTCCTGTCGGTAGACGGAAGCGGAGGCGAGTTTCGGGAGATTCTCGTGTGACAAAAGAAGTTGAATTAGTAATGGATATCTTAATGAAAGATAATAACCGGTTGGGTGCGAGCATGTTATGTGTTTATGTTCTTATATGTGTTTGTGTCTTTATCAACTTTATGATATGTAGAATGTTAGCTAACGGTTTATACCGATGTTGTAGATGCTCTGCAGGTTAAAGATGTTGCTGAGTGATCCGGAGGATGTGGTCAGTTGGGGTTCTCATACATTATAGGACGAGATCGAGGTTTATATTTCAGTCGTTGTCTTTCCCTTTTGTTTTGAACTCGGTTGCGAGTCCTTTGTGTTTTCCCTTGTTATACGTGTGGGTTTTATACAGTTTTGGTTTTTAATTTATTTGTGTCTTGTTGAAAGATCCGATGTTATTGTTATTATTTTGAGGATCGGGACCGATTGTGAGATCCTAGCCCGTAACGCTTCGAGTTCCCTGAACATGGGGTGTTACACAATTTAGGCGAAATCTCAATATGCAAAACGAATAAATTCATAACTTATTCGTTACTAACCCAATTCACAATCCGATAGAAGATTCGGAATCACAACGATGCAAGCTGCACTCGGACGCCATCAAATTCAACAGAATTTGAGCGACCGAGCCGTCTTGGTAAAGTATATGCTTGACCGGTCCTTCACTTCTTCAGAAATACGAAAACTCGGTACCGATATGAAGAGAATGAAAAGAGGGATCCAAAACTCAAACGGAATTGAAATCGGATTAGAAATAGAGAGTAGATCTAAATTTGAAGGTTGAGAGATATAAGTGATTTTACGAGGAAACGTGAAAGGAAATGAATTAATAAACGATTTTCTGCTATTTATAGCGAAGACGATAATTATTCTTTAGCGAAGTCGATAATTATTTTTTCACCGATCCGAAATTCCGAATGCGGTTTGAGTCTCCTTCTCCAAACTTCTCGAAATTAGAATAATAAATCTGAATATTGTATGGTTAATTATTTCGCAACTGCATCGGTAAACGCATATTCCTAAGCCGTTTTTCTTAGTCAAGAAGAAACGAAATAGCGACTCTTTTGGCGGTTTTACCTTTCCATGTTATTTCATATATAGGACACTTTCGATGTCCTGATCATCTCTCAACTTCATTTTTATTAATTGAAGCTTCCAAATACTCCAAATAACACCGGAGGGTAAAAAAATAATTATCCGGAAAAAAAGTGAGAAATTTGGAACAAATAAGATAAAACTTTAATTAAAAAATTTTAGACGGTTCATGATGGAAAATACATAGTAATCCATTATTTTAGAAATGTAAGCTAGAAAGTATTTTTTAATTAAAGTTTTATTAAACACTAGAAGATTCAATACGGGTTCATGATGGAAAATTTTGGATTTAGACGGTTTCAATAAGATCTCGATGGTTCAAAACCCAAACGCTAAACAAATTAATTTTCATTTTGAAATTCTGAATGTTCACGTGTTGTGATTCCGGTGAGTTGCGGTAACCTATCTTATTTTCATGTATTTTAGGGCATGAAAATAAGTTAAAAACGTATTGGATGTCTAGAATCCGTCTAGACGGCCTGACGATGACTACCCGTCCTGTCTCCGTCTAGCGTCTCCCTAAACATTACGCATATATGCGGATCCGGATCAATCCCTCCCGTGAAATTTAGTAAAGAACAACTCATGGATAAGTTAAGAATTACTATTTCAATTATGGAAAAAAGTTAGTTCCGAGACAATCTAGCCTTAACCATTTTGACCATGAAAGTTCACCTGGCATGACATATTTTCCTGTTGCATCCAGCACGATTACATCATCACTAACCTGGTTAATGATAAAATAATTCAGATGAAAAAAAAACGAAAATTCAGATGAAAAGGGGGAATCATCTTAACGGAAAAAATAAGAGAAAAAAATATGTAAGGATCATATAAAGCATTTACAATTTACAAAACAAATGAAAATTCTTCGATCTCTGCATACAACATTAAGTTAAAAGTTGTGATTGGCTGCCACTCAAAGTATTAAGGCAATCGTTTAAATTGGAGCATCTTTATTGCTTTGACAAAATGTTCTTACTAAACTAAAACCAAGGTTCAAGGGAACTTCAACTGTAATTTTATATTATGATGCAAAACCAAGATGAAAATATAGAAAGGGCCACAAAATTTGTCCCGTAAAATGTCATGTTTTTGATTGATCTATCTAAAACATATACTTATCTAAGAGCTTTCCTACATAGCCAACAACAATTGTGATTGCTTATTAAGAAAAACTAAAAACTTTATTGAGAAAATTAAGTTACTAAGAAAACTTATTCAATCAAAAGCACAAATGTTAACTTCTAGCTTTATGTTAGGCTTCACTGCCACAATAGCCAACAACCATTGGAAGAAGGAATATGACACCCAGAATCGTCATACCCAACTGCAGCTTCATCATACTATGAGTCAACCAAAAGTATCAAACCCACAAAGAAAGAAAAAAAAAACATCCCATTGGTAAAGTGGGGAAAAAAAACTCTCTCCTGTTCACCATGGGAAAAAAAACCCTAACCGTCGGAGCTTTTCCTCCTCCCAACATCAACCAACAATCCGACTAGACATGTTACCGGTTCAAACCAAACCGCCGAACCGGCGGTTTGTGAACCGGCTCAAACCGCCGGTTTGACCAAACCGGCGGTTTAGGTTTGCCGGTTTGGTTGAACCGGCGGTTTGGCCAAAAAAAAGGTCTCTTTGCAATTTTTAACGTTATAAAATAATTTTAATTAATATATATTATACATTTATACATATATATTATATTACTTATATATATATATATATATATATATATATATATATTTTTTTTTAAAAGTCATGTGCCAAACCGCCGGTTTAGGTTAAACCTAAACCGGCGGTTCCTCATTGGCCGGTTTAGGTTTAGGTTTGGCTTTTGCCAAACCTAAACCGCCGGTTCCTAAACCTAAACCGGCGGTTTAGGAACCGGCAACATGTCTAAATCCGACCCCGAATGTCGACAATGGAGAACCATCTCCAACAGCTTTCCAAACGCCCTAATCGAAACCCAAAAAACCCTCACTCACAAATCTTCACAATTACTGAAGTTATTTCCTACAATAGACAATTGTAACAATGAACTTTTAGTGGATTCCTTTTTGGGGAAGACTTTGACGAGGAAGAAGAAAGGTTCATTCCTGAACCAGAAAATCTTTGAATGAAGTTCAAGCTTTCTACTTTTCTAGAAGAAAAGAGATGCAGCCTTGGGAACGGAGACGGTAGAAGGCACTCCACCGGAGTTTATACGCCTCTTCAGAACATGAAAAGTTCGAACGATCAACAAAAAAAATAAAGGGGAAAGAAGACGAAGGAAGAAAAGGACAAAGCGCGAGTGTTCTTGCTGCAACTTCAGTTGGAAAGGTGACAATGGAAGGGAAAAAAAAAACGATCTAGTGTTCTTATGAGGAAACCCCTCTTCTTCTAATCCAAAACAGGAAAAATCAATAGAAAATACCTTTAACAAAGATGAAAGCCTCACGTTCCTTACAACTCAAACACCAAATTTCCACAATTTTTTTAGATCAATAAAAAATTACCAATGGTGAGATTTTTCACTTGTACCGGTTTGTTTCACTTGATCAAGTGAAAAATTTGCTTCCTTTCGCATAGATTTATTCGATGGTATGACATCCCCAAAATCACAGCTTTTGAGGGTTAAACTTATTAATGGGTCTTACAACTTACTAAAAGGCTTAATACCTTTTATCAAAAGCAAAAGAACAAGCAAATCACAATCTTAGAACCTTTTAATACTAATATTGACCATATCTGTAAACTAAAAAAAGATCCAACCTCAACCGGAGAGATTCAACCTCAACCGGATCGGTGTTAGGCACCACGATGGTTGTCGGGCCCATTTCAACCGGCGCAAGGCTTGGGTTCTTCTTGCTCTCTTCTTGACGAGTTCAGTTGAACCTGTGCATAATGACAATGACTTAATACAACCAAGATCCTTTTATGGTGGCCGGCGTTTGGTGTTGCTAGTGACCGCCGATCTCTCCATTTCTCCCTGTTTTAACCGCTTTGTCTAGCCTCTAAGCAGGTTGGTTTTTGGTGTACTCCCCGGTGACCACCTCTTCCCTTGCGCCGTTGCACGTCTTATTCGTTGTTTTCCGGCGCCTGCCTCTCCCTCACCCTTGCACCGCTGCGTGACTTCCTTTTTTGAGTCTCGTTTACCGGCGGCGTACTTCTAGGTTTTGCTCCATGTGAGCTTTCTTTCTCACTGTTTCTTCATTGGGCTTAATGGCCCAATAACCATCTTTTTGCTCTTCTTTTTACGAGCTTATTTTAAACAAATGAATGAATTTAAATTTCTATGTTTAAAGTACTCCCAAAAAAGGTATTCAGAAACCAATCATCAAAAATAATTAAAAATATTCTCGAATAAGTTAAGACTCTTTTCTAACAACATCATTCTCGGACTTCCGTTTCCGTTCTCATAATCTGGACCTACCGATTAAGATCTCACAACCTAACCCCATCGTTCTTGGCCTAACGGCATCGTTCTCAGCCTAACGGCACCTAGAATACCCAAAAACGAAATAAAAAATCAATAGTGAATTTTATTTTTGAATAAGCTAAGGCTAAAAGCTCGACCATCTTATTAACAAAGGTACATTGTTGTTAACCAACTTGTTTTTTAACCTCTTTGAACAAATTCCTCTTTACAAATCGTTTAATCTTTAAACCATCAAGTTTTACTCCCTTATATGTCATGATACCCGTTCTCAGCAGTTTCGTCTTCCGAGGTTTGATTCTGTCTTGTGGTGGAGGTTCGAGCAGTTTGTCGAGAAGGATGCATGGATTTGTGATCAACTCCTGATGACTCTAGTGCAGTCCAAATCTGAGGTGTCCACAGTTGTTCCCCAGGCTTTCTTCCTGTGTACTTCCTTCGTTGACGAACGATTATGCTCGTTGCCTCCTATGGCTGGACCATCCTGCTTTCCCTTGAAGACTTTTTTTGCTTTCGGGTTTATTTTGATGTATTTTTGAGTATTTCTTTTCTTCTTTGTTGTGGGGCCTCCATGACGGTTAGTCCGTCTGCCGAAATTTCCGGCCTTTCGATCCACTAGACGGCGCGCCGTCTAATGGTACGAACCGCTTTCCAATTTCAAAAAAAAAAAAAAAAAAAAAAGTATCAAACTCACAAATTGATTACCCCTAAAAGCTCCATAGAAATATATCATTTTTTTAATTTATTATTAGACCTAGCTAGTTTGTACTACTCCCTTAGGTGGTAATATGCAAAGGATGTACAAAATGGTCTTAACAATTCTGTAGAAAAACTATTAAGAGGATCTAGGTAGAGAGCAACGTCAAGACGTACGCGTGAGGAGTACCAAGAGTTAATAGCAAGGAAATATGAGATGCGCCAAACTCTTCCATGTATGCACGAGCTAACCAACCTCCTGCGGAATATCCAATTAACGAGTCTCTTACCTAAAACAAGTAAATCATGAAGAGTCGGTTTACGTAGCATTCCCATATGCATATAGATATGAAAGTACAATGACTAGACTGATACAAAGAACCTAGGAACAGCTCCTTGGTGTGACGCTCGTGTTGTCATCTCCGTTAAAAAGGTTTCATAATTTACTACAAATCAATCAAAAAAATGAAATAGTTCATTTGAACTTTTTATCAAACAGTCCATGAGTACAAGGAAATAAATACCTACTAAGAGCATCCTTAAATATCAACAGGGTGACATTCAAATCTCATTGATCTTTCTTCTTCAGGCTTGATATCTCCGTCATTGAACGTTTTACCAAAAACTAAAAAAGAAATCGTATTGATCAAACGAGGGAGATGAAACCATGAGGCAATCGACAAGAAGAAGAGACCATAACCCTAACTTGAACCTGATAGAGATGACGATGACACCGATCTGTTCGAGAAGAAATCGAAAACAGCGCTTGAACAGCAAGCAACTCCAGGGAGTCGGAACTCCGGGGGGTCAGCGAGAATAAATAAATATCGAAAACAACGTTTGGTTAATTCAAGGTATGTGTATTAAATGATACCCTAATACATAAATATCTCAATTTTGATATACTTATTTTTTTTCACGACATTAGTTTCTTTCTATCGACATTAATTCCTCTCTCGATATTTTTTCTCTCCTTCTCTAGACATTCATTCTCCTTCCTCCTTCCTCCAGCCGCCACCAACCGTGTTGCTACTCTCGACCGGAGCAAAGAGCCATCGAGCCTGCTGCTACTCTCGACCGGAGCAAGGAGCCGCCGACCGGAGCAAGGAATGCCACCATCAGCCTGTTTCTGTTTACCAACGGAATATTTTCTTCGGGGTCGTTTTGAGGGAATTAAAATTGAATGTTTCATTTGCACTTTGGGATGTTTGAATTGATCTTCAAATCAAATTGCTCACCGAAAAAAGGTATGTCCTGACCTAATATGGCATGCGTTGATCGATCGTCTTTGTCTTTCTCCCTGTCCTAACCTAATCTGGCAATTGGGATTGTCGATACTCATATCTTTGATACCAAAGTGGGATATCATATATCAATCTGATACTCATATATTGATACCGATATCTGATACTCATACCTGATACCTTTAATTAGTATATCGATACCAAACGACCCCTAAGAGTTTTGAGGTCTTGAAACATAAACAGAAAAATTATTTATTCATGAATGAAGAAACGCACTAGGCAAGTGAGAGAGGTAGGGGTGAGGGTAAGAAAGAAGTTGGGGAGAAGGGAAAAGAATGTGGTGGTGGTTGCCTGGGCAATCGAGGGAGGTGCCAAATACGTGTTCAAGCTTCAAAGACCTGACTGAAGAAATTGGCACAACGTCAAACACAAATATGAGAGTCATGTTGAAGAAGCGGTGGATAGAGAAGAGAAGAGCAAAAGCAGTAAAATTAAAACCCTAATAAAAATGACCAAGAAAAATATAACATTTAATTAAAAAGAAGAAGGGTATAATTGGATGTCAACTATTTATCAGGGAACTCTTTATTTTAATGTAGTAAGGATATGCTTTAGGATATGTTGTTGTTTACATTGGCCCGTTTGGTTTTAACTCCGGAATCGGAAACGGAATGTAAACGAATCTAGTCAATACGTATACCCTTATTCATTAAAATTTTTGAAATCATTCCTTGTGGTTTGTAGTAATTGGATGAGAGTTTAATTACTTTTGATACCCTATAGGGTAACAAAATGTGAGGAAGCAAGTGCATTTTTCATTAAATCATGGGGAATGATTCCATAAAATTTCATGAATATGGATATACATATGGACTAAATTCGTTTCCACTCCGTTTCCGTTTCTGGAGTTGGAACCAAACGGGCCCTAATATTTCAAACAATGCCATATGCTTTTGTCTATACTATAAAGGACCGAACTCAACGCATTGTTTACGGTCAAGGCCTGAAGTGTTGTTCTTCTTACAAAGTAGTGATGGATTCAGAAGGAATAAACTCGATGAATCTAACGTTGAGACACTAGATAGAAGTTTCATGTAAAAAATTTATGCCCAAAATTAATGAGGTCATCAATTGAATAGTACCTATATATTGAAGGAAATCCTAATTGATATAAACTTGCAAACTTTTTTGTAATGCACCGCATGATTCTACGAACATACGTGTTGTCATTGTTTAATTTTATTTTTATAAGGATGATACTCATTCAAACGTGAAACTTGAAGGTGAAGTTCCATTAAAGGTGAAATGGATCATGCTTGAAATTTGCAAACCATCATGGGAGGCAATGAAACCAAAAATAATGTTGGAATGTTAGAAGACAATGTTTAAAATATCAATAAAACATAATGTTATGTGATATTTAGTGTATCATTTGAGTTCGAAGTCTCCTTATTATAGGATTTAAACTAACTCTCTTTTTCAGTTACATGATTGAACTTATGATCCTGATATTTAAAAACTTTCGATATTTACCCATTTATCTTCTACGATTATTAAATATATATTAGATAAAAATGATTCACATATATAAAAAAAACAATATTATTTGTTGTTTTAAATGACGTAAATTGTATTATTATATCTCAAGGTGCACAACTTAATCATCATAATAATAAATCCCAACTCATCAACTCAATATTATTAATATTGAATTAAATTGACATTAGGAATAGTTTGTCAAGCTTCTTTGATGCAAGTAGTTTGTGTGCAAACGTTGTAAGAACGTTTAAGGGTAATGAGATAAGAATACTAATTTTTCATGTGTTTAGTATAGAGTTATTGATAAGACTACGAGTATCATTACGCTTTCTTAGGGAAGAGATTAAGAGTAATGCTAGGTCATCAGTTTCTTCAAGTAATGTCTGTAAGCTATAGAAGAGCAAAAGTTACGACATGAAGAGATATTGTCATATATGAAATGAAGGATGTTCAACAAAACGGTGTATACATGCACATATCTAATATGTGTTCTTATCACATTGGAGGAAGAATATGCATGTTCAAGAAAATATATACATGAAAATATCACGTACAACTAACTCGAGTTCTTCTTTTTTTTCAAAGTTACCTTAAAGGATATGTTCTTGTTATAACGACCGGAATTTTCATTCCAAAACCCGACCCGAAGTCGCAGACTACGGATCCTTATCAGGGTTTCTAGAATCAACTCTATCATTTCACTCCCCTTGGAGTTAAAGAGGGAAACGGCTAGAAGCAGTCACCGCGGTCGTGGTCACCCAGTGTTGCCTCGGTCACGGCGGATCTTACATGTGGTCACGGTAAACGGTCAGAATGTGGCCTATCTTTTGTAACTGTCTAGACCCCTTTTCATTTTTGATATTATTCCGATCTTTGTTATACGTATACCTTACAACCCCTTCCTTCTACCCGTTTCGAAACCCTATTAGTAGCCTTTTTTATTCTCGTAAGTTCTTCTTCCCTCTTCTTATTTCTTCCTTCTTCTTCTCCTTTTCTTCATCCTTTTCTTGCAATACTAGCATCGGCATTGACAAGAACTTTTCCTTAGGTCGTTTTAATCTTATCAAAATAAATCCCAACTTAACACTAGAACAAGTATAGCGGTTAAGTAAGGGTCGAACCCAAGAGAGTTTGGTGATATTTTTATTAAATTCAATTATTGATTATAGAACAAAGTACCAAGGGGGGGTTTTGGATGAATTGATTCACACAAAACTAGAAAGCAAGTAATAAGATTTATATGATGATGATGAGTGAATCTACACTAGGTTGATTCTTAGCATGCGATTACTACTTTGGTGAGTTCCTTTTTACAAGTTTTCAAGTAATGTTCCCGTCTTGATCATATGTATGTGTTGAGACAACCGACATCAACACAACTTAACAAGTTAGTGTTCCGTAAACCTACAAGAACAAGTCGCAAGTTAGCTTGCAAACAAAGACTAAGGGATATAAAGAGAAGATTAAAACCATTAAACTAATCTTTATATTTGTGTTTCTTTTCCTTTAAGCAATTACAACCCGTTATTACTTGAAGGTTACTACTAGATTAAATACCCGAACCCGGAATCTATTAATCCTAGTTCTTTGCATGTACTTTAGAACCTAAGGTGATCAATCTTAAGTGATAATAAAACATGCAATTAGACAAATAAAGATTAAGAAACACAAAGCATTATTGAATAAAACTTATATTAGAAAGGTACTTACAATCAAAGTAATAATGCAGCTTCAAACCAACCCAATGTAGCAAGGAGACTAGAAGCTCATTACAAAGGAAGCAAGAGAGAAAAGAGAGAATTACAATGGGAAAATGATGGATGATTCTAGTAATCAGGCATGGGTCTATTTATACTACAAATGGCACTAAATAGGAGTAAATGGCCGGCCAAAACAGCCACCTTTAATGCCATAAAGATGGTGCAAACAGCCGGAGTAAAGTCTTTGTCGCTGAACCGCAGGGGGCGGCCTTCAGATCCGCAGGGGCGGTCGAGGCAAAAACGTTTGATCTTCTCTATGGCCGCAGGGGCGGCCTGGCAGTTCCGCAGGGGCAGGTCTTTAATGTTCTTCAAACGCCTGACTCTTCATTTTTTTGTCGCTTCTGATGTCGAGCCGCAGGGGCGGCATAGTGTCATCGTAGGGGCGGTGACACTGACTTTTTGGCTTCACAGCTCCGCAGGGTGAGACGCAGGCAGAGGCGCAGGGGTGCCGGTCTTCGCTTCTTCAAGATAAGTCACCGCAGGGGCGCCAAGGAGGGGCGCAGGGGTGGTGACAGTCTTCGCTCCGGCCGTTGGCGAAGGCGCAGGCTGCGTTCCGGAGTGTAGTGTCACTCGCTGGGGCGGTGACATTGCTCCGCGGGGGCGGTGAGGCACCAGAAGCTTTGCTTCGTGAATGGTCTTCAACTCCCAAGTGCTTATAACTTCTCTTTTATTTTCTTTTAGTCTTCTTCTTCTGGACCAAGGAGTTAGTAGCATAAAACGACACTATTGTGCTAAAAAGACACTAAAAACTAACCTAAATGATAGTGATTCCATCACCTATCAAACTCCCCCATACTTAGACCTTTTACTCGTCCCAAGTAAAACAAATGACAATAGTTTTAGACTCAAATGGCCTCAGGAAGCATGGGTAAGAGACATAGACAATGGAAAAGAAAAACCAAGAAAGAAAGAAGGAAAAAGAGAGAAAATGTGAGAAAAAGGTGAGAAAGTTACCATCCTTATTGCTCCAAGAGTGACCTACCCGGACAACCTCCTTATGACTCCCCTTCTTATGCTGCCAAACGTCGGAAGGGAAACCTACACTCGGTGCCGCTCATTTTGCCAAGGTGCCCTTTCGGGTTTTCACCTTGCCACTCTTCTTCTTTTCTTTGATGATTTCACTTGGAACTCACATCCCTCAAGTCCAATTTCGCACCAAACTAAGGTTGGTCGGACTACCTTCTTTTTGCCTAAACCGCCCTTTCGGGTTTTCGGTTTATCCAAGGATTTTCGTGCCTTTTTCCATTGTCTTTGGCTTTTTCTTTTCTTTTTTTTAATTTCAAACTGAATTAAAACTCAAAGCAAATACACTCAAAACAACTTAAACAAACTACACAAGCAATAATAACTTCCTCCCCCAAACTTGAAGTACACTTTACCCTTAAAGTAGAAAATGAAGCAAAGATGAATATGGGAAAGGGAGAAAAGGGTGATACCACTAGTGGGATGGTCCGGCTGGACCATCCGGACCCTCCTCCGGTGGGTACGGGAAGTGGCTGAATAAGTGCTCCTGCCGGCGGTAGATGTCGTTGATGCGGGTTTGTTGAGCATCCATCCGTTGCCTAAATGAGGTTTCAAAGCTGGCTTGCCAAGCCAACTGCTGAGCCTCGAGCTGCTGCTGCTGAACCGTCTGCCAAGCGTCTTGCCTCCGGTCAAAGTGGGAGGTCATGGAGGAGGCGAAGCTAGTTTGTCAGCTCTGTTGTTGCTCAAGCCTGGTCCGCTGGTACTCGGTCTGTCATGCTTTATGCTGGGTGGTCAAAGCCGCCATCTGACCCTGAAGGCCGCAAGTGTCGGGTCCTCATCCGGTGCTGCAGTGGGCATCTACTCGTCATCCGGTATGGGCATGTGGTCATTAAAATGAGCCCCGATGGAGCTCGCAGTGTGTCTCTCAACAATGACCACCTGAGGCTGCCTCGGCATGAGAGGGTCAGCCGGGATGTATAGCTCGGAGAGCTCGTCTCCAAATGGAAGTGGCCGAGGAGGTAAGTGATGTGGCTCCCGTCTGCTAATGAAAGCCAAAAAAAAGGTTCTCCCCGTCCGTCTTGAGGAGCTTGCACCTCCTCAACATCCCCTCCGGGTAGAGTGGCGCCTCCAACCCATCCTCAAGGTCGGATAGTCCATCACTTGTGAGGCGATCAAGGAGATCACCCCACCGCCCACAATGTCCCTTGGCTTGTTCTTCCTCATCCGCTTCAAAGCGGTAAGGAAGAGGTATGGCCAATCCGGTACCTTCTCTCTCATCGTAAGGCAAGTGTATAGCAATGGAAGGTCCTTAAGGGTGACCTTGTTCTCCTCTTTGTGTCCACAGAAGACACTCATGATGATCTTCGACAGGAGCCTCAAGAAAGGGTGAGTGAGTTTGTTGGAGTACTCACCCCCGGCATGAAACTCGGATCCGGTGGCGGCCTGCCAAAACTCACAAAGGTCAGGTGTCGGAACGGGTTCCCACCAGTTCTCTGAGGCGCAAATAATTACCCCAAATGCTTCGTGCAGTTGGGTGTAAGCTTGCAGGCGCAGGGGCGGGAGAACTCTTGGAGGCGATTCTTGACAGCTGCAAATGTGGAGGAGCTGGGGGTGCTTTCCGGTGGCTTTTGGTGGGTGGAGATGTCGCCGGAGGTGGTGAAGAGTGGAGTTTTTGTGGTTGTCGGTGAGGGACGTCGTAGGATTAGAGATTTGAGAGATTTGAGGAAGGTGGTGGTAGGTGTAGGGTATTTTTGGATCTTTTTTTTCTGGATAAAACCGCAGGGGCGGGGACTTGTCACCACGGGGGCGGTGATAAGGAAAAGGAAGGCGCAGGCTCAGCGCCGGGGCGGCGCTGGGCAAGTTTGTCACCGCTGGGGCGGAGAAACTTAGCCGCAGGAGCGGTTGGCTTGACTGAGGCTCCTCTTCTTATTCCTTCGAGTTGCCTCCCGAGCAACGCCTATGTTTTACATCGTTGGCTCGACGTAAGGACTCTACCTCTCTGATTGGGCCTCCTTTAGCACCATCTCGTCAATTGGATCGTTCTTTACTCCTTCAAGGTAAAGTTTTAGCCTTTGTCCGTTTACCTTGAACACCTTGTGCGTTTGGGGATTATAGAGATCCACAGCGCCATGAGGGTATACTTCGGCTATCACGAACGGCCCCGTCCACCTTGAGCGCAGCTTACCTGCAAAAAGTTTCAAACGTGATTGAAAGAGAAGTACCTTATTACCTACCTTGAAGTCCTTCCGGAGAATATTTCGGTCATGCCATGCTTTGGTTTTTTCTTTGTATGCAGTGGCATGGTCATATGCATCTAATCTCAATTCCTCCAACTCTTATAATTGGAGTTTCCGGAATTCTCCCACTTCCTCTATGTTCATGTTGCACTTCTTTACCGCCCACCAAGCTTTGTGCTCTAGCTCCACCGGAAGGTGGCAAGCTTTTCCAAACACGAGCCTGAAGGGAGACATCCCTTTAGGAGTCTTGTAGGCTGTCCGATATGCCCATAGAGCGTCGTTTAGCCTTGCACTTCAATCCTTCCTTCCGGGAGAGACCGTCTTTTCGAGGATGGTCTTAATTTCCCGGTTGGATACCTCAACTTGGCCATTTGTTTGTGGATGATAAGCTGTTGACACTCGTTGGTGGATGTGGTACTTCTTAAGGAGGGCCATGCTCATCTTGTTGCAGAAATGGGTATCCCTATCACTGATTAAGGCTTTCGAAATTCCAAATCTTTCAAAAATATTTTACTTAAGGAAGGCTGCAACCACTTTTGAATCATCACTTTTGGTGGTCTTTGCTTCCACCCACTTGGAAACATAGTCCACCGCAAGTAAAATATATGTATGCCCAAATGAAGTAGGAAAAGGCCCCATGAAATCAATTCCCCAAACATCAAATATTTCTCAAAATATAAGAGAGGATTGGGGCATTTCATGTCTCCGTGAAATGTTTCCTACCCTTTAGCATCTATCACACACTTTGCAAAACGCAAAAGCGTCTCTAAAAATGTGTGGCCAAAAGAAACCGGCATCCAAAACTTTTCTTGCAGTTTTGTTTACTTCAAAGTGCCCCCTACATGCTTCGGAATGACAGAAGGTTAGGATAGATTGTACCTCATTATCGGGAATGCAACGGCAGATCACTTGGTCACTACAATGCTTCCAAAGGTAAGGGTCCTCCCAAACGTAGTGTCGAGCTTCAGCCTTCACCTTCTCTCGTTGTGCCTTGGTGAAGTCTGGAGGATACTCATTCCTGACAATGAAGTTCACAATGTCAGCAAACCAAGGCTTAAAAGACTGGAGCTTAAGACAAACCTCTATCGACAATTCCGCAGGGGCGCCTAGACTGAGCCGCAGGGGCGGGACGCTTGAGGCGCGGGGGCGGTTACGCAATAGAGGGTTGTGTAGAAGGTGTCGTCTGGAAAACTTCCACTTATCTCCTTTCCTTTTTCTGGACATTCTTCTTCCTTCACTAACCTGCTCAGATGATCGGCCACCAGGTTCTCAGCCCCCTTCTTATCCCGTATTTCTAGGTTGAACTCACTTAGAAGGAGCACCCATCGGATCAATCGTGGCTTCGCTTCCTTCTTCACCATGAGGTACCTAAGAGTTGCATGGTCAGTGAAGATAATACCTTTACTCCAAGAAGGTATTGTCTGAATTTCTCAAGGGTAAAAACCACCGCTAGCATCTCCTTCTCGATGGTAGAGTAATTCCTTTGCGCTCCATTGAGTGTCATGGACGCATAATGGATCACATGTGAGGCTCGTCCATCCTTCTGTCCTAATACAGCTCCTACAGCGTAGTCGCTGGCGTCACACATGATTTCGAAAGGTTTCTCCCAATCCGGAGAACGGATGATTGGTGCACTAGTGAGACATGCCTTCAAAGTGTCGAAAGCTCTCTTGCAGGTCTCATCCACTATGAAGGTGACGTCTTTCTTGAGCACTTCACATAAGGGTGCCGAGATCTTCGAGAAGTCTTTGATGAACCGTCGGTAGAAACCTGCATGACCAAGAAAAGATCGGATTTACCGAATGTTAGTAGGATAAGGTAAACTTTGAATTACATCAACCTTTGTCTTATCTACCTCTATCCATTTTGAGGATATTACATGTCCTAGCACGATTCCTTGTTCTACCATGAAATGGCATTTCTCCGAATTAAGAACTAGCTTGGTTTCAACATATTTTTTAAGAACGAGTTTTAAATGTCCTAGACATGCATCAAAACTGTCTCCATGGACGGTAAAATCATCCATGAAGACTTCAATAAATTTTTCTATGTACTCGGAGAAAATACTTATCATGCACCGTTGGAAGGTGCCGGTTTTGATGGCATGAATTATGGCCTATTTTCAGGCATGTATTTATATATATTTTTCCTTTATTTTGCATGCAAAGACATACATTCATGACATTTATGGTTATATTTACCTACTTTGCAAGAATAGATGTCTACATAGAGTTTTATGATATTTGTAGGTAATTTGGCGAATTATGGAGTGAAATGGCACATTTAAGGAATAAGCCTTGACGCGGGATAAAAAGGAGCATAAAAGGAAGCTAGGACGCGCCAAAGTATCTTCTGATACCATCTGACGCACCAAAGTATCTACTGATACCGTATGACGCGCCAAAGTATCTTATGATACTATCTGACGCGGCCCAAAGTATTTTCTGATACCAGCGGACTCGACTTCTTTTCAGCCCAAATATTTAGGATCTCATCTTTAAACCCTAGGTTTATCCCTAGAAATATTCGATAGTCTTTAACATTGAAAAGGAGCCAAAATCTCCAAAAGGGGAGACTTACGAGACTCGCATATTCTTCTTTGAACCCTGCTTTCGGAGACGGGTTGACGGCCGGCATTCAGGGTTATAGAAGATCTCGAGGAAGACGTGATTGGAAGATTCTGTACGTTGGAGATATCTTAGGGTTTACATTTGAAGGCGGATTGACATCCCTTTCTTCGTTGTTTCTCTAGATTTGTGTGAGGATTTATGTTTTCCTCTTTTCTGCATTCATCAAACATATACTTGTGTTGGATTTGAGTTTTGCAATTGGATAGTTATTGAGGTTTTGAGGTTTTTATCTATTCTTTCCTTAAACTCGATTTTTGATATTATGATGATGGTTGTTGGCTAAAACCCTTTAACAATTCTAAGGTGAAGGGTTGATAGTTGTGGCTTAGATAATGATAGATTGAACCAAAATAGATTGGACCTTGAGAGTTGTAAGAATCACGTCGACAACCCTAAACCACGGCTTGTTCTTGAGTTCCACGGCCGTGGTTTCTCAAGAACTAGCCATGATTTCCCCCTATCGTACGTTTTTTACTTTTGCTTTAATCCAAAGTTAAGAGATATGCTTTAACCTAGCCTTGGCTTGCCTTTCCTAGGTAGTAGTGAGACTCAACATCCTTGGCCTATCTATGATCCTTTGGGTTGGGTTTGGGTATTTGAGATCAATTCTTATCCTTAGATCATTTCTATACTGCAGCCTCAACAACCTTTATAGAGAGAGTCTTCGGGTGAGACATATAGGGTTTTGGAACTTCACCGTACTCAACCTTATCTTAGTTTTCCTTTGCAATCTCGACTATGTCCTTATATCTATAGAATATCTTGAATCGATTACCACAATTGGATACCTGGATCTTTAGGGTTGTTGTTTTCCCCAATATTTGCAAAGCTTTTATACTTTTACTTGCTCGACTATTTGAGAATTGATTTTGTTTCACCAAATCCCTGAGTTCAATACTCTGGAATACTTGCTTAACTATGCCGATCCGTACACTGCGGGTTCGCTTGCTTTTATTTCAGTTTTATAAATTTAAAGCTTATTTGCACGCACACTTTCGGGCGAACAGGGGCGTTGCACAATCCAAATGGCATTCTGCGGTATGCATAAGTGCCAATGGGCAAGTGAATGTCGTCTTTTCTTGATCTTCCTGCGCAATGGCTATTTGGAAGTAGCCGAAATATCCATCTAGGAAGCAATAGTATGAGTGACCTGCAATACGTTCCAACATTTGGTCAATAAAAGGCAATGGGAAATGGTCTTTACGTGTTACCTTGTTGAGTTTGCGGTAGTCAATGCAAACTCTCCATCCGGTTTGCGTTTTACTCGGGACCATTTCTCCATGTTGATTTTCCACCATTGTGATACCTCTTTTCTTTGGAACCACTTGGGTTGGACTAACCCAAGTGCTATCTGAAATAGGGAAGATCATATTTGCTTGGAGGAGCTTCAACACCTCCTTCTTGACCACATCCATCATCGGCGGATTCAACCTTCTTTGAGGTTGCCTAGAGGGTTTGGCTTCATCCTCAAGTAAGATCCTATGCATGCAAGTTGATGGACTTATCCCTTTGATGTCTGCAATGGTCCATCTAAGGGCCGTCTTGTGTTCTTTCAACACTTTTACCAACTTGTCCTCTTGACCGGTAGTCAACTTGTTGGAGAAGATCACCGGCAAGGTATTGTTGTGTCCAAGGAAAACGTACTTGAGGTGGGATGGAAGGTCCTTAAATTCTATTTCCGGTGCCTGCACTATAGATGGGATAAGCTTCTCGCTTGGGGTTAGTAAATTGGGCCCAATGGCCAAATTGGAGATAGGTAACTTCTTATGCCCATCTAATTGGGCTAGGACCTCTTTCATGCTGGATGTTAATGCATATTTGGAGTTGAAATCATCAATGTCATGCTCAATTATATTTTTCAATTCGTCAATGTTAGAAATATCAAACAAATCTTGCGCAAAAGGTTCAACAATGTCAATAGCACATAAAGAATGATCATCACTAGGAAATTTCATTGCATCATAGATGTCAAATTCCACTACTTCACCATCAAACTTCATGGTTAGTTTGCCACTAACATAATCAATTTTAGTCCGAGCAGTTTTGAGGAATGGTCTACCTAACAATATTGGTGCAGCATGTGAAACATTTTCCATGTCCATTACGAAAAAATCAGCAGGAAAAATTAGGTTGTCTACCATTACTAATACATCTTCAATTATCCCTTTCGGGTACACATTAGATCTATCAGCGAGTTGTACTACAATCCTAGTTTCCGTTAATGGCCCAAGGACAAGTGATTTGTAAATAGAATATGGCAAAACATTTATAGAAGCACCAAGGTCAAGCATGGCTTTGTCAAAACGGGTTTACCCTATGACACAAGGGATACTTACCATGCCCGGATCGCTGCATTTCTTGGGCATTCTATGTTGGAAAACGGCAGACACATACTCACTCACTTGCACATTTTGTTTCCCATTCAGCTTCTGATTTCTCTTAATAGTGCAAAGTTCCTTCAAGAAATGAGCATATTTAGGAATACTCTTCACTAACTTAAGGAGAGGAATATTTACCTCGCATTTGGAGAAGGTCTCAAAGAGATCCTTGTCCTCAATGATTCTTCTCTCCTTTAGTGCCTCAGGAAAAGGAGCTGGTGGTTTCTCATAGTACAGTGGTGGAAACTCAGGTCGGATGTAAGAATCCTTCTCCGTAGAACTCTTTGTCGAGTTTTCCGCAAGGACGCCGGATTGCAGGCGCAAGGGCGGCTCAGGGGTTGTCACCGCGGGGGCGGGGACATCCAGCCGCAGGGGCGGCGTCTGCTTAAAGTTGGGCGCAGTTGCTGCCGCAGGGGCGGTTGTGGGTGCGGCAAACTTGTCAGAGGGTTTGTCTTGTAATTCTTTTGTTGGTTTCGGTTGGATTTGCTTCCCACTCCTTAATGTTAGAGCATTAACATTCTCCTTGGGGTTTATAACCGTCTGGGAAGGCAATCCTCCGGAGGATCTAGCTTCGATCCTTGTTATGGCTTCCGTCATTTGCCCAACCTGTTTTTCAAGGTTCTTGATGTTGGATTTTGTTGTTTGGACATGAGTAGCAAAATGATTAGTCAAAATCTGCAACATATCCTCAGTTGATTGATACTTACCTTGTCGGGGCTGCTGTTGTTGGTTTTGTTGATCCCTCCAACGAAAGTTCTGTTGATCACGCCAGTTTGGCATGAAATTCTGCGCATAAGGATCGTTCTTAGGCCTTTGCTGCTGTGATTGTCCATAACCTACTGCATTCACCTCAGCATCATCATCCTGGACTTGGGGACACATGTCCGTCGGGTGATATGGGTCAGCACAAACTCCACATGCCTTAAGATGTGGTGGGGTTCCCATAAGCGTCAATCTCTTCACCATCACCTTCAGTTCAGCAAGCTCATTGGAGATTTCACTCTTCCCGGAATTCACAGCATGAACTCCTCTCTTGGAAGAAGTCATTCCAAAGTTCCGGGTTCCTCCTGCTAGTTCCTGTATCTTTTCCAAAGCAAGGTCAGGGGTAGAGTTAAGAATGTTACCTCCACAAGCCGCATCGACGATCCTCCTTTCGTTTTCAAGCAAGCCATTGTACAGGTACAAGACTAGATCCTGTGTTGAATACCCGTGGAAAGGAAAGTTGGATCGGAGGTTACGAATCTTTCAAAGTACTCGTAGAGAGTCTCGTCCGCCTCTTGCTCGATATTGCTTATAGCTTTCTTCAAGCTATTGGCCTTCTTGGCTGGCAAGTATTTCTTCAAAAACGCCTTGTGGAGATTCTCCCAAGTGTCGATGCTCCCGGATGGAAGGTGGTAATACCAATCATCTGCTGCATCCTTGAGTGTGAAGCCGAATGCCCTCATCTTGATTTGCTCTTCGGTGATGTTGGCCGGCTTCATGCTCATACACACCGTATGAAACTTTCCAAGGTGTTTGATGGGGTCTTCACCACTTAACCCATGGAAAGATGGGAGCAAGTGAATGAGACCTGACTTGAGCTCGAAGTTGATTCCCTCCCCTAATGCCGGTATAGTAACTGCAAGAGGGTGTTGAGCCAAAGTCGGCTGAGTGAGTTGACGAAGAGTACGATCAGCCATTTCTTGTTGGAGTTGTTGTTGTCTACGTCGCTTGATGTGCGTCCTCTCAATTTCTGGATCAAAAGGAACAATGCCGGAGTTAGTTGCATGGGTTTGAACCATAAAAATGGTCCAAACCAATAATCAATAAAAAAAATGAAATAAAAATAAAACTAAACTCCCCGGCAATGGCGCCAAAATTTAACAAGAACTTTTCCTTAGGTCGTTTTTATCTTATCAAAATAAATCCCAACTTAACACAGTATAGCGGTTAAGTAAGGGTCGAACCTAAGAGAGTTTGGTGATATTTTTATTAAATTCATTTATTGATTATAGAACAAAGTAACAGGGGGGTTTGGATAAAATTGATGCACACAAAACTAGAAAGCAAGTAATAAGATTGATATGATGATGATGAGTGAATCTACACTAGGTTGATTCTTAACATGCGATTACTACTTTGGTGAGTTCCTTTTTACAAGTTTTCAAGTAATGCTCCCGTCTTAATCATATGTATGTGTTGAGCCAACCGGCATCAACACAACTTAACAAGTTAGTGTTCCGTAAACCTACAAGAACAAGTCACAAGTTAGCTTTCAAACAAAGACTAAGGGATATAAAGAGAAGATTAAAACCATAAAACGAATCTTTATATTTGTGTTTCTTTTCCTTTAAGCAATTACAACCCGTTATTACTTGAAGGTTACTACTAGATTAAAGACCCGAACCCGGAATCTATTAATCCTAGTTCTTTGCATGTACTTTAGAACCTAAGGTGATCAATCTTAAGTGATAATAAAACATGCAATTAGACAAATAAAGATTAAGAAACATAAAGCATTACTGAATAAAACTTATATTAGAAAGGTACTTACAACCAAAGTAATAATGCAGCTTCAAACCAACCCAATGTAGCAAGGAGACTAGAAGCTCATTACAAAGGAAACAAGAGAGAAAAGAGAGAATTACAATGGAAAAATGATGGATGATTCTAGCAATCAACTATGGGTCTATTTATACTACAAATGGCACTAAATAGGAGTAAATGGCTGGCCAAAACAGCCACATTTAACGCCATAAAGGTGGTGCAAACAGCCAGAGTAAAGTCTCTGTCGTTGAACCGCAGGGGCGGCCTTCAGATCCGCAGTGGCGGTCCAGGCAAAAACAATTGATCTTCTTTGTAGCCGCAGGGGCGGCCTGGCAGTTCCGCAGGGGTGGATCTTTAATGTTCTTCAAACGCCTAACTCTTCATCTTTCTGTCGCTTCTGATGTCGAGCCGCAGGGGCGGCCCAGTGTCAACGCAGGGGCGGTGACACTGACTCTTTGGCTTCACAACTCCGCAGGGTGAGACGCAGGCAGAGGCGCAGGGGCGCCGGTCTTCGCTTCTTCAGGATAAGTCACCGCCGAGGCGCCAAGGAGGGGCGCAGTGGCAGTGACAGTCTTCGCTCCGGCCGCTGCCGAAGGCGCAGGCTGCGTTCCGGAGTGTAGTGTCACCCGCTGGGGCGGTGACATTGCTCCGCGGGGGCGGTGAGGCACCAGAAGCTTTGCTTTGTGAATGGCCTTCAACTCCTAAGTGCTTATAACTCCTCCTTTATCTTCTTTTAGTCTTCTTCTTCTGGACCAAGGAGTTAGTAGCATAAAACGACACTATTGTGCTAAAAAGACTCTAAAAACTAACCTAAATGATAGTGATTCCATCACCTATCAAGCATCCTTTCCTCCTCTTCGTCAACATCAACAATAGATTGGAGGCAGTCAATTGGGTTATGTTGTCATGCTTGAGAGTAGAAGCATCAAGTAACGTCATTCCTTGAAGAACGTAGGAGAAAAGGATAAGATTCGGTCTAGTCTTTATCCTCTACTCCATACATGTAATTGTGGATGTCTTCAATCCGTTTCAACCATTCACAATAACAACAAGCAACAGCAAAGACCACCGAAGGTTGGAGTCATTATACAAATCGACGAAAGTCGCTACAACTGTCCTGGACTTTTCCGCGGCCGTGCGTTCTCAAACCGCGGTCGCGCATGTGCCTCTATCGCGCGGTCGCGGCTATCTATTGACACGGTTCCATCAACCTTAAACTTGCCGCCGCGGTCGTGCCATCATGGTGCCACGGTCGCGTCATTCCTTCATTAAGTACCAAGTTTGGTACGTTGATCCTCTCTCGTTGTTTAAGTTGTTAGGAGTTAGTATCATGTTAGGTTGGAACCTAGTAGAACTAGAGTGAATCCTAGTTAGTGGGTTGGATGTTTGAGTCTTGAGGTATTAAGGCTTTAGTTGTTTTGAGGTTATTGAGGATATACGTTAAGGATAGAAAAACTACTTTAGTGTAGTTTTCGGAACTTGTTATAAGGATAAATTAATGATGGATATGAATGTGGATAAGCTATTGGAATAGACTTATGATAGTCATGATGGACCTAAGAGTTAGAGACTTCTAGATGATGGATAGAGTATTGATCCACGTGTCCTTGTTATCATGCGGTGGAGATTATTCCTGCGAGATCTGAGAGTTGATTAGCTGGGATTACCTTAATATAGGTAAGTCCATTGGGCTTACTTAGTTGGATTTCTGCGTTTTAGCATGATCTGTGATAGTGGTGTTTTCTTTGAGTGTTTAATAATTATAATTTGAATAGGACGACCTTTATTGTAATGTGGCCCAAGTGTATGTATAATAGGCGGTGACATCACTGTCTAGCTTTGACATGAGACTGTGAGGTTCTTTGTAACTAGCCTAAACAGGTACACGGTGAGATGCATCAAATTCAATCTTGTTGGTATATAGGGACAAAGGCGAGGTTAGGGAATCCCTCGTGTCACAAGATAAGTTGAATTAGAAAGTGTATGACCTAATATAAGATAATAAACGAACTTATATGTAAGCATGTTGAGTGTTTAATATTTGCAATGACGTGTGTGTATTGTTCTAGTTATTCTAATATGTAAGTTGTTAGCTAACGATATTATCCCTTGTTGTAGATGCCTTGCAAGAATAGAGACGCTGACGAGTGATCGGGACGGAGTGTTCATCCGGGTTCCCGCACATTGTAGGATGGGATGTTGGGTTCTTTATTTCAGTTCTTTTGTTTCACTTTGACTTTATAGATTGTAGTACTCGGCTGAAAAATATAGTCCTTTGTTATTGGTTTTGACATTTTTGCATTATTATCAATTTCGGTTTTATTTCATTTGTGTCTTGTTGCAAGATCCGGTGAATTTGTTGTCAGGCTAGGGTCAAGACCCATTGTGAGGTCCTAACCCGTAGCACCCTGAGTTTTGAGAACTTGGGGTGTTACACTTGTATTCATATACTCATTTCAATTCATCCTGATCTACTTGGGGAGTATTTAAAATACACCCAGCCCGGATTTGTATACAACGTTTGATGTCAATATTTATAAACTAATGATGTATTTATTCTTTCCCAATATTTTATTAGTTCTAAAATTCTTTATGTATGGTCCAACCATTTGTGTAGATTATCTTTACTCCAGCAGACCAAAGTTGTAGAGCTAATATATGTACTTACCTTATGAGAGGATGTATATACATGCACAAACAAGGTACGTCTCGAACAAATTCTATAGTCTTGTGAATAGTGCCATAAAAAATATTCCTGTATTTGTACCTTCATTTGAACCTGTCCCTGGCTATAGATATTTGGAACACATGCGGACCGGATTTGTGTTCATGCACAATCTAGTGTGTAAAATTTCACTCAATAGAACCTTCAAGAGATAATATCAATCATACGTATAGAGAAATCATTTAAAAGGGAGAAGAATTCCTTAACTAAACTATCTTGAAGTACAAGTCCATACAAAAACATGACAACAAGCAAAAAAGACAATATGAAGAAGTCTTAATGTTTGTGTGTTGGTTGGATGATGAAATTTGATAGCATGTATTATAGTCTATGTTTTGAGACTGGTTTAGACGTTTTATCTTCATAAATCTGTATGTATGAGCATATATTCTGTGATTATATTGCTATTTCATCTACCTTTGCGAGAATCAAGGTCTACACCT
Source organism: Fagopyrum homotropicum (assembly GCA_033239125.1). NCBI lineage: Eukaryota > Viridiplantae > Streptophyta > Magnoliopsida > Caryophyllales > Polygonaceae > Fagopyrum > Fagopyrum homotropicum. The sequence goes on from BSWB01000004.1 coordinate 35,621,740, forward strand.
AGTTTCGTTGTAATCGTAGGTAAAAAGGCACGTTTTGGATTGAAATGGAGCTAAGGGAGTTAAGGAATCATTGGAGCTACATTCTGGAGCCTAAGAAAGGACTGAGGAGAGATGGAAATGGAATAAAGATTCACTTTGGACCAGATTTGAGAGATTTCACATTCAGTCCAGAGTCACCTCGGTCAGCTACAGTACCACCTCGACCGAGGTGATTTTGAGGAGAGCCCCGGCCGAGGTGGGCACCTTGTCGCCGGCGAGATATATTTTTTGTCTGAGATCTTTTAATTATGGAAAGAGGAGATATTATATTTTTGGGCTGGATTTCTGGAAGGAAGATAAGATATTCAGCTGATTTATTTGGATATATTTTATAGGAAAAGATCTTTTAAGATATTTTATCTTTGGAAGATAATTTTCCTATATAAAGGGTTGGATTTTCCACAAATTCAATCCATGCTTAGATGTGCTGAGACAGCCGCTGCATCCAAAGTCCTACAGATTGCAGAAGATTCCCCTTCGGAGTTGAAGGAAGAAGTTCAAGGAAGGAAGGATTACTTGTTAAAGTTAGCCTTTGAAGGAGTTTTGTGAGATTTCTCTAGGCTACTTTTGGTTGGTTGTTCTTGTTAATTTGTGACTTGGAAACACTGATTTATCACATATTTGATTCAGTTATTAAGTTCTTTTTATTAAAGTCTTCTTGTTTGATAATTGATTCCTTCTTTATAAAGTTTATTATTGTTATCATGATGATTGTTGACTAAGTTTCCTTTGCGATTCTAGGGTGATTGGCTGAAGATTGTGGGAAAGACGATGATAGAATGACCTTAATCCCAGCAGGACCCTGAAAGCTCAAGTCTTTATCTTAACCGATGAATACCTCGCTCAGTCGATGAACACCTCGGCCGGGGTGGATTCTGTCTAACCGAGGTGACGTTTTCTTGATTCTCTTCTAAGATCCAATTTGCCAAATCCTATTCTTATTACACCTTTCCTGGTTCAATGCAAGACTAGGATGAGACTTACCCGGTGATTCCTTTGTTTGTTTACCAAAGATCATAAGCGATAGGTAATAAAGGTTTATCCTTTATTGGGGTTTGAGTGTGCTTTCATTCCAATCTTGAGAGTTAGCCTGAGACTTACCCGGTAGAGGTTGATTCTATTCCCTTGGTTGGTGTGTTAGTTTGAGGTTTTAGTTCTTTCCCTTAGTTCCTTGCGACTTACCCGGTAATAGGAATTACGGTTTGGGATTGTGAGTAGTGAGACTTACCCGGTGATCTATTCCCATCTTAGAAACACCTTCCCCTTGCAAAAATCTCAGCTTTGTCCGCTATATCCTTAGATCTTGAGTTTGAACCACAACTGGATGCCTAAATCTCTAGAATCCGCATTTTCTCTTATTTGACTTATATCATCTTTGATTGCTTTAATTGCTTTTGTTAATTGCATTACTTAACAACCGAATTTGTGCTTGGTTTCGCCTAAGTCCCTGTGTTCGACTCATGGAATTTCTTGCTTTTATTACAATTGACCCGTACACTGCGGGTTCGCATCCTTGTTTAAGCATATTTCTTGGGATATAAATTTAAAGCTTGCACACACCTTTTGGAGCGAACAAAATTCATAACTCTTGTTGTGATTTTTGACAAGTTAATTAGTGAATAAAGAAAATAGCGAACGTTTGTAATTTTGCTACACAGAACTTGCAGCTAGGGTTTCCATATACTTTTGTGGATAAAAGAATACAATGAGTTAATTAGTATATCTAGATTTATTGTCTTATTATAATAATCTCCACCTAGACAATATGGTCTAATACAGAAATTGGGAACACACATACGGCTCCAGGACCTTGTACGCCAGATCCTCTTTGCTTCTCTCGACAAGGGGCTTTCTCACTCATCTAACAACGAGTGACATGGACCAAATCCAAGTAATGCTTGAATTTGTCAGTGTTAACCAATTTGGTCATCATATCAGTTGCATTCCGAGAAGTGTGCACCTTCTCCAAGATGATCTCACCAAAATCTACTAGCTCTCTAATCTTGTGAAATCTCACATCAATATGTTTAGTCTGAGCATGGTACACTTGATTCTTAGCCAAACATATAGAATTCTGACTATCATAATGTACCTCAACTACATCGTGATCAACACTCAGTTCCTCCACAATTCCCCTAATCCATAATGCCTCCTAGCTGCCTTTGCTAAAGTCATGTACTTTGCCTCAGTTGTAGACAAGGCTACTACAGACTACAAAACTGATCTCCAACATATAGGCCCTCCAACAAGAGTAAAAGACATACCTTGTAGTGGACCTCTGATTGTCAAAATCACCGGCATAGTCTGAATCAACATACCCTACAATTGAAGAATCACCTTCCTAGCCACCAAACATAATTCCACGGTCAATAGTACCCCTCAAATACCTGAGAATCCACTTGACGGTTGCCCAGTGTTCTCTCCCAGAATTAGACATATACTTGCTCACTTGGCTAACGGCTTGAGCCAATTCAGGTCATGTACATACCATGACATACATCAAGCAACCAACTACACTTGCATATGGAACTGTGTACATATCTTTCATTTCTCCATCAGACTTCGGACATTGAGTTGAGGAGAGTTTGAAGTGATTCGCTAGAGGAGTGCTGATAGATTTAGAGTTGGCCATATCGAATCTGTCAAACACTTTCTCAATGTAAGTCTTCTAAGACAACCATAACCTCCGAAAACTTCTCTCCCTGCAAATCTCCGTGCCAAGGATCTTATTTGCAACATTGAGATCCTTCATATCAAATTTCTTGCTTAGCAAGGTCTTCGACTCAATAATATCATCAACATTCTTTCCCGCAATCAGCATGTCATCAACATATAATAGCATGTACAAGGGAGATCCATCATCCAAATATTTCACATAAACGCAACAATCATACTCACATCTCTAGTAGCCTATCTGAAGCATATAAGAGTCAAACCTCTTGTACCATTGCATAGGAGCCTGCTTCAGACCATGCAATGACTTCGTCAACTCGCATACAAGCTTCTCCTCTTCCGGTTGAACAAAACCCTCTGGTTTCTCCATGTAGATCTCCTTCTCTAAATCACCAAGAAGGAAAGTTGTTTTCACATCCATCTTCTCCAGATGCAAATCCCAGCTAGCTATCAGTGCCAACACCAATCTGATAAACGTGTGTCGGACCACAGGCGAAAAAACCTCACCATAAATAATCCCCTTCTTTTGTGAGTAACTCTTTGCTACTAGTCGTGTCTTGTACCTCATGCCTTCTTTCTTTGAGATGTCTTGATTCTTCTTGAACACCGATTTGCATCCTATTGCCCTCATTCCTGTTGGACGAGGAACCATCTCCCACGTTCTGTTCTTATGGAGAGATTCCATCTTCGGCCATATCACCTACTCACCCTTCTTTATCCTGAATATGAATAGCCTCTCAACAGTTGGATGGATCATCTACGCCAATGACTAGAGCATAGTTAACTATCTCTTGAAAATCATATCTAACAAGGGCCCTTGTTATGCGTCTGCTTCTACTAGAAACAAGACTTTGTACTTGTTGTTGATCTACATCATGCTCATCACTTGTTGGTGCCTCAATACCTAGTAGGGCAACCGAATAAGGCTCGGACCCTTGTGAATCGGCCGTCCGGACGCTCAATGAGGTGGGTTTGAAATACCGATCCTTTAAGACATGCGACAGCCTTTACTAGTTGAACAAAAAGCTCAATTACTTAGGCGGGACTGGGCCAGATATCGATATACATATTCCAATCCGATGAGCTAAAAAGAATCTCTATTTCAAGAAGCGATTAAAAAAATTAAAAAAATATTATTAGTTCATAAATTTTAAAAATAAAGGAAAAAAGAGAGATATATGATGAGAGCGTAGGCGTGAGAGTGAGGGCCGTGAGGTAGAGAGCCAGTCAACGCTGAAGCTTGCTCTCACTGACCCCTCGAAATCTTTACTCCCACGCCGGTGAGCCTCTCCGATTATTTCTCCTTTCACTCTCTCGTTGCAATTGGAAGGAATTCCGTTCCCCCACTTTTTCAGCTCAAATCCCCTTTTGACCTTCCGATTGATTGCTTACAGGTTAGGGTATGTTTAAATCATGTGGCCTTTCTTCAGGAATTCTCTCCGTTGGTCCCTATTTCTTCTTTGTTTCCTGTATCCTTCCTTGGAAGTTAACGGTTTAGTTTTTTTTTTTTTTGTATTTTGATCTACTAGTTAAGGATCAATTGCATCCCGATCGCTTGATTGCTGCAAATCTTGTTTGGAAATTGCCCCAGCCCTGTTCGATGATTCAGAACTTTTTTTTCTCTTGAATTTAATGTCGATTTCAGATTAGGGATTGTTCGGTGTTACTCGTGGATTAAAATGTTGCAATCCAGTGGCATAGACATTTTCAGGACTGTAGATTAGAGAGTTGTTCAGTCTCTTGATTGCTGTCATTGTGTAGGCATTTTCAGGGCGATCATTTACAGTAGTGTTCTGATCATCATGTTCTCAGAGAAAAATAGCATACGCTGAATCGTCCCGTTTCATCTAGTTCGAGGGCTTATCATGTGACATTTATTATTCTCGCTTTATGTTCTCCTCTTATGTTCTTTTGGCTTTTGAATGCAGGTTGGTTTGTTTCTTGTTTCACTGGAGATTCTTTGCTTCATAGCTACATCTCATTTTACTTTATAGAAGAGTGAAGAGGAAAGCCTAGTGATAATGTTGATACCGTTGAGAGTTTGGGTAGAAGACTAGTGTTGTGAAGAAACTCCCTTCAGGCTGTCAATTTATTATCCTTACTGATCCATTTTTTAGAAGAACGTGAAAAAGATGGTTGGGAGTTCTCTCCAGGCTTCAACATGCACGGCAGGGTTATCTGGCCCTATAGTTGATTTTCGTCGAAGTTCTAAAGGTCTCTCGCCTTTTCTTCCTGTTAGACATCAGAAAAAGGTAGTTTTGATCAAAGCTATTTCAACCAATGCAGAGCAAAACCAACCGAACTCGTCCACAGAAACAAACCCACTCACACCCGTTGTGGATGTTCCCAGTAGTTTTTGGCAAAAAGCACTGCGTCCGATGAGTGACTTTGGTTTCGGTAAGAGGAGCATCTGGGAAGGCGGGGTTGGGTTGTTTCTTGTGTCAGGCACAATTCTCTTTGCACTTAGCTTGGCATGGCTTAAGGGTTTTCAGTTACGTTCAAAATTCAGGAAGTACTTGACTGTCTTTGAATTCTCTCAAGCTTGCGGTATTTCCACTGGCACAGCTGTAAGAATTAGAGGGGTAAATGTTGGTAATGTGATCCGTGTGAATCCATCCTTAAGAAGCATAGAAGCTGTTGTAGAGGTATATGATCTTCCATGTTGTATTTATTGTGATTGGAGATTGTTAATTTTCATTTACTTGATATGGCATTTCTGGTTGCAGGTTGATGATGATAAAATTATTATTCCTCGGAATTCAAGGATTGAAGTGAACCAGTCCGGTCTTTTGATGGAAACGATGATTGATATAACCCCCCGTGATCCAATACCATCGCCCTCCGTTGGGCCTCTTGATCCCAAATGTGAAGAAGAAGGTCTTATTGTGTGTGATAGGCAAAAGATTAAGGGGTACCAGGGTGTGAGTCTAGATGCACTAGTTGGAATATTTACTCGTCTTGGACGTGAGATGGAGGATATTGGTGTTTCCAGTGGTTATACACTTGCCCAACGAGTTGCAGCTGTGATCGAGGAAGCAAGGCCCCTACTGTCAAAGGTTTGATGCTATCCATATCAAGTTTCAGTCCTTTGATTTGACTTCTGAACACATAAAACTTTTGAAATGCATGAAACTCTTTCCAGGATCTAAAAGAGAGCTTGTTTTTAGTTTCATTTTTTTGCTACTAGAGTGTCCTCTGTATTTGTTTCTTTTTGGCTTCATGCTTTAAAGTGTTTATACATTTGCTTAATGGTTTCTTCGTTCTTTGCAAGTTTCTTTGTCTTGATTATTGAGCAGGATTTTGTGTGATCACTATTGTTGTGGTGACATGTCAATGCATATGCTTTTCCTTCTCATTGTTTAGACTAACCTGCTAGGAAAGCAGGAAGATGTGGCGATACCTTTACTGCTTCTCAGTAACTCATTATTGCACTCATTAGTTATGAGAGGTTGGAACCTTTTGTATGCGGCAAATGGCTTGCTCATACAAAGGCATTAGACTAAACAAATGTCACTATATATTCTCACATGTTCCACATTTGGTGTAGTGACCTTCAGATTCAGGCCATGTCTGAAGATATTCAACCTTTGTTGGCTGAGGTTCGTGACAGTGGTTTGCTCAGAGAAGTCGAGAGTTTGACAAAAAGCCTTACACAAACCACTGAGGAGTTGAGGTTAGTGTCCTTCTATATTAGTGGCATATATCATATGTGATAGTCTTGTATAGGAATGGTTGTGGCAATGTTAGAGTATGGAGTATAAGGCTTACCGTGTAACCTACCACACTTTTAACGTTTATTTCCAAACTACCTATTAACAATTTGTAATCTCGTATTAATAGGTCAGTTTCAATCCATCCATTTTCCGCTTCTCTACCCCGACCTCTTGATATTTAGTATGTCAGCACTTGAGTGCTCTGATACCATACGGTCCATACCATGCTGTCTGTCAATAATTTGGGAAGTATGAGTTTCGATCAAGGGGAAATAGAGGGAGATAAGAGAAGCGAAGAGGAGTGGGAAGATGAATTGATTGTAAATGTGAGATTACAAGCTTAAGTTAGGAAAAAAAGGTTAGATTGTTGTAGGTTACTCGGTAAGCGTTATACCCCACATTCTAAACATTACATCACAACCATTCAATAAGCATATGCAACACTACTGCATATGTCAATGTAAATCCCTAGGATCTAACAGAACTTTAGGAAATAAAATAAAATCAAAGAGTATAACTTTGCATACATGAATAGAAAGCCAGGTTAGCTACTTTGGACAATTCTTGCTGTCAGAAACTATGTTCTGGTACTTTACTGACTACCTAGTCTGAACTCTAAAGATTGTTGAACTTCTTTCAATCTAGGCTGATTTTTCTGCATTCGTTGTCGGCGTAAACGTGATGTCAGTTGCTTAGCTCTCAAGCTTATATTTTTGGATTTTCCTAATCCTCTTTGACATGTGTCATGTATTGCCCATTGGTTGCATAATTTTGTATTCTGACCCTTCAGCTTTGTGTTTTCTTGATATGGCATTTGAAGCCAAAACATTTTTGTGTTGCCACAGTAATATTCTAAATATGTGACCCCTTCAACTTACGTGCATTTGATACATCATACTGATAAATTGATAGCTAGAGAGACATGTATTCTCGGTATGTGTCACTGTTTCTGTTTAATAAAAGGATGGAGGTTTGGTTGAACTCAGATTGAAGCTGCACGACAGAACTTCGTCGCTATTCTACCTCTGAAGCGAACACTTACACATTTCTTGGTTGCAGGAGGGTGCAATCATCCATTTTGACACCCGAGAACACGGAAATGATCCACAAGTCAATTTACATGCTGATATTTACCTTGAAAAACGTTGAGGTAGACTTCATTGAGAGTTTTCTATCTTCTGTTCCAACAATATTTTTTTCTATAAAAAAATAACTTAATAAATTTCCTTTTGTGGGTTCAGACTATCAGCTCTGATATATTGGGGTTCACTGGTGACGAGGCTACAAGGCGGAATCTGAAGCTTCTTATCAAATCACTGAGTAGGCTATTATGAAGAAGAGTATAGGCTTGTAGAATGCAGTTGCTTTGGTGTAGTCGGTGTTTTTCATATGTTAAATTCTAGCTTCTGGGCATTTCTTCAAATATTGCTGCCCTCAGGAATACTCATTTCTAGATTAAAGAATTTGACTTGCATTCCTCAACTGCCAAATTATGTTTATGTGCTTGATTATTCTGAAAGCTGGCATCTAATTATCATTTGGTTAAAAGCATGTACTGGCAACTCTGGTGGTCCTGAAGCAGTTTACAACAATACAAGCATTTATTTCATGCATATGCATCAAGTTCGAGTTCAGTTGGTTAATAATGTGGTAGGAAATTTGTACATGACAGGTTGTCAAGGACAGATCATATCTATCTCATGCGTAATTCATTAACGATTCAAGACAGATTAGCCATATTCAAAAGATGCTCAAACAAACATTACGTCAAATATGTTTTAAACTTTTGGTAATTAAAAGTTAAGATATTCCGAAACGAAGAAGGAAGAGAAAACGCAGCCAAGCAGCAGCCAACAAAGTAACGAACACAACCAGACCAAGACGCAGAAGAGCCAAAATCATAAAATCTTATATACCTAAACAGCGACACTGATAGAAATTTGGATCAAAGACAAACGAGATATTTTTTCAGAAGAGAACAAACAATGTGAGCTTACAAAGCTAACAGTCCCGACTCCACGTGCTTTCAGGCATCTTTTTCACAATTTACTACCAGTCATTCATACTCCATTGAAAGAAGAGAAGCAAAGCTCGTTCGCAGCATAATTGGCCGTCGACAAAGCGGGACACCGCCGACTGATTCTTCGATCTGAGATCAGAGAGTACAACCACAGAAGATGAAGAAACAACATAGCATGGAAACAAGTGCGATTGACTCGAAAGCCGTGACGATTGACCAGTAAACATCGTCAACGATCGAGAAACTCGGTCGGAGTCCTTCTGGCCACCGGAGAAGACTCTGCATCTCTGCACTGACGGGGAAGTAGGAGAGGATGTTTACGCTGAAGTCCGACCACCGCGAGATCCGAGGTGTCAGGTACGAAACTCCGTCCACTATCCACCGCGCCGCTCCCGATAAGCACCACTGCACCCCTGCCATCTCCGGGTGCTCAAGCTTCGCCGACTTCCTCGAGTGTGTAACGAGGGTAATTCAATCGTTCTAGGAGGATGAAGTAGTTGGGGGAAAATGCTTTTTGTTTTGATTGGTTTTGGAATTTATCAAGTGTTGATTTTTGTGAAGGATGGGGAATTTTCAATTTTGGCTTTAATAATATTCCCGAGTCCTGGACCTGTTACTCGTGGGGAATGGATGTGTCTAGACCGTTGATTGTCACGTGAGTTCCACGTGATTTGTCATACAGAAGGAGCGAAGACCACTATCGTGCCTCGCACGTGTTCTTGTGTAGACACGTCCACGGGTCACCCGTGACCAGGCGGGTCCGGGTTCCGCCGGGTCACGGGTGCAGGTAAGGGTCGAGGGATCCTTACTCGGCGGTTCACTCGGCAACGGTAACATTTTAAAAAAAAAATAAATAAAATCCCAACGGCTATATAGCAGTTGGGTTAGTGGTTAAAACGGCTAGCTTAAAAAAAATAATAACAAAAAACAATAAACTATAATATTTAACCCAAAAACATTTCTATAAATACCTCAAATCCAATTCATTTCATCTCACACCAATTCTCATACAATCGTCTATTCACTCTCTCAATCTCTCCATAATTTCCAATTGTTACATTCAATTACTCTCCTAATTTCATATTCTCATTCTCTTATTTTCTTTTTAATTATTCATTTTACAACTCTTACTACATTCAATTATTCAAACAAAAATGGCTAGCCGAGGAAGACGTTCCGTTAGCGGTCCTTCATCCGGCGGAGGTGTTAGCCGAGGATGTCATTCCGTTAGCGATCCTCCTACCGGTTTGAATATAAGGCGGGGCTTAAGTGGAGATCACGAGATCCACGAGGAGGAGGAGGATATCAACATGGAATCACCTCCTTTCCTCAACACCCAAGAATCCGAGACCCAATACCCGGAGCCGGAGGAGCTGATGAACAACACTCAACTATCGGCGGCGGTCTTCCGATTTTGGTTCACAAAAGGTGCTCCCGATGCCAACGGGATTTACTATGTCAAATGCATTTTTTGTTCGTCACAATACAAGCACAAAAAGGGAGAAGGCTACGGGAACTACAAGAGGCATATTCGGAACAAGCATCCCGAAAAAATGGGATTGACAGGAGGGCAAACACAACTAACCGGGTACGCATCTACCTCTAACCAACCTCCTTCTTTATTTACATATGATCATGCTTCGTCCATGGATGCATTTTCAGAAATAATAGCCGTAGATTCTTTGGCATTTAGTTTTGCACAAAATGTTGGTTTTAATGATTGGATGCAACATGATGCTCAACCCGCATATAAACTGATTTCTCGCCAAACTGCTAAAAGAAAAATGATGCTTAAATATAAAATGCGTAAAGAAGAATTTATTAAATATTTTATGGAAAATGGTGATATTCAAGTTTCTATTTGTAGTGATATTTGGACCGACGGTTTTCAAAAAAATTCATATATGGGTATTACTTGTCATTTTGTTGATAAATTTTGGATTTTAAACAAAAGAGTTTTAGCATTACGAGTTTTCAACGAACAACACACCACCCAAAACATTGCCCGTGTAATATCCGTAAATTTTTCCCGGTAATTCCGAGTCAAATCGGATTTCGATTCGTTGACTGGTTCCCTTTCTATCTCGTATTTCATCCTTCTACAATTCTATCATTTTATGTAGAATTTAATTCACATAAAATGATAGAATTATACCAATCCCTAGTTCTTGTAATTAGTTCGTAACGACGACTTTTGACGAGACCATGACAAAACTGTGACCAGACCATGACAAAGCGGAGACGAGGCCATGACGAAGCCCGACAACCTTGTGAAAAGGCCCAGACAAGCTGTTGACAGCCCACACCCTACCTATTGCTGTTGAACTCCTCAAGACAGCCCAAAACCGCCAGCCCAGAAACCCGCAGCCACTGGCCCTTAGACTGATCTTGGCTTCCCACCTTGCTAGCCCAACCCAAATATAACCCTACCTTCCACTTCACGTGATCGAGCAAGCGAAGGATTTGACGCAGCTCTTCAATTCCGCTGGGAAAGAAGTTACAACAAGCAGATCACTTTCCTTTCCGGGCATGATCTGCTCCCCTCTTCACACCGTCATCAATCCGCCTCCCTACTCAGTACCTCAGAAAGGCAAGCGTCCATCCCTAGGGTTGCTGTTGTTCGCCAATGCCTCGCACTCCCAAAAACGCTGCTCACCAACTTCTGCACTCAGCCCTCTGCACTTGACGATCAGCCACTGCACGCCTCCAGCGGGAACAAGACAGAAGCCGATCGATCGCTCAGCCTGCTGCAGACGGCGCCTCCGGTAAGATACTACGTTGCTGTCAACCTTCCTTCCTTGTGTATAAAGTTGTAACCTTCCCTTCTTGCTCAGCGAGTGCGTACCCTTCTTCCACGCAGCCAGATCCGTCTTTCTCCCTCCCTTCTGTCCACGGGTTACAACCTTCTCCTGCTGGAGCAAAACAGCCAGCCGATCGAGCACTCCGGTGACAGCAAACAACAGGAGAAGCCCAGATCCGCTGAGGCGGAAATAACAAAAGACTGTCTTCGCCCTTCTTCCGCGTACACACGAGTTTGTCGGGTTTCGATTGGCGGGTAAGGACCCTACTTCCCTTCACCTCCGGACCCTCTGTATATATGTGCTAATTAGAATTTCGTTGGAATCTTAGAACAGCCCCAAACAGCCGCGAAAAAATGGCTTGAAGAGCTTAGGCGTTTTCTGAGTTTTCGGAAGTGACGAGCAGTCAACTTCGAGTCCAATTTTAGGTAAGCTAGACTCCTTCTTTTTGGCTGGTTTTCGGATATGTCATAGATGGTATTGTATAGTAAATCATAACAAAATTTTAGAGGAATCCATGTTACAGTTTGAGAGTTATGGTGTTTCAAAGTTGACTCCTCCCACAGTTTTTATAATTGTGCTGAGTGTTGGGAAAACAACATGTGATGCTGTTTTGTGAGATAGTTTTGAATAGGCTTTTGATCTCTGCTGGACTTGAATTTTTGATATGATATAGTTGACATATTATAGTGGAACATATCAAAATTTGGGATAAATCTAGCGATTGGTTTAGGAGTTATGATTTTTCAAAGTTAAGACAGTGTGCTGTTTTGTTAAGTGGTTGCTGAATTTCCTAAGTGTGGAAAACTGCATGTCGATACAGTTTTGTGATCCAGATTTGGGTAAGTTAGACTCCTCATTTAGTCCTGATTTTTGGATATGTTGTAGTTGGTACTATATAATATAACATACTGAAATTTGAGAATATTCCGAGTTATAGTTAAGGAGTTATGATTCTCCAAAGTTGGTTCGTCATGCAGTTTTTAGGTTATGCTGATATATTCTAAGTATGAGAAAAATTGTTTGTGATGCAGTTTTGCGAAATAGATTTGGAGGGGTTATTGACCTCTGTTGGTCGTGATTTTTGGATATGTTGTTGATGGATATATATAGAATCATGTGGTAAAAGTTGTGAACGATCCGTTGGGTTAATCCAGATTTACGATGTTCCGAAGTTGGGTATAAGTATAGTTAAGTTTAGAAGAGTTGTGTTAGATTTTAAGTGTCAATCAATCTTATGCGTTTATGTTCTTGTGAGGATGTTGAGCCTAGAAGTCTAAGGACTTCTAGTTGACTAGAGCGTTGTTTGATTCGTGTGCCTTGTCTTGAACAGGCGTTGTGCGTTTCTCAAGGGGAACTTGAGAGTGTACTGATCAGTTGCTCTTGGAGACTGGTAAGTCCACGGACTTACTTAGCTGGTTTCTTGTATGAGTGTAATGTGTATGAGTGGTGTTTGTTAGTTATGATAAACAACGAAACCGGATTAGGCCGACTTTATTATATTATGTAATTGACCCAAGTGTATGATAACGGGTCGTGACATCATCTACCTAGCTCTTGCGAGAGTCTAGGAGGTTCCCTGCGATCAGCCCAGTCAGGTAGACGGTCAGATGCATTAGTACCATTCCTTGTTGGTAAACGGGAACAGGGGCGAGGTTTGGGAATCCCTCGTGTCACAAAATAAGTATCATTAGTAATGACATATCACCTAATTAAAGATAATAAAAGGATTGATTGTTGCATGTTGATTGTGTATGCTGTGTGTTTGTGATTTTACCTTTATACTTATGCATAAAATGTTAGCTAACGGTTTTATACCGCTTGTAGATGCCTTGCAGGTTAAGACAGTTGTAGAGAGATCCGGAGGAAATGGTCAGCCGGGTCCATATACTCTTTTAGTTGGGGACGGGGATGTCTGTTGTTCTTCATATGCGTCGTTTTAGTATCTTTTCTTGTAAGGCTGATACCTTTTCTCCATGTATTTTTGTTTAAAGTTTTCAAATGTTTTAAATACTTTTGTGTCTTGTTGTAAGATCCTAGTAAAATTGTTGTCAAACTAAGGTCGGGACCCATTGTGAGGTCCTAACCAGTAGCTCCCCGAGTTCTCAGAATTTGAGGTGTTACAACCCGTTTGATTGCATATGTTTTGGAAGAATATAGATTACTTTCACGAGTTTTTTCAATTGGTTTTGACAATGCCTCCGCTAACACGACTTCCATTAGAGATTTAATCAACTATTGTAAGCCGATGATTGGAGGTAAATTTTTTCACATTAGGTGTGCCGCTAATATTTTAAACTTGTGTGTTCAAGAAGGTTTAACAAGATGGAACTCTACTTACAAAATGATTTCCGAATCATATGAATATCGAGATCTTTTAAGTGGTTTTGCCGCACAACATATTGACGGTGATTTTGTTTTCGGTGAATCTTGAATTTTAGCAAGAGATGTAATGGAGGTTTTTAAATATTTTTATGATGCTACTAATACTTTTAGTTATGTTTATACACCAACTTCAAACATATTTTGTTATGTAGCAATTAATATTGCATTTGCACTTCAACAAGGTCTTTTAATTGATAATATTTCACAAACTATTTATACAATGCGAAGTAAATGGTTAGATTATTATACAACTATTCCCGATGTTTTTCTTGTTGTATTTGTGTTAGATCCTGACGTAAAAAATGGATGGCTTAAAATAATTTTGAGAAAGTTATTATAAATTTTTAGATTTACAACAACATCCCGATTGTCATGTTTCTACCATAATTGCTAGAGTTAGAAAATTATTTGATGAATTATTGGTTCAATATCGTGTTTTCAATCAAGGTCAATCTTCTCAACCCCCTCCTCATCCTTCATCTTCAACTTCATCTAAATTTATCAATTGTTAGAGATTTGTTTGGCCCGAAAAGGGCAAAAACCACATCGAGTTCCCATTCAGAACTCGACGAATATCTAACCATTTTTTTTGAGTTTTCCAATGAAGAAGAATAAGAGGATTTCAACATATTAGAATGGTGGAGCCAACCGGAGAGAATGAGGTTTTCTACCCTCTCAAGGATCGCGGCACAAATTCTCGTCGTTCCCGCCTCAACGGTAGCTGTTGAGCAAACCTTTAGCCGGAGTGGAAAGGTGCTCGATCTGACGTGATCAAACATGTTGCCCAAGACGTTGGAGGCACAAGTCCTACTAGCCGATTGGAGGAAAGCGGAAATGCGAACACAAAGAAACAACCTATCAGCGGAGGAAGGCGACGAAGATGAGGACGAACGACAACAAATATCATCGGATGTATCGGCGGGAGAGTCCGAAGACTAAGCTAATGGCCAATCGGGTATATAAACAAAAATAAGAGAACTACGTGGGCTTTGATTCCTCCTCCCCGAGAGGATACGTAGGCAACTAGGATTCCGGTTCAAGCCCAATTCTTCTCTTTTTTTTAAGTTGTGTTTCAAAAAAATGGCCAACCCACCGACCCACTAGGTCTGACCCGTGACCCGTCGGGTTGGCCGTTTACACGGATCCGGGTCCGGGTCACCCTTCCTGGACCCTTGACCCGGCGGGTCCGACCCGTGGACATGCTTATTCTTGTGTCACTAATTTTATTGGATTTGATATGTTTAGTTTAGGCAGTTTTAATGGAACAAAGATATTTCAAGCCCAAACCAATGATTTTATCTTTAGGAGATCACATATCCACGACGATAAAAAGAACAAACACACGGCATAATGCAACCCGTTTGCGTTGAAATTTTTCAAACTCAACGTAATCAAACTGCATTGAAGTTAAAGGTATGAAGCAAGATCAATGGTTATTGCCTAGTGGTTACTCATATGAAAATTGAAAAGTTTGAGATCCAAAGAATTCATTGCGACTTATCTCCTTTGTACAAAATAATAAATGTTACTTAAAGCAAATTGTAACGCCTAAAATTTTAATTCCGGTTAGGGGTTAGTTTAGTGGTCTTCCCGCAGGCGCGACTCAGTCTTTCCGTAGGCACGATGTGCTGAGTAAAGGGATTTTATCCCGATTCCGTTCCGACCCATCGATTTCCCATTTTTCGCTTTTGACCCTTCATTCCTTATCCAAAGAAGATCTTGTTGGCTGTTGACCCCTTGTTTCCTCCAAAAGGAAGAGCAGCCTTTCTCTTCCCCCTATCTTGACTTATTCACGTTAGTCTTTCCCTTCTCCCCTTTGTTTCCTCTCTTCTCCCACGTCTCTCTCTTGGTGCCTTGCTTGAGAGCTATCCAGCAAAGGAGAAGTGTTGTTGTTGTGTAGGTAATCTACCTCTCCCTTTCGTCTTCCTCTTGATCTCTTTTCATTCTCTTATTCTCCTCCCTCCATTGTTGTGGATGGAGCTTTGGAAGAATGTTCTTGATGGTCTTCTTTGGTTGCATGTGTTCCTAGCAAGCTTAGGACGTGGAGGAGGGCTTGGATCTTGTGGATAAAGTTTTGAGAAGACCCAACTAGAGGAGGAAGTCATATAAGCTCAAGTGCACAATCAAAGGTTATATCGAAGAAAACGTTGTTTCTGGAGTTCGACCGCAGGGGCGGCTTCACAGTGCCGCGGGGGCGGACCCAGCTCACCGCAGGGGCGGCGTCGGAGAACCGAGGGGGCGACGTCGGATAACCGCGGGGGCGGCGACACCAGCCAACCAGCCGCAAGGGGCGGTGAACAGTACCGCGGCAGCGGTGACCTTCAGCTCTACAGTCGCGCCTTCTGATTCCGCGGCTGTGTTCGCTCAAAAGGTGTGTGCGTCAAAGTCTTAAATTTATATCTAGAACTCAAAGCAAAGCGAACCCGCAGTGTACGGATCAGCTATAGTAAGGTAAGAATTCCAGAGTCGAACTCAGGGATTTGGTGAGAATAATTCCGATTTCAATTATCTAGCGAAAAGTGTGAAAAGCTTTTGTGATCAAATAAGGGTGAAATGATTCCAAGGATTCAAGTATCCGATTTCGGTTTTCGATTCAAGACACTTCTATAGATATAGGACAAAGTTTATATTGCCAAGATTAAATGTTCAAAGGTAGGATTCGTACGGTGAAGTTCCGAAACCTATATGACTAATCTAAAGGTTCTCTCTATAAGGGTTGTTGAGGCTACAATATAGAAAGATCTAAAGACAAGAATTATGTTCAAACTAACTATCTAAAACTCCAGGATATGACTCTCCAAAGTAAAGATTAGAAAGCACACTTAGAATCTTAATAAAGGATGTTGAGTCTCTTTATTACCTTAATCTTGAAATCTTAATCTATTAAATGTAGAATTAGGTTTGAAGTGTCTTCATACATTCAATTAGAGGGTAAAAAGGTTAATCAAGGTTGGGATTTAGGCAAGGATTAGTTTTGGTTAAAGATTGATTCAATTAAGGTTCGTCAGAGGAATATATCGGGCTGTTCATAAGAAAATCGGCCGATTTACTCAAGAACAGTCCGATTTTCCTGTTGTCGCAAAACTAAAATCTAAACTCTCAGGGTCCTAATGATTGAATGAGTTCAGTCTATCATCATCTAAGCCTTAATCATCAACTATTCTCCCCAGAATCACAAAGGTTTTAGCCAACCATTTTCAAAATCGAATCAAATTAATTATTGAGAGAAATATCACAAAGAAACCGAATCTTGAATAAAAATTCCAAAAACCTTCAAATCTGTAAACGATTGTCAAAACAAATCAATGTATCTCTTAAGCAACTCAAATTCGTGCTCAAAAACAGCAAGTACTTCAATGAACAAAGAAATCTCACAACTAGAATCAAGATTAACTTCCCGGCAAAGAATACTTCAATCTTCCTCCAAGAATCTTCGAATTCTCTCAAACGTGTAAAGATTTCCCGCTGCGGCCTCCTCGTTTTCGTTCGTAGGGTTCTCTTCTATAGTTTCTTGCAAATGGGCTGTTTGGCAAAACTCTCTTCTAGCCCAAAAGAATTGGGCTTTGTGTCGTCTTTCCATTTAGCCGAAAAACAGAATAAATCGACCCAGGCGATTTATGCACAAAATCGTTCGAATTCTTGAGGGGAAAATCGTCCGATTTATGTACATATTGGCACGATTTTCTTCAACAGAAAGTGCTCTACTCTTGGCTCGTTTTCTATGCTTTTCCTTTGCAATTCTTCAACTCTTTATGACCCCTTTCTGGTTCCTTTAGCTTCCTTAACATCCTTAGATACTCCTTGCTTTGCTTTTGCTTCCAATTTACCTATAATTCATCAAAAACTCGTGTAGACCTCTATTTCCGACAATTAATTGAATAGAACATAAAAGGTACACAAAACCTCTCTAAATGCAAGGTAAATTGAGACAATCTTCTGTAATATGCATGAATATGATGATACATAATTCATGTCATCAAAATACCCCATACTTGCATCTTGCTTGTCCGTAAGCAAGACTCAAATTTAGAATATAAGATGTCATGGATTATATATGTATGAAAACTCAAAAACTCTTCTTTTGGTAGTGCTTCTTCTTATTGGATCACCCTCAAAGTGATATTTTAAGGCATAAAAAGGCTAGGCATGTATCAATGATGACTATAAGATGAATCAACTTCCTTTTCTTTCTTGAAAACACAAATAAAGGACATGATAGAGGTGTAGAGGTAATCAAAGTCAAACAAATCTAAGCCATTAAGTCTTAAACACATGCATAAAAGTCTCAAGATCTTCTAATCAAAGAAAAGGTTCAAGAAACGTATTAAGGGAAGGAATTCTTTTTGGCAATTGTGGTGCTAATCCGGGAAAGAGGAACACATAATACCTTCAAGATTTTTTCTTCACCGCACATGCTTTGCATGTAGAAAGTTTTGCTTTCATTATACTTTACTTTTTGAGAGTATGGACAGCGGTGCACAAAAACCGAAGCCTAGGAGATTGGCGTTTCTCAATTTCGAGATGCCTCAAACCCTTGATGCACATACCATATCCCGTTAGGACTTGTCGTTCAATCGGACTTTGGCAAGACACAAACACCCGGCTATGTGAATGGTGCCGAGTTAATCATCCTCATGTTCAACGTCCCCAAACTTATAAAATTCTGCACTTTCTTTCAATACATTTTTCCTTGGCCCTCCCACATCAAACATGCCTTTTTCTATCACTTATCCTAATTCCCGGATGGTAAAAGGAGGGTTACATATTTCATTGAGGGGCTAGCATGATCAAGATATGAGAAAAGAAAAGAAGTGAATTGCCTTAGTCATCCTTATTTGATGTAAAAGAACTTGCAATATAGCTTCGACTATTATTTCATTCTCTTATCAAAACAACTAAATCATATAACTTATTCATGCTTTCAAGTAACAAAAGCAAACTCATTCATGCTATAATTAACATCTCAACACAACTAAGCATCTTTTTGCCTATCCATATACACAATTCTCATCATAGAGGTCATTTCCATCATAAGAAGCACAAAAAAATTTTGAAAATTCATAGGATTTGAAAAAGATCATGCAAATGCAAGTGTCATAATGGAAAGCAAGTAGTGCAAGAGTTATTACAAGCCAAGTCATCAAGAGTAGTGCAAATGTCATAAAGTGCTAAGATGAACATAAGGTATTGTAAGTACCCCCACCCCATACTTGACATCCACATTGTCCCCAATGTGAAAATCAAGCATAAGAAGGAGAAAAATACTTACAATGTAAAAGAAGTGGAAGCTCAATCCTCTGTCGGCGGTGGAGGTGGTGGATAGGGATACATCGGTGCGCTAGGATCGTAGAAGTGGCCGAACTGGTGGAAGTATAAGTCTCTCATCTGTCCATCATAGGATGAATGCCTAGCGTCCGTCTCCTCTCTGTAGTTCCTGAACTGAGTGGTCAGGGTCTCGTAGTCGGTGTGGAGAGCATGATAATCGGTGCTGAGGCTCTGGAAACTAGAGACTAGCTCCCTAAAGTGACGGGGAGGGCGGCGTCCTCGTCCATGTCCTGGAGCTCGTGCAAATGAGCGGCGAGGTGGCTGCATGTCATCCTCCGTCTCTTCATTGCCTCTACTAGTCCGGCTAGGTCCTGCACCATGAGTGTCGGTGTCCATGGCATCCGTAGCATGTCCGCTATGAGTGTCACTCTCGAACTCGAGCATGGTCCCCTGTCCTACATCCTCATCCTCCTCCTCGGAGTCACCTGCATCATCATCATAATAAGTAGGAGGAGAGAACTCCTCAAGCATCGACTCGAACGTCTCCTTCCAGTTTCTCTTGTTCCGAATAGTGTATTCGGACTTCCATATAATCTCGGATGGCTTCTTCTTCGGATCCTTGTGCCATGGCATGGGCACATGAAGTGTTCCTCTCCCTCGAGGAATCAAGACTTGTCGAACAACCAACCGCTGGGAGCCTAATGGAAGGGCACTCTCAGCTAGAGTGCATCCGGAGAAGTCCAATCCCATTGTCTTAGCCACATGAGTGACAAGACCTCTTGCACAAATATCGCCCTTAGCTTTGTTGGCTATCTTTCCTAGATAGTCGGCAAGCATGGTGGCAATGTCGGGGATGGTGGTGGATGTCATGCAGTAGAGAATGAAAAGCTCGTCAGCCTTGAGCTTCTGTGGAGTCTCTGTCCGTGCAAATAAGCTCTCGCTGAGAATCCGATGTACTACCTTGAAGGAGAGGTTGTACATGCTAGTCTCCTTGGAATTTCCGGGCCTCCATTTGTCTCCTCCGTATTCACCCACTGAAATAGCCTCCCAAAAGTCACTAGCACGAACACCTCTAGCAAAAGTGCCTGCATCTGAATAAGAGAAGCCAAACAAGTCTCCAAAAGTGTCAATGGACATAGTGTGGTCTTGGCTCATGAGGCGGAAGGTGACTATCCTTTACCTAGGGTCATGTTCGAATGTGCTAAGGAACTCTAGGGTGATCTCGGTATAAGCATCCTCCCTAATCATAGCAAACTGGCTCAGCCCAGCCCTGTCAAGCATCATATCAACATCCTCTCGAACAAACAATGAATCTAAGTCATCTAGCACTATGTAGCGAGGAGGGGTGAATGGGCGATCTATGATGCGTTCATAACGTTTCTTGTGCTTGGATAGGGGAGGGGGAAGCTTAGGGATGTGTTGAGGTGGTGGTGGAGGTGGGGGAGGGGCTTTGGAAGAAGATCCCTTCTTCTTCCCCGTGTTTCTAGTTATCCTCTTAACAATATCCATTCTGAGTAAAAAAATCGGCCTGTTCTTGGTAAAAATCGTCCGATTTTTCTGGGCTAGGTCGATTTTTCTGTCGATTTCAACGATTCTCACAATTCTGTAAAGTTTTGTTCAATCTATCACCACACACAGTCTCCTACAATGATTCCTAAGCAGATTCCTCAATCAATTCCAACAAACAAACACTTCCTAAGCAGACTTCAATTTCGAATTAGAAACTTAGGTTTTGGAAAGAAAAACCTGAATTCCTTATGGAGGAGTTGATTGCCGTGCTTGTTGTTGCGAGATCCTTGTTCCTTGTTGAAAATGCTTCAGTTTGGAGCCAAGAATCACTCAAAATGATTAAGGAATGAGGATTGTAGGGTAAGGGCGATTTTCAGCGTTCTTGAGAAGGGGAAATCGAGAGTGGTAGGTTGTGGAATGAGGAAGATCGAGTGGTTGAGTCTTTATATAGGGTCGAGAAAATGTGAAGAAAATCGGCCGATTTTTAAGGTTGATTTAATCGTCGGGGCGATTTTTCTCTGAATCCAAAAAAAATCGGACGATTTATTTTGGTAGGTCGATCTCCAGGTTGATTTATCTTCCTGTTGTCAAAAATCGCCTTGCTCTGCTTCTGAATCGACCGATTTACTTCAGGTAACTCGATTTTTCTCTGAACACATGCAAAATCGGACGATTTATTTTGATAGGTCGATCTCCAGGTCGATTTATCTTCCTGTTGTCAAAAATCGCCTTGCTCTGCTTCTGAATCGTCCGATTTACTTGGTGTAGTTCGATTTCCTTCCTTATTCTTCATGGATATTGAAGATTAAACTGATTTATGTTCCCTTTCTCCATGGATCTCTCAATATGGACCTAATTTCCTGCGATTAACGACACGACAAACCAAGAGTACATCGAGGAACAAACGAAAAGCAAAAACAAAGACATAAAACAACTAATCTACCCTAACTAAGTGATGAAAAGAAGGAAAGAAAATACTATCATGGGTTGCCTCCCAAGAAGCGCTTGATTTATCGTCTTTAGCTGGACGGTGTAAGGTTTTGCGTTCAATGGAGGAGGATAGGAGCTATCTCCTCAACCGGAGTTTCCGGTATGTATTTCTTCAACCGTTGGCCATTAACTTTGAAACTTCCGCTTTGTTCACCCCATACTTCAACTGCATCATGGGGGAAGATTCGTTTAATTACATACGGTCCTGTCCAACGGGATTTAAGCTTACCTGGAAATAGACGCAGCCTTGAGTTGAATAGGAGGACTTGGTCTCCCTCCTTCAAGTCTTTTGGAATGATGTGCTTATCATGCCAACGCTTTGTCCGTTCCTTGTAGATTTTTGCGTTCTCATACGCATTTAGCCGGATCTCATCTAGCTCATTGATGTCTAAGAGCCGCTTCTCTCCGGCTTCTTTCATGTCAAAGTTGAGCCACTTGATAGCCCAATAGGCTTTGTGCTCTAGCTCTACAGGAAGATGACATGATTTACCATGGACAAGGTTATAGGGAGTCGTACCTATTGGTGTTTTGAAGGCTGTCCTGTACGCCCATAGTGCGTCGTCAAGCTTCATTGACCAATCTTTTCTTGTTTTAGAGACGGTTTTCTCTAAAATTCCCTTGATCTCTCTATTGGATATTTTGACTTGTCCGCTGGTTTGCGGATGGTAAGGTGTAGCTATCTTATGGGTCACCCCATACTTAGCCAATAGAGTCTCAAATCGACGGGCCGTGAAATGCGTTCCTCCGTCACTAATGATGGTTCGGGGAGTTCCGAACCTTGGGAAGATCGTTCTATTGAAGAACTTCACCACTACCATTGCATCATTAGTAGGAGAAGCGATTGCCTCTACCCATCTTGAGACATAGTCTACGGCAAGAAGTATATATTGGTTACCGCATGAAGATGGAAAGGGTCCCATAAAATCAATGCCCCATACATCAAAGATCTCTACTTCTTGTATGTTGTTGAGAGGCATCTCATTCCTTCTTGATATATTACCTATCCTTTGACAAGCATCACAAGCAACAACAAAATTTTGTACATCTTTGAAAAGTGTAGGCCAATAGAAACCGGAACGAAGTACCTTAGCACAAGTCTTGTGGCCACTAGCATGTCCGCCACATGGTAAAGAATGACAATGGCGGATGACGCTATCCACCTCATCTTCAGGGATACATCTCCTGTAAATGCCATCGGGACCTCTTTTGAATAGAAGAGGTTCGTTCCAATAGAATTGCCGGACGTCATTAAAGAATTTCTTCTTTTGAGCATATGAAAGTCCGGGTGGAATCTTCTGACAAACAAGGTAATTCACAATGTCAGCAAACCATGGATCATTACCTTGGGAGATGTGTTGAAGACACTCTTCAATCTCGTGCAGCTGCTCGTCAGGGAATGAGTCGTCTATAGGAAGTTCATCCGTCTCGCCGGTGAGTTGCGGTAGACGACTAAGATGATCGGCAACGGAGTTCTCCGATCCTTTCTTATCACGAATCTCTAAATTGAACTCTTGTAAGAGTAAGATCCATCTTAGAAGCCTTGGCTTCGCATCCTTCTTCGTGAATAAGTATCGAATTGTGGAATGGTCCGTATAAACTATCACCTTCGCACCTACAAGATAGGAACGAAATTTCTCAAAAGCGTATACTACGGCTAAAAGTTCCTTCTCTGTAGTTGCATAATTATATTGAGCCTCATCTAGCGTTTTGCTAGCGTAGTAGATGGCATGAGTGCGACCATCTTTCTTTTGTCCAAGAACGGCTCCTATAGCGACGTCGCTTGCGTCGCACATGACCTCGAAAGGAAGAGTCCAATCGGGTGGTTGAATGATTGGTGCTGAAATCAAAGCTTCTTTGATCCTGCAAAAAGCATCTAAACAATCCTTCGAAAATTCGAAAGTTGCGTCCTTCATCAAAAGATTAGTCAAGGGTTTTGAAATCTTAGAAAAATCTTTTATGAATCTCCTATAGAAGCCTGCATGTCCTAAGAAACTTCTAATTCCTTTCACTGAAGAAGGGAGAGGTAACTTCTCAATGGTTTCTATTTTCGCTCTATCAACTTCTATTCCCCTTTGTGATACTAAATGACCTAACACAATCCCTTCGGTGACCATGAAATGGCACTTTTCCCAGTTTAAGACTAAGTTAGTGTCTTCACATCTCTTAAGAACTAGTGAAAGGTTATAGAGACAGTTATCAAAGGAAGAACCATATACCGAAAAATCGTCCATGAAGACTTCCATGATATTCTCTACATATTCGGAGAAGATTGCCATCATACACCTTTGGAAGGTGGCTGGAGCGTTGCATAGGCCGAATGGCATCCTTCTATAAGCAAACGTGCCCCATGGGCACGTAAAAGTCGTCTTCTCTTGATCATCCGGATGTATTGGAATCTGAAAGAAACCGCTATATCCATCTAGATAACAAAAGTAAGAATGTTGGGCTAACCTTTCCAACATTTGATCGATAAAAGGAAGGGGGAAGTGATCCTTCCTAGTGGCCGCGTTCAGTTTGCGGTCGTCGATGCACATACGCCACCCTGTAACTGTCCGTGTGGGGATAAGCTCGTTTTTTTTGTTGGCAACAACGGTAATGCCTCCTTTCTTGGGTACTACTTGTACTGGACTCACCCATTTGCTATCGGAAATGGGGAAGATGATACCTACATCAAGTAGCTTAAGGATTTCTTTCTTCACGACCTCTTTCATTGCCGGGTTTAACCGTCTTTGAGGTTGGCGTGAAGGTTTGTAATCCTCTTCCATTAGAATTTTATGCATACATAGTGAAGGCTTTATTCCTACTAGATCATCAATAGTATAGCCTAATGCTCTCCTATGTTGCTTCAAAACATGCATAAGTTTCTCTAGTTCAGCATCATTCAAATTCGCATTAACTATGACCGGATATGTGGAATTAGTGCCAAGAAATGCGTACCTTAGATGCGTGGGGAGCGGTTTCAATTCTAATGATGGGGGTACCTTGATTGATGGTGAATCTTGGCCTTCGAGTGTTGTGGGAGAGGTCTCTAGAGGTGGGGGTACTGCATCATTAGAGTCGAGAACAGTTGCGGTGAAGTTTGAAGATTTTAGAAAGTTTCCCTTTGGATCGACCTCCCTTGAAGTAAATCGGTCGATCTGAGACACGATTTTTATTTCTGTTGGAAAAAATCGGATTGCCTCTTCACAAATCGAACGATTTTGTGCTTGTGGGTCGATTTTCTTCACAGTTTCCGGAGTTAACTCTAGCTCTTCAATTCTTGTTCCTAGTTCTTCCTCCACATCATTTAATGCCTTCACATCCTCGTTGCAATCATGTTCCACTCCTTCCTCCATGATGCTCATACTAAGGACCTTTTGAAGAGGGTCTTTCATCAAGATCAAACTTACTACTTCTCTAGACTCTTCTTCATCAAAAATTTCAAAAGCATCGTCTTTCAAGGGTGGCTCCTTGATTAAGGAAGAGAGTATGAATTCTATCTTTTCTTCACCAATATGGAAGGATAGCTGGCCGTTCTTGTAATCTACCATGCATCCGGATGTTGCAAGGAATGGTCTCCCAAGGATGATGGGAACCGGATAATCTACAGGGATGTCAAGAACGACAAAATCTATTGAGATGTAAAACTTACCGAGCTTTACCGGAATGTCTTCTAATATTCCCACCGGCTTAGTGGTGGAACGATCAACCATGTAGAGTATGATCTTCACCGGTCTAGGCTCTCCTAGACCAACTGCCTTGCATAGAGCGAGAGGTATGATACTCACACTCGCTCCAAGATCACAAAGTGCATCATAGGTAGCTTCTCCCAAAGTGATGGGTATGCAAAAAGATCCTGGATCACAGAGCTTGGGTGGCATATTCTCCGTCATAGTCTTGATGAGTTCGGATGACTCCATACTCATCTTGACTTCTCCTATGTCTTCCAATTTCCTCTTGTTAGAGAGGATCTCCTTGAGGAATTTCCCGTAAGCCGGCATACCTAAAATTGCATCCATAAACGGTATGTTAATATGTAGCTTACTCATATGTTCTACAAACTTACCAAAATGTTTATCTAGGCGTGCACGCGCTCTAGATTGAGGGAAAGGTAGAGGTGGTTTGTAAGCGGGAGGAGGAACATAGACTTCTTCCTTCTCCTTTGCCTCTCTTTCTTTTGTGGTGGTATCGACTACTTTGGGTTGAGGATCGGTGGTTGTCTTGCCGCTCCTAGTAGTTATTGCCATAACCCTTCCCTTTGGGTTATCTTCCGTCTTCCCGGGAATTTTCCCTTGATCTCTTGGAACTTCTCCGGCTTTGTTGAATACTTGGTTTTCTAAAGCTTTGTGAGCTTTGTCAACCGAAGTTATATAACTCTCTAGCCCTTGTAGCTTCCCTAGGATCGTCTCTAGCATGGGATCGGGTTTGCTTGATCCGCTTGATTGTCCCTGGCTTGTTAAAGGAGTAGAAGAAGATGGAGGTGTTAGAGCCTTTTCAGCATGAGAGTAAGGATTACCTGGATTTTGCTGATTTGACCTCCAATTGTTGTTATTTGAGTTCCTATTGTTGTTGTTGTTCCAATTGGAGTTTCGGTTGTTATTGTTGTTGTTACTCCAATTGGAATTCCTATTGTCACTCCTTTGATTGTTGTCTCTTCCCATGTAGTTGGCTTCTTGCTCCTTAGTCTTTTGAAGACTTGTTTTGAGTACTTCCCTCAATTCCTAGATGTCATCTTTAGGAGAGAATATTTGTGTTTGAGCAGCTTGGTTCAACTTGGCTCCCGAATCACCTTGATTCCGGCTAATTGAATCCACCTTCCGGTGGGAATACTTTTCAATCACTTGGGCTTGCTTCTCAATGAAGTCCCAAGCATCATCCTCTCTCATGTCCATGAATGTGCCACAAGAGAGAGATTGGAGATTGAATTGTGTCTCCACATCCAATCCTTTGTAGTAGATCTCCAATAATTCCAGCTTGGAAATGCCATGGTGTGGGCAATCCAACAAGAGATCTTGAAACCTTTCCCAAGATTGAAACAAGCTTTCATTAGGTTTCATAGAAAAAGCATTTATTTTACCTCTCAATTCCGCTGTTTTGGATGGCGGAAAGAATTTGGTGAGGAATTCCGAAGACAATTCCTCCCATGTAGCTAGCTTTGCAGCTGGAAGTGTTTGGTACCAAGCTAGAGCCTTGTCCTTCAAAGAAAAGAAGAACGGTTTGATCTTGTAATTGCTTGTAGTAGCCTTCTTCGGCTTCATAGTCTCCATGAGAATCTCAAAATTCTGCAAGTGTTGGTGTGGAGATTCAGTACTTGCTCCGCCATATTGACTTTGGCGAACCATGGTGATGACTTGTGGTGAGAAGCTAAACTCTTGGATGTCTTCAGCTCCGAAATCCACACCTAGACGACGTGGTTACTGAATTGGATTCATTCGTTGCCCCAAAGTTCGGGGTCTATCACCGTCATTAACAGCTCTTACGTTCCTAGTTGGAAGGCGAGGAACAACCCGTGGTTTTGGGGTGTTCCGAATAGGATGAAGTAGTGGATCGATCTCCTCAAGTTCCGGCATGTCCGGATCTATCTCTTCATCATCGGATGAGTCATTTCGAATGGATTTAGTTGGCGTCTTGACTTTCTTCTTCTTCCTGGATTCGTTCAACTCCAACTTCATGTCCAGCATCATGGCTCTTAGTTCATCAATCTGAAATTGATGACTCGTTTCAGCATCTTTTCGTGCCTTCTCACTCAACTGGAGTTGGTGTTGAGCTTCATTCAGTTCAGCCTGGTAGTTTCTCTCATCGTTTTCAGCCATTTTCTTTTCCTTCAACTTTTTCCTCAAAGTTCTCTCCAATTCGGGATCGAAAGGGACTAGATCTTTAGTGGATCTAGTCTTTCGCATATACCTAAAGAACCTGCAAAGATCACTCAAGTAGACAAATCAAATCACAAGAGCAAGAGCTCTCAAGCTAGACAACCGAAAACCGAATTTGGTCTAGACCAATTCCCCGGCAACGGCGCCAAAAACTTGTTCGCTCAAAAGGTGTGTGCGTCAAAGTCTTAAATTTATATCTAGAACTCAAAGCAAAGCGAACCCGCAGTGTACGGATCAGCTGTAGTAAGGTAAGAATTCCAGAGTCGAACTCAGGGATTTGGTGAGAATAATTCCGATTTCAATTATCTAGCGAAAAGTGTGAAAAGCTTTTGTGATCAAATAAGGGTGAAATGATTCCAAGGATTCAAGTATCCGATTTCGGCTTTCGATTCAAGACACTTCTATAGATATAGGACAGAGTTTATATTGCCAAGATTAAATGTTCAAAGGTAGGATTCGTACGGTGAAGTTCCGAAACCTATATGACTAATCTAAAGGTTCTCTCTATAAGGGTTGTTGAGGCTGCAATATAGAAAGATCTAAAGACAAGAATTATGTTCAAACTAACTATCTAAAACTCCAGGATATGACTCTCCAAAGTAAAGATTAGAAAGCACACTTAGAATCTTAATAAAGGATGTTGAGTCTCTTTATTACCTTAATCTTGAAATCTTAATCTATTAAATGTAGAATCAGGTTTGAAGTGTCTGCATACATTCAATTAGAAGGTAAAAAGGTTAATCAAGGTTGGGATTTAGGCAAGGATTAGTTTTGGTTAAAGATTGATTCAATTAAGGTTCGTCAGAGGAATAAATCGGGCTGTTCATAAGAAAATCGGCCGATTTACTCAAGAACAGTCCGATTTTCCTGTTGTCGCAAAACTAAAATCTAAACTCTCAGGGTCCTAATGATTGAATGAGTTCAGTCTATCATCATCTAAGCCTTAATCATCAACTATTCTCCCCAGAATCACAAAGGTTTTATCCAACCATTTTCAAAATCGAATCAAATTAATTATTGAGACAAATATCACAAAGAAACCGAATCTTGAATAAAAATTCCAAAAACCTTCAAATCTGTAAACGATTGTCAAAACAAATCAATGTATCTCTTACGCAACTCAAATTCGTGCTCAAAAACAGCAAGTACTTCAATGAACAAAGAAATCTCACAACTAGAATCAAGATTAACTTCCCGGCAAAGAATACTTCAATCTTCCTCCAAGAATCTTCGAATTCTCTCAAACATGTAAAGATTTCCCGCTGCGGCCTCCTCGTTTTCATTCGTAGGGTTCTCTTCTATAGTTTCTTGCAAATGGGCTGTTTGGCAAAACTCTCTTCTAGCCCAAAAGAATTGGGCTTTGTGTCGTCTTTCCATTTAGCCGAAAAACAGAATAAATCGACCCAGGCGATTTATGCACAAAATCGTTCGAATTCTTGAGGGGAAAATCGTCCGATTTATGTACATATTGGCACGATTTTCTTCAACAGAAAGTGCTCTACTCTTGGCTCGTTTTCTATACTTTTCCTTTGCAATTCTTCAACTCTTTATGACCCCTTTCTGGTTCCTTTAGCTTCCTTAACATCCTTAGATACTCCTTGCTTTGCTTTTGCTTCCAATTTATCTATAATTCATCAAAAACTCGTGTAGACCTCTATTTCCGACAATTAATTGAATAGAACATAAAAGGTACACAATTCATGTCATCAGGCTGCATTTCTACAATAGTATGCCCTCCTTCTCTTGCCTTCTTCTTTCCTTCCTTCGTATTAGAGGTTGTTCATGCTAGTATCATGCCTAGGATGGACCTAGGATAGTCTTGTGATGCCTTGGTGGTTGTGAACCTTAGGAGGCCTTAGAGGCTTGGATGTACCTTATGATGACCTTGAGTAAGTTGACCTTGTAGTATCTCCAAGGCTTTGTTCCTATCATGGTTGTTGAGTTTAGTCTTGTATGAGAGTGGACTGTTGTGGTATCCTTGCTTATGCTTGGTGAGAGTATGCATCTTTGGGTCTAAGAGAGCTATCCTGGCTTAGGTTAAGAGAGTATGGCCTTGATTGATCTTTAAGGATAGAAGTCTATAACTTCTAGTAGGTGTAAGTGGTTGTTGACTATCGTGTCTTGTCTTGAACAGGCGTTGGTTATATTCCTACGGGAAGTGAGATTTGGTTGTTCTTGGTTGATCATTTGGACGAGGTAAGTCTCCGGACTTACTTAGCTCGCTTTTACCTATTAGTTGGATGTGGGACGGTGGTGTGTGCTTTATATCGATTAAACCATAAAACCGGAATAGGATGACTTATATATGGATTATTGGCCCCGAGGGAGACTGAGAGGTTCTCTACGACCAGGTCATACACGGTATACGGGCGGGCTACTTCATCACTCCACATGGTATACGTGAAGCGCGTCGCACCACTCCTGTTGGTTACACGGGGACAGGGGCGAGAGGCATAAGACTTCTCGTGTCACAATCTTATAGATGGAACTAGTAGTGGGATGACTTAAAAAGAAGATAATAACCGGCTTGTGTGTTTGAGCATGATGTATGTTTATGTTTGCTTGCTTGTGTATATGCCTTTACTATCTAGCTAATGCCTAGAACGTGAGCTAACGGTTTTATACCGCTTGTAGATGTCTTGCAGGATAGGGAGGTCGCCGAGTGACTCGGAGGAGTGGGCAACCGGGGGTTCTCGTACATTATTGGATGGGGTTGGTATTGTGGTATGTGTTGTGGACTTACGTTTTGTTGTTATGGATTTACGTTGTTTTGAAGACTCGGCTGGAGTTTCCATTTTGTATCGTTGTTTCTGAATGATTGCATTTTGTATCGTTGTTGTCAGGCTAAGGGTCGGGACCCATTGTGAGGTCTCTGCCCGTAGCGCCCCGAGTCCCGGAATTCGGGGCATTACACAAATCTTCATTGTAGTTTTCAAACCAGTATTAAAAATCTCTCAAACCATGACAGACGATACAAAAATTTCTTCAAAATCATCACATTTTTTCTAAAATCATTCTCTCTCGTATCATTGAAACGGAAAATCTTGTAAGTTTGTTTTCTTTGTAATAGCTTTTAGGTTGGAGTTTATTGTAAGCTACTACTTTTATATATATATATATATATATATATATATATATATATATATATATATATATATCATGTTCTACTGAATACATTTCTTACGGTAAAGAGTAGGAACCTATGACATCCATCAGATTACTAAATGAACGTTCATGATATTGTACCACTGTTGGTGTTCACGGTTGTAAAAGAGTGGATAAAAATCAAAATACACTTTCAATAAATAAGATTTTATTTATGGTAATAATATTACACCAATTAATTATTGTTTAATTTGTTGATGATCATTACTTTATATAAGTTCTAATTTTGTATTTTTTAACGTTATTTTTTTAAATCTCATTATCTATGTATTTTGAAAAGTTATATGAAAGAATTTGACCAAATATGCCTTTTTCTATTTTTATTAGGATTGTGTACCCCTTCAATTTTAGCAATTTCATTAAATTGAAGTTGGAAGTTAAGGGGTTTGATTAGGGTCACATTTACTAAACATATTTATACCATGGACCTAGTTACTAGAAAAATCTCCAATGAAACAATTTGGTTTACTAGTCTTTTTCTAGTTTTGTGTTTAGTAAATGTACCCCTTGAAAGAAGAGTGTGAAGAGTATGAGAATAAATACAAAAAGTTGGAGTATATTTAGTTAATTGAAACATTAAAAAGCCTAGTTACTACTCTAGTTTTTCAAAAAGGCCTAGTTACCAAAATTGTCCAATCTCAAAAAGGCTTACTTAGCTAATTTGACCGAAAAAAATTTTTGAACGTTAGAAAAGAATTGAATGTTAAAAATTTTGGATGAACATTATTTTTTTTAACGATCATTATTTGTATATTTTAACTTTTTTCATAATATATTGAAAGGATTAATAAATTTGGGTCAAATTAGCTAAGTAAGCCTTTTTGAGATTTCTATCTAGTAGCTAGACCCATGGTATAAATATGTTTAGTAAATGTACCCCTAATCAAATCACTTACCTTCCAAATTCAATTTAATAAAAGTGGTAAAAATTGAAGGGTTACACAAAACTAATTGAAATAGAAAATGACCTATTTAGCCAAAATCTTTCATAAATTTAGGATCGTTATTTTTAATGATCATTATATGTATATTCTAACGTCTTGTAAACTATTATTATTGATCGTTAATATATAAACTATACATATCATGATCAAATAACCGACCTTTATTATTAATAATGCTAGTTAAATGGAAATACAATATTCTTATAAAAAAACATTAGTCAAAATTTATCATATAGATAATATAATCTTGAACGTTCATTTGTCTAGATTATGTGGTTGATATAAGTTCCTACTCCATACTATAAATTATGTTCTCATACGATCATATATATACATAATCTGACTCTCATGTAAACAACCTCTATAGTGTACAATGAGAATAAATCTAATCCGTAAGATTAGAGTAATAGATGGTCAAGATTAACCATAATAAATTGTTTCAAAATAAAAGGGCATTTTGGTAACTAGACCTTTTTGAGAAATTAGAGTAGTAACTAAGCTTTTTAATGTTTCAATTAAATAAATATACCCCAATCATTTGTATTTATTCTCAAACTCTACACACTCTTTTCTCAAGGGGTACATTTACTAAACACAAAACTAGAAAAAGCCTAGTATACCAAATTGTTTCAAAATAAAAATAAAACAAATTAGAATTAGACTGTAGGAATTGGCTGCGCGTGAAAACCAAATTTCACCCAATTTGCTCCATTAGTGTATATAAAAAGATTTGTTACCTTATATGGCCCTAGAATCTCTCATTCAAATCTTCTATTATCGTTCAATAACCGATTATTTGTGAAACGACTCCAATGGCGAGCAAGGGCGATTCAACGATGATTATGGTTTCTATCGTTCGTCCAATGAAGGCACCACTGTTGTCTCCAAACCAGATTTGGCCTCGCGCCGGTTTTCTTCGCATATCCGGACTTGAACTCGCCATGGCTCTCTCTCGAATGCCTCAAGTGCCCTTCCAACATTCCTTCAGTCTCGTACATCGCAACTCAACCGTCTATGAGACCAATTTCGTCTAGCTCACCATCAATTTCGCTCGAGACTATTCAAAAGTCTCGTTTTCCTTCATCCTCGTAGTCTCGTGTCGATATTACATCATTACCATCAACAATCTTGTTGTACGACTCCAAATTTGTCATCATTGCAGACCAACCGGAATCCATGGTTGTCCCCATCCTCAACAGTACAAGATAAGCATATGCTATTGGATTTGTATTCACTGTTTATTGAGTTTTTATCCGTTGATGTATGTTAATGTATTTTGCAAAATGAGAAGAACATTGATTTTGCTTAGATTAAGATTCAATATGTTTTTGTGGTGCTTGAAACCTTCTTTGATCTGATGAACAAAATTTGTTATTCCATTGTCATATACATGAATTATTATACAATAGTTTTTATTCGACACTAAATGCTGTAAATATTCGGTGGTTATATGTCTTTTATCCGGCGATTTGTGGTGGTTTGTCCGTGTATGTGCGACAAGTTATTGGAAACAATTGAATAACTAAATTTTGCAACGAATATATTATATCATATGTACGAATATATTCAGTAACACTAACGAATATTTAATAGTACACTAACGAATATTTTAAGTAACATTGACGAATATCTTCGTATACGTATATGTTCGTGAATTGTCCGAAGATTGAAACATTGGTCTCTTCAGATTATGAACGAATATTTTTTACTATATAAATAAATAGTTTATGTACCATTGACTATTAATTTCAGTTATCAATAATCGACTAAAATTTGTTGGACATGAACGAATAATATCGGTATCATGAATGAATTCTTAATAGTATATTGACGAATATTTTCATGAACATAGACGAATACTTTTGTACAATATAAACTAGAAGAATGGAGATGATAATTGAATTGATTTAGAAATATTGTTGATATCAACTATAATGAATGATGAATTAAGAAATGAAAAAAAGTCAATATGAATTCACGTTGAAAACCAGATTTGAATGTAAATGTGGAGATTAGGATAATAACAATTAGGGAGAGAATCTCTAACTGCCATATTTGACTATAATTACTATGGAGAGTGTAATGCACCCTCTTTAATTGGAGAGTGGAGTAAAATATTCCCTAAAATTTGGTTTAATTAAGACTATTAGATCAAAGCAATTATATGGTTAATGTGTGTTCTCATTGAACAATATAAGGCATGTTTACATGTAAGTCAAACTCTCACTATATATATATATATATAGGAATAGGATCGAGTAAGAACGAGTATTACAGTAAGAAATGAGAACAGATCTAGACCGCACAATTTAATTCATTCAACGGATATGATATGTTAGTATATTAAGGAAGTAATTAATTATATAATCTACATTTCCATAGTTTACGTTATACGCCTACTTTCTTAATTTATCTATCGTTACAATTTATTACCTAATTTTCCTAAAAATCATCAAAATAGTTTTCGCAGAAGTAGTTGACTGAACGATTCGTGATATTTAACTATTGAAGTCATTGGATTGTTTTTTTTAACTTAACGTGCAAGTATTGTATTTTCCACTAAAATGTGCACTAGGACAATTAACCATTAATGAAACTGTGCAAATTATACTCATGCAAATGTTTATATTTTTAATTAAGTTAAATGTGCAATATTAAAGCGTGCACTGAAACTTGCTAGGCTAACTAATACGTGCACTAAAACGTGGAATAAAATGTGCTACCTTAGCCTAGACGTGCACATTAACTGTATGCACTAAAAATACAAGTTAAAAGTGTTAATCCAAGTTTAAATTTAGTGTAGTTACACTTATAAACACGATTAGAATGCACAAGTGATTTTAGTATATGCACAGTACACTAATTGTACATGCACTATCGCACTAATCGTGCACTAGTATACTAAGCACACACGTTTATAATGTTTTCTGTAGACTAATCGTGAACAAGCACATTTTAGTGCACATTTAACTTTAGTGCAATTTATAAATTGAATATAAGATGTATGATGTGCACATTTGACTTTAGTATAATGTTTAAGACTTTCACTAACACATAAGACTATGTCAGGTTAGGCTAAATTACACGTATAAACACATTAACACAATTAGATTGCACGAGTGACTTCGTCAGCAAACAACGAAGTTTATCAGACGAGGAAAATAATTAATCGTTCAACATATCATATTATTTTGTTTCCATATAAGCAATATATTGTATCTAGGGGTGAGCAAAAGAATCCGATCCGATCAATCCGATCCGACTATCCGATGATCCGACATAAAAAAGGTCCGATCCGAAAAGATCCGACAAATTGTTGACTAAATCCGATCCGATCCGGGCCATTTTTCCGGATACTCGGATCGGATATGGAATGAATTTTTTTTTTGTCGGATATCCGAGTATATTGAAGGTATATTATATATTTTAAGATATATCCGAGTATATTGGGTAGCATGTGCAAAGTATGTTTTTATTTTAATTTCATACAATATTAAGGGTAAAAATGGGATTTTACACACAAAAAATAGAAGACTAAAACCCTAGTTTCCTCCTTTCAATTCGTTTCTCTTCTGCGGCGCTACGAGCCTACGTTCTTCGTTCTCCTTTCCTCTTCAATTCTCTCATTTCACTTCTGCTGCATAATGTTCTTCCTTCCTCTTCATTTCTTGCGTTTCTCTTGTGCGGTGCTTGGTGCTACGCTCTCGGTTCTTCATTCTCCCTTCCTCTTCGTTTTCTCTCGTTTCTCTTCTGTTGCACAACACAGAATTGACGATTGTTTCTTCACTCAACTTCAACCATGGTGATTGTCTAATTTCTTATGCACTTAGATTCTTTCAATGTTGTTCTCGATTACTCGTCTTTGATGCTCGCATTTTTCTCCCTTTTTTTTCGTTCAACATCTTCACTCAGCTTCTCGATTTTCTTCAGTGAACATTACACAACTTCTCGACTACTCGACTTCTTCACTGAACATTACTCATCGTCTACCAATATCCGACAGTTTAACAAAATCTAATCGAGTTTCGGATACATCGGATACCCGGATCGGATATCCGATCCGATCCGAGTCCGAAGCTTCGGATATCCGGCCATGTTCGGATCGGACTCGGATAGTGATTTTAGGAATTTTCTGGATCGGATATCCGGATGTACGGATCGGATCGGATATCCGACTTTGCTCAGCCCTAATTGTATCCGAATATATAAAGTTACCAAAATTACGATTGATGTAACAAAATTAATTTGAACAATATTCTTATATATTCAATTGATCTAAGAAGTTCATGTTTTAATCGGACTATACTTATGCGTTCTTATTTCTTACTCTAACACATGTTCTCACTGGAACCTAACCCTATATATATATATATATGGAGTATAGGTCCTATGAGAACAGGGTTATCGTGTAATCATGAGAACAGATTCGTAATTATTATTAGTTTTATTACGAAGGTGTCATATCGTTTAATTTCGTAGTTAGTTTTGGATTCCTAATTATTATTATTAGTAGTTATTATTAATTATGATATCTACTCTAAATCTCAACCCTTAATACTCATCATCCAACGGTGTACGATTGTTCTCATGTATACACGTTAGGGGTGTTCTCATGGGAACCACATCCTATATATAAATATATATAGGTAAATGTTCAGGTACGGCCCTTATATTGCGGTACGGTCGTACGGCCGACCGTACGGGCGACACGTGTCCCGAAAAAAAAAAAAAAATTTTATCTTTTCTGAAACGATTTTTTTTTTCGGAAACTAATGAAAATTTATTTGAACTACCATGTTATAATTTATGCACTATTCTCCTATAAACTTTGAACTATTCCCATATAATCCATTGTAATACCCCAAATTCTGAGAACTCAGGGAGCTACTGGTTAGGACCTCACAATGGGTCCCGACCTTGGTTTAACAACAACTTCACTAAGATCTTACAACAAGGCACAAATGTAATTAAAAACAATTTCCAAAATATAATATTTTTACTAGTATGAAAGTACACATGTGACAGCCTTACAAACATATATAAAGATACATAACATGCATGACGTATGGAAGACTCCCCCGTCCCCATCTAATGAGTACGTGGACCCGGCTGACCATCCGTTCCGGATCACTCTGCAACTGTCTATCTCTACAAATCTACAACCCGGATAAACCGTTAGCTAACAATCCAAATATAAGTAGAATAACAATAGCACAAACACACGTAGAAACAAAATAAACAAACATCATGCTGGCACTCAACCGTTTATTATCTATTAATTAGGTGATTCATCTTATTCAATTTTACAGTTGTGGCACGAGAATCTTAAGAGTTCTCGCCTCCGTTCCTTATCCAACTGGGTGTAGGTCTAGCTGACCTCCGCCGGTAGCATCACTACAAACCGAGTATGGACTAGTCCCTAAAGAAACCCTCAGCGCTCGCAAGCTAACTGAGCAGAATGCCACCGCCCGTTACTCTTAGGCCAAGTATAGGTCGGTATATATTTATCACAATCTATAACTCTAACATCTCAATCACACACCACTATCATCATTCATGCTCATATTTAGAAGTCAGCTAAGTAAGCTCAAAGGACTTACCTGAATTCAAACATAATCTCGCTATCTCGACTCGGTCTGTAACCGCAGGAACTCAACCGCCTGTTATAAAAGGCAAGTGGATCAATAATATATCCCACTTAATTAGAAGTCTCTAACTTCTAAGATATTTAACTCTATCATCAGCTAAATTACCAAAATACCCTTATACGGATAAATGACTGTTTTACCCCTGGTCCCGAAACTTTATAAAATTCCATAACAAAGTTCCAAACTATTCTTTGGAACTCAAAACCACACTCAAACTCTCAAAGGAAAGTTTGCTAAAGATTTAGAAGAGTTAACTACATTCTTGACTTTCATAAAAAGTCGTCAAGGTCCGACTTTGGCTTAAGATATGAGAACCGAATAAAAATATAAAAAGTCTAACAAAAATCTCTAAGTCTTTTATGCTATGCACTCTATCCATAGTAGTCAGAATTTTCCGAAAATACCTAATAATCACTTCTACACAAATTCTCAAAGTCGGTTCCAAAACCAGAAATTTATACTTAGCCAATTTCTGAGTTCTTTCTCAAACAGCTCAACTAGCCTACTTTGAGCTCCTATGGATCCAGATCCGACCGTTGGATCGGTCTCAACTTTTGATAAGTTGAACTATGTATGACACTCTATAACATACTAAAAACGGAACGGTGGATTATGTTTCTAAGGTATCCAAACCTAAGCTCAAATATGACTGCACAACCCAGAAAATTCCAGCACTTAACAATTTCAGCAACATCCAGAAACTGTTTAAGGTCTCAACTTCAAAAATTCATAACTCCTAAACTACTAGCTGGATCAATCCCAAATTTTAATATGTTCCACCACAATATGCCAACTGTATCATATCCAAAATGCAAGTCAAACAGAGATCAAACTCTTATTCAAAACTATCTCTCAAAACAGCATCACATGCTGTTTTTCCCAATACTCAGCACAATTATAAAAACTGTGGGAGGAGTCAACTTTGAGACACCATAACTCTCAAACCGTAGCATCGATTCCTCTAAAATTTTAGTATGATCTACTATGCTATATCAACTATAACTTGTCAGAATTTCAAGTCTAACAGAAGTCAATAACCCCTCCAAATTTATTCCACAAAACTGCATCTCAAGCAAAATTCCTCAAACTCAGCACACTAAAAAAAAACTGCATGAATAGCCAACTTCGGGATACTATAACTCTCACACCGTAACTCCGATTGTTCCCATATTTTAGTATGACGTACTATGCAATACCGACTATGACATATCCGAAAATTAGCCAAAAAGAAGAAATCTAACTTACCCAAATCTGGACCCGAAGTTGACTGCTTGTCACTTCCGAAAAATTCAGAAAACGCCTCAGCTCTTCAAGCACTCTCTAGGGCTGTTGTGAACTGTTCAAGATCCCAACGGGATTCTAATCAGCACATATATATAGAGAGGGTATAGGAGGAAGAGGGTCGAGGTCCTTACCTGACTAGACGGACTCAACAAGCTCGTGTGTAGACTGAAGAAGGCGGATCGAGATCCCTATCACTTGGACACA
Source organism: Fagopyrum homotropicum (assembly GCA_033239125.1). NCBI lineage: Eukaryota > Viridiplantae > Streptophyta > Magnoliopsida > Caryophyllales > Polygonaceae > Fagopyrum > Fagopyrum homotropicum. Next base: position 35,660,229 of record BSWB01000004.1, read on the forward strand.
CCAGCAGGGAAGCAGACCCGCGCCAGCAGACCCTTCTCACCGCCCTACGGATCTGAACTGTCGCCCATGTGGACTTGCGCACTAGTGGCTCGTACCTGCCACCCTTGTGGTCGAAGAATCAAAGATGTCGCGACCTCCTTGCTGCGAGGCCATAGACGCAGGTTGTTTACACCAACCTTGGCTGCTCACTCCGACTTGCTGGCTCGAGGAGGGTCTGCGCTGGGCTGCTGGCTCGCCGACAGAGAGACGCCAAGGCTCCGCCGCTGGCCTGTGTGAGAAGGCGAGGAAAAGGTGGTGCTGCGTTCGGGAGGACAGTAGCAGCACTGCTGGTGTCGACTGAGAGGAGAGGAGGGGCGCTACTGTCCGGTCGAAGACGGTTGCTGCTCGCCGGCGTCACCGATCTTGTTGCGTGAAGGCCATGGGTTCGATGGAGGGGAAGAGAGAGGAGAGCGGCCGCCAGCGTGAAGGAGGTAGAAGCAGGCGTACGTGAGTAGTTAGGGTAACAAAGTGGAGCTTCCCTGATGGGCCCAGCTGGCTCATTGCAATGGCCCAAATGACGAGTCTTTATGGGCCTGGATGGCCTATTTTAACGGATACAACTCCTTTGACGGATAATAAAAGGTAGATCGGTTTTCGCTTATTTTATGTAAGTAGAGACATCGCATCAAATAATAAAACTTTTGAAGAACTCGGTGTCACATAAATTGACAAGCATGACGGAAAAGTCCGAACCTGTCAAATTCCGGTTTGTCTCGGAATATCCGGAAATTAAATTTCCGGACGTTACATCATTTCCCCCTAAAAATAAGTTTCGTCCCGAAACTTAAAAGAAGTCAACATGAAGTCGGAATTCATACTAAGGAATTAAAGCGCCGGAAAAGTCAAACGGTCGAGTTATGATTTGTTTCTGAAATAGCCGGAAGAAAATTTTCCGGGTATTACATTAATCCCCCCTTAAAATAAGTTTCGCCCCGAAACTTAATATACGTTAATCGTAAGGTCGACCTCCAAGGAACAACAAAGTTACAAACCTAGTGTACCTAATTACTACCCCAAAAGTTTCGTCGTTTCAACATCTAAGTACCTTGCAATCAAAGGTCACCAAAAAAAACACACATCCCGACTAAGTACTCAAGCATGAAATAAACAAGTAGTCAAACAATATCACACCGATACATGTTTAAGCCTTAACTCGTCGCTCTCGGGGTTATAACTATTTTTGCCTAGGTTTCTGAAAGGTTACGTCTCATACTATCCACAATATTTCAAGTAGCTTCGTCGGCTTTTCATAACACCACTGACTCCGAAATCTTTTCATGTACTTACATCACAAGCGCTTGTTACCTCGTTCTAGGGTGGTTATCGGATATCTCACCGGTTTTATTCGTCCCAACTATCCGATCCTCTATTTTGAGGACCTAACTCGTGTCTAGTAGGTATTCCCTCTAACTAAATCCGTGGACAATGTGGTTTCTCTCCTCAATAGGGTGAGGAATACTAGTCCATTAATCACTTTCAACTCCGCTTGCAAGGTCTCACAAGGTTGTCTTACATAACTCACCTCTAGATCTTTTGATGACCTTCTTGAGGTAATTTATTCCAATTCTTTTCTTTCTGATCTTCTGAAGGGTTCCGAGTATCCTGTAATAGCTAGGATTTTCGAATTCTAATTAATGTTGATTAACTTAATCGTTGATAGTAATTGACATATAACTCGCGAATATTTCGCAAGTGATGAGTAAGAGTCCCACAGTTATGTTCCCGGCGTAATTTTGGACGTTTGGGGAAATTTTTACTTTTTCCCCCGGATAATTATTTTTACCCTCCGGTGTTATTTGGAGCATTTGGGAGCTCCAATTAATAAAAATACAGTTGAGAGAAATGATCAGGACATCGGATATGTCCTAGATATGAAATAACATGGAGAGGCAAAACAGCAAAAAGAGTCGCTATTTCGTTTCTTAACGGCAAAGAAAGGTGGGTTAGGAATGCCCATTTTACAAGATAGTTATGAATTAATTATCCCGATAATATTCCGCATTTTATATTCCAGTTTCATCAAGTTTGGAGATCGGAAAATATATCACCGCGTTTCAAGTAATTATATATATATATATATATATATATATATATATATATATATATATATATATATATATATATATATATATATATGTTAAGATAAAGACAAGTTGAAGGCGGCTGCATGTGCTCCCTCTGCAAATTCAATATATATATATATATATATATATATATATATATATATATATATATATATATATATATATATATATATATATATATATATATATATATATATATATATATATATATATGTATATATAAAAGGTGAGTGACGGCTGATGATAATCTTCATCAATTCTCAATTGTGATTTGCACCTGCAAATTTACAATCACTATCTTCTTCATTTCACATTTCGCTCTTTTTCAATCAGAGAAGAACCGAAAAGAAGGGAACACGCACTAACCTATATACGCTTGATCTCATATCATTCGTTTTCGGTCCAAATTCAAATCCGTTTGTACCAGCGAGTCCCTTATCTTGTTCTCTTCAACGTGGTACAAATTTATTTCCCGTTTGCTAGCTTTTTGGTTAAGTCTCCGTTTATCGTTATCGGAACACCGACGGACCACCGCAAGTCATCAAACATAAGGTTTTATACCGCGCTCTTACTCCGCGTACCGCCAGGAGTCCGTATCTTCTTCCGGTTCGTATATCGGGTTAGTAACGAATAAGTTATGAATTTATTCGTTTTCCGTATTGCGGGTTAGTATAAATTGACCTTGAGTTGGTTAAAATGGATAATTGGAATTTCCATTATGCTCGTTACATTATTCTGGTAGTTATGGGATTTTAGTTGGTGATGATATCATGAGTTGAATTTATGCCCTGATGTGGCTTTTAGGTTTAGCATGTTATTCGAGGTTATAGGATGTATATGATCCCTATGGATCCCTTTGGGTCTAGGTGTGACCCTTTGTTTGATAAGAGATGTGACATCTCTTTATGCCTTGTCTATAGGTTGTGTTGTTCCTCCAGTGTTGAGGTGATCCAGTTGTGGTTGAGCTTTATACGAGGTTGAGGTAAGTCCGTAGGAATTACTTAGCTACCATCCCTATATTGGGTGTTTGCATGAGTGGTGTGTGCTTTATATGTTTGCTATGATATCATGAGTTGTCGTTTTTATCGACCTATGTTCTATTGACTGCCCCACTGCGTGGCTGTGATAGCCTTTCCCTTTCATCCCGCCGTGGAGTCTAGGAGGTTCTCTGATGTCAGGCCAGACTGGTTTACAGGAAGGGCGCAATCCATTCCCATAGGGTACACGGATTGTGTGACCGATACTCGTACAGCTGGACATTGTACTCAGAGGCGGGAATGTATTGGTCCTCGTGTCACATACTTTCATCTATCTATATATATACGGTTTTTGAGTGAATGGTTATTATATAAAGATAATAAATGGGTAAATGTGTGATAGCATGCTGATGTGTTTATCTTTCATGATTGTGCTTGTGCTTATGCATTACCTCATATATGTATGGTTAGCTAACGGTTTCATACCGTGTTGTAGATGTTTACAGGTTAGGCGCTACTGGGTGATCTGGCAGGGTGACAGGCCGAGGACTCTCGTACATTAGGTGGTTGGTTTGGGGTTGTTGTGTTTCCCCTCCTGCGTGAGGATGATCTTTTGTACCTCCTATGTGAGGATGTCGTTTTATATACTCGGCTATGTTGTTTTTTTTCTTTGGGTCGTACAGTTTATACTGTTTTATGTATTTGTTTTATATTTGTCAGTGCCATGTTGTAAGGTCCAGTGAACTTGTTATCAGGCTAGGGTCAAGATCCATTGTGAGATCCTAGCCCAATGTGACATCCCGAGTCCCGCGGATTCGGGGTGTTACATATCCGATCTAAGATATCCCCCCTTATACACCTATCGGTACTTTACTAAGTGTTTAAGGCTAGTTGTATCATAACTCACTTAGTCTTATTTCATAATATGACTCCGTCATATGGTTCCTCCATTAAAGAACCGTCATCTGCTCATTTTTAGTCTTAAACTTGATATAACTTAACAACCAAAACCCGGTGGTCAATCTTTGTATTCTATCGGCGTCATCATATCATTTTATAGATCTCTAGTTCGACTCAAGCTTCTTACGCAGTATCAAGATTTTAGGTGATATGGAATGTATTCGCGATGACAACCCTAGGCACAAGGTAATCTTACCTCCCCCTCGTTTGATCATAATTACTCGATAACTGCTAACACACCATCAACATTCCACTCTTATATCCCTCACGTCTATCAGACCGATAATATTTCTCTGACATGCAACGCAACTCGGATCTGTTCTGATACAAAATTCTTCTTATACTCTACTCTTGAGATTATGTTTTCTATATGTACGAGTACTGGTCTGTAAGTACACTCCCGTAGCTTCCTTTTCTTATCTATCTTTCGATTCAACTTGATAGTTACTCCCTTGAGCTTGTTAGTGCAGGCCCTACACAATACCTTTATTACATTGTTACTTCCTTTTTCATTCCATCAATAAACTCATTCTAAAGTACCCTGCTAGGTATTAAGTTCCAAATTTACTTGTCTGCCGACATGTGACGAAGTTGTCATGTTTCATTGGGATCTATAATAGGGTATCAATATCTTTCCATAACCTCTACATGCAGGTGCCTTCCAGACTACCTTGATGGTGGTACAATTCTTCAACAAAATTTATAATCACTCCGCATAGCTCCTCTCATGTTTGTTCTCATCAAAACGCATTTCACCAACTACCATCATCTTAAACTCGACACGTCGTTTTTCTGTACCATTAAGCTTCTTGCTCTGTGGTTTAGGACCCACCACACTTCCGCTGCGCTACTCTGATAATTCTGTTGTCACTCATTAATCATAAGGACAGTTTCTGTGAGTCCAAAGTGATTGACCCCAAACTCTTTCTCCTAATTACACTATTAGTTCTATCCGGATGGAGTACCCAATATCTTCCTTACTCGCCTTCCTGTAAGCAACCTTTAACAAGATTCTCTCTATTCCATTAGCTGGTATAAGAAGATCGTCATTGACTACGTGAGGAAACTCCCCAGGGCTTTGGTAAAGTTCCTTCGTAAATCCTCACTCACGGATACCTCTTCCTATCTGTACATAACTCGTCAATCCTAAACAACACTTACACGTTCTCAAATATTGTCTTTCAGTCTATAGTTGACTTACCCCAACATCCCGGACTTACTCTTTGCATACCTCTATTGGCATTAAATTTCTTGTGAGCACGACTTACTCGGTTACTCTTTTTACACTTCTTTAGCTCGAGTTCAACCGTGTCATTCATCTAGCGTAAATAGTTCCTTCAAGTATTCCATGATAGCTCGTAACCATGTCCTTACTGTTCCTATGACCTTAATTATCCTTCATTTACCGTTTTCTTGTATGGACCGCGGTTGTTTATGAATTAAGACCTGTTATAATTGAGAGGTTACCGTGGACCATTGAGTCCACCACACTATTCTCATATACACATGTTCCTTAATCGGCGTTGTTTGTAATACCTCCTTCAAAGAAACTTTGTTGACTATGCGACAGGCTCCTATCCTTTTGATATTGGCGTTGTGATTTCTTTCAAAATTCTTATATCTTCGAAGAAGACAAAAATCTCCATGCTTGTGAAGTCTACTACCTTTCGCTCTTGTACTAAATTGTAAGTCCCCATTCCATGTTAATTGTGATCTGTCAAATTTTTCTTAACTAGTAGGTAGACAGTTGCTGACAACAATTCTCATTACCCTTAATGATTAAGGAGTTAAATCCGACCATCAGAATCTTCTTCTTAACTTTAATTAGAGTTACTAACTTGAACTCGTCTCATGTTACTATTAAGGGTATTAGTACTTGTATCAATTTAACTTCATCATTATCGTCGTCGATCTCTTGTAGAGATCCTCCATATCTCAATCAAATACTTTTATAAATACTTTGTAATTATCTACCAACCAGTCATCCATAGTCACCACACATGTGAAGTTTCAGTTGTTACTAGTTAGTCTGTAGTTGATCTTCCACAAGAGTATAGACTTACTTTTCTTCTATTCCTTTTGAAGTTTGATACACTTGGTGCACATCTATCTCCTCATGTTTCTTTGTTAATACCCCTTTAGTTCCTTGCACAGTCTGTACTTCTCTTGTTCTCTTATGAGATGTCCTAGCATTCCTCTGTCGTCAATGAGTTTATCAAGGTTTCCACAATAACTTGTAAGCGTGTCTTCACAATTATTCTTACTTGGTTCATCATCTGTTTGCGGTTATCTAATATGACTGTAACTGTTGGTAACTCAGATCTTTAGGTGAATGAGAAGTTATTGTGGACTCCTTAGTCCACCAGAATCACTTTCTAACATTCCTCCCTTTATCTGGTGTTGTGTTGTAATGCCACTTTTATAGAATTCTTTTGTCTAAATTTCAGACTTCTACTGTATTTGATACTTACGTCAGGATTTCTTAGAAATTCTTGCATCTCTAAGTAAGTCAAACCGTCTCTATGATGATGAAATTTATTTCACGTCTTTAAACTCATTTGTCAATGGTTGTCTTTGTACTCCTTTAATTCTTTGCCTCGGATCAGTACCTTATCTTCTTTGTACTCTCATGCCCATGCTTGCATGTGGCGGCGTCTGCCTTGATTGTAATATCTTTTATTCTGCAAATCTTGGTTGTACTCTGTTCTGTATGATTCTTGTTCCCTTATCGTTATCTCTAATCCGATCTCTTGTCGTCTCTTGCGTGATTCTTCTAATTCATCTCTTGGCTTCATACGACCCAGTCTCTTGCATGACTTCCCATTCCTTCTATCTGAGTTGACTCGGGAATTTCTTTCTCATCACGTTGAACTTGTGGTGAAAATTATCTCAACATCTTTACTTCTTTGACATACATTCTTCGGGTGATTTATAGGGTCATCAGGACGTCCACCGGAGTATCATACTAAATCCTAGGTCTGAATCCATTGTCTCGTGTTGAAAATTCTTCAAGTCCGCTACAGATTTATCATGAGGCGATAATCGCTTCATGACATCACAACTAAAGGATCTAAAATATCCTTTACGATACTAACATGCTACACATATACATATGTATAATCATACATTAAAATATATCGATATAACTCTATATACTAACACCTATCATTCCAAGTTGCAGAGATCCACGGAGAATGATGGTGGTCCGACGTACTACTAACCCAACAACCCGACTATGCACGTGTGTAAAAACAGAAAACAGTTTTGAAAATCTTATACCCCTTTTTGGGTTCTGATTATTTTATACATTCGGTCTTTTAGAAGATTTCAAGTGCCATTGTTGTCAACCCAGAGCTCTGATACCATGTTGTAACACCCCAAATTCTGAGAACTCAGGGAGCTACTGGTTAGGACCTCACAATGGGTCCCGACCTTGGTTTAACAACAACTTCACTAAGATCTTACAACAAGGCACAAATGTAATTAAAAACAATTTCCAAAATATAATATTTTTACTGGTATGAAAGTACACATGTGACAGCCTTACAAACATATATAAAGATACATAACATGCATGACGTATGGAAGACTCCCCCGTCCCCATCTAATGAGTACGTGGACCCGGCTGACCATCCGTTCCGGATCACTCTGCAACTGTCTATCTCTACAAATCTACAACCCGGATAAACCGTTAGCTAACAATCCAAATATAAGTAGAATAACAACAGCACAAACACACGTAGAAACAAAATAAACAAACATCATGCTGGCACTCAACCGTTTATTATCTATTAATTAGGTGATTCATCTTATTCAATTTTACAGTTGTGGCACGAGAATCTTAAGAGTTCTCGCCTCCGTTCCTTATCCAACTGGGTGTAGGTCTAGCTGACCTCCGCCGGTAGCATCACTACAAACCGAGTATGGACTAGTCCCTAAAGAAACCCCCAGCGCTCGCAAGCTAACTGAGCAGAATGCCACCGCCCGTTACTCTTAGGCCAAGTATAGGTCGGTAAATATTTATCACAATCTATAACTCTAACATCTCAATCACACACCACTATCATCATTCATGCTCATATTTAGAAGTCAGCTAAGTAAGCCCAAAGGACTTACCTGAATTCAAACATAATCTCGCTATCTCGACTCGGTCTGTAACCGCAGGAACTCAACCGCCTGTTATAAAAGGCAAGTGGATCAATAATATATCCCACTTAATTAGAAGTCTCTAACTTCTAAGATATTTAACTCTATCATCAGCTAAATTACCAAAATACCCTTATACGGATAAATGATTGTTTTACCCCTGGTCCCGAAACTTTATAAAATTCCATAAAAAAGTTCCAAACTATTCTTTGGAACTCAAAACCACACTCAAACTCTCAAAGGAAAGTTTGCTAAAGATTTAGAAGAGTTAACTACATTCTTGACTTTCAAAAAAAGTCGTCAAGGTCCGACTTTGGCTTAAGATATGAGAACCGAATAAAAATATAAAAAGTCTAACAAAAATCTCTAAGTCTTTTATGCTATGCACTCTATCCATAGTAGTCAGAATTTTCCGAAAATACCTAATAATCACTTCTACACAAATTCTCAAAGTCGGTTCCAAAACCAGAAATTTATACTTAGCCAATTTCTGAGTTCTTTCTCAAACAGCTCAACTAGCCTACTTTGAGCTCCTATGGATCCAGATCCGACCGTTGGATCGGTCTCAACTTTTGATAAGTTGAACTATGTATGACACTCTATAACATACTAAAAACTGAACGGTGGATTATGTTTCTAAGGTATCCAAACCTAAGCTCAAACATGACTGCACAACCCAGAAAATTCCAGCACTTAACAATTTCAGCAACATCCAGAAACTGTTTAAGGTCTCAACTTCAAAAATTCATAACTCCTAAACTACTAGCTGGATCAATCCCAAATTTTAATATGTTCCACCACAATATGCCAACTATATCATATCCAAAATGCAAGTCAAACAGAGATCAAACTCTTATTCAAAACTATCTCTCAAAACAGCATCACATGCTGTTTTTCCCAATACTCAGCGCAATTATAAAAACTGTGGGAGGAGTCAACTTTGAGACACCATAACTCTCAAACCGTAGCATCGATTCCTCTAAAATTTTAGTATGATCTACTATGCTATATCAACTATAACTTGTCAGAATTTCAAGTCTAACAGAAGTCAATAACCACTCCAAATTTATTCCACAAAACTGCATCTCAAGCAAAATTCCTCAAACTCAGCACACTAAAAAAAACTGCATGAATAGCCAACTTCGGGATACTATAACTCTCACACCGTAACTCTGATTGTTCCCAAATTTTAGTATGACGTACTATGCAATACCGACTATGACATATCCGAAAATTAGCCAAAAACAAGAAATCTAACTTACCCAAATCTGGACCCGAAGTTGACTGCTTGTCACTTCCGAAAAATTCAGAAAACGCCTCAGCTCTTCAAGCACTCTCTAGGGCTGTTGTGAATTGTTCAAGATCCCAACGGGATTCTAATCAGCACATATATATAGAGAGGGTATAGGAGGAAGAGGGTCGAGGTCCTTACCCGACTAGACGGACTCAACAAGCTCGTGTGTAGACTGAAGAAGGCGGATCGAGATCCCTATCACTTGGATGCACCAGCAGGGAAGCAGACCCGCGCCAGCAGACCCTTCTCACCGCCCTACGGATCTGAACTGTCGCCCATGTGGACTTGCGCACCAGTGGCTCGTACCTGCCACCCTTGTGGTCGAAGAATCAAAGATGTCGCGACCTCCTTGCTGCGAGGCCATAGACGCAGGTTGTTTACACCAACCTTGGCTGCTCACTCCGACTTGCTGGCTCGAGGAGGGTCTGCGCTGGGCTGTTGGCTCGCCGACAGAGATTGGTGATCAAAAATTCCTTCAAACTCCCAAAAAATCTTCCTAACTGCAACTTCTTCAATGATCCAAAGATTGGTGATCAAAAAGATGGTTGAATTGTGGAAAATTCAACCCTTTATATAGGAGAATTATCTTCCAAAGATAATAATATCTTAAAGAGATAATTTCCTATAAAAATATATTATATCTTTAAAATAAATCTCTCAAATATATGATCTTCCTTCCAGAAATCCAGCCCAAAAATATAAGATATCTTCCTTCCAAAAATAAAAGATCTCAGCCAAAAGATATGATCTCGCCGCGCCAGGGTGTTCGCCTCGGTCGGGACGCTCCTCAAGATCACCTCGGTCGAGGTGATACTATAGCTGACCGAGGTGAATCTCAACTGAATGTGAAATCTCTCAAATCTGGTCCAAAGTAAATCTTCTTTATTAATTCCTTGCTTCCTGAGTTCTCTTTAAGCTCCAAAATGTAGCTCCTATGACTCCTTTGCTCCTTAGCTCTATTTCGATCCAAAATGTGCCATTTTACCTACGATTACAACGAAACTTGGTGTAGACCTCGATTCCCGTAAAGGTAGATGAAACGACAATATAATCACCTAATATACATCCATACATGCAGTTTATTGAAGATAAAACGTCTAAACAAGTCTCAAAATATAGACTATAATACATGCTATCATGGACCCGCACCCCTTTTCCTTACCCTTACAATCAAAACATATGGGGATGGATCCGCTCGCTCAAACCTAAGAAACATGACCTCATAACGCACATCCGTATCCCTTCCATTTCTAGCTTTGTCTACTTTGTTTGGAAAGTTTGGAATGATCTCATCTACAACAACACTCTCACCCATCCCTCCGCCTGTGCGCTGTCCGCCATCAATGCTACTAAAACCTTTGCCACTAGCAGCTGGAAAGATCGCTCCTCCAACTCCATTATATGGGGCAACATTCTTGGCATCCACTTTATTTAATTCTGCTATGTAATCTGTATTTCTTTGGTCTAGTAGACCACCCCCTCTTGTAAATGTTCTCTAGTTACTAATATTACAATTTTTCAAAAAAAAAAAAACCCTTCTTGTTCTCACGAAAAGTGGTTTATATAATCTAATCAAATAAGATGAAGTAAATGGTCAAAAGGTTCCACCCTCCAAAACCATTTAATGAACTTCCCTTCCCACATGCTGTATTCATTGTCTTCCAAACGTTGTGTTTTGTGTCCAATAACTTATTATTGAGCTTCAAATAACACATTCTAAATGCTAATAACCATTTAATGATATTATTACCTTCATCAAATTTGCGATGAGCTAGAGAGGCTTAATGCAACCAGCTTTCAAGAAGAACTGTTTCATGAGCTAAGTAGGGTTTTTATTCCCTTTTTTTGTTTATTGCTGCAGTTTACTATGCAATACTTGTACAATTTCAGACCACTCATTTCAGTACCTTAACCTAATATTATAAGATTAATATCACATTTAAAGAAATATATTGTAATAAATAATGTTTACTGAAGCAAAGAAGAATATTAAGATGAAATTTCTGGAAGAGAGGGGACCACAAAAATGGTGGAGATTGAGCTTTTTGGACAGTACAAATGTCGGAATCAGCTTTTTTCCTTTTTTTTTTTGATAAATATAAAAAAAATAGTTAGGGTTTTTAAATAATATATGATAATGTTAATGATGTATTTAGCATAAAACATGTAGCCATTGGTTGACTTGTACTATAGGTGGAACTTATGCCATGTTGTTTTCTTTGAGTTAGGAATTTATACGTTAGGGTTAGGGTTCATACAACATTCCCCTTTTTCTTTTTCTTTTTTAATCTAATACATGTATGTATTTATATAAAAATACGATTCGTATTAATCATAATCACGAGAAGTGGTGTCTTTTCATGAATAGATATGCGTCTAAGATTGATTGATGTCAACAATCCCACTAGAACATCTCGTTTACCATCATATCATCACGCAGCTTGACTTGTTATCTATTAGACATGAATGTATTCAGAGTCGCGTGGAAAATAAATAAAAAGAGGAGAAGAGTTGGACAATTTCCTCCAACCGAAAAAGGCAGAATACCTACCCGTTTTGTGTAGATTAATCTACATTTGGAGATGGTTGAAGAAACGAATCGATTGCTTCCTATAGCGAATATAGGGAGAGTGATGAAGCAAGTACTCCCTCCAGCAGCGAAGATCTCAAAGGAAGCCAAGGAAACATTGCAAGAGTGTGCAACCGAGTTCATTAGCTTTGTGACTAGTGAGGCTTCAGACAAGTGCCAAAAGGAGAACAGGAAGACCGTCAATGGAGATGATATTTGTTGGGCTCTTAGCTCACTAGGGTTCGATGACTATGCCGCGATTATGGCAAGATACTTGCATAAATTCAGGGAGTATGAGAAGGAGAAAGCTACCCAAAAAGGGTTAGGGTTTGGAGCAAACACTAACAATGAAGATAGTTGAAGCTGAAGCCGAAACTGCATAAACACACAAAGAAGATCTCCTATGAAGCAACATCAAATGAGAAATTCGAGTTAGAAAGCTAGCAAGTTCACTTTAAAATAGCCTTTATCCTTGAATATTTCTTGTTATGTTGTTGATTTGAACACATATTCAGTACTATTCTTGATTAGTCTTTGGGAGATTTTAATATGAACTTAGTTTTAGTCTCACTTTTTTTTTGTTTCATCCTGCAGATTGAAATGAACTACTTTGCTATATTAGATTGATCCTAATTATATCTTGTATCCTTGATAACTTTGATTTAATTAGGAGCATAAACTCATAATCAAGACCAGTAAAGAAATTAAAACAGATATTTACCTGCATATATACTGAATTGTTTTAGCTCTAGCTAGGGTTTCTGCCATGAGTCCAGCTCACCATTTAAACAAGAATCCATCTTCTTTCCTGTCTTGAGGTTAATTACCCTCGTCTAGCTCTGATATCTTCCATTGAGGAATTCCATATAACTTGATATATATAGGACTGCCAAATCAAATGCTATTAATCTAGGGTTTCCAATTCAGCCTCCTGGCTATTTATTATTCCAATCTCCATTCTGAATTACAAATTGAAAACATCTACGAGTAGTAGTTTCTAGTAATCCACTGCGTTTAAATCTATATGTTTAACAAGTACAGTAAGGTTGAATACTCAAATATTATATATGTATGTGAGTGCAATCTCCCTGGTTGATTCATATCAAGCTAAGTAATTCATTGGTTCTTACCATTGTTTGATTCCTCCATTATAACTTACATTTTACATAACATACCTTGAATATGTATGTTTTTTTTGGTAGAAACCTTGAATATGTATATGGGTTATAAAATTTTATTATAAGTTTACTTACAAGAGTTCTACGTACATCAATATTTAAGTGTTACAAGTTATGGGAGTAGTTCCGATAGATTTTGGTGGAGGATGACCACACAAACGGTGGAGGTAGAACCACACTTTTTACGAGTTTATTGTCACTCTATTTATAGGGTTTGAGGAGAATAATAAAAATTACATAAAATAACATAAAATAAAAACTATTCTAAAATAATACGGTAACTTCTCTAATTATAATATTGCATATCTTCTTATAATATTGCATATCTTCTTATGATTGCATATCTTCCAATACGCTCCCGCAGTCAAAGCGTGCGTACGGAAACTAACGCTGAATACTGGACCATGCCATTTCATTGACAATGAGCAAAGAAAACACTTCGATCAACAATGAGCGGTGACAAGAACACCACTTGTAAAATCGATATGACCACCAGTAGATCGGTGACATTAGATCGATAAGACCACCAGTAAATCGGTGGTAAATGTAGATTTAGACGAGATTGAGGTCCCGAATCGAACCCGCTCTGATACCATGATAGATTTTGGTGGAGGATGACCACACAAACGGTGGAGGTAGAACCACACTTTTTACGAGTTTATTGTCACCCTATTTATAGGGTTTGAGGAGAATAATAAAGATTACATAAAATAACATAAAATAAAAACTATTCTAAAATAATACGATAACTTCTCTAATTATAATATTACATATCTTCTTATAATATTGCATATCTTCTTATGATTGCATATCTTCCAATAAGTTCAAGTACATCCATTTCTTGTGGTAAGGAATTATGGAGTATTATGGACAGTTGATGGTCTAATTACACAATATAATAATTTGGTGATAATTTTGTAAACTTAGAACGGCGTGGTGACGATTTTGAAATTTTAGGAAGTCAGGTGACTATTTTTTTTCCTGGAAGGGCACTTTATTAGCTCAAAATTTTCGTACAATTAATTAAAAATTTGAAATTTCATGGCGCTTAAAACACTACTCGAAAAATGAGTCATTAACTACACTTTGACCTCAACACTTACCTATTGCGTCGGACGATCTTTCAGCACTTTCAACGCAATTTAGTGTCAAAGATAAAAAGCACACTTATAAGTATCGAAATAATTTACAAAGCGTCAACAAATTGATCGATTTTAATTACCCGCGAAAGACAATACCTAAACCCGCCTCTTTTTATAGTCAAACACTAAACCGCCTCTAACTTTTTCATTTTGCACTCAAAAAAGCCCCTTCTCTCACTTCTTTTTCCTCAAACCCTAATACTTCTCTACTCTCTATCGCCTGATAAACAATGAACAACTGTCGTTACTCTCTATCGCCATCGTTGTTGCTCTCTATCGCCATCATTGTTTCTCTGCCTTGAAAAAGTAAGATAAATGGCCGACAACAACCACTTCGACCCTAGATCGCCGTTACTTAAGGCCCGACTGACTGTCGTCTCAACAACAAATGTTACTCCGCCAGTGATGACATGATTTATGACACTAGTTTAGGCATTCATTTAGGTAGTTTTTCCCTTTATTCATGCATGGTTTGACGATAGTTTGTGACATTTGTGCTTAATCGAGTCTAATTGCTAGAAAAGACGTCTACACGAGCTTTTGTCAGTTTTGTAGGTATTTTGGGATCTTTTGGACGTATTCGATACATTCAAGGATCAAGCCTCGTGGTGGCTCATTTCCGAGTCCCGAAGGAGCAAACTAGGAGCAAAAAAGAGCACAAGAGACCTAGTTGGTACATGCCTTGCACCAACTCATGACTTGGTGATCCAAGGGGAGCTGAAGGATGGAAATCTCGGTCCAATGTACAGGAATCTCGGCCGAGATGGGTCCTAAGCCATCCAAGATTTTTGTTCAGAATAGCCCCGACACTTGTCACAGGATTTCTTTGCCCGACTCTTTGTTGCCTTTGGTGGAGTACTTGAGTTGCTTTGTAGGCTGATTTTTGGGTAGAGCTCTCTCCTTTTTCAACTCTCTTCCAATCCCCTTGTGGGTGTTCTTGGGGAAGATTAGATTAGAACGTATCATCTTAGATCTAGAGTGAGTTTGAGTGGTTTTAAGTGAGATTCTTGGGGGAGCTTGCAAGATCCGACTTGGAGCTGCCTTGGAAGTGTTGTAAGACTGTTGTAAACTTCTATCCAACTAAGTTACATTTGATTTCATATTCCTTTATCTTATTATCTTGCTATGGAATGCATGCATGCTTGTATGATGGGTTTTGCCTTTGAAATGTATGTTGTTGGCTGAATAGTTGTGTTCTAGGGTGAAGGATAGATGGTTGAGGCTTGGATGATGATTGTACGGACTTGCATGTTAGCTTAGGAAGATTTATGTTCAAAACCCCAGATCGGACGAAAATCTCGGCTTGTTCGTCATTCTATTTCGGCCGAGATTCCATGATCCACCCGGGATTCTTGTGTTGTTGCTCTTATGTTAATGAATATGAATGTTCAGATGTAGATTTGTTGAAATCCTAGTGTTTGTTAAGCTGAATCTAGCATTAGGGTAACCTATGTTAGTAAACTAATTGAGGAATGAGACTTACCCGGTGATTTTCGCTCTTAGGTATAGAAGATGATGAAATCTAGGTAGTAGTGACCCAAAAAGCCGCTATTGGATTGAGTGTGCTAGGATCGTTGCTTAAGAGTTACCTTTTCAGAGACTTACCTGGTAAGGAGGAGTTTGACCCTTAGGTAGTGACCCGGTTTGTGTAGAATTCTCGACCTTAGCTCCTTGAGGCTTACCTAGTAATAAGACTTTGGTTTGAGACTAGTGGAGCATGAGACTTACTTGATAATTGTTCTCATTAGAGAAACAACCTTTCCCAAACAACCACAACTTATCCTTAGACTTACCCGATAATTGCCATAATTGGAAATCTTGATCTCTAGAATCCACATTTCTTACACCTATCACCTATCTTGTGTTTGTGTATTGTTTGATTGCTTGTTTGCATAACTTGTGATCTTTGTTTGATCATCACAAAACCAACCAAAAATATTGTAATTTTCATTTCTTTATTCCTTTCTCTCATCTTAGTTTAGATTTCAACTATTCATGATCATTGGATGATTTAGTTTCACATCAGTCCTTGTGTTCGACCTCGGAATAC
The DNA here is from genome assembly GCA_033239125.1 of Fagopyrum homotropicum. Taxonomy (NCBI): domain Eukaryota; kingdom Viridiplantae; phylum Streptophyta; class Magnoliopsida; order Caryophyllales; family Polygonaceae; genus Fagopyrum; species Fagopyrum homotropicum. Next base: position 35,676,668 of record BSWB01000004.1, read on the forward strand.
TTTCCTTGCTACGAAACGACTCATACATTGTGGGTTCGCTAGGAGTTTAGGAGATTAGATCGATTTATATATTTAAGACTTTTGCATGGTACCTTTCTAGCATAACAGCAACTCTCTTCGAAACCGCTTCACTTCGAGTTTGCCTGATAAAATCCGAACTGGGCTTGACCTAGACTTCCCCTATGAACTTGACCTTGCTAAAACCTCTGGCTTAACTCAAGGTACGAAACTTTCACTATTTGGGGATCTGGGTAATTTACCTACACAAAATGTGAATGCTCCGGTTTATTCTTGTCTCTAGGCAAAAAGGATTATTGTGAAATGCAATTTGCAACCCTGAAATAGAGAAGGCTCATACGTCCATGTTCAACATTCTTCTTAAAGTTCTAAGAGATAGAAAACGGATGGATGAGCAAGGCCAAACTTTTGACTTCAAGAACACGGTGATTAATGACTTCAAACCTCGGCGCAAAGCATCTATTAGGCAAGGCTTCTAGCGAGGGTGTAATGCTGGAGCTAATTCAATTAAGATCATACCATATAGCCTTGAATGGTAATGCATCTATATAATATAACCTTGTCTTTCTGTTAACATTAATCAGGTGAAGAAACACTTTAAACCGGAGCTCTTGAACAAATTAGATGATATTGTGATATTTGAGCCTTTGTCATATGAGCAATTAAGAAATATAGCAAGGCTCTAAATGAAAGATGAGTAGTCTCCTTTATCCAACAGACAAGTTGTCTTGGTTTTTACTGATGCGGGTCTAGATTGTGTTATAACTCAAGGGTTTGATCTTATTTACCCTTCAGTTGGTGAAGATCCTAACAATATGAAAGATGATGATGATGATACCACTTCAAAAATGCTCTCTTCTCTCTCCTCATCCTTCCACCGGAGCTAGGCCTTCCGCCTCTCCTCTCCTGTGTGGCCTCCGGCCGCACCCCCCTCCCTTCTCCCCCCATGGCTGGCTCTAGACGCTCCCGAAGACTATCGATAAAGATTTCCGACATAAACCGCAAGACCATCGCGCCTACTAAACCCTACCCGCTCACACCAATCTCCTCCTCCCTTGAGAGCCCTTTCGAACCCATACCTGAAGACCTCATAAGATCCAACAATCTCAGACTAACTTCCAAACCCATATCAACCCCTCCACCCTTAGCCTCCGAAGAGCTCTTCTCACCTCTCCGTGTGGCTTCTACTCCCCAACACCCACACTCCCCCTTGGTTGGTCCCTGCATGATGGTCTTTGTCCCTAGCACCACCACTACCTCCCCTTGCCTTGCTCCTCCGGCAGTTGTTACGCCTTCCATGGCGGTTGTCCTTCCCACTTTCACGTCGGAATTTCCACCATTCAGGGAGGCTGCCCCTTCAGCTCCCTCTAGCTCCAACCTATCCAATACCCAACATCCTCTAACAAACTTTTCACCTACCCTACACCCCACGCATGCAATAACCAACTTACCTTTAGTCTCCTCCTCAATATCTTACAAAGATATCGTTTCTAGGAACGAGCGTTGGAACCACGTTCCTCTCTCCTTCACTCATGGCCTTGAGTTTGGCCTCATCAACTTCACCGACGATGATGTGGCTGAGACTACGCATAAATGGCATCTTTCCCTTATAGGGTTTCCTATTGGTAGCCCCATAAGTTTCCAACGTATGACTACCTTCATTCAAGAGCAGTGGAATTCCATTACTCAGCCAAAAATCTTGCGCAAAGATAACGGGGTCTTCATCTTCCATTTTGCATCTGAAGATGATCTTAACTCAATCCTCTTGGTAGCCCCTGGGTTGCTAATGGCGCCACCACCCTCATCTTGAAGAGATGGACCAAGGATACCCGACTCGATTATTCATGCTTGAGTTCTGTGCCAATCTGGGTTACCTTGTTCGACCTTGACTTTCGGTTCTGGTCTGAACACATGTTGGCAATATTGGTTCGGCGCTGGGCACACCAATCCTCACCGACTCATGCTCTGCCAACCAGGATCGCTTGAGTTTTGCCCGTATTTTGGTCGACATCCACGCCTCCCGACCATTACTCCATGAAGTGACCCTCACTGGCCCCGATGGAACTTCCTACACTCAAAAGGTTACATATGATTGTATTCCATCCCATTGCTCTAAGTGCCTCACCTTTGGTCATAGTTGCACTGCCACCCTACCCTCGCCAAATCGTCCTGGAAGTAAACACCCTCTCTCCTCCCGCTCCAAACCGAGACTAAACCCTAACCCTAACCTTGGCCCGCTTCTCCCTACCCTAGATATCTCGCAGAAGATCTCCATGGGCCCTGATCCTCCCTCTCTTCCTGTAAACTCACACCCTATCCCCCTCGAGCATCTTGTAACGGCACCTCAAGGTTGTAACCAATCCAACCATCCCCCTACCATCACCGCTACCCCTGTTCTCCCTAATCAGGACCCCCTTGAGTGTGATAACCTCTCAAACAAACCTATCCCCTTCTCATAGCACGCTCGTTCCCCCTCCTAACCTCCCTTCTCCCCCTAACCCCACAGTTACAACCTCATTGGCAAACTCACAAGCCTCCCCAATCACCCGTCTAGACAACAAGAGTTGTCATGGTCCCATCAACACCTCTCTCAATAAATCTTAAAGTGTGCTCTTGGAATATTAGGGGCTTGAACAACCCTAATAAACAAAAAGCAGTTCAAGATCTTGTTAAGTTGCATCACATTGACATTCTGGCCATCCTCGAGGCCAGACTAAAGTTCAATAAGGAGCAAAGAATTGCCAAGAATCTCTTCCCTTCCTGGAGCCAAATCTCCAACTCTTTTGTTGCCCATAACTGCCATATATGGCTTTGGTGGAACCCCTCCGAACTCCACCTCTCACCTGTCATTAAAACTAACCAACTCCTCCACTGCCATGTAACTAAACCGCTCATCCTCCACGACCCTTCAACTACCCTTAAACTATCTTTCATATATGCCCATAACTCTCCAGATAATCGCGTTAACCTTTGGTCATCCATCTCCACTATTAACCTCCTCAATTCCTCTACCCCATGGGTGTTGATTGGTGACTTCAACGTCACGCTTTCTCCTGACGAGAAATCTACCAATAACATCCCTTGCATCTCGCAGCCGTCTACGGAACTCGCCTCTTGCTTCGAGCACAATAACCTTCAGGATCACCCCTTCTCTGGCTGCAAGTACACTTGGAATAACAAACAGATTGGATCTTGCACCTGGTGCAAACTAGATCGCATTGTCACTAACGTCTCTTGGCACACGAGCTATCCCAGTTCTCAAGCTCACTTCGACAACCCCAATGTTTCTGACCATTCTCCTGCTCTCCTATCGCTTGAGCCCACAAATGCCAAGTCTAAGCCTTCCTTCAGATTCAACAACACATGGATTACTCATGAAGCCTTCTTTCCTTGCATCACCAACTCATGAAGTCAAGTGGTTGAAGGCAATCCTATGTTCAAACTCACACAAAAGCTAAAGATGCTCAAGCCCAACCTAAAAAAATTCCCAAGCTATAAAATGGAGAAGATTCACCAAGCCATAAACGAGAAGAGAAAGCTCCTTTCTGAAACCTAGTATGCACTACAACAGAACCTCTATGACTCCTCCCTCCAGGAGATTGAAAAGGCCGCCACCATCTCCTTAAATGACAACCTCTCCATCCTCCGTGCTACCATGTCCCAACTCTCCAAGGCTAATTGGATTAAATTTGGAGATCATTGTGACTCTTATTTTTCAGAAGCATCAAAGCTAAAAGATGTGGCAACAACATCTACTCTATTAGTGATCACAACGGCCATATCACCCATGATCCAGACATCATTGCTACTACCTTTACCAACCATTTCGAGGCCATTCTTAACCCTTCAAACCATCCCACTATCCATCCCTTCCCATCCATAGCCCTCCCCAAGCTTAGCCCCACTAACGTCTCTTCCCTTTCTCTGCAGGTCACTCCGGAGGAAATTAAAAACGCTCTCTTTAGTATCGGTGACAACAAAGCTCCTGGCTAGACGGTTACAACGCTACTTTCTTTAAAGCTACTTGGAACATCACCAAGAGGGACTTCACTGAAGCTATTACTGATTTCTTCTTGCACGGGAGAATGCTAAAGCAGATCAATCATGCCTCTATCTCTCTTATTGCAAAGAAATACAACCCTTCCACTCCTTCCGATTACAGGTCAATCTCCTGCTGCAACACTATCTACAAAACCATCGCGAAAGTACTCTCTTCTCGCATCAACACCATCCTCCCAAGCATCATTGGTCAATATCAGAGTGCATTTGTTAGCAACAGATCCATCAAGCATTATGTACTCATCTGTCAGGAACTCCTCAACAAATATAGTAGGAAGAACATCTCTCCTAGGGTTGCTATGAAGGTCGACATTTCTAAAGCCTTTGATACAATTGAACATGGCTTTATCCTGTATTGTCTTAAAGAGATGGGATTTCCGGATCACTTCACTCACCTCATCAAGGAATGCATTACAACCACTACATATTCTATCAATGTCAACGGTGCTTTGAGCGGCTACTTCAAAGGTACTAGGGGCATAAGGCAAGGATGTCCCCTTTCCCCACCTCTCTTCACCATTGCAATGGAGTACCTCTCCCGTATGATAGAACGCAACACAGCCAATCCCGACTGTAATCACCACCCTAAATGCCATTCCCTTAGCCTTACCCACATCTCTTTCGTTAAAGACCTCATGTTGTTCTGTAGAGGTGATACCTTCTCCATCAACTTACTCAAATCCACCCTGGATGATTTCGGCCTTCTATCTGTCCTCAAGATCAATACCTCTAAATCCTCAATGTTCATGGGAGGCATGTCCCTCTCCACGTAGCTCTTGGTCACCCAGTCCACCGGAATTGCTCAAGGATCTCTCCCTTTCCACTACCTTGGAGTTCCTATAGGTAGCAAGCGGCTCTCTCTCCCGGACTACCTCCCTCTCATCCACAGGATTACTAAGAGGATTCAGTCCTGGAGTGGTAGACTACTCTCTTATGCTGGACGAGTGCAAATCATCAAATCAATACTCCTATCCATTACCCACTGCTGGTGCACCATGTTCCTCCTGCCTTCCTCTATCCTCAACAAGATTCAGTCCTTGCTCCGATCCGTCCTCTGGTCCGGCAAGGTTAATCACAATCGCGCCCTTGTTGCCTGGTCTTTGATTTGCACCCCTAAGTGTGATAGTGGCCTGGACTTCCCCAATCTCCTCGCCAGGAACAAGGCTACCCTCACTCGGCTTATTTTCGACATCGACCACAACATGAGCAACATTTGGTGCTCCTGGACCACCAATCACCTCCCCAAGCGTCAAAACATCTAGAAATGCACGGCCAAACCCCACCACAGCTTCTTCTGGAAGTGCCTGCTCAATGTTAAAGACGAAATCATTACTTTCACCAATGGTAATCACTCTGCTGCTATCACCAACCCTAATGGAACATTCTCACCTAAAAAAACCTATGCCATCTTCACCACTCCAAGCTCTAACCCCAACCCGGCCTACCCTATCATCTGGCACAAGATCAACGTCCCCAAATGTAGTTTCATTACGTGGATTGCCAGCCTGAATTGCCTCCCCACTCTCACCAAAATCAAACAATGGAATCTTACAGATAATGACATTTGTAAGTTGTGTACTTGTATGATTGAAGACGACAACCATCTGTGGCACTCTTGCAGCTACTCCTCCCTCGTCCTCGACATCATCTCCTGCTGGACCAAAACTCCCTACCCTGCTTTATACATTCACAACATCTGGCGCTGGCTCAGTTCCCGTCCCAACCCCAAGCAAAATCTGATGGAAAGTACCCGTATTGCTTCGATCACAACTTTCATTTATTTCACCTGTAAGACCAGAAATAACATTGTTTACAACAACTGCTTCACTAGAGCTATTGAATGCGCTGGTGATGCCATCCGTGCTACTAAAGTTCACATCTCATACCACTACAAAGACCGTTCTATTGTTTCCCTGGCTATTGCTAGAATGTTAGATCTTCACCTTATCTGATTCTCTCCCCTATCCTCCCTTCTGTTATGATCTTGTCCTTGTTTCCCTTTTTCATGTATATTCCTCTTATTCTTAATACAAGTAAACTTTCAAAAAAATATGAAAGATGATGTCATTGTTGAATTCATGTTTGATGGTGATCTTGGAGTGGTTGATGAAGACAGTTTTTATGAGCACTCATTTCGATCTTTTAACAATGTTAATATGCTCATAAATACCATGGTTGTTAAGAATGTTGATGATACTAACTCTGACTCGATCAAGAGGAAGATGCAAGAAGGTGATGAGTATATTGCTTCCTATATCCTGAAGGGACCCAAGAAACAAATAACTAAAACCGTTTTTAATGATGGAGTCCTATTTTTGTGTTGGTTTGTTGAGGGCTTTTTGTTTGCTGAACTTTGTTAACACAACTTTCTTAATTTGATGTTTATTTGTGGCGTCAGTGTTGAACGTTGTTGAAGATGTGGAGTCTCGTTTATCCAACAGGAAGAGTTGCCTTTGCTTTATATATGAAATTATGTCATCGTGCTTAGTGTTAACTTTTGAGATGATTGAATACTTTCTTGATACCGAAGCACAAGAGATTAACTTTTAAGATTAAAACTAGATAGACTTACATTTCAATATGGCAATTTCAGTCTCCTGAAATTAGTGGTACAACATGGTTTAGTCTTTCATCTGTTCAAATAGGTCTTGTGGTAAGGTCTGTAAATGTTATCGTTAATTGAGATAAATATTACTAACTTATACTTCTGAGATTTTTCTAATGGTTGATGATGATGTAGGTCAACGGTTTCCTTTATGAGGCTCTTCTTGATTCCACATGTTTTTCCTAATTTTACAATATTCTCTACACAATAGACATCACTTTGAATATTATCTATACAATCTGAAAATTATAACTGAAGTCTAGAAGTCATTAGAGTGTGGAATTATCTAATTTATTGCTCTTTTCATTTCAACAATATTCTCTTTCTTCAAATTCACATTATCCTTCACCTATACACATTCCAAAGTTAATAATCAAGTTAGTTCTATCATCTAGGGAGCATCTGTAGTTTGGAGATGGCGCATGATTCTCAAGAGAATTATAGGAGCTTGTTTTAGTAGATGGTTTTTGTTTGGTGTTGATGAATTAATCCTAAGTCTGGTTGCTGAACTTGCTGATGATTCTTGTTGTTTTTTCTCGCGTTGTACATTGTGCTGATTGATAATATGGCCGGTGATGTTGTTGTAGTTTCTACCAGTTGTTCTTGCTTAGGGTTTGTTGATAAATTATTGATCAACATTATGTAAGTAAGAAGTAATTGATATAGTTATGATGAATATAAAAGATTGGATATGAAATCCTTCCTTTATGCAAGTAAGCAATACTGAAGTTATTTCACAATGTCATCTTAATACATGTCTTGTTCCTTTTCACTCTATGCAATATCTCAAATCAAGATGAACAACTACAAGTTAGTATTGGATTTCATTTATCTCCTTATCTTGTACCACATATACTAACATGTATATATTTAACATTTACGTTGCAGCTGGGAGCAAGTATTAAAGTTTAAGTTCGGAAAATCGTATGATGCATGACTGTAGAGATCACTTCGGAAAATCGCTACGGCTGATGCAGTTCTCAATATTCATTGTGACATAAAATGTTATTTAGAAACGATTTGCGTAAACTAATGGTAAAAATTAGACTGCTGTTATTTTAGGATATCTTTAGATACTTGGGTGCATTTCCTATTTCAAAGGTTCTAATGATACCATTATGATTTCAAGGAAGGAATATTATTAACGGTTTGTTTAAAATGAAAAAGGAATATTATTGATTTGTGAATATCATGAGAATTTCAATGCAATCAAAATTGTTTTGATAATATACAAGAGGTTCCATATCTTTACTAGAAATTGTGAGTTTTTTTTTTCTGTAATCCACTAGAAATTGATTAAAGTTTACTGGTTCTATATTTTTGGACAAACATTTTTGTATATTTACTTTACTCTGATGTAAAATACACTTTTTGTAGTATACTTTTATTTTCTTTTTCTCTTGCATTATTATGTCTGAAAGATCTCTCTACTTCACAAGCATTTGTTTGCTAGCAGTGTCCTGAGCAGTATGCAAACTTTTTTAGATCAGACTAGGCATGATGAAGTTCGGATTCTATGGCCATATTTGGCTAAATATGGGCACGCGGTGAAAAGTTAAGATTGTCTAAGTATAAATTTTGCTTTCTGATGAGAAAGAAAATATCACATGGTTATCTTCTTTGTAACATAAAATTCTTGAATATGTGTAGGAGTAGAAAGCACACAATCACTAGTGATATCTACGGTCTTATAGCCGTGTTGTGTAATGAACTATTATATGTAATGTTTGTTTGATTTAAGAAGACTAGTTTGTGTGTACGATGTGTATTGTAAATTTTGTAATGAAGGTTCGTAGTAGGGTGTTTATAATGATGCATAAAAGTGTCAATAATGTTTAGCATCTAACCCTATAACGAGTGACGCTAAACATTAATTAAACATAGCTCATTTCTTGACGGGTTTTAGTGTCCATAAATATTAAAAAAATGGGCGTGAAATATTATCGATGCCTGCTAGTGTTGATAAATGCAAATGAATATTGGCAGGAACTTGGCGGACACAAATATTGATGCTTGATATTGTCGATAAATGCAAATAAATATTGGTGGGAACTTGGAGGGCAAAAATCTCGACGCTTTATAACGTCCATTTTAATTGATTTTTTTTTAAAATAAAAAAAGCGTCGATAATGTGCTATCGACAATATATAGTGCCAAGAGAAGTCGACAATAAAAAGCGTCGACCATTCTCGGCTTCGCGAGTAACTACGCATTATGATAGCGTCGAGAGGTTTTTTGACTTACAAACATAGTTAATGACCCGTTTTCTAGTAGTGAAATACGCCATAAAATTTTTCCGCTCAAATAAGAATGACGTTTAATACAAAAAATGTCATTAAATTTGTTTTTAAAGACATATTTTTATAAACTTCATGGTCTAATGTTGTCTATAATGGTTCTTGTAGTAGTGATACTTCATATATACAACGTCATTGTAACTTTTTTTTTATTTGAATTCTATTGTCATAATAAAAGAGAGGGTCAACCGATTGAACAATACACGGATGAACAATTCACGTACTCTTTTACCCTTAATTATTCCTTAATATTACAGTTCTGCCATCCACCTTTTTTACAGATTCAACTCCACGTATTTCCTAGGTTCTGTATATCTTAGCTCTCACCGTTTGTCGTCTATATTAATGTCAATTCAAGAATGATTCGTTCTCATTGCCATTTACCTTTGACTAATCTCCTTCTCTCCTGTCGGGGTCTTCAACTCGCTTTTCTTTTCTTGTTATCCTCTTCCTTGCTACTTCGATTTCCATGTGATTTTCCTTCTTCTTCGTTCAATTTTGTGTGATCCATTACTAGGTACTCTACAACCTCAATTAATCTTTTACGATTTTTCTGGATTCAACCTATATTATATTTGGTTGTCTTTGCATTCTAATATTCACTTCTTACTTGGAAGTTGCCTCCAAGTTAACCTAATCGAATATATCTTCAGTAAATCTCACTTTCATCCTTGGATTTTGTATGTTTAATACTCATCGACGAGAGCGAACCAACCAAGATCAAGCATCATGTTTCTCCGTCTATATTGTAATGCCCAGAATTTTTGGTTCCGTAAACGAGCGACGTTAGTAGCCGTAGGGAGAGCTAGCGCCCTTGCGGCTTAGAAGACCGGCGGTTGCGGCCGACCCGTCAGAGCGGGAGTCGAGGCCATTTCCCCTCCGGCCCTTCATGCCCACATTTAAGGTGGCCGACCACCATTACTTGGGATGATCTTTGGGCTGCTAGACCTTTGACCTTTCCTCCTATTGATGCAGCCTACCTTTTTACCTTCATTCATGTTACTTTCCTCTCCTCTTTCTCCTCCATTATTTACCTTGCCTTCTCCTTTCTCTCTTTCCCCTTCATTCTTTACCTTAGCTTGCCTTCTCCTCCTCTTGAAACTGTCAAGCAAGGTGTGGACTGTAGAGACGTGATCCAGAGTAAGTCATATCCTACTCCTTCTCTTCTCCTTTTTTCTTCCTTCTTGAACCTTTGAAGAGTGAGATCCATTAATTCACTCAAGAGAGTCTTCTCTTGTTCCTTCTTGTGTTCTTGCGTGCTTAGACCGTGGAGGAGGGCTTGAATCTTCTGGTGGAAGCTAAGAGACGTTCATAGCATCAAAGGAGGTAATAGGAAGGTTGTTGTACATCGAAGAACCACAGAGTCGATGTTTCTAGACTGCAGCCGCGGGGGCGGATCTTGTGAGCCGCGGGGACGGATCTTGTAAACCGCACGGGCGGCCTCTACAAACCGCAGGGGCAGACTCTGGGTCTTGTACACTGCAGGGGCGGAATCTACACCAGTAGGTATTCGATCTCTTGTTCTCTCCTTTCCTTTCCGCATCTTAGAGCTTGATCCATCTTAATTAGTATCATGTTAGGCTGACTTAACATGGCTCGATATGGAATGTCAAGTAGTGGCTTTGGACCTTAGGTTTACCTTGTGTGAGTTGTGGGTTGTTGGACTTTGTGTTGTGGCAATATCACTTGGATCGTCGAGGTTAGCGGTTTGTGTGCGAGTATGATCAAGATGTGAGCCTATACGGCAGTGGACTGAGAGTGTTGACCTAGCTTATGAGATGAATGATCTTGTGAAGATCATTAGAACTAGAAGTCTAAAGACTTCTAGCTTGTTAGAGAGATGTTGATCTTTGTGCCTTGTTGTGATCAAGCGCTGAGTATCTTCCTACGGGAAACGAGAGCGGTATTGTGGTTTAGCTTTGAGACAAGGTAAGTTCACGGACCTACTTAGCTGGCTTCTTCGTATTAGTTTGTTGTGTATTGGTAGTGTGTGTTAGTTATGTTAAAACTACGAAAACAGAATAGGACGACCTATATATTATATAATTGGCTCAAGTGTATGATAACGGGCGTCACTGTCTAGCTCTTGCGAGAGATAGAAGGTTCTCTACGACTAGCCCGGAAAGGTAGACGGTCGGATGCATCAGTATCATTCCTTGCTGGTAAACGGGGACAGAGGCGAGTTTCGAGGAGATTCTCGTGTCACAAAACCGAAAGTTGAATTAGTAAGGAATAACGTAAATAAAGATAATAAATGGACTTGAGTGTTTGCATGTTGTATGTGTTGTCTTCTTTATGTGTTTATATGCCTTTACCTTTATTCTAATGCTTATAATGTTAGCTAACGGTGTTATACCGTTGTGTAGATGCCTTGCAGATTAGGGAGGCGGTCGAGTGATCCGGTGGTAGTGAGCAGTCGGGGTTCCGTATTGTTACGCTAGAAATGTATAGCACAAAAGTCTTACAATTTATAACTCGATATAATTTCCTAACTCCTAGTGAGCCCACAGTGTATGGGTCATTTTGTAACAAGGATAGTATTCCGAGGTCGAACACAAAGACTAAGGTGAAATCAAATCAAGCAAGTGATCCTGGATAGTGCAAATATAGTCTAAGAAAAGAGAAAGAAATAAAGAAATGAAAATCATGATATTTTTGGGTTTGGTTTTGTGGTGATCAAACAAAGATCACAAATCATGCAAGATAAATAAATCAAACTAACAACTAAGGCTAGCAACACAAACTAGCAACACAAACTAGCAACACAAACACGAGATATGTGATCAAAGAGAGAAAAGCGGATTCTAGGGGTTAGGATTTCCGGTTATGGTATTGGACTCAAGCTTCTAATCAACCTTGGACTAGCTATGGTATGTTGGGAAAGGGTGTTTCTCAATTGGGATCAATCACCGGGTAGGTCTCATGGTCCACTAATCTCGCACCCAAGGTCCTATCACCGGGTAAGTCTCTAGGAGCCTAAGGTTGGGGATTCTACACAAACCGGATTGCTATCTAAAAGTCAAACCTCTCCTTACCGGGTAAGTCTCGGGAAGGCAAGTCCTAAGCAACAATCCTAGCACACTCAGTCCAATAACGGCTTGCGAGGCTCACTACTACCTAGAGTTCATCATCTTGGGTATCTAAGATCGAGAATTACCGGGTAGGTCTCTTCCCTCACTTAGCTTGCTAGCATTAGGTCACCCTAGGCTAGGTTATGCTTAGCAAACACTAGGATTTCAACAAACTAACATCCTAACATTCAGATTCATCAATACAAGCACAACAGAGAAAATCACGTGTGGATCATACAGAACCACGGCCGTGGAAAGGTATGAACAGACCGTGGTTTTTAACAGAGGTTAGGTTCGAGCAAGCAATTCATCCAAAGGTACATTCAAGTCTATTCTATCATAGTCCAAGTCATAACCATCATTCCCTTACCCTAGAATCACAACTATTTAACTAACAACATGCATTTTAAGATTCAAACTCAACAAGCAAACATTCATGGCTTCCATAGCAAGAAAATGAAATGAAAGAGAAAAGAAACAAGTAGAAACAAGAAAACTCAGCTGCATATAAGTTTAAGCAAGGCTTACAATCCTTCAAAAGAAGGTCCAAAACGTTCCTTATAATCCTTGCAAATGTCTCCAACCAAGGTCACTCCAAAATCACTCAAAAGCTCCAAAAACTCTAAGATACATGTTGTTCTTCTCCTTCCCAAAATGAGAGTGTTTTTCTTCTTCTCCAAGCCTATCCACCAATGAAATGATGTGTTGTGAGAGAGTGTGGGAGGGAATGGGAGAGAATCCCATAGCAACAACCTGCAGGACCACTTATGTTCTCCACCAAGAGCAAGAGTCGGGCATGGAGATCGTGGGACAACTGTCACAACTGTCCAGAGAAAACCACGGCCAAAATTACGGGCGTGGTTCTGGCACTCAGACCGTGGGAATCCCTGTTCAGCTCCCTTTTGATCATTAAGCCATGAGTTGGTGCAAGGCATGCACCAACAAGGTCCTATGTGTTCTCCTTTGCTCCTAGCTTGCTTCTTAATGAGTCCGGAAGTGTGTCATCACGAGGAATGATCCTCGAATGTATCGATTAAGCTTCAAAAGCTCCCCAAAATACCTACAAAACCGACAAGAGTTCGTGTAGACGTCTATCTCGACAATATGCATGAACTAAGCGTAAACGTCATGAACTAATGCCAAACCATGCATGAATAATGGGAAAAACTATCTAAATGAATGCCTAAACTAACATCATAAATCACGTTATCACGTACATTATAGGACGGGATCGGATTTCTATTATTGTTGTCTTAAGACGTTTGTTATGTTGTTATGGTTTTGAGAACTCGGCTGGAGTTATGTTTTCAATTGTATTTCAGATATTCACTCATGCATTAAAACTCTTTCATTTGTCTTTTATTTGTGTCATGTTGTAAGGTCTGGTGAGATTGCTGTCAAGCTAAGGGTCTGAACCCATTGTGAGGTCCTAGCCCGTAGCATCCCGAGTCCCTCAGATTTGGGATGTTACATATATCTCTCAAATTGTAATTCATGTGCAAAGTTTGTATTTCAATTTAGTTATGGTTATTATATTTCAATTTAGTTTGAGTTTTTATATCCGTCCCCTTTTCTCTTTGCTTCTTTGCGGTTCCTTTTATCTATCTTCTAACTCTTAATTCCGTTGTTTTAAATTGCTCTTCGCATGAATATAGGGTTGTAATTCAAGATGAGCAGTTCAGGCTCAGCTCGCCAAAAGCTCGTGTTTGGATCGTTCATATTTAAAAACAAGCTGAATATGAGCTTGATATTGGGTTCGTCACGAGCCAGAGACCAATATGAGCGGCTTGTATATATACGCTCGTCATATATATATTGATGTCATGATATTGATGTGTCTCGTCATCCTATTTAGGAAAATCTCTTGCATTGTACATTGGATATTAACCAAATTGACCCCCTTTAACAGTTTTTGTCCCTCTCGACCTTCTTCTTTGTCGATGTTTACTGCTTTCATATGTGTCTCATGGTGATATTGCACATCTTTCTTGGTTGCTCTAGCTTGCAAGCTACCAATGTCCAATTTGTGTCTTGTTTTTCAGGCTTAACGACTATTCCAAAAAGATGCTCAAACTATTACTCCTAAAGCTCTGGAGAGTCTAAAAGTTGTCCTTGATAGAAGTGATATTGAACACAAGGTTGAGACCAAATGAAAGCATTGCCTCGGAGCGATGCTGGACAAAGTTGGGAGAAACCAACACTTTCAAAATGTAAAATAAATTAAAAAAATATGCGGAGAAATATTTTGTTGTTGTTAAGAGTTTTTTTTAAAATGGATTACAAACATGCTTTATTTGGGATTCTTGGCATGTCCCTTATTTATTATTAATATTATGAGATTTTTTAGGTTAGAGTGTGATTTCAAGTTGAACTAAGCACAGGAAATATGCCCTTAAATTTGAGGTGTTAACTGTATTTGAGCATCCCTTCACTTCCATTATGTTGAGTGTTGGCTCGTGAAGTTGAAGCCGATTTTGTTATCCATATGCCTTCCCGGACCCTTGCTTTGAAGTCCAAATTTAAGGTGTCCACAACTGTTCCTTGGGCTTACTTCCTGTGTACTTTCTTTGAAGATGAACGTTCATGTTTGTTGCTTACGGCGGACTGAATCATTCTACTTTCCCTTGAAGACTTCTTTGTTTTCGGTTTTTTATGATGTATTTTTGTGTTTTCTTTTTCTCCTTGGTTGTGGTCTTTCATGACGGTTAGTCCGCTTGCTGATCTTTTCGGTCTTTCGATCCAATAGTCGGCGCGCCGTCTATTATGAGATCCAATAGTTTAGCAGAATATGAAAAATCAGCACAATATGAAAAAATCTGCACAATATGAGAAAAATCAACACAATATGAAAAATCAGCAAATTATGAAAAAATAGCAAAAGATGAAACAAGCAATAGAATATGAAAAAATTCAACAGAGTATAAAAAAAAGCAACTAAATAGTTGAATAGATTGTCATGACAACAACATAGTCTTCAATTCTTTGCAAATATCAGTTCATCAGAATATGAAAAAATCAACAACTTAAATAGTAGTCGATTCTTTCACGACCCATGTATTTTGAACCATTCTCCCTCAAAGCAATAGCAGATTCAGCAGAATATGAAAAATCAGCAACCAAAATAGTTGAATAGATTGTCATGACAACAAGGACTTTTCAAAACTCATTGGACTTCACAAATTTAAACCTAATGCTTGTAACACCCCAAATTTTCAGAACTCGGGATATTACTGGTTAGGACCTCACAATGGGTCCCGACCTCAGTTTGACAACAATTTTACTAGGATCTTGCAACAAGACACAAATAAGAAAAACCGAAATTTATAAAAATGTATTTTTATATGGATGAATGCAACAAGGTCTAACAGCCTGTAAAACTTAAACAACGGAAAAGGACTAACTGTCCTTAACAAGATGAAAGAATAAAAAGATAACAACCCAACCCCACTCTAAGGAGTACGGAGACCCGGCTGACCACTACCTCCGGATCACTCAGCTGCTGTTCTAACCTGCGGTAAATCTAAAAACACAACCAAACAACCATTAGCTAGTTATCTAAATATCAGGAGAATAATAATAGCACACACACACATAAAATAATAAACACTCATCATGCTTTCATACAACCCATTTATTATCTTCGTTTAAGTCATTCACTCTAATGATACTTATTTTGTGACACGAGGGATTCCCAAACCTCGCCTCCGCCCCCGTGTACCCATCAGGAGTGGATCCGATGCATCTCACCGTGTACCTGTATGGTCTGGGTATAGAGAACCTCCCAGTCTCCTGGCAGAGCTGGGCAGTGATGTCACGGCCCGTTATACATACACTTGGGCCTTAACACATAATAACCACGGTCGTCCTAACAAGTTGTTATTTTTATAATAACACACATTGCACACACACAACCATTATCACCCAACTAATATCCAGAAACCAGCTAAGTAAGTCGCAAGGACTTACCTGAATCAATTCACAACTCTCAAAAGTCTCAACTCGGTCTGCAACCGTGGTAACTCAATCGCCTGTCAAACAAGGCATGTGGATCAAAATCACATCCCATACTCTTAGAAGTTATAAACTTCTAAAATGTACAATCTCATGAAGAGAAATTACGAAAAAGGTCCCCTTAAGGTAAAATGACTATTTTACCCTTGATCCCGGAAACTCCGAAAAAGTCTATCATTTAGTTCTAAATTCTCTTCTAGGACCTATGTCCTAAATCTAGCCCTCATTGAAAAATTTGGTAAGGATTTATAAGAGTTACCCAAAGCTTTTTAGTTTACACGAAAGTCGTTAAGGTTCGAGTTTGGGTTCATATGCACGGCTTGGATAAGGATATACAAATTCCGAGATAAAATCCTAGATCCTCTTTGATATACATGCTAAACATAGGGGTAAAGATTCTCTCAAAAATACTTAATCATATTATCCCATAAATTTCAAAAGTTGGAATAAAAGCTGAAATTCTCATACTTAGTCAATTTTCTTTGCTGTAAAAACAACCCAACTACCCTACTTTGGCTACTTTGGGATCTTATAGTTTCTAATCCGACCGTTATTTCGTTCTCAAAAGTTAACCGAGTACACTACATATATCTGTCTATCACGTATCAGAATTTCAACGGCTGATGTTTAACCTAAAGCATTAAAACTAATCCTCAAAGTCAGCAACTTACACAAATTGACTCGAAAAAGGACAGCTATTGGATGATCCCTATTTCGACTCTTGCTGGCTACAAAGAGTAAACCAAATCTAACTTATTCTCACTAATTTGAAACTCAGTATAACCACGCATACAACCACTCTTTACTCGCATGCCCCTGCTTCTTAACAAGTATCAGAAAAGTCCGATTCTTCTCACAACTATAACGAACACAAAAGGTGGCTTGGGTTACCTGCCTGCAGCGAGGAAGGAGGGCGGATGCTACTGAGGATTCCCGCGATGATCAGTATCGGCGGAGCAGTCAGAGGTACGGGTATAGCCGACAGTAGCGGGATCCTTCCTTCCCGTAAGGGTGTGCGGTTGGCCAAGGACCGTATGGGTCTGTACGAGTATGTAGTCCTAGTTGGAAGGCTCGCCCTTCTCTGCACTACTGTCCGGAAAGGTTCGAGACTGCGACGGTGCTTCTGCCGGAGATGACGGTCCCGGGTTTTCCTTGTTCCATCGGTGTTGGCGAGAGGGTATCGAGATGCAGAGGGCAACTCTTCCCGTCTGTGCTGCTGATGCGGGATTGCCGGCTGAAGGACTGGTAGATTAGGTTAAGGCTGAGTACGGTAGATAGGAATATAATTAGTTGGGTTATAGAAAAATAAGAGTTAAATTAGGGGATGTTAATTAGGTTAAGGGAATGGATTAGGAAGGTAACGGGCTGGGCTTGTAAAGCCAATACTAGCAAGCTGTTGTTCTTAAATTTGGGTCGATCCAGCAGGAATTTAAAAGCAAGCTTTGGGCCAGCTGCAAGTGGAAGGAATGGGCCTGAAATTTGGGCCGGGTCTGCTCATCTAATTAATATGGAAAGATAACTAGATCCTTATTCGCACGGAACCGCTCTTCGGTTTTATTTAAAATGTACGGAATTATTTCCGGTTACATAATTTATCATTTTATGTGAATCAAGGTCACATAAAATGATAGAGATTAAATATCGTTTTATTTTTATTTAAAAGAATACAAGTTGGCGGATCGGAATCCGGTTAAATTCGGTATTAAACGGAGTTTAAAATTTTCGGGTATTACATCAGTGCCCTCTTAAAATAAGTTTCGTCCCGAAACTTAGAATAATGTAGCTAGTCACACGCCTTCCAAAAAAAAAAGATTTGTATAACTTGGTCTCATTAACTCTCGTTTTCTAACATGCAACTACTCAATCATCATAATCAGGCCCACATCAAAGAAAACATAATCACTCAATCCAAGGTAAAAACATGAAAAGTCAAAGAATACAACATCCGAGTACTAACTCGTCGGTCCAGAAGTAACAGCTAACCCCGCATAAAACTCGGAATAATTACGTCTAATACTCTCCTCTGTCTCCCAAGTGGCCTCATCAACTCTTCGTCTAAACCACTGGAACTCTACCAAAGCATGAACCGGCTAAATTTTCTGATTTTCATAGCTGATGACATGTCTCGGATTCGGTAGTTACCCTCTCAATGGTTTGGTTTTCTAAACTTACTTCCAGCTCCTTTGATGACTCTACCAAATTTCTTCCACTGGGCCCACTTGCTTTTTCCTTTCGAAAGTTCCCGACTATCGATTCTGAAATAATGATCTTAACTTCTGTCGGCACTTTACTAAGTGCCTAATGCTCTTTGTAATGCAAACCGCTTGGCCCGGTTTTCTCAATGTGACCTCATCGGATCGTTCATGAATTAATGGGTTTTCACCTACTTCTTGTCAAGCTTTCAAATTTATATAACTCAAAACAAATCACACACCCAAGTGGGCCTTTTCATATAGATTTATAATTCCTTAACTTGAAATCATAGTTCACCTAACATTGATTTTCTTCATCTGTGGGTTATGGGCCTACCACGCTTCTGTTGTATCACCCATTAGTTACAATGGCGTCTTTCTGAGGGTCAACATGATTTACCCAACTCCCGCCTATACTTCCCTTCTAATACTAGCAAGATCCTCTTCAAACAGACCCTTACTCTCGTACTCAACCGTAGTCAGTTCTTAACTAACCAGTAAGCATCCTCTAACCCGATTTTCTCCATATCCTTAGATTATCCCAGACGGTTGTCGTTGCCTACTTGGGGAATCCTCCAAGACATCGGTAAAGTTACCTCTTAACTCCGCAGTCACTAATGTCTCTTCTTAACGGTACCTACTCGTCAATACCACTCAACACTTAGACGTCCTCAGTTGACGTCGGTCAGTCTATAATTGACTTATCTCAATATCCCGGACTTACTCTTCTCATACCTATACTGGCGTTAACTTCTTGGTGAGGTTCATCTGTTCGATTAATCTTTTCATGCTTCGCTAATTCGTTTTATCTTCCACACTTCTGTTTTCTTAGGCTATCTCTAGTTCTCGAGCCCAACTGGGTATTCATCTTGGCATAAATAGTCGTTATAAGTCTTCAACGGTAGCTGGTAAGTGTCTTTGTAGTTCTGATGCCTTTAGTTATCATCCCCTTGCAGTTCCCTTTGCATGGACCGTCGGTGTTGATGACTTAGGTCCCGTGATAATTGGGGTTACCTTGGACTTTCGATTCCACCAAGGCCGTTCTCCTATATACATTCCTTCGCTGGTGTTACCGGCAATATTGCCTTCATGAAACTCCGTTATTTCCGCTACAGGGCTTCGACTCTTTCATACCGGCATAGCGATTTCCTTCAAATTCCTATATCTTTGAGGAGGTCAAAACCCCTCCACACTTGTAAAGTCTACATTTTGCTTCTACACTCCATTGTAGGTATCCCTTCGTGCACCTTAGACCCTTAAATCCGAGTCGACATTTTATCTCTTTTGGTCTCTCAAGCTTGTCTTATGAACTCTTCTACTAGGTGACTCGTCTTATAACAATTTCTTTCCCTGAGTCGGTCTCAAATTTCAGTTGATCATTACTGCCCATTTCATGTTAGGATTTCAATTATTTTGTACTCTTGCCTAGATTCTACAAAGGCATCCTCATCTCAACACGTTATTCCAATTTAGCAAGATCCGCCTTTTGATACATGACTTTCCTTCTTACTGGTCAAGTTATTCTTTTGGTTTACACTTTATCCATCATAACGTTATCGTTCCGATATGTATGACTTTTATTAAACCCTTATTGGTGCCAATTAAGTAAGAACCTCGGTTGTATATGATTTTCTCCAAATCAAAATTCTTGACTCGCATTTATTATGTTTTCCTTATACTCATGTCGTTTTACCTTCTTTTAAATCTTTACCATCAGTATGATAGTTAAATCCCTTTGAGTTTCCTCGTATACACCTTACGAATTACGTTGGTTGGTCTTATTACTTTCATCAACTCTTATGTCATCAGTCCAGCTTGAATTTTCATTGAAGTACCTCCATTTATCTTTAAACTTTTATATACACACTTTTCGGTAATCATCTTATTGGGGTAATACCGGATCCATATAACCACATTTAGTCATTTAACTTTACTCCTTCTCATGTCTGTTCTAGCCAACATGTAGATTCCATCTGCAATCACCTCACAACTCGACCACACATTTCACCAAGGCTTTAAATCATACTCTCTATGTTTGTGCCTCCTCTATTATTCCAATTATTCTATGTCACATCTTTAATCACAAGGGTTTCCCCTGTCAATCTAGACAGTTTGACCCCACCTTTTCTCGGAGGAGCACCATCAGTCCTACTTGTGTGGAATGCTAAGACATAGAACATGTTCACAATCATCTGTTTCTTCTTACTCGTCTAGTTCTTCTTACATGGACTCCTTCATACTAACTTTGATATGTATCTTTCCTTAGTCAGTAGTAAGTAACTACTCACCACAATTCCCTTTACACCATTTCTATCATCAATGGTCATTACCGACCGTCAAGAGCTTCTCTTTAATTTCTTTATTAGAGTTATCAGATTGGACTCATTCAATGTTACCATCAAGGCTACTAGTACTTGTATTGATTTAACTTCACCATTGTCGTCGTTGATCTCTGGAAGATATTCACCAGATGTCGGTAAATTTCATTTATAACTTTGTGGTTATACTTCTTATATGTCAACCAACCATCACTAGTTAGCCAACACGTGTAAATTCTCTATTGTTACCAATTAGTCTGTAGTTGGCCTTCTATAAGATCGTAGACTTACTTTTCTTCTATCTCTTTTGAGGTGTGATATACAAGGTGAAAATATATCTCTTCCATTTATTTTCCTTTATCACCTTCTACAAATTACACTCCTATAAGAGCACTATACTCTTACGAGTCTAGTTGTATTTCATCTTCCGACAACGGGCTTATAAATTCTTCTACGATACTTGTAGGCATTTATCCATGATTCTTTTTACCCGAGTTATTGTCCATTGGCGGTTCTCTGTTATGACCCGCTAGTGTTATTAGCTTAAATCCCTTCGTGAGTGATAAATTATTAGAGGCCCTCTTTTTTACCAAGACCATTCTCTTACACCCTCCTCCCTTGGGTGTTGCTTGTACTTCCTCCTTTATAGAAATCCGGTCTTTGTTGTATCCCGATCCTTGTTGTAATTCTTGTGTGTTCTAGGAGGTTACACCACTTCCATGTTGGTGAAATCTGTCTCTCCTTTCTAGCAACCTGTAAGATTTCCTTTTTCGGCTCTTTAATTCTTCGTATCGGGATGAACAATGTATCGCGTCTTGACTCCTACGCTTATGTTTGTCTCAGTTTCTCATCTTGATTGCGGTGGCAAGTAGCTCATCGAGAGTGATCATCTTCCGCTCTGCTTCTAACCTCAAACTTTCACCTTCTAGTCCGTCAGTAAGCTTAGATTCAATGCTTCTTGTCTAGATCGCTACTATATTTCACCTTGACTTTCATGCTCATATGTGTTTCTGAAGGTATCTGCTTTGTTTGAAACGCTGATTTACACCACACTTGAAAGAACCTATGGGTTGTCTCTTCCAATTTGTACATTTGTCGGTCATCAGACGCTTTTCCGGAACTACACTCATGTATTTTCTTCATTTGGTCTTATTGAGTTGACTCGGGGTTCCCTTCTTGTCATCGTCGTTGGTGTTATCTTTTAGTCTTCACTTTTTCCATCTCGACGTTCCTCAACAAGCTCGAAGGAGTTGTTCGTCGTTTGTCTACCCTAATGCACATAAGAGGTGCATACTAATCCTCACGTTGACACACATCAAAATCTACTTAGATGTGTCAAAGGGATGAGAAACTCATTATGTTATCTCTATTAAGGACATACATAACTATAATTTCTACTAATCTTCTGCATATATTTATCTATACTACATCACCTATCATTATAATCAAGCTAAAAGTCTAAAGAGAGCAACAACCTAAAGTTCATACTAAGCATACTGAGATCCGCGGTAGTAGTGGTGGTCAGTCGTACTTTCTATCCCCAACCAGACTATGCATGCATTTGAAAACCAAAAGTTTCCTTTTTAAAACTCAGATCCCTTTCGGGTTCTGCTTAATACTTATTCGGTTCTTCCGAAGATTTCAAGTGCCATTGTTGCCAACCTAGAGCTCTGATACCATGTTGTAACACCCCAAATTTTCAGAACTCGGGAAATTACTGGTTAGGACCTCACAATGGGTCCCGACCTCAGTTTGACAACAATTTTACTAAGATCTTGCAACAAGACACAAATAAGAAAAACCGAAATTTATAAAAATGTATTTTTATATGGATGAATGCAACAAGGTCTAACAGCCTGTAAAACTTAAACAACGGAAAAGGACTAACTGTCCTTAACAAGATGAAAGAATAAAAAGATAACAACCCAACCCCCACTCTAAGGAGTACGGAGACCCGGCTGACCACTACCTCCGGATCACTCAGCTGCTGTTCTAACCTGCGGTAAATCTAAAAACACAACCAAACAACCATTAGCTAGTTATCTAAATATCAGGAGAATAATAATAGCACACACACACATAAAATAATAAACACTCATCATGCTTTCATACAACCCATTTATTATCTTCGTTTAAGTCATTCACTCTAATGATACTTATTTTGTGACACGAGGGATTCCCAAACCTCGCCTCCGCCCCCGTGTACCCATCAGGAGTGGATTCGATGCATCTCACCGTGTACCTGTATGGTCTGGGTATAGAGAACCTCCCAGTCTCCTGGCAGAGCTGGGCAGTGATGTCACGGCCCGTTATACATACACTTGGGCCTTAACACATAATAACTACGGTCGTCCTAACAAGTTGTTATTTTTATAATAACACACATTGCACACACACAACCATTATCACCCAACTAATATCCAGAAACCAGCTAAGTAAGTCGCAAGGACTTACCTGAATCAATTCACAACTCTCAAAAGTCTCAACTCGGTCTGCAACCGTGGTAACTCAATCGCCTGTCAAACAAGGCATGTGGATCAAAATCACATCCCATACTCTTAGAAGTTATAAACTTCTAAAATGTACAATCTCATGAAGAGAAATTACGAAAAAGGTCCCCTTAAGGTAAAATGACTATTTTACCCTTGATCCCGGAAACTCCGAAAAAGTCTATCATTTAGTTCTAAATTCTCTTCTAGGACCTATGTCCTAAATCTAGCCCTCATTGAAAAATTTGGTAAGGATTTATAAGAGTTACCCAAAGCTTTTTAGTTTACACGAAAGTCGTTAAGGTTCGAGTTTGGGTTCATATGCACGGCTTGGATAAGGATATAAAAATTCCGAGATAAAATCCTAGATCCTCTTTGATATACATGCTAAACATAGGGGTAAAGATTCTCTCAAAAATACTTAATCATATTATCCCATAAATTTCAAAAGTTGGAATAAAAGCTGAAATTCTCATACTTAGTCAATTTTCTTTGCTGTAAAAACAACCCAACTACCCTACTTTGGCTACTTTGGGATCTTATAGTTTCTAATCCGACCGTTATTTCGTTCTCAAAAGTTAACCGAGTACACTACATATATCTGTCTATCACGTATCAGAATTTCAACGGCTGATGTTTAACCTAAAGCATTAAAACTAATCCTCAAAGTCAGCAACTTACACAAATTGACTCGAAAAAGGACAGCTATTGGATGATCCCTATTTCGACTCTTGCTGGCTACAAAGAGTAAACCAAATCTAACTTATTCTCACTAATTTGAAACTCAGTATAACCACGCATACAACCACTCTTTACTCGCATGCCCCTGCTTCTTAACAAGTATCAGAAAAGTCCGATTCTTCTCACAACTATAACGAACACAAAAGGTGGCTTGGGTTACCTGCCTGCAGCGAGGAAGGAGGGCGGATGCTACTGAGGATTCCCGCGATGATCGGTATCGGCGGAGCAGTCAGAGGTACGGGTATAGCCGACAGTAGCGGGATCCTTCCTTCCCGTAAGGGTGTGCGGTTGGCCAAGGACCGTATGGGTCTGTACGAGTATGTAGTCCTAGTTGGAAGGCTCGCCCTTCTCTGCACTACTGTCCGGAAAGGTTCGAGATTGCGACGGTGCTTCTGCCGGAGATGACGGTCCCGGGTTTTCCTTGTTCCACCGGTGTTGGCGAGAGGGTATCGAGATGCAGAGGGCAACTCTTCCCGTCTGTGCTGCTGATGCGGGATTGCCGGCTGAAGGACTGGTAGATTAGGTTAAGGCTGAGTACGGTAGATAGGAATATAATTAGTTGGGTTATAGAAAAATAAGAGTTAAATTAGGGGATGTTAATTAGGTTAAGGGAATGGATTAGGAAGGTAACGGGCTGGGCTTGTAAAGCCAATACTAGCAAGCTGTTGTTCTTAAATTTGGGTCGATCCAGCAGGAATTTAAAAGCAAGCTTTGGGCCAGCTGCAAGTGGAAGGAATGGGCCTGAAATTTGGGCCGGGTCTGCTCATCTAATTAATATGGAAAGATAACTAGATCCTTATTCGCACGGAACCGCTCTTCGGTTTTATTTAAAATGTACGGAATTATTTCCGGTTACATAATTTATCATTTTATGTGAATCAAGGTCACATAAAATGATAGAGATTAAATATCGTTTTATTTTTATTTAAAAGAATACAAGTTGGCGGATCGGAATCCGGTTAAATTCGGTATTAAACGGAGTTTAAAATTTTCGGGTATTACAATGCTCAAGATCGAAATTTAAATCTACAGATCGATGGTTGAAATGTTTCTTACCTGTAAAACCTAATGCCCAAACGAATTGCAATCTACAACCATAGTCGTCGATTTTTTGCAATTTAAACCTATGCACTCTGCAGCCCAACGAGAACGAACTCCAATTGAAGCCTTGCGACAGGTCGAGGCTGTCGTTACTGAACCCTTGAGCTGTAGCTAACCTTCGATTCTATCTCCTACTTGCAATCTGTAGCGCGCCCAGCGTGAACGAATTGCAATCGATTTGCAACCTAGGAGATACTCAATCCAGTTGTTGTAGTGGTCGATCGATTCTTTCTCCTCTCTGTATGTGTTGGTCATTTTTTGGAGTTGAAGATCGACGCTTGAAGCTTTCAGTTGAAGGCGGATAAATGGTAAGGTATTATAGGCGCCTTTTGATTTTGGCCGATTTTTAGATAGAACCAGCCGGCCGCGCCTATAAGATAAATAAGGGTTTACTGCGGTTTTTTTATTTAACTCCTGAGAGTAATAGTTTACAAGATTTTAACGAGAATTTTTTAAAAAGGGGTTAAATAAAACCCCTGAGAGTATATTTAAAATTTTTAAAAATATACCTATAATATATTCTCAGAGGTTATGCTAAAAACACCTAGAGTGTTTTTATATTACAAGGGATTTTATAAACCCCTGAGAAATTACCCTTGAGAGAAGTTATTTTTGTACTGGTGAAGAAATCGTACAACTAACAGTCACGCTTGTCATGAAATTGATCAACATGATTATCGTGAACAACCTACTGACAAGATAAGTCATAGATTGACCAATTTAAATAGATTGATTAGAGATAGTGATGTTATATCAACCTACTGACAAGATAAGTCATAGATTGGCAAATTTAAATAGATTGATTAGAGATAGTAATATTATGTGTAAGAGTGAGCTTCGTGTCATTAGGCAAACCTTTGGAGTGCTTTGTGATATGGTTCAAGAAATTGGTGAATTTTACACCAAAAAAAAAGAAATTGGTGAATTATGTAGAACAAGAAATATTGAGGTGGAGAAAATGCTTGCAATGTTTTTATATACATTGGGCCATCATAAGAAAAATAGATCAATAGCAAATTATTTTTTAAAAAGTAGTGCGAGTGTGAGTCAACTATTCAACATTTGTGTTCGTACGGTTTTAAAGTTGCATAATCACTTGCTCAAGAGCCTACACCTATACTAGATGATTGTGAATATGGTAGATGAAAAATTTTTAAGGTACCAAAAACTTTGAAATTAATAAGGTTATATTAAAATTTATAATAATATGTTAATAATCACTTGTTTTCACTTGTTTTATAGAATTGCATAGGAGCTTTAGATGGAACACACATTAGTGTAATAATGTTCACGTGTCAAGCACAGATAGATCAAGGTACCGGACTACAAAAGACGTGCTTTCTATGAATGTGTTAGGTGTTTGTAAACCTAAGGAATTCATATATATATATATATATATAAAGATTGAGTGGGAAGGATCCGCACATGATGGGTGTGTCCTTCGTGATGCAATTACTAGACCGTGTGGTTTAAAGATTCCAAAAGGTAATCATCATATGAGCTTTTAGATTGTAAGTTAACTTATACTATACAAATCAAATGTGCTAAAAAAATTCTCCTTTTATTACAAGGACTTTATTACTTGCTAGATGTCAGTTATACGAACTGTGAGGGGTTCTTAACTCTATATAGAGGTCATCGTTATCACCTGAAAGATGGGGATAACCAAGCAGAAAATCCCGAGGAATACTTCAACATGAAAAATGCTAAAGCTAGAAATGTCATAGAGAGGTGCTTTGGGTTCTTCAAAGGGAGATAGGCTATTCTTTGGTGTCATTCTTTCTTTCCAATCAGAAGTCAAGGACGCATAGTTCCCGTTTATACACTATTACACAACCTTATTCGAAAACATGGCAACTGATGTTGTGGTGAAATCTGATGATGAGGAAGAAGAGGAAGAGCCAAATTAGGTTTTAGAGATGGCGGTTGACTTGGATGAAGTGGAAGATGACGTTGAGTACATCACTCAAGTGAGTACATTAGAAGATTGGACGAACTTTAGGAATTCCTTAGTAGATGCATTATTTGACAATTGGAGATCTAATTCTAATTGATGTGTTTGAGTGACTATGCTTATTTGTTTTCCCTGACTATTATTCATGTCTTAGTTGAATTGTGTAATCTTTGCTGCATTTTTATCTATTAGATGCTAAATTGTGTATTACTTGTTCAATTTTGTATTAGTATGTTGGGTTGTGAGTTTTGCACGATTTTGTTGAGTTTCGTGTAGTGGACGTGGGAAAAACAAGAGAAAATGGAGTTTCCAAGAGGAAGAAGTGTTGTTGGATTGTGTGTTGGATCTAAAAGGTGACCCGAAATGGAAATGTGAAGGTGCCTTTAAGACTAAATTTTGTCAACACTTGGAGCAACTACTTGAAGTTAAGTATCCAGGAAGTGGATTGAAGACTTCACAAATTGTGTCAAAGATAAAATTTATGAAGGAGAAATATACCATTATCAATGAAATGATCAAATTATCTTGGTTCACAAGGAATGATCAAACTAATATGATCAATTGTGAAAGACAAGCTTATGAAGACTTTTGTAAGGTATTTTTCTTCATTTTCACACTAGCTTATAATGACTTTTGTAGCTAAGGTTAACATTATCTTACTGTATTA
Organism: Fagopyrum homotropicum; assembly: GCA_033239125.1. NCBI lineage: Eukaryota > Viridiplantae > Streptophyta > Magnoliopsida > Caryophyllales > Polygonaceae > Fagopyrum > Fagopyrum homotropicum. The sequence goes on from BSWB01000004.1 coordinate 35,704,191, forward strand.
TATTTTCAGCTTTTGAGAGCACTAAATGTCTACATTTTAACCTTTTGTTTTGTCCCATTATTACCCAATTAAATCTATCAAACAAAATTTTGTTTTTTTAACTCCTATTAATATTGAATTCATAATAATGTCTACATTTTAACCCTCTCAATTAAACTTTTCTTTTTGAACTCCTATATTTAATTCATATGGTTTTAACTCCTCAAATTAATTTCATATATACACTATTTCATACTATATTTTCAGCTTTTGACATAACTAAATGTCTACATTTTAACCTTTTGTTTTGTCCCATTATTACCCAATTAAATCTATCAAATAAAATTTTGTTTTTGTAACTCCTATTAATATTGAATTCATAATAATGTCTACATTTTAACCCTCTCAATTACACTTTTCTTTTTGTAACTCCTATATATAATTCATATGGTTTTAACTCCTCAAATTAATTTCATATATAAACTATTTCAAGAAGGGTGACAAGGTGAGATCTTCTAAAGCCGCTCTACTAGCAAAGTAGACCATTCTCATGCGGTTTGAACATCATATCAGTATGCAATAGTGGGTTTGTTTTCAATCCATGGCTTTGTTGCTGCTTCTGCTCCTGTTGAGGAGAAAAAGGAAGAGGCTGATGAGGAATATGATGAATATAATGGTGGTATGAGCTTGCTCGACTAACAATTCTGAATAATCCTAAACAATGCAAGTACAAACTTGTTCTTAGAACCTTAAGTTATTTAAAAAAGGATTTACCAGTCATGCCTATCAGCCAAGCAAAGCCACTCCAGAAACCGATTACAACTTCTTCAGAAGCAACACCTGCTTCGTCATCAAATTCTTGTTTCAATTCAAAATTTTCAGTTCACTATTATTTTCATCATGTAATGAAGTATACTACTATTGTTTTATGTTGTAATTTACCTCCTCGGCTTCAAACAATTGTTTGTGAGTTAAACTTTCACTTATAGTTACAGATTTTCCAGTGACAAATCCAAACAACATTGGTAGCAAGTGACACATTAGACTAAGAAGCAACATGAGAGTGTTTATATCACCTTGTCTATGCAAGTAAACCACAATATGCAAAGAACGTGTATTTATGTATCCTCAAATTTAAGACAACTATTCAGCAATGGTAACAAAACAAAAGTTTGGTTTCTTTACTTGTCGAAATTTAACTCTTTCGAGAGGTTGACTAGGAAACCGCGAAAGAGAAGTGCCGAATACTAGAAGAAGGTTCGAGATATAGATAAATCAATCAATCAGAAAAACAATATCATTGGGCCAGTGTAATAAGCAATTTGCCTGCAAATTTGGGATTCAAAGATCAGAGGCTTATAAATTAAATTAAATAAGCAATTTGATAGTTTTTTACGCATTAATTATGGACTTAATTAGCTAATAAATTTCTTGGACCCATATGCATTAAATTTGATTCTCTACAGATTTTACACATTAAATTGATACAAAATATGTATATAATAATGTATATAGACTTAATTACATAATAAATTCCTTCCAAACAGTTTTTACGCATTAAATACCCACATTATGGACAAAATACAATTTTTTTGACGGTTTTTTACGCATTAATTATAGACTCTACAAAATTTATAGACTCTACAGATTTTATTACACATCAAATATTGAAAATTGATATAAAATATGTATGAATGTATAATATATATATATATATAATAACAATAACAATAACAATAATAATAGACTTAGTTACATAACAAATTCCTTCTTACGCATTAAATACCCACATTAAGGACATAATAAAATTCTTTTGACAATTTTTTACCATTAATTATAGTCTTAATTAGCTGATAAATTTTTTTGACCAATTTTCCCTTAAAATATATGAAATCAACTCTAAATATAGAGTTAAAGGCATAATTAACTCCTTTGACTAACTTGCAAATAACTTCCACCTAGACTATTGTCACGTGGTCAAAGTTGATAAGATTTACATGTTATGAGGAAGAAGACAATTATATGATACTGTAATACAAGATGGTGGAAGTTTGGATTCAACTCAAGTTTGTAACGTGGCATCCGCCCATCTCGGGGCCGGTAATGAGAAGTTTGGTTGTGGTTTTCGTATATGGTTGAAACTTGACAGTGATGAAACTAAAGATCATATAGAGTGTAGAGAAGATTTAGGTTTGAAATTTTATATTACACAAGTTATTACTTTCTTTTAATTAGGATAGTCGATTTTGTATTTTTCTAAAATTTATTAGTGGGTGAGGGTTTATATTTTTATATAAAAATATATATATATTTGAGTTATAAATGTAATATGACATCCTTATATTCCCCCATCGCTTATCGCTTATGTTTGTATAAGTTAAAATATTTTAAAGTTATTAACTATCTTGTTATATTATATTTCGGTTTTTAGCACATTCTTTGTCTTATTTAAACTATTTAAACATTGCCTCTAATCTTACTACCCTATTTTTAAACTATTTGAAGATTAACCTAAAGTAAGAACTTATGTATAATTAGCCATTATGTATACAATCACAATGAAAATTAACTCCTTCAAAATAAGTCTAATTAGTCATTAAGTGTACAATCACGTTGCTTCCGCGCGCGAAGCGCGTGGCCATGTTACTAGTATATGTGTATTTCCAGCTACATCCTAGAGCTAGAGAATTATGGAAGATTGAATTTCTCATTATTCAACAAGTTGAAACTTATCTTTGGGCTAGATCGAGCAAATGGGGACAGTTCTGAAGATGCGGAGGACATGGTTTATAGCATGGATATGAGTATGTTGGTCTAGACAAGGAACTAGAACGGATTGAATGACTCATCTAACGACGGAGGCTCAAGGCAACTACTATCAAAAAGGCAAAGAGTAAGTAAAAGTCTTTTTGGCATCACTCGAAATAGCGATGTCAATGATAAGTTTTCGCTTGACATAGATGAAATCAAAGTTGAGTTGAGGAGCATCCGAGCATAGCAAGTACTATATTGAAGTCTCAAAATCGCGATTAAGAAGTGGTGCAACAAAAGAAATTGCTGCTTTCAGAAATATCTATGTTAGGATTTTTTATTTTATTTTTTACAGAGATGTTGTTACCCGAATCCTTTCAAAGTCCATAAATGAGCTCGATGTTTTCTACAGTTGTTCCAACGATGGGTGGAAGAAGTTGTATGTGTATACTATTCTGTAGCAAATTCAAGATTATTCGGGTGCAAGTCAAGACTAAAAATGTTTCGTTTGTTTGTGTTATTTTTAAATGGTTTAAAAAAGTGACTATAAGACCTTTTCAGCAGTTTTATTTTTAAGAGTTACTATTCAAACTTTTCAATAGTTTTACTTTTAAAAGTTACAATTCAAATATTTATAGTACTTACAAAACCTTATTTTTGTTTTACATGTTTAATGAAGTGATTTGAATTAGTTATTATAATATATTTTGATTGATTTTGTAATTTTAACTTAGTTGAGCAATTTTATTTTATTTTACAAACAAATTATTATAATATATCAATTTTGATATCTAATATACTTCATCATCTTGCCAATCACACCCAGATTTCAATCTCATACTCATATCCTTGATATCGATACCGAGACCGATATCTGATATATTGATATTAAGATATAGGAAACGAACATGCCCTTAGTTACAACCTTTGATATTCTTATATTAAGTCAAATCTTTGTTTTATACTATTATAAAAAATTATTAGTTCAGCTTTTACAAATCTCGTGCAAAAACACGAATACTAAACTATTTCATACTAAAAAAATAATATTTCGTCCCAAAATGTTTCCCATAAGAAGAAACAACCCGATGAGTCCTTGCTATATATGTTTGTCTTAGCTGGAACATTCGAAGAATGGATAAAGTGGAAATATTAGCGTGAAGTTAAAGCCAGAGAGTTACGAGGGAATTGCTCATATTTGAAGACACCCAGACTCAGAGAAGTTAAATTGTACTTTAGTCACTGACATACTTAAAGACTCAGATTCATACTTTCCTATAACTTGAAACTACCCGGATCATCAATGCCTTCAACTTAAACTATTTCACACTTTCCTAGGTCAGCTCACATGAGTTTATATGGTTTGACCTACAACTCAAAAAGGAGAACAATTGACATAGAAGCAAATGTAGTTGCCTGTTTTTTATTGTTTCAATCGTGAAGATGAAGACTTGGACTGAAACATTGGAGGAAGCTAGCAAAAAGCATTCATTCCAAGTTTCATAGCACAGAAGCCTTTCGCCTGGGTATCTCAGTATTGGTAAAAGGAGATCTGAAACGATGAAGAAGATAGGCTCCGGCAAAGGAAACAATGTCCGAAAGTGGCTACAATCAATAATTGGAGGGCTGATGGTCACACTGGGTATCTCTACCCTACTTGGAATCTACTCTTACGAGTTCTACTTACGCAAGGAGGATGCCTGCCGACATTTAGATATGAAGGACAATAACTACGGATTTGATGCTAAGGCATTATCAGATCGTGTGGCGGAGGTACTCAAGAAGATGGAGGGTCTGCAGAGCCGGCTAGAGTATGCAATACAAGACATTGAGAAGGATAAACATCAAAGCGACAAGGCAAATATCTCGAGAATGGAATTCAAGACGTACTTGGAAAAGGAGGTTGTTCAGCCTCTGTATGATGCTCATATCACTCTCAGGCAGATACGCTTTCCTAAGCCAGAAGGGATTAGGCATACGAGTTTTAAAGAGGAGCCATTAATCAACCATTTTGAAAGCGAGGAGATACAAATGTATATCACGCCTAAAGAAAACAGAAACGGGAAGAATAACCTCTATATGACGGAAAGGGTGTCCAACACAATAGGCCACACGTGTGTGTTGATGAAGAAAGAGCTAGAAGTGTACATGAAGTATCAAGTTGGCGGTAACTGTAAGGATGATTGGAACCTAGCTCAAAAGCTTATGCTCCATGGATGTGACCCTCTACCTAGAAGAAGGTGCTTGACAAGAGGGCCCAAGCTGTACCGACAACCTTACTTTATAAATGAGTCTCTATGGAAGATTCCCGAAGATAGGAATGTGAGATGGAACAACTACCATTGCAAAGACTTCAAGTGCCTATCAAGTAAGAACCCTCACAGGGGTTACTCCAAATGCACTGGGTGCTTTGAGATGGGCAAGGAAAAGCTTAAGTGGGTAACTAATAGCTCACTTTTGGTTGATTTTCGGATTACTGATGTCCTGGCTATCAAGTCAGGAGAGATAAGGATTGGTCTGGATTACAGTGTGGATACTGGCACTTTTGGTGCAAGAATGAGAGAAGAAGGTGTAGCAATTATCACAACTGCCCTAAACCTAGGGGCTCCATTCAATGAAATGATAGCACTTCGGGGTTTGCTTCCTCTATATGTGACTCCTAACCAAAGGCTCCCGTTCTTTGACAACACCATGGATTTGATTCATACAACTGGATTTTTGGATGGTTGGATTGATTTTCTATTGCTGGATTTTGTCCTGTTTGATTGGGACAGAATTCTGAGGCCAGGAGGTTTGCTGTGGCTAGATAGGTTTTTTTGTCATAAAAATGATTTGGAAGACTATATGTACTTGTTTCTCAAGTTTAGATATAAGAAACACAAATGGGTTGTTGCGCCTAAATCCAAGGATGAGGTTTACCTGTCTGCATTGTTAGAGAAACCTCGGAGGTCAGTATGATCTCCATTTGCTATTGTGCCTCTTGTATTTGTATGTATGACAGCATTAACAATGCCCATGAACGCACCTTGTACTCAGTCATCTTGTCTTAAGTTCCAGGCACTGCACTTACACTTAAAAACTGCATGCATAAGAGATTAGTCGATTCAATACAGATTGTTCTTGATTAGTCGATTAAAATGGAGGTCACTATGATCTCCATTTTCTTTTGTGCCTCTTTAATTTCAAATAACCTCTCTGCAACAATCATGAAAATTTGCTGCCACGAATTCTGAACAACAGATACATATTAATGTCAAATGCCAAACTCTAAAGAAGAATTAATGTACTCTGCCAAATTATTGGATTTCTTTTATTAAAGCTTCTACAAAACCCCAGCCATCTTCTGGGTCAGGTCCAATCCAGTAACCAGTAATTACTTTGTTACGGTTATCTACATATACATGACTTGAATCATACATATACGGATCCTCAAAAGATGCTCTTACAGAGCAATGGGAGTTCAGATTTTTCATTATAGTGCTTCCTTTAGAGAGCTGGAGAGACAGGTTCTTCAATTCTGCAAACACTGGCATAAGTTTGGGTGTCACCAACAATGAACGTCCAAAATGCTTTGCCACATTTTGCAAATTGTGCACATAGAGATCTTATTCATTTTAAAATCCTATTTGCACAACGAAAAGCTTCTATCTCATTTCTAATCATGGAAAAAGATAAACGACATCAAGTACAGACATATAAGCTATACAAATAATGTCAGCTCACAAACAGCATTAAGGGATGTTTCCAGCTCCACTTTACACTCACACTATTGTAATTTATAAGGATTATACTTTATATACATCCGAGATTTAGTAATGTCATATCTCAAATAAATCATAGTCATTTCCTTTATTGAGATTCATTCTTGATGTTTTGTTGAATTTCTAATTAGCTTTTGTGAGAAAGAAGAGCCAGGATCTCTGCAATAACTAAAGGGAATGAGAAAAAAGAAAAAAGGATCAAATATTCATCAATCAAGAACGAAGAAACATATAATGCATACCAGAATATCCAACATAAGCAATGCTCTAGTAAGTAGTAATCCTCTACTGTCTTATCTCATGTATACCTGATCTGTTAAACTGTGATACTGAAATTTCGCTTCCAGATACTATCAGTAGATGTTCACATATGCAGAATCCATCAAGCTTCAACAAAAACATTGCAAAGTCAAAATAAATACTGACAGAACAGGGGGTCACTGAAAATGCAGTCTGAATACATAGTAAACCTTCTCTTAGACAGTAAATCACACACAAGATAGCAACAAAAAAACGATCATCATAAGGCTTTAACAATGTCCAACTATAATGTTGTAGTTGCAATTGTTCAGGTTGATGTTTGCTAATTTTTTTCACTATATACTATCGCCATAGTGTAATATACTTTCCAGCTTCAATGTTGCCAAAATCGAATTTGCAGCATAGCAAGTGCATTACCTACTACCTAGAGTAAAGATTGGTAATGCAGTATTTTCTTGAACAAACAACACACAAAAATCGCAGTATCGTCCTCACTTCTTACCCACTAAACTTACAAAACTTGCATCAAATAAATACGCAGGCCAAAACTGAAATTGAACACGAAATCGGATAACTGATAAATCCCTATACCTTTCCGCTTCGGAACGTCCAATGGAACGTGATTTTTGCTTATTTTTAGAACTTTCGATCCATTGCATTTATTATGCAACATGTTGACAGGGAACAAGCGACAGCAAAGGGAACTCCAAATGACAAAGAACATGGAAATTGGAAAAAATGGAGGGGAAACGAGGGAGCTTAAAGACAAGGGATTTGCACATACCTGGAGGACTGGAAGGATAGAAGAGAAACCAGCGGAGACCAATCCCACCATTTATCCGGTCACCTCAAGGCTATTGCACCTCCCGCACCAAGTAAACCCAGGGCAAGCGGAAGACGTTTCAAAGGGCGAGCGGAGATGATAAACAGACGTCGGTTGCTCCTGGTTATCTGAATACTAAACGACGCCGTTTAAGAAAATCAAAACTTGGTGACCTAATGTTATCACTTTTATACTAGCCTGCGAGGCTGCGACTTACCATTTACTTTACACAGTACTTGTAATGTTTATATTAATTCCATGAACCCAAATTTACATCGAACTAGAAAGAAGACGGGCAAAAAGTTGTGCCGTCAAACCTTTCTGAATAGCAAATCCGATTCTCCTAAAAACAACATCAAACGACCTAGGAGACATAACGTTTCCGCGCAAAGGTGTCAAAAGCGAACGGAAGAAACACATGTTGATTTTCAATACAAGCTTTCTCAGGTTTAGCCACCTTAGCAGAAGCCGCACAAAGTGCCGCCTTACCCACCACAAAAGGCCCACTACCCAAACAAACAAGTGGGGAAACTCCAGTCAAATCGATGCAAGCATGCTTTCCACCCGCCCATCCAAACACCAAGACATCCGCCGGCCTCAAGGTGGATCTTCCTTCACGTGGGTCAGTCAAGAAGGACACAGGCGCCTCCTTCTTAACCGAAACCCCCGCCCTCCTAAACACATCACACAACACATCACGAACCAAATCATGCCTATATTTTGAAGCCAGGAAGCTCTTTACAATGAACTGCATGCTCCCCAAAAGAATTTAGAATCCTCCGACAATTGGGCATAGGACAAATCTCATCAACCGGGTATAGAGGAATCATAAGGCGATACTTAAGGACTGAACGATACTCAATCGGGGACATACATTGCCCAAGTCCATCAATGGGTATGGCAAGAAGGAAATCTTGGCTATGTGTGGATTGAAGACACTTGAAAACCGCTTTTTGTCTAAGGGTCAAATCAAAAGTAACTTCCACCTCCTGCACGGTCTTACTGAAAAAAATACTCGCCAAAGCATGTTGGGCTTTAGGGGGACGGTGTTCTTGACAGTAAAGACAGAAAGGTCGAAACCAGGAATAGAAGTCTGAAGATTGCCCAAAGCTCCATAAAACTCATAGCCCATTTCTACAACTCCACTGTCCCACAAAATATGGTCTTGAAGCTCCCAAGACTGGGCCCTAGAGGCAACAAAAGCAAAGGAAGACGTCTTCATAGCAGAATATAAACCAAGCCCCCTAGATCGAATAGGCAAAGATGCAAGTCGCCACTGAAGATCTCCAAAAAACGGGCCCCCACAAGCCACAATATCCTCAACTGATCTACGGAGCCCAACATCAAAATAAGCTGTTGCACTCTCCCAATGCTCCGGATGACAAGTCCTAAGGCCAAAATACATCTTAGCAACACCCATACAAGAACGAAGCAGAAGAAGCTCACTCTAAGGATCTCTCAACTGTGGAAGAAGATGCATCAACTCAACCGCCTTAACAGCTCTCTTCATGACAAGCTCTCTAACAAACTCCTCATCTCTACTCACGGCCCCACCTAGCAACTTAACTCCCAACGCCGGTCTTGCAATGTCATGTGGAAATAGTCCATCTCTAACTTTCGACCCATCGCATGAAGGCCAAAAGAGCTCAGTTTTACGAACATTCAGCATGAGGCCTAAATCCGGACCAAACTCACGAATGATATCAAGAGCTCTAGCCACCTCCTCAGAACGACCAATAATGGTGCCATCATCAAGATACCAAGCATGTAGAATAGGCTTGCAATTGTCTCTGATCCTATGCAAAAGCGGGTGCAAGACAAGAGAGAAGAGGAGGGGGCCCAAAGGGTCTCCTTGTTGCACACCAGAAGCCGACCAGATAAATCTATCTCCAATGTACAACCGGGCGGCTTGACCATACAAGAAATCAACCCATAATGAGATAGACGGACATCTCTCTCTAACCTCCCTAAGCAAAAAAGTCCTATCAACCAAGTTGAAAGCATTGGAAAAATCCACTGTCAACATAGCTAAAGAACCATCGGCATAGCGATCACTCAGAACTCTATTAACACTATGTAGAATAGCCTCTGCACCACCTGAAACACCAACTCCAAACTGGAGATCTCCCAAATATCCTCTCATATCCTTACACACACCCTTCATAGCAACTTTAGACACCAACCGTCTCCATATAGTACCAACTCCAATGGGTCGAATCCCATTGTCAGGCTTCAGCAGCGGCGTGAGAGGAGCCGAAGCCACAAACTCGGCTAAACTCAGGGGGCACCTGCCACTCAACCACAAATTAACCACTGAGGTGATCGCTCTCAAAAGACCCGTGGCAACAGAAGAACCCTCACCACACATAGCGTCTAAGATGTGTTGTGCCCTCAAGCCATCTCTACCGCAAGAAGTACCTTTTGGAAAGGACTTGATGCATTTAAAAACCAAATCTATGTCAACAATGAGAGGTGGTTCATGAAAGGTAGGGCAAGACTTAGAAGGTGGAGGTTTGTGGGGATGTTTAGCCTCTAACACCTTCAAAGTCTCCTCATTGTAAGAAGCAACACCAGAAGAACACAAAACCTTAACAGCAGCCGTAAAATGCCCATCCGAAACCTTGCGGAGACATTTCTTGATGTTAGGATTTCTCTCTAAACCATCTCTATCGCCTGAGCCACCATCAACCATCTCAAAAGGCCTATGCTCCGAAGGGTCTAACAAGGCCTCCACTAGACTCGAAACACCCTCAGCCTCTCCCCAAATAGACAAAGCCTGCAAAATACGTTGATGTTGTATCGACTTTCTACTTCCCGATCTTCTATCTCGCCTGCTCATAGGCCTGAACACCCGCAAAGTGCACCGAGGAAGTAAAAACAACATAACCCAAGCAGCTACACACCCGGGCTCAACTACCACCTTCAAGAGAGCACTCAGCAATGCTTGAGAGAACCTAAGACGACAACTATGAGGGATGCTTTTCACGGTAGAAATAGGAACTCGCATAACCCTCTCCAACAGATCTGCATCGAAAACCATACTCGCATCGTCCACCTCAACTTGATCTCCAACAACTGGCCTCGAAATACCCACATCCGGCCTCGAGATACCCACAATGTATCCACCCTCATCACCAAAGGAAGAAACAGAGTCATCTGGCCGGGTGACGACAATCACGACTCAGAGCATGAAGACTCATACACCGGCCACACAACCACATCCTGAGAGCAACCAACACCTCCACAAGCGCCGTAAAAACATCAAGATCACACTCAAGTAAGCCCCGAACCTCATTCTTGCGTTCAACCGCAAAGAGATGTTGCCTTTTCAAATGACTAAGTAGACAAGAAAAACCTCTACTTCCCTCCCGACCATCACCACACCCATGAAATGATCTAAGGGGACAATGAAGGAAACCATTACCCTCCGACATCATAGAAAAATCCAGCTCAACAAAGAAAATTTTCTTTAGGACATAACAACAAACACCTGGTGGGCATGTTCTCAAAATCCCAAAAATACACCGCAAACTCCAAATTTTCGCTGTAGCTTATCCCGTAAAATAAAAGGAACAGACTCTGGAAATTTCTGAAACTACCATTCAGCAACTCCAGCAAACCTCATTAATCAAGGAAAGAACCCCACAGTTCTGTTCAAAATCAACGCTTCATTGCATCCCTCTATCATTCCTCTATGGTTTCCAAGATCCACGAAGATCCGATCAGATAGCAGTTTGTCTCAATCGCTCTCACCGCCGACATTGCCGCCGGTAGTCGGAACGTGGTGGTGGTGGGGTTGAAACTATTACCGTTCTTTTGCAACACACCACCGTTTACGGGCTCGACAAATTGAAATCCGGTGTAGTCGAGTGTCACGACTTGCCCACAGTCACCGCAGCCATTGAACACTTCCACCAAGAATTGCGGCTTCCCATTCACTGCGTCTCCTGTTTTGCTTTGGTTCAAATCTGAAATTAGAACATTCAAGGATGAAAAAGTGGTCTATCAAAGGGGTTATAGATGTAAAATTTCTACTAGTGGTCACAATTACGCACTTGCGGGCGTAGTTGATAGGGACGAAAATTTCTACTAGTGATCACAACTACACACTCGCGTGCGTAGTTGATAGGCATATATATATAGAGATAGTAGATCCTATGAGAACAGACTTATCGTGTAATCATGAAAATAGATTCGTAATTATTATTAGTTTTGTTACGATGGTGTCATATCGTTTAATATATTATTCGTAGTTATTGTTGGTTGAGTGGATTATTCGTAGTTATTGTTGGATTCCTAATTATTATTATTCGTAATTATTATTAATTATGATATCTACTCTAAATCTCAACCCTTAATACTCATCATCCAACGGTGTACGATTGTTCTCATGTATACACGTTAGGGGTGTTCTCATGGGAACCACATCCTCTCTCTCTCTCTCTCTCTCTCTATATATATATATATATATATATATATATATATATAAGTTATCTAGATTTCAAAATTCTAGAGAGTTGAGGAATGGGTGTAAAAAAAACCTAGCCGCTTTCCCTCTTCCATTGCGTCCTGGCCGCCGTGCCTCTATCGGAGGAGCAGTCGAGCGACCACCACCGGAGACTTCCACCAGTGACCACCGCCGGCGACTTCCATCAGCGACCACCTCCGGCGACTGCTTTCTCTATCTGCCTCTCTTCTGAACTGGGTAGGGATGTCGGCTACTGCTTTCTCTGTCCGCCTCTCTCTCGGAGGAGCAGTTGAGCCACCAACACAGTCGAGAGACCAACACCGGCCGTCCTTACCGCCGCCATACGCTGGAGGCCCGTTTTGTCCATGGATTCGCTGCCGCCGGGGTTCCGTCTTCACTGTTCCGTCCGCCACCACAGCCACCACCGACCATCATCCGATTGTTTTCCCAGTCCAAATCACCATTGTTTTCCTTCCTCTTTGTTTGCAGATCTAGATCCGGACTTCGGTATCTCTAGCACTGGTCTTCGGTGTATCTCGCACCGGACTTCGGTCCTCAAGGAAGACCAAACTCCTCCAAAGCTCGTCTTCTAGGCTTCTAAAGGTAAGATGTGAGAGCTTATACTCTTGTTTGATGAAAATAATTTGTTTTATGAGAATAACGCATACTTATAATCGAAAAATAAAAAAAACTACGAGAACAAAGGAAGAAACCGCTGATGAACCCGGAATAACTATTGGCCGTTTTGGCCTCCGCCCTCTACGTGTTTGCTCTAAGCAACGGATAATCATCAATCTATACAATAATGACACCGTGCTAAAGCATATGCTGGTTTTGTGTGTTTGATGGATTGTGAGCAGGTGTTTGATCTCAATCTCTTTCCTACTGAAATTGTAACTTTGTGGTTATATTGCTTCCCTACCTATGTGACTTGAACTTTGAACTTATGACTCCTTAGAACAAATTTCTACATGAAACTCTCAAAGAATGGAAATTTTCAAAACAAATTTCTACATGAAATTCTCAGGAGTATTTCTTTTGCCTCTGGTCACCGGTTTTCGCCCGCTATGCCGCACGATTCCAACCACAGCTAACTAACATCCCTAGCAAACTCCAAATCTTAACCGATCTGTGATAGAAAAAAAATAAAAAACAAAGAAAATAATTGTTTCTATAAAAGTCCACAAAGAACAACTCAAACCTGATCTACTATCATTGACGAAATTGCATTTAAATCAAGAGCTTCATGATCTGGAGCTTCCAAAGCCCTCTTCAAGCTCGAATGTAAGCAATGTCTCTGCGTGAAAATTAATGTCTAAGATAGTATTTAAACAAATTATCTCATGAAATCTTTTCAAAAAGATGGAAAATAGAATGTTAAAAACTCTTCTCGTGAAGATCTTTTGCATCTGGTTTAATGAAAACAACCTTGATAGACTTAAAATCATCCCTATCGACACTAAGATCGTGAATGACAACGAATAGACATTGACCAAGAGTTATATTCAAGATTCAATTTTTCAGATCAATACTAGCACAATAAGGATAATGTTTTCATTTCCTTACAACCCATCACAAATCCAACTTCAAAGGAACCAAAATCGATCAACAATAACATCTAAAACTGATTCGTGAACAATAATTTCAAATCCAACTTTAACAAAATATTTGAGAGAGGTCTCGAATCATTTCTAAACAAAGACAAACGGTATACCAATAGAATAATAATGATCATTCATCTCATCTTTGTTTTGAGAGAAATTCATCTTCATTCTAAGGTGCGAAGATGATAGAGGAATAGTTTTCTCCTTTTCATTGTTTTCCATATGTTTTCTATGTCCGTTTTGTGATTTTGTGGGTTTAGCTCTTTCCTTTTACGATCTTCCTTATCTTTTTGTTGGGCTCTCATATCCTTTTCTTAGTTTCTTTTTCTTTCGTGCGCCTCTTTCTCTTTTTTTGTTGAGTCTACTTTCATGTTTATCAACTTGTGGTTTTATGAAGATGAATTTTTTTACCGTTTTTGTTTTTTGTAACTCCTTTAGGTTTTGTTGTTTAAGTTTGTGTTTGGTTGAGTTAATCTCCTTTGCTGCTTTTTCTTTTTGTTGACCATTTTTTGTTTTGTTTTCGTAACTTACCTTATAGTTTGTGTTTTCCTTACACTTGTTTCCTTTTTCAAGGTTTATCTTTTTTAAAACCTTTTTTTTTACACATCATTCGATTTTCTTTTTTTGTACCTCTAATCTCCGATCTTGTTTGAAATTTCCTTCAAACTGAATTAGTTATGAACAATTGGAACCTGGAACCTTGAACCTTTATTTTCCCAAAACCTTTTTTGACCCCAAACTATGTTGAAGTAAATTATCCAACAACACTTGGTATTTGAGTCAAATGTAAGAACAAAAGGAATAAGAGTGAGGATATGTGGATCTCTCATATCAATTTTTTTTCTCTAGCCATTCTCGAAAAAATCGAATATACTCAATTAACAATATCGAGTAACCAATTATTTCCTTGAACAACCTTGAGCGGCTTATGCTCATATGACCAAACTTTAATGTAATGCTCTAATGTGTGACTATGTATTGTATATTTACCTCATAGTGACTCCCCGACTATTTTCTTGATTAGTTGAGGATAATAGGAGAGGCAAACGCTTGTTTGGTGTCCCTCTTCGCCTTGATCCACTTGTGAACAATTTCCTACCAACAAACCATCATATCTAGATTTGAGATCTATCGGCCTTATTCATAGCGTTGAAAATTTATCTTTTTTATGGATTTGGAATTTTATTTTCAATCTTTTTGTTGAACAAAGTTGTTTGAACTTCTAGAAAAAGCATGAAGCTTTAGACAAGTATATCATGGATTGTGAACAACGACTTTGGTCATACCACAAATATGAAATATGTTTTATCGACCAAAGAGTCACAAATTCCGATCTTTTTTGGTCTATGGAATCTAATTGGAATAAAGCTTTTAAACCGATAAACTTTAAATTGGAAATGATTCTCCTTATTTGAACCAATCTTTGAAGTTGCGAACTAGTTTGAGCAAAAAACTCCTTATGAACAAATCCGTGAGTTTTGTTGAGGTGGACATTAGCATGTTCTTGTTTTCAAGCTCTCCTATAGATTTCAGGGTATGTATAGAGTCGTGTCTGGATTGCGGTCGTGGTAGTGTGCTTTCATGACGCTTTCTTTTGATGGGAGGCTCTTCCCTGAATTCTCGTCTGTCACTTCCCCAGGAGTTCGCGTCCTGTTGTACATGCATCTGGCGGTGCTATTCTGATAGTGCTTGGCTCGTCCATTACCCGCTTCAACTTTTGAAGATGCTCTACTTTATTGTGCTTTTGTCCTCTCCGGCTTCACCCGTCTTCTCTTTGTCACATTATGATCTTCTCGGAAGTCTACCCCTTGATCTCCGGTTGGATCAACTCTGTGCTTACCACTTTTCTGGGATTTCAACACCGTAGCAGATTGACCGGCGCTTGTATGGTTTCGCGTCAGAGACTAGTGACGAGATGCTACCGGAAGCTGTTGAAGACCTCATCCGTTTGGATCCTTTGGGTGACCGGTCTTTACAGACTGCTCCCATTTTCCTTACCCTTGTAATCCTTGTATCAATATATATATATATATATATATATATATATATATATAAATTTTCAACTACGCATGGTGCGTAATTATGACGACTACTAAAGATTTTCACCAATATGTTTAGAAATCACGATGAAAAACTATTTATAGAAAAATTAAGACGGAGATAATCTTTCAATTATTCATTTCAATTACAACAATCATAGGCTCCGTTTGGTAAGTCCTTAAATTAAGGGGATTAAAATTATGAGAATTAAAAGCGATAAATAATTTTCGTAATCTCGTTTGGTAAGGGAATTAAGGAGATTAAAGGAAATGGATTATAGAGATTAAAAAATTTTGATTATGAGAATTTGTATTCCTGTAAAACTTCGATTATAAAGTTTACGAGGACTATTGAAGCTAAAATCTCACTTTTACCCCTCTTTCTTTTTTTCATCTCTTACATCTATATAAAAAAAAAAATTTTAACACGTACTTTCTTGTAATTTATCCATCGTATTAATTTTGCCAAACACTCATTTAACTTATTTCATATTCATCCTATTAAACAATTTCATCTCCTTAATTCTTCATCTAAGTATTCTTTTCATCCTCATCTTCTTCTACGTAATCTTACGTTATCAAACTGGCCTATAATAAAATTATATATAATTTTGGAGTAAGTTTTAAATATACTTTATTATTGTTATTTTATACTTATGCATGAACGAAATTGTATAAATCATATTTTATGTATATTTTATCAATTGTTATTAGCATAATGTAGAATTATAATTATTAGTTTACATTTTTTATAAGTTATTTTAAAGTAGATAGTTATTGGAAGTAGATAGTTAAATTGTCCGAGACGTCGGCTCGTTGGCAACCTAGTGTAACGGTAGACGTTCCCTAGGCGTACAAAGACCATCAGTCTTACACCCTTTATGTGTCTCCTCCTAGATCTCAATACCCGATACAGACTGTACCGACAATTCTCATATGTCACAATACAATTTAACATATTATTGCTTCAAAAACTCGGGATCAAAGCGCACATGAATACACATGATAACATCAATTTATACATATTTTCACCAATATTCTTATCAAATCATTTGCATATAGTGTAGGTTTTCATCATATTATAGTATTGATTTTGCTATTTTGGAGATATATTTATACTTTTATTTAAATGCAACCTTTTTTAGAACATAAAAGGTGGATCTTAAGAAGAACGTTTACAACTACCTAAAGTTTTCTCCGAGGTCAAGCAAGTTCAGGTCAAGACTGAATCGATTTAGAGCTAAAAAAATAATGAAGAAGTTCTTAGAAAAACTCAAGTGGTTGACTCATTGGAAGATATTGATCAATTCATATGGTTGAGCCGACAATGACACTTGAAGAGTACATGACGACTTACAAATTTTCCCACCTAGAAAAATTGTTGATTTTGGTATCGCTTTATCACTGATTGGAATCAAGTCAAAATCTTCTATGAACAAATTTTTTTCACCTAGAAAAATTATTGAGCTGAAATCTAAATTAATTTTAGAACGATTGTAGGGGAGACGATTTTTGTGAGGTGTGGGAGAGGTTTAAGGATATCCTATGTAAAGGCCCTTATCTCGGGCAATCTATTATAATTTTCTTTCATTCTTTCTACCAAGGAGTTAATAATGCTACTAGATTTATGATTAATACTCATACATGTTGGAGATTGATCATCGTGTTTATAGATGAGACTCGAAATCTTATTATGGGTGTCAATGGAGCGGATTTTGTTCTAAGAGTGGCATACACATCCACGGGGATAAAAAATTTCATTTAGAGACACCATAAGAAGGGAACACCTCGAATTTATGTTAGACGTGTGGTTTACATAACCACAAGGCATTTATATGTTATATCATCACAAGTACCCCATTTCTTGGACAAACTAAAGAGCAAGTGAACTTCCCGAGGGAACATTATAAACACCCCAGCAAAGCTCAAAAGCAATGATATGATCCTTATTCTAATTTTTATAATCCCGATTGGAAAATTCATCATAATTTCAGGTGTAAGAATGATGTCAATGTATAGTAACGTACACAACAAGCCCCTAAGAAATCCCTAAAGTTAAAAGCCACATAAGCCATGACGGGAAATTTTAAGAAAGTGACCAATCATTATCTCTCATTTCCCGTGTTCGATTTGTAGGGATTTTAGATCCGTAAAAGCGGATTTCAAGAAAAACAAGTTTTCTTAAACATCTAAACCAGGATCGCATGCATAATCGATTTGATACAAAATAAGAAAAAGGAATGCCTCTTGACGTGTGAACCACTACTTTGAAAGAGAAACTCGATAGACTCAAATGCGACTCCTATAGTTGGTCAACACAGATATAGATCTAGATCACCTTACATATTGGATGCTAGTGCAAGGATCGAAAGCGAAAACAAAAGAAATCAAAGGGAGAAGCAAGTAACCGTGTATTTAATGCAAAAAATTAAAGTTGGAATTTGACAATCTACATTGAACTTTATACCAGCCAACAATCATATATATATATATATATATATATGGCTTTTGTTCAGGTTCGATTCAATTAATTCGGTACGGCCGTGCGGCCGCCCGTATGGCCGACACGTGTCCCAAATTTTTTTTTTTATAATTTTTTTTTCAAAAACGAATGAAAATTTGTTTGAACTACCATGTTATAATTTATGCATTATTCTCCTATAAACTTTGAACTATTCCCATATAATCCATGAACTATTACTTTTTAATATATTTTATCAATTATTCATAAATTAATCGTTTATATGTTATGAACTATTCTATTATAATTCATGAACTATCCCATAATAAGTTTGGAACTATCACTTTCACTCCTTTATAAATTTTGCACTTTGAACTATTCTATTATAATTCATGAGCTATTCTATTATAATTCATGAACTATCCCATAATAAGTTTTGAACTATTACTTTCACTCCTTTATAAATTTTGCACTTTGAACTATTCTATTATAATCCATGAACTATTCTATTATAATTCATGAACTATCCCATAATAAGTTTTGAACTATTACTTTCACTCCTTTATAAATTTTGCACTATGAACTATTCTATTATAATTCATGAACTATCATTTTATAAGTTATGAACTATTCCTTAATAAATTTTGAACTATTACTTTCACTCGTTTCTGGTAAAAAAAATTTTCGGGACACGTGTCGGCTGTACGTTCAACCGCACGCCCGTACCAGAATAACGTGCCTTACCTGAACAACACCCATATATATATATATATATTAAATGAAAATATAACCACCTCACTTAATGTATTTACATTAAATTACATTTTTCATTTAATCTTACCTTTTGTAACATGCAATTTAACGCGGTCAACTCAATTTGTAATTCAATTACAATTCAATTTAATAATCAACATTTAATAGGTGTGACATATAAGAACCCGATAATATTAACAACGTATTTTATCATATAAAATACCTAAGTCATATTTGGCTTCTAGTAAAACGCGAAGACTACCTAATGTCATCGGGTTATATATCTCTATACATCATACTTTAACATATATGGGGTGCGTAGTCAACAAACATGGGTTGGATGGGACTTATCATCGAACCCCTTTGGTTACTCCGTGCACATTGTTTCCGAGAGATCGCCATTGAGGAAGGCGTTGTTGATGTCAAGTTGCCTGATATGTCACCCTTTCGATAGAGCCAAGGACAAAACTAGTCAAATGGTAGTGGGATTAATGACCGGGTTGAATGTATCGAACAAATCGGCACCCTCCTGTTGGCTAAATCCATTTGCAATCAAGCGTGCTTTGTATCTCGTGATTTATCCATAGGGGTGGCGTTTAGTTTTTAAAATTCACTTACAATCCACAAGATTAGAGTGTCGATGATGGGGAACGAGAGACCAAGTGTTTTTTACATCAAGGCATCATATACTTTTTTCATCACAAGATGCCAATGTTCAATTATAAGTGCTTGGGTGGCTGATTTCGGTTGAGTGTTTGAAGGATGGGAGATGGTGGTGAGGAGGACCTTTGGTCTGAGGTTGTTTGTGCTAGCACGAGTGGTCATAGCGTGATGGATGGTGGCGGCGGGGCGGAAGTAGGTGGGAGTCGGCGTCGGGTTAGGGTTATTGGTTTTGGCTTGAGAGCTTATGGTCGAGTGTTGACATCTAGGGGAGGAGACATTGAGGTTACTGAATTGGGGAATTAATTTAGGTTGGGGTGGGTGTTGCGTATGGACCATTACTAGATGCAATTTTGAGGAGAATTGTAGAAGTGGGAGCTGGGGTAGGAAAAATAGGAGGGCAGGAGCACTTAGGTGTGGCATTTGCATAGGGAAAAGCATCCTCATTGAAGACTACATGTTGAGCGATATAGATTTTAGGCGTGTCTTTGTGAAAACATAGATAGCCTTTATGGGTAGGACTGTAACCGATAAAGACACAAGGAAGGGAACGGAAATCCATTTTGTGATTGTTGTAAGGACGGAGAAACGGATAGCAAAGACAACCAAACATTTTTAGAAATTCAAAATTCGGATCTGCGTTGTAGAGGAGTTGATATGGGGAGGTTTATTTGAGAGTAGGGGAGATGGTACGGTTATGAAACCAATAGAGTGAGGCATTTTTCTATAATAACTTTGTTTGTCTTTCGACTACACCATTTTGTTCTTGTGTATAGGGGGGCATGACACCCGATGGATGATGCCACATAAGGAAAGGAAGGTGGAAACCGTTCGGTACCCCCCCACCCCCCAGTCAGATTGGAGACATTTAATTTCACATTCAAATTGTGTTTTAATCATTTGACAAAATCGAACAAACGTTTGAAGGACTTGCGACTTCTGTGAAAGAAAATAAATCCAAACAAATTTGGTGCAATCGTCGATAAGTAAAACGAAGTAGCGGCTTCCATTCAAGGAGAAATTTTGCTAATTGGCATGAACAGACGATAATGGTAAGCAGTGACTTTTGCTAATTGGCATGAATCACAAATGGAAGGAAATGAATTTCACTAACATGATGACGGAATTGAGAAACTAAACGCCTTAAAATAACTTCATGAGGGTGGTCGAGGCAACAATGCCAATGATGGAGGGAGCATCGAACTACTGATAGGGCAATGGGCGGAGTTGCGAGGGTGGATGGGGCTGGCAATTTGTAAAGTCCGTTTCCAACGGCCCCTTGGAGGAGGATTAATTTGTCCATGAAACGACTTAACACGACAAAGGTTAGGCCAAAATTCATCATTACGTTGTTGTCTCGGCATAATTTGAAGACAATAATGAGGTGTTTAGTTAATATGGAACAATTAGGACATTAGGCATTTTGAGATTATGAAGAAAGCAGGAACCGATATGGGAAATAGACAATTGGGTACCGTTTCCGACTTGGAGCTTGTCGGGGTCGTTGTACTAATCAGTGATATGGAGCTTATGGTTGTTCGGGGACACGTGGTCAGTTGCGCGGGTATCGAAATACCACGTCGGGTCTATTGTCGATGGACATTGAATTGAGCAAAGTTGGCATGTCTTGGCTACTCACGCGGATTAGAACTGGGAGGCGAGAGGGGTAGTCGGTGTGGTTTCTGCATTGCCAACAATCGATGGCCTCATGCCCGGTTTACTAGCACAATTGGCAATGTGGACGGCGGCAGCGGTTCTGTGGAGGGCAGTGTTGCGGTTGCTGGAGGAAAGTGAGGAAGAGGAGGAGTTGAACCGGCCAATGTTGCGGTTGGCGACATTGGCAGATAGAGCAGGAGCCGATGGGTAGGATAGGGCAGAGACTGACGAGGGATTGCCGACTTCTGAGCGAGCAAGGTCCCTCTTGAGCTTGTCCTCCTCTAGGTACAAGAGACCGATTAGGTCAACAACCTCTAATTTATTGTTGTGCATCATGAAGGAGGTAATTAAGGCATTGTAAGAGGTGTCGAGTCCCTGAATGATATAGCATATGTGATCCTCGTCATATATATATGACTCCCATCCTCTACAAGGGAGTCGGTAATCTGTCGCTTCTTGTCGATGTAATCGGCCATGGACATGACTCCCTTTGAAAGTGTCTCAAGTTGAATCTTCAGGGTGATTTTGCAGCCCTTAGACTAATCCTGAAAATTCTCATCAACAGTAGTTCACACTTGGTGGGACGAAGGAGAGCGAGCAACATGTGAAATAGCTCTCTTAGATGATGTGGATTTTATCAATAGAAGGACAAATCGATCCTTTTTCTCTATTTGGAGAAATCCATATTGGGTAGAGTAGATCCGAGGGGCCTCTAGACTAGGTATTATTTCTGATGGAGGAGTTGGGGAGAAGAAAAAGAATTCGAGGTCGAATGTCTTGAAGGTGGAGATGGTGGTGGATTTCTAGAGAGGGTAGTTTTCTCTACAAGGGAGTCGGCAATATGTCGCTTCTTGTCGATGTAATCGGCCATGGACATGGCTCCCTTTGAAAGCGTCTCAAGTTGAATCTTTAGGTTGATTTTGCAGCCCTTAGACTAATCCTGGAAATTCTCTTCAACAACAGTTCACACTTGGTGGGACGAAGGAGAGCGAGCAACATGTGAAAGGACTCTCTTAGATGATGTGGATTTTATCCATAGAAGGACGAATAGATCATTTTTCTCTATTTGGAGAAATCCAGATTGGGTAGGGGAGAGGAAAAAGAATTCGAGATCGAATGTCTTTAAGGTGGAGATGAGGGTGGATTTCGAGAGAGGGTAGTTTTCTCTGTCAAGTTTGATGCTAAGGGTAGGAATTTGAAGGTTGTGAGTGGGGGTTGTGGGGTAGTTCCATCAACAATGGCAAGAAGGTTGACCATGGTGAGACGCAGGAAAGAAGAAGACAACAGAAGAGGAAAAATAATTTTTTTAGGGCTTTGATACCATGTAAGTAAATCTTCACTCTTAAATATATCAGTAATTACAGATATTTAAACATCTACAAAGAAGGTTAAGCAGATCCTATACATGTGGACTAAGTGGGAGAGAGATGTTATTAGTGCTCCCATACATACGGCAACATCACTTGACTGAGTACGATCAGTTAGACTAAATACAATTAGTTATTATGATATATGAGACACACGCTTCACTTCTTATCAACACTTGACCGAGTACAATCAGTTATTATGATATATGATACACACATTTCACTTCTTATCAACACGCACCCAAGTTCAAGCACAATCAGCTTGTGGTTGAACTTAAGTCCCAACTCCCAAGGTCAAGTGCAACAACATGCAGGGTTCTTCGTCCTCTCAACGAAGCCTCAACGTATTGCAAGCCCATAAGAAAACCCCCAAAATCACCACAAAACTATTATTAGCACAACCCTTTTCGATTCAACCTAATCTATCCAATTTCAACCTAATGTAATAGTTTCAATCTATCAAATCAAAAGACAATAAAATGAAAAAAAAAAATTTAAGTGAAAAAAACTCAAAAATTAACTTGGAAGGGAGTCATCTTCCCCCTTTAAAAGCGTGCACAAGAGGATTTTCCCCCTTTGAAATCGCACAAGATGATTGCAAGGCATTCTGACTGTGTTTGTGCAAGAGGGGAGACGAGCACAAGAGGATTGTGCTTGAGCAAGAAATTTAGTACAATCCACAGATAAAAACATTGTAAACCATGATATGCTCAACAGCTTCACAATAGCATCAGTTAGAGAGATATTAAGGGATGGTTAGTCAAAAATCTCAATAGAATATCTCTATCATTTCATGTATAAATATCTCTTACGTTAACATTAATAAACACAGCTTGAATTCAAGTGTTTATTTGGTATCAGACATCTTCGATCCATTGAAGAATAATTACCATGGTTGAATATTCAAACACATTACCCAACCCACATGAACCAACGAAGCCCTTCACCATTGTCATCCTCACAAATATAATCAAGCTTACCCCACACAACTACATCATCTGGAAGTCGGCAATACTTGCTACTCTGGAAGGATACGACCTTGACGGGTATATCCTAGGTACTATTACAATCCCACACAACACGCTTCCAAATACAACTACTCCAAATTCAGAATACAAAACCTACACACACCAATATCGCCTGATCTATGGCTCTCTCTTAGGAACACTATCCACGGATGTTGCAAGCTTTGTCACAACGGCGAAGACATCTAATAAAGTGTGGGAGGCCCTACGCCTTACCTATGACAATCCTTCACGAGGTCATGTGAAATAGGTTAAGGAACGTCTACGCACAATGACTTAGGGAAATGATTATATTTCAACTTATATGCAAAACATTCGCAAAGCACCAACTTGCTTGCTTCACTTGACTCTCTTATCTCTTCTGAGGATCTCATGGACTATGTTCAAAAAGGGTTGAATGAGCCATATATGTTTGTTGTCCACGCCATAAATGCGAGGGATTCATCAATAACATTTGAAGAACTTCATGAGAAACTCATCAATCATGAGCTCTCATTGAAGTACAATCACAAGTGGGTTGGTGGTGTCATGACGGCATTCAGTGCTCAGACGAGGTCCTGGAAAAACAATGGTAAGTCAAATTCTACTACATATATCCCAACTACTAACCCACCTCCCAACCAGCGACAATACCCACCACAAAACCATCAAAACACACAACCTAGCCAACCAAACCATCAGAGTACCCCCCAAAACGTTCAAAGGACGTTGTCAATGGTGTCGCCAAGTTGGTCATGTCCTGGCTCAATTTATGGTTTACAAGTCTCTTCATCCCACAATTGAAGTACCCTCGTCAACAAGATTTCCATCTGTACCACCTCATCAAACTAACCTTGTCAAGACCCAACCCTCGACCTCACCTTGGTTAGTTGATAGTGGTGCTTCTCATCATGTGACCAACGACCTAAACAACCTTGGTTTCTGCTTTACACTATTCCTACAACCTTGGTGAGCATTAGATGATGGTTGGCATGGTAAGGGACTTCCTATTACGGGTTTAGTTATGGTGAAGTTCTTGAAAAAAAACTTCACCAAAAATTGAATAAATCTCAACCATTAAATGATGATTCAATGGTTAGATTAAGTTTATCTTCTCTCCAAATCTTTTTTATTTACAATTATCTTTTATTGAGTTTGGTTATTTCTATAGAATTTTTTTAAACTTTACGTAGAATAATTCTAGGGAAACCAGACCCTCCCTATCATGACCAAGAACATAGTCTCAGTTTCTAAACTCGCCGATGACTCCTTTTACCCGGTTGTCTTCAATTTTGATGGTTTCCTTGTGTAGGATCTTCAAACCAACAAAACAATTCTTAGAGGGTCTTGTGTTGATGGTGTCTATGTATGGCCTCATACAAATCATATGGCTTACTGCCGTACGAGTCACTCCTCCGTCCATGCATCACAAGCTAGGGTATCCTTCCACCGAAGTCTTTCAATTTCTACATAAGAGTGTTAACCTAGGTTGTAGTTCTTTCTCTCAAAAAGATTGTATTTTTTTCCATTTGAATAAGACTCACAAACTCCCATTTCACAAATCTTTGATTATGTCAACCAAACCCCTTTAATTTATATTTAGTGATGTTTGAAGCTCCTCAATCACTTATTTTGATGGGTTTAAATACTATGTTATTTTTGTAGATCACTATACAAAATATACATGGTTATACCCTCTTAAGTAGAAATCAGAAACCAAACAAACCTTTATAAGATATAAAACCCTGGTTGAAAATTTCTTCAAACATAAGATCAAAATATTCTACTCCGGTAACGGGGGCGAATATGTTACTCTTCGACAATTCCTTGGTGACAATTGTATCACTCACCTCAAGTCGCCTCCACACACACACCAGAGCACAACGATCTAGCTGAGAGAAAACATCGACACATAGTCAAAACGAGTCTTGCATTGCTTACCTACGCTTTCATACCTTTGGATAATTGGTCATTGGTCATGATTATGTCCACCTATTTGATCAATAGGTTAGCTTCCCCGTCTCACAACTTCACCAACCTATACCAAAACCTAACCAACATTCCACCAAACTACACAAAGTTGAAGAACTTTGGATGTTTGTGTTTTCCTTGGCTTAAGCCATACACGAGTCACAAGCTAGAACCCAAGTTTGTTCCGTGTGTCTTCATTGGGTATTGCATATCGGTGTCTAGATCCCGTTACCAGGAGTTTATACTTCACGTCATGTCCGATTTGTCGCGGATGAATTCCCATATAGCCGTTGAAAAATGATCAAACTTCATCCTCTATGGTAACTTATGAATAGGCCCAATTCGGATTACCAATTATCACTATCATTGACCCTAATCTAGTCCCAATCAACCCTACTGAGACCTCTTCCCAAGCAAGAGCAAACCCAACTACTTTACCAGATCCTACCTTACCTTCATCTCCACCTACACCCATATATTCCCCACTGTCAGTCCTTGAGCAACAGGTTCCTCCACTTCCTCGCATGGGTGTTGTCACTCGATTCAGAACAACGTTGTCAAACCTATACAAAAACTCAACCTCCATGCATTTGTTACACCAACCCAGAACATAGAACTCAAGTCTATCACCCAAGCCCTAAGGAACTTTGAGTGGCGATGGTTTATGCAGTGTGAGTATGACGCACTTTGTTTGAACAAGACTTGGGAACTCGCCACTGAGTGAGCAGGTGAATATGGTTGGTTGTAAATGGCTTTATAGAATCAAATATAACCCCAATGGAAGTGTTGACAGGTTCAAGGATGGTCGTAAAGGGATTCAACCAACCAGGTTGTGACTACACTGAAACATTCAGCCCGTTGTCAAACTATTAACGGTGAGGATTATTTTACTCCTAGAGGTCTCAAATGGTTGGCCTTTACGCCAACTAGACATCAACAACGCGTTTCTATAGGGTACTTTGGTTGAAGATGTTTACATGAGTCAGTCTCTTGGTTTTATTGACAAGGATAAACCTCACCATATCTGCAAACTAAGGAATGCCATCTGTGGCTTAAAACAAGCTCCAAGGGTGTGGTACAATGAGTTACGTGTGTTTCTCTTTAGTATAGGTTTTTAGAACTCTATTGCCGATGCATCTTTGTTTGTCTATCATTGTGGTGAAGATATGATATATCTCCTTGTATGCGTTGATGACATTATCATCATAGGAAGCAAGGGTACCAAGTTGAAAGTGTTGATTGATGTCCTAGCAAAGAGGTTCTCGCTCAAAGACTTAGGCTTGTTGTCCTACTTTCTTGGAGTTGAAGTAACTCCAACTCCATGTGATATATTTTTGTCCCAGAGGCATTATGTCCTTGATCTCTTAGAGAAGGTGGGCATGAGTGAAGCAGAACCCATCTCTACTCCAATACAACCTGGTGACAACCTCACAAGTACCTCTGGTAGTGCGCTTCAAACTCCATCAGACTATGGAATGATCGTAGGCAATCTCCAATACCTGATGTTGGCTTCTCTGTGAAAAAGTTAACTCAGTACATGCAACATCCAACATCTACACACTAGAGTGCGCTCAAGAGGGTCTTACGATATCTTGCATGCTCACTTGATCTAGGAGTGAGCATCTCTGTCAGTCCTACAACAAACATTCATGCATTCTCAGATGCAGATTGGCTGGTGATAAAGACTTACAATGTTTCAACTATTGGTTACATAATATATATTGGTGTTGCACCAGTAAGCTGGAGTTCAAAGAAGCAAAGATCCGTATCTCGATCTTCCACAGAGGCGGAGTATAAGGTTTTGGCAGATACAACATCCGAAATCCTTTGGATTACTCAACTTCTAAATGAGCTTCGTCAGTCCACCACTCTTCCTCCTGTAATTTATTGTGACAATCTAGGAGCAACGTCTTTATCTGCCAATCGACTATTTCACTCAAGGATGAAACACATAGTTCTTGCGTATCATTTTTGTTCGTGAACAAGTCGAGCATCATCGTCTGCTAGTCAGATTTGTCTCCATAGATGATCAATTGGCAGATATACTGACCAACCGTTGTTGCACTGTCGGTTTTAAAAACTACTACACAAGTTACAACTCACTACTAGTGCTTCACTTGAGAGGGAATGTAAACCATGATATGCTCAACAGCTTCATAATATCTCTTAAGCATCAGTTAGAGAGATACTAAGGGATGGTTAGTCAATGATCTCAATAGGATATCTATATCATTTCATGTATAAATATCCTTTACGTTAACATTAACACAGCTTGAATTCAAGTGTTTATACATCTTATATAGGAAATATTTCCTATAATCAATTTACCAGATTGAACATATCAAACTAATAATCGGTGTAAATAACCTACTCTGATTTATATTTGGGCTCCATGGCACATCTTTACTATTGTATGTCCTTTGGTCTCTATCCATCGTCACCCTTGAATTATTTAACTTTGAAACTTGAAAACCATAAAGAAAGTTCTCATCTCAAAATGATTTTGCAGAATTGATTGACAGTCACAGGTAAACATCATATGTTTTTATCTTCAACTATGTTTGTTGGTACAAAGGTGCACCATAACGAGTCAAGATAGTTGAAGGCTAAACCCTAGCTAAGATAATGACAAGATAGGTCAGCAATTTTCATTTCACCACACTTATAATCAGTCTTGAAGTGGGTTGCTCTGTTCATGTCAAACCCAAAATCAAAATCTTACCATGAGATAACAGGAGTTTCTCGCAATGAACTTCATCCAACTCATTAGAGGCTGCAAGCATATGCCATGAGATGACCAGGAACGTAATTATAATGGATTGTGACTTGTAGAATGCTTTTCATGAGAGCTCTTTTTGGATTTGTGCTTTGATTTCTTATCCCTCTTCTTACTGCTCAAAATCAATCAAAAATCAACCAAGGAGAATAAGATAAGATTCTAAAGCTAGATTACAAAATAATAGCATATACGAAAAGCGTGGACAGTACTCGTCATGTGAGCTGCCATCTTGACAAGATTTCAGCTTCCGTGCTATGTGTCTCATTTCTTTCTCATCGTAGTTTTGGACCTTTTTAACCTGCAGATATAGTAGAAAGAAGTTTTCATTAATGGACGATAAGGATAGGCAGACAAGTAAATACATATTACCTGCATGTGGTGTTCTCAAGAGCACTCTAATTTAAGGGTGTAGATCAACCAATATTCAAACCCAAGTTCTTTGTTATAATACAACAAAGTCTATATCTAAATCAAAATATGCTAGTTGATGAGTTTCTTTTACCAGTAAATCTATGGCGTTGAAAGCCATAAAAAGCTCAGAAATGGTATGGCCAGGTTGTTGGCGTGAAAGGATGCTTTGAAGATACCTGTTAGTAAAATATCAAACAGTTACACAAAACATAAGATAAGATTTATGTATGGTAAGTAGAACCAACATTGAGAAAAAAGAGAGTAGAAAGATTTAACATGCTTTCAGTGGGAAATAACCTCTCAAAGTCTACAACTTTATGCACGTCATTTGCCTTGTGCAGGACAGCCAGTGCCAACTGCAGATATACATTGCAAAGAAACTTTCAACATTTAGTTTTCTGAACATAAGCTGAAGGATATTCGATAATCCTTCACCTTTAGGAGTTTACTTTTGAAACCAAAAACCACAACAACTTTATAATATGGCAAACTCCTATTAGAAAAATCATTTGACATAATAGTGTCAATAGTTCCTCTGACCTATGGATGTGATACCATATGTATGATGAAGTCAGATTGTATAGTCAAATTAAGGTCAGAATCGGAAGTTAAAGCAATTATGCCTAAAAAACAATGCAGAGCACCATGAATAAAAAATGAATATGAAGGCATTACAGTCCAGTATCACCAACTTGATGTAAATTACAAACTACGTATTTGATTCAGCAAAGTCAGATCATATAAGGCTAATTAAGGTCAAAATCATGATGAAGGAATAACAATGAACCCTAAAAAACAACAATGTAGGGCACTATACAAGATATGAATGAATTGTGCAAACCATTACTAGTTACTCTTAAAACAAGATGAATGAAATATAATGAATACCACCTGCCCGGGAGTGAATAGAAGTAGTGCATCCGAAAGCATCACTTTATCTGCTTCTGAAACTGAAGAGCGATGTAAATCCTGTAAACCATTGAGAAATGATTTAAAGGCTTCTCATCTACCATGTAATGTATGCTGCAAAATGATTTCTCTTGATTATCTATAGCATCAGGCCTTCCTAGTGCCATGTAGAGCTCTGGGTAAAAGTATAGCCAACCAAATGATATACCTTCAACCTCTCAGGGTGACCACCAGTTGCACGACAAAAATCCTGAATAACGAGCGAAGAAGATTGAGATGCACAAATAATATCACAGAGATAATAATGATGGTCAGGGTTCAGACAAGTGAGGAATTTCAAAGCAACACATACCTCCATATCAAGAATAAACCCTTCGATTGCACGATATGGAGTGTAAACAATAAGATCAAATCCCAAACTCTGCAATAATAATATAGATCATCCCACAAAACATACTTCAGAAACAAAGCAGGAAAAGGAATGACATGCAAAGTCAATAGTACCTGGAGAACTAGCATTTCATTGTTGAGAATCATGTGATGATCCTGCTTAATCCCCTTGCCAAGTTCCTCAGCTGACACGTGGTTCTCCTCTATCTTACAGGCTACATATATACATGTTAACCTGTAGAGATACGATACTCATACATGAAAAAGATATCTAGGCTGGAATTTTAATGCTAAAATCCCTTCTAAAGTTAACATGAGTCAATCTCCAGAAAAGATGTGCCAATGGGCAATCACCCTGATCAAAGAATCCTATCTTACATTATGTCTTTCGGGTGGTGGGCATGACGGACCATTCCAGATAGAATCTCTTAAAGTACATAATTGCTGTGCCCTAACAAGGAAAAAAATCAGTTTAGAAGGAAGAACTCGCATACCATACGTCGATCTTCAACAGCTCACCAACTCATACAAGTATGTACATACCTGAATTTTATGTGGGAAGTGAAAAGCTTGGGCCACTTGTTGAATCTTTTGTTCATAAAATGTACGCATCACTTGCTCTTCTTCGGCAGTAAGCGCTTTTGGACGAGAATGCTTATCAGCTAATATAAAAGAAATACAAAAAGTTCCATAAGTAATTGACACCATAAGAAGCAATATCAAAGGTTACGTGCACATCAAGGGGCAAGGTTGCTTACAGTCTGTACCAATTTGTAAATCAGGATGCCTAAATGACCCATCAGTATCAACCTCCAATCGCGTTGTTCCATACTTCATGAAGAAAGAAGAATGATCAACAACAATTCACAAAACATAGATCATGCACCTTTACACCTTCAAGTGAAGTATTAGCATGAAACTGTATATTTCTACAAAATGATACCCTCAGAAGTTGGTCTTCAACTACGAGGGAAAAGATCACTCCACCTTAGAACCTACATACCTCTGGACATTTTTTTACTAAAAAGGTAATAGCATAGCAACTATAACCCATAAAGATAAGTAACATATGGCTTGATGAAATATGACAAAGTGACAACAATGATATAGCTATAAATACAGCTTATCCTGCCAATGGTGTTTTTCATCCTCAACTCCTAATTTATCACTCAAATTAGCCACCCATAAACTTCTTGTAGAACAACCATATGTCTTGCTATCAACATTATAGTCCAATTTGTCATCAATAATGTTAATGAAACGTAATTTAGGGCATTGAGATTACCGTCTCCAATGACTGCACTGCTTGCTCATTAGATTTTTTGTATTTTTCGACCTACATTCATCAAGTGACAAAATTAAAGAGCAGAAATTCTCGTTGCAGATGACAAAAAAGGGGAAACCAAATGCCAGATACATCTAAAAACTTTCAAGGGTGAAATAACTTTAAAAAATTTATTATGGAGAGATATACCAGATCTTGTTGGGTAAGAATCCACCTGCTTCTGTGGGTAGAAGTTTGAAAATCAGCCATCGGAACCCTAACTTTGCGTTTTCAGAGAAAAATTAAGGCTAAAGAAATAGTTTATCAATCTGTTTCAAAATAACAACATATATTGAAGAAACAGTGAGATGCACACGGAATTGAAATTTGACGGATCGAAGAATTTTGGTTTAAAATTGATGGAGTTAAGGGATGGATTACCGGAGGAGATGCAGTGGGAAGACGAGGAGGGAAGATGGACGAGCTTTCAGGCTGGAACTGGTTCTCTTGGAATGACGGTAGATGAAGCGGTGGTGAAAGGGATACAGTCCCCCACGGCCCACCAGCTTCTCTCTCTTTCGTCGTCAATGGCAGGAAGTGTTGCTTGGTTTTGGTGTGGGTTGGCTTTGAATTTGGATATCTGTCAGAATTTATATAACCCATCAACACCAACAGTCTTGTCCTCAACAACTTTAAATTTCACCAAAACTCAATAAGTCAATGGCTTGACTGCAGGAAACTTCAAACTCCAAACAACATATAATGTCAACAGACACTAGCCATAAAGATTTAATGCTCCACATAAAGCTAAATTCTCAGACTATACACACATTAAATTCACCTCACGAAGTTCTAAACAAACAAGATATCCAATTTAGATTTTAGACTGCACACTATAGATATAGTGTAAGCAGGTTTATTACTTCGAGAATCAAAATAATAGTTCTTTGTTTAGAATAACCAAGATCAATTATGCCATCAACAACTTGCACCGGAGTTCTGTACAACAATCAATCTAATCTCTTACAATCCTCACACAAGAATAACCAATATGGAACTTCTACTTAATAAAAAACAGAAATTTACTCTAAAATCAAACATACAGATTCAAAGAGCAAGGTTATTCTCATAGGCAATTCGTCTACTGTACTAGTATCCATCCTATCAATCCAACAATAGAACATGGATAAGATATATTCTAAAAGAGCAACCAAGTATCAGTCTAACACAATGACAAAACTCAACAAGACATAATTGCTTCAAATCATAATCATTCAACTGAAACACTCAACAACAAGGCTTCAGTTGGTTTAGACGGAACTCTTGTCTAAATGGACTTGAGGGAATGGTCTAATTTCATTAAGTGTCTTATTAAAATAAGATTCTCATATTATGAATGAAGTTCTCCATTCAACTACTGATTTTCAAAAGGACAAACCACTGCAACCTAAAAATTGAGATTTTCCTCTTGGTGTCCTCCTGGTATTGTCTTTTTCCCATGGTATCCACAAATTTTTGAAACATTTCCTTTCCATACCCATTTTAAATTTTCCGTAAAAAAAATTTAGAATATGTAACATATGTTAGAATAGTTTCAAATAGTCTGAGTCATGCAAGGCAACGCTGATCAATCAGAACTTCCACACCTGAAATTTCCCTTAATCAATTTCAACGGTTAATTACAAAAAATTCCGGCTTTAATTTGATCATGGATTAAATCTTACCATTAAACTAATTAAATCTCATAAACACGCTTTGGGGCAAGCAATTGACCTAAGAGGTGGCAATAAAAACCCTAAACAGAATCAAACAACTCACCAAGTTTTTCTACTTGATCAGTACTTCCGAACAAACAGCCATATTAATATGAACCAAATTATACAAGTTTCCTCCAGCTTCTCCGAACTCTAACCATGCGTCAATAGTTCAGGCTAGGTCAATGCCTAAAACTGAATGCTAAAATGAGCTCGATAACAGAAGGCTCAGCTTCATCCTCCTATCCCCACAAAAGACACTCCAAACAGAGCTACTGGAAGTAATGGCTCAAAAAACTGAGCTCGACAATTCTCTAAGCTCTATAGAAATCAAAACATATTGAAGAATGAATTAAAGGAAAGAGAGGAATGGTACCTTGTTGATTCATAAGATTATAGGACGGCGAGAGAAGATTATGATGATGAATGGGATAAATAATGAGTGGCGTAGGGGTAAACTCCCCTTTCTTTTTCTTTACTTGCCCTTCTTTTTTTAACGAAAAGTTTAAAATAGGTACGGAAAGGATATGTTTTACAGCTTGAGAACACCAAGAGGAAATTCCAAAACTTGTAGATATCAAAGAGAAAAGTCAATACATAGAGGGCATCAAGAGGAAATTCTCTTAAAATTATTTTAAAATACAAATTTAATAGCATGTTATGACTAAAACATTCAGACTCATGATTAGATTGGAAAAATACACACAGAGACAGAGGGAGAAAAAGCAAGAGCTTAAAAACTCATAACTAATAAGAACTCAAGAATGTGTCATCTCCTGATAACCTTATCACCCTACACAAGTAAAATTTGAAACAGTAACATTAATAATAAAAAAAAATCAGTTTGCATATAAAAATTTGAATAGGAACACAGACAAGGTCCACAATATGAGCTTCCTACTCTAGTCGAAAACCAGCAGTCGACAAAATAAAATAATCCCATCTAGAAGACTAATAGCAGACAAAATAAAAGCAATCCGATCTAGAAGATCGAAACCAATCCATCCTATATAATAACTTGATTCGTACAAGACAATCTAATTACTTAACAAGATTTTATTTTTATTTCCCTTTCAGGTATTTCATCGAGTACATAGATTGCAACCCAAAAACACGGTGAACCTAATGTATGAGAGTTTAAATTCACCAGTGTCAAATCTCATCAAATATACATCACCTGACCATATATACCATGCATGCAATTCACATCTGAAATAGATATCTCTCATTTAGATTAACGTGGACATATCATCTTTTGTCACGAAGTAGGATGGTTTACTTTGGGTTTTGTGTTTAGATGTGAGCTTATGTGATACTGTGAGTTTTTTTAGTGATTCAATATGTTTGCGGATGGCATAAAAAGAATGCGCAACAAAAGATACATGTCACATACAACTGCAGCAGTCATGACAACAATACTATAACGAGGTAGATGGTGAAGTCATTTTCACTAAATTACAAAATAAACATACACCATTTATAAAACATTTCATTAAAGTCGACCAGTATAGCCTAAAGTCACCCAGTATCTTTAGACAATGACAAGAAACCAAACAGTCATGAAAGCTGAAAAGGTTGGTGAATCAGACAATTAGCTGAAACTCAAAAATAAAAAACGGTTCTCAATTCTCACTGCAACTCAATAGGATACATATTCAGTCAATCAATTTATCAAATCAGTTCTAACTTCGTCAAATCACTTAATGCAGTCGTGAAAAACTGAAAAAGAATAAGATATGGTCATTGTTGAGATGTGAGAGAAGAATCTGAACTGCAAAAAAAATCAGCAGATATGCAAAATGCAGACCTGGGCTAGCTCGCGAGGAGTAGCTGGTGAGAGTATGAGGCGTAAGAGAACGGAGGAGATGACAACGGTGAAGAAAGCTCACAGCGAAGCAGGCTCTGAACACGAGGGGAAGATGCGCAAAGAGAGAGACGAAGTGAAGATTGAGGGCGGTGATGGGCGGCGAGGTGGTGGTCGCAAGATCACAGGGAGATTTCGCGAGAGAGGCTCAGAGAGCAACAACAATAGATTTGGAAAGGAGGATTGAAAACCTAAAAAAACGTTTCTTGTAAATTGTAAGGGATAAATTACAAGATACAACCTCTTATAAATTCATTTTTGGATTTTTTTTTGGATGGGACCTTGGGTTTTTGGCTTTTTGGAGGGTGCTCAAAAATTTTTACAGTCAATTCAGTTTGTAGATGAAAATCTAAAAAATATCGTTCGAGACAATCGTATCCGATTTCAGACAGAATCTTCGCCTTTTTGAGGTCCAATGCAGACATCAAGGGGTTGTTGACCGATTGACCCATTTGGGAATTTCGAAACTCATCACACCCGAAGATCCCGAACTTCGTGTTCTCATACCCCTGAGGTTCCCGAACTTCGTGTTCTCATACCCATGAGGTTTCGGTTTTTCCGTTTTGTACATTTATTTCTTATTTCCAGTCAAAACTAACATTTCTAGCCCTATGTATATGCAAAGTGAATGCTTCTCTTCATCTAAAAACCCCTAGCCTTGCCGGTGACGAAGACGACGTGGTGGTGGCAGTGACTACATCGGAAGCCCTCTTCTAACACCATCTATTTAAGTTAAGAACCCTAATCCCTAAATCTCTAATTGTGCATATTTGGGTTGATTTAGTGGGAAATTAGGAAATTATCTATTGTTTGTTAACCTTGATTTGTTAGCTTTGATTTGTGAAGTTGTCTATAGATTTAGTTTGAGAAACTAGCAAAAAGTTTGAGAAATTAGTCATTTGAAAAACTAGCCTAGATCTCTAATTATGCATAAATGATGCTTCTAAATTTAGTTTGAGAAACTAAGCAAAAAGTCTTGTTAGCCTTGATTTATGGTGTCTATAGATTTAGTGTTGTGTTAGCCTTGATTTAGTGTTTGTTAGGGATTACCCTTGAGTTAGCCTTAATTTAATGTTTATTAGGGATTAGTCTTGAGTTAGCCTTGATTTACTGCATTAAGGGAGTGAATTTATGTGAAATGTAATTGTGAATTTCTGTAATTAAAAAGGCACATATAATTGTGAATTTATGTTTAAATGTAGTGAACTTTTCATGGATTCGCGTCATGAGTCGGGGAGTTCATCAACACCATTAAGAATGACCGATCAATATTGTATAAGTTGTCGACCACGAAAAAAAAAAATGTGGTTCGGATCTCGCACTCAAGAATGAACTCGGGTAAGATGTATGTGAAATGTGATGATTGTGGTTTTTCGCTTTGTAAATAAATCAAACTTGATAGTGAATGAGCAAGAGGAACATGAGACAAGAAGTAGCTATGAAAGAGACGCAAGTTTGGCAAATGTTGTGAGTTTACAAAATTTGAGGAATGATATCAAGGACTTAACAACATATGTTTAAGGCGTCGTAAAAATAGCAATTTTGTTGTACTTTATTATTCTAGTGATCGTATTAAAAATGTGACTAGGGTACTTGATGTTGGTTCAAAAAGTTCAATCGAACGATTTTCGTAGACTCTATGTTTTTAAGTGTATTGTGAACTTAACTAAGCATAATTCATAGCTACTTAACTATGACATGTTCGGATATTTGAGGGTTGATGTTTGTATGGTGTTCGATAAAATATTTTCTTAAATTAGTAAATCTTGTTAGGATCATATCCATCATTCACACAAGGTTCATAGCTACTTCTTGTCTTTAAAGAGATGGTGTTAGAATCCCTAATTTTCCACTAAATCAACCCAAATATGTCCAATTAGAGAGATTTAGGGATTAAGGTTCTTAATTAAAATAAACCTCCTATGAGTTAGAGGCTCCTCTTTGTCCTCTTCAACCGGCCGTTTCTCTATCCACCATTAACAAGACATTAGTCACTCACCAGAACATGAATAGGGGTCCAATTAAATCGATCGTTTAGAAGCCACTCAATCAAATCAAAGATTAAAAGTGTTTATGTTAAAGATGTTCTTCGAGTGAACACTATTAAAAACCCCAATTCACGCCACTATAAATTAACAATTTTTTTTTAGAAGAAACTATTATCTTTTTTTATTGGCATTGCTCGATTCGACTCGGTCGTTAAATAGAGGATGCCAACTAGGATTTCGCTCGAATCGACGACCAAAACGATCTTCAATGGAGGAGACTAGTTACGGTTTTGCTCGAATTAATGCTAAAAGTCTTCAATGGAGGAGGCCCAAAACAATCTTCAACAGAGGAGCAATACGGGAGAAGAATAATAAATGGGTGGTGAATTTCAAGAAAGGCTCGCTCTTCACAATCATTTTCATCCTTTAATTGTTTCTGTCAATAATGGAAAAGGAAGGAATTTGTTTATATAACGTTTAATTAGGCTTGAGTTTCAGTAAATACAAAATCTTCTTAGTTAGGTTTTTACATATTAAATATATATTTTAGTCAATTAATTAAAATTAATAAACTTAAATATTTTTTTTGTGGATCCCAAAGATGAAATACATGATCTAAAATAAATGGGCTATGAGCGGTTAATAAAAGTGTTATAAAAGGTGGTTAATTGAAAAAACATATATAAGAGGTGGTTAACTGAAAAAATGGATAAATAAGAGATGTTTTCGTGCAATTTACTATTCTTCTAAGTTCTCTCTTTTCAAAAAGAGTTGATTCAAGATATGCGTTTCAGAAATTTTTATTGGACGTTTTTCGTTTGGCCGCGTGAAACGCAATCCTACATACATTTTTACCCTGTACAAAAGTGGGCTCGGGTCATGTTGAGCCGGACATAACTAAAAATTCTACCGGGAAGGTGCGGGTCGGATTAGTCTGGTCGCCTTGTCTGGGCCTCAAACATTGTCCATGTCCACCAATGTAAAGAAGAAGAAAAACGAAATGTCGGGACGGCCTAGATGGTTCGTGTGTACTTGGTTGTGTATTTTTCATGGATTTATCATTCAAAAAGTAATATAACGTATTTAACAAAAACTTTCAATCCAATTATACATGCATAGTGCATTGTCAACGAGTTCAACAACAATCAACATACAAAAATGAATAAATCCAAATACGTGAAAAACAACAAGTACATTTGGAGTCAAATTATTTCAAGAATCTTATATTACAAACGAGTATAACTCATCAAAATATACAAAACAAATTAAAGGAAAAGTTAGAGTAGGTGACTTAGGCTGAGCAAGTTAAGTTCGGTTTACCCGAACCGAGTAATTTCGGTCTAGACCGAACTTGAACCGACAATTTAGGTTCGGTCTTAGGTCCTTATTTTTTAAACATCGGTTTCGGTTCGGTTTCAATTAAAAATCGTAAAACCGACGGTTCAACCGAAAACCGAATTTTAATTTGAAAAAAAAAAAAAATGCTTTTAAGAGTGAAATAAATTTCATGTTTTATAGGTTTTCACTTTTTTTAACTTTATTTTCTAGGTCCGTTTAGGTCCAAAACCTAAACCAAACCGAAAGTGACCTAATATGTTCGATTTTAGGTTCTAATTTTTTAAGTTTTCTGTTTTAGGTCCAAACCGAAACCAAACCTACATTTATAGGTTCGGTTTTCAATCTAAGGTTTCAGGAAATTTGGTTTTTAGGTTCGGTTCGATTTTGACCTATGCTCGCCTCTATAGCCTATAGGTGACACTTAAAACAAACTAATATATATATATAAGTCAAGTCGGATTGGCCGCGAGCTTAAACATTTAACCATACTTGTCCCATCAATAATGGGTTACATCATATGTTTTACATGAGACGGATTTGTATAGATCTAATTTGTGGGTATCGTACACGAAAAATAAAAAAATATTAACAAATAACATCGTTGAAGTATGGACCGATGTTGTGAAGAGAAAGACTTTTATATATATATATATATATATGTTAACAAACAACATTATTGAAGTATGGAATTATATAATGAACATATATGAACACCTTTAGCATTTAGATATAACACAATAAATGTTGAAATATTATTTATATCAAGCTTGTCTAACATTGAAAAAAATATTTTATATTCAATACATAAATATACAATTCTAAATGAGAAAAATTGAGTTTTACACACAAATGTGGATGGTTTAACCAATAAATAAAAGATGAGATAGAAAAATGAAGTTGGAGCCAAAATTGAAGACATTGAAGCGATAATTATTTAGAAACAATTTGATTATTGACTAATATATGCTTGAATAATTTGAATTAATTAAACATCTTTTGTTGATATATGTAGTTTAAATTTCCAGTCTCCATTTTAATTTCGCATTACTTCATTGAAATAAACATGAAGGATTCTACATGACTTCATTGAACCAGTTTTCCAGTTGCCTACATATCCTCTCTGAGTTAAGAGGAATCAAAGCTCACGTAGTTATCTTACATTTGCTTACCTTTTGTCGGACTTCCGAGTTGTTTTGTTACCCCGCTTACCTTCATGCACCGGGCTCGAAAATTGTGCATGTATCATCGGAGTTGGAATCCGATTTTGTGTCATACGCCGGGGCATTCCGTTGTTTCCGCTTCTTCGCCCTTATACAATCTTGAATGCAAACTTGTGGCTCCAACTTTTCGGGCTTCAATTGACTTCTCTTATAGGTGAGCATGTTCCCTCCTTAGCTAAATGTTTGCTCCACGGCAACCGTGGATGTGGGCACGACCATGAGTTGTTGCACAATTTTGGTCAAGGTTGGATATTTCAGGACTAACTTCTTCCACCAATCCAAAATTTCAAAAGATTCATCATCAAAACTAAAACATGTTGTTAGATAATCTTGAAATTTTACATTTGAGGATGAATATCTTTGTGTTTTTGTTCTTTTAACTAAAATTTATTTTGATTTTAAAAGAATAGAAGATGAAAAAGAAAAAGAGGGAGTAGAAGTCGGTTCACCAACAGAAGAAGAAGAAGAAGAGCTGACACATGTTTGAAATGAAGAAAACAAATTTTCAATTTCAATACGATGATAAACAATTAACAAATCAGAAACACCTTCAAGTTTAAGTGTAAGATAAAAAAAATGACGGAAATAAGATAAATGTAGGAAATTTTGACGTAATATTTTAGCCATTTCAATTTAATGTCATTTACAACAGTTATGAGAGTAGGGGAATTATAACTGGTTTGTAAGGCCTCATAAACGTTTCCGAGTATTTTTAAAAATCTATTAGAAGTGGGAGTGTAAACATAACTCATGTAATTAGTTTAATCACCAAAAACCTTTAAAACGTTAGAATATCAAGGCAAGTTTGCCAAACAATTTCATCACCTAAAATTGACCAAGACATGTTTTGTATGGAAAATTGTTGTAAAAGTTATCTGTAATGAAGGCCTTGACTAAGTAATATGTAAATAGAGTTCCAATCTCTTTTGAAAATGCAATTGGTTGAACATTATTTTTCGTAAACATATTGTTCTTCAACTTTTTTCTCAAATCGGATGAGAGCCAAATATGTTCAATAACGTCGGTGATGGGGGTCAACATAATCGATAAAATCTTAAGTGCATATTGAACACATAAGTTTAAAATATGACGTGTTTGCTCCGTCAGCATAACCGATAAAAGTCTTAAATTTATATCCTGAAATATAGCTTGAACAATTAGCGAACCCGCAGTGTACGTGTAATATCCGAAATTTTTATTCCGTTTAATTCCCTAGCAAACCGGATTTCGATCCGTTGATCTTTTCTCGTTCTACCTAGTCGTACACACAATCTCAAATTTCTATCATTTTATGTAACCTCACTTCACATAAAATGATAGAATTTTTTTTACATCAATCCCTAATCCATCAAACCCTAGTATATCATGACATGTCTTTGACAAAGTCATGACGTCTTATGGACGAGACCAAGACGAGACCATGACAAGATTTGACGAGACCAAGACGAGATCGTGACAAGTATTCGACAAGGCCATGCATGAGCTTGACAAAGTCATGACAAGTTTTGACAAGGCATTGACAAGGCCTTGACAACCCAGCCCACTCTTTTTGTCTTGTCTCGGCCCAGCAACTTCCTTAGTCTCAGCCCAGTTTGCTAGCCTCGTCTACTCCCTGTAGGGCCACTTGGTAATCGTTCTCCCCATCAAACTGGCGGCTACTGAGTCCAGCAAGGAAGATCCCGCAACCCATGAAGCAGATGGTAACAGCTGACCCTCCCTCTCCATTTTCTTCACACGTAACAGTTGTTGAGTTGAGTGAAGACCTTCTGTAACAACTCCTTAAATCACGTAGCAAGATCGTTTCCCTTCCTTCCTTCTGGCCACGATCATGCGCACTTTCCTTGTACCTCGCTGCGTACAGAAGATCCGTCTGAAAGCAACCGTTCCAATCAACTCTTCACACATCAAACAACCTAGCCTCCCTCGTGTGTCAAGAGTAGAAGCAACGATTTGGACTCCATCTGTGTGCACTCAGAAGATCGAATCTGAGCCCGTACTTGTCCATTCAGCTAGCTCCAGGAGATGACACACAAGTAATCTCGACACCTCTCTTCCTTCTGATCATATATGCAGAAGAACCTGACCCTAATCCTTGCTGTTTCTCTCTCTACACCTTCTGGATCACGCCACAACTGGGAGTTTTGGTGCTTCCTGTTGTCACGTGGATTAGAAGAAGCGACGCCAGTTACTTCGAAGTGCACCAACCCAGCCAAAAACTAGATCGAGTCCTGCCCAAACGGTAAGTACAACAACATTGGGAAGCCTTCTGTATAAGTGTAACTGAAGGGCTGATTTATGATTTTATGTGTGTGTATCGATATCAATAAGACTTGAAGGGAAGAGTTGTGCTCGCTAGATTGTTGGGGAAAGTAGAGGCTACAAGAGCTCAAATCTGAGGTGTATAGGAGACTCCATAAATGAGCTAACCAGGTGTGACAATCGTAAATGAGATTCAATGTTGTTTCCTGAATTTTTGTTATTCTAGAAACTGAGTGTTCCAGTCATCTTTAAGCCTATCTTTCGATACCTCAGATCGAACATCCACCGTTCAATTTTTAGTATGTTATAGGCTGATATTCATAGAATGATGTATCAAAGTTTGGGACTTATCCAATAGTTAGATTTGAATCTGTGAAGGTTCAAAGTGGACTAGTTAGGCTGTTTGTGAAATGATCCAGAAAAAATGCCAAGTATAGAATTTCTGGTTTTGGGTTCAACTTTAGAGAATTTTGTAGAAGTAATGGTTGGAAAATTTTAAGAAATTCTTGCTTCTACGAGTAGAAGGCATATCATAGGAGACCGAGAGATTTTTATCGGAATTTTTATAAATTTATTCGAGCTTCATATTTGGAGCCAAAGTGGGATCCTAGTGACTTTGTAAGAAGTAGGAAAAGGTGTAATTTTTCTAAGTTCTATCTAAACTCACTCTTAAGACTTAGAAATATGATTTTTAGTCCCAAGTAAGCGTTTAAGCATGTATTAGGAGATTTTTGGAAGATTCGGGACCAAGGGTAAAATGGTCATTTTACCTTAGATGTGTATTGTAGTAGTTTCTCTTCAGATAAGATCTTACATCTTAGAAGTCTTAGACTTCTAAATACCTAGGAAATGTATTGACCCACTTGCCTTCTTTGACAGGCAACTGAGTTTCTACAGTTACAGATCGAGTTGTGATTAAAAGAGTCGACACCTGATTCATAAGTCCTTTGGGCTGACTT
This sequence comes from Fagopyrum homotropicum, assembly GCA_033239125.1. Classification (NCBI taxonomy): domain Eukaryota; kingdom Viridiplantae; phylum Streptophyta; class Magnoliopsida; order Caryophyllales; family Polygonaceae; genus Fagopyrum; species Fagopyrum homotropicum. Next base: position 35,746,884 of record BSWB01000004.1, read on the forward strand.
AGCTAGCTTCTAGATATGAGTCTGAATAATGATAGCGGTGTTTGAATGATGTGTTTATTAGTGTAGTTAATATTAATCATCGACCGACCTACCTATCTGGCCTAAGATTAACAGGCGGTGGCACTCTACTCAGTTAGCCCGAGGGCGCTGGGGGTTTCTTTAGGGACTAGTCCATACTTGGTTTGCGGGGACGCCACCGGCAGAGGTGTGCCAAACCATCACCAGTTGGTGATAGCATGAATTATAGTCTATATTTTGGGGTTTGTTTGGACGTTTTATCTTCAACAATCTGCATGTTTGTATGTATAATATGTGATTATATTACCATTTCATCTACCTTTGCGGGAATCGAGGTCTACACCTAGTTTTGTTGTAATCGTAGGTAAAATGGCACGTTTTGCTTAAAAAAGGAGCTACAAAGTCATTGGAGCTACATTCAGGAACATAAGGAAACCTCCAGGAAGCATAGCCATGGATTAAAGATTCACTTTGGACCAGATTTGAGAGATTTCACATTCAGTTGTGACTCACCTCGGTTGACCACAGCTTCACCTCGACCGAGGTGATCCAGAGAAGTCGACTCGACCGAGGCGAACACCTGGGACGCGGCGAGAATATTTTATTCTTGGTTGAGATCTTTTATCTTTGGAAAGAGATCTTATATTTTTGGGCTTGGCTCCTGGAAGGAAGAAGATATACTAGATCATATATTTTACCTATTTTTATGGGAAGAGATCTTTCTAAGATATCTTATCTTTGGAGAGTAATTTTCCTATAAAAAGGGTCGGATTTCCCACAAATCCGAGACGCTGCATACATCCGCATATAGTTGGAGATCCGCTATCACCTTGCTTACACCGCATAGCACACAGCAGCCATACTCCAGTTGAGAGATTTGAAGAACCTTTTTGAAGGTTGAAGAAGGAAGATTGTAGCTTTTATAGCTTTTGAAGGGTTTTTGTAAGATTATCTTAGATTCCCTTCCTTGTTGTCTTGCCTTGTTGGATTTCTATCCAAGGAACGCTTTGTTGTGATATTTGATTTAGTTATTGAAGTCTTTTCATTAAATTCTTCTTGTTCAAATATTCACTTTCTTCCCATATATTTGATTAATACTTTCATGATGATGAGTGGATAATTTCTTTGTGTGATTCTAGGGTGATTGGCTGAAGGTTGTGGGAAAAACAATGATAGAATGATCTTAATCACAGTAGGACCCTGAAAGTTCGAGTCTTTACCTTAACCCCAAGCATCTCGCTCAGTCGATGAACATCTCGGCCGGGGTGAAAATTGGCTAACCGAGGTGACTTATCTAATCCGAAAGTGAGAGTTAAGTGTTAGAGTTTGCCTAATCCTATCCTTATTATACCTTTCCTGGTTCAATGCAAGCTTAGGATGAGACTTACCCGGTAATTCCTTAGTTTGTTTACCTAAGATCATAAGTATAGGTAATAAAGATTTACCCCTTTATTGGGGTTTGAGTGTGCTTTCATCCCATCTTTGTGAGTTAGCCTGAGACTTACCCGGTAAAGGTTGATTCTATTCCCTTAGATGGTGTGTTAGTTTGAGGTTATAGTTCTTTATCTTAATTCCTTGAGACTTACCCGGTAATAGGAGTTATGGTTTTGGATTAGTGAGTAGTGAGACTTACCCGGTGATCTATTCCACTTTTGTAACACCTTCCCTATGCAAAAATCTCAGCTTTGTCTGCTTATCTTTAGATCTTGAGTTGGAACCACAACTAGATGCTTTAATCCCTAAAATTGCATATTTCCTTAATTGACTGTTTATCATCTTTGATTGTTTTGATTACCTTTTGGGGTTAGTATTTACATAAGCATACCGTAATTGGACTTTGTTTCACTAAGTCCCTGTGATCGACCCCTGAAATTCCTTGCTTTTACTACGATTGACCCGTACACTGCGGGTTCGCATCCTTGTTTTAAGCTTACGTCTATGGTTATAAATTTAAAGCTTGCACACACCGTTTGGAGCGCACAAGTTTTTGGCGCCGTTGTCGGGGACTTGGTCTAGACCGAGCCGGTTACGGTTTACTCTTGGGGTGCTTGCCCCCGTGTCTACTAACCACTCTACTTGAGTGACTTTTGCAGGTTCTTTCTTAGGTTTATGCGAAGAACCCGCACTGGGAAGGAAATCGTTCCTTACGATCCCGAACCAGAAAAGACATACAAGCGACGCTTAAGAGAAGCGAAGATGGCCCACCAAGACAATCGCGATCTTGAGGCCGAGTTGAAAGAGGCGCTAGAGCTGCTACACCTCAGTAGGGAAGAGCTAAGGCAAGAGAAAGAAGAAACTCGCACCAGGACTGAGGCGATTGAAGCAGATATGGCAGCTTTACGAGACCAGTTTCTGCCTCGACCGAGGGAAGATCCAGTTCCAGACCCTCGACCGATGCAGGTCCCAGTTGCTAACCCTCGACCGAGGCAGGTTCCAGTACCTGACGCCCCGGCCGAGATACTTCCACCTCGGATGCCAGTCGGAGGCGCTCTTCTTGCAGGAATCCCACAAACCCTAGGTCAAAGGATGGACCCTAATCAACAACTGAGGCGTCCAGGAGTTAACCTAGGAGATCCAGCGGACCATGACTATGAACTTCGACCGCAAGTTCTATCCATGATTCGCCAATGCTAATTCGGAGGGCTAGAGAAGGAATCACCACATCAACATCTTCAAAATTATGAGATCTTGATGGAGACCTTGAGACCTTCAAGGATTGAAAATAACAACTACAAGCTAAGACCTTTTTACTTTTCTTTAAAAGATTGAGCTCTTACTTGGTATCAATCTCTTCCACCAGGAAAAATCAGCACATAGGAGGAGATGACGACGGAATTCTTGACCAAATTCTTTTCCCCCTCAAAGACAGCTGAAATAAGAGGGAAGATCAATGCTTTCATTATGAAGGACAAGGAGAGCTTGTCCAAGTCATGGGAGCGGTTCAAGGACATTCTTTTGGATTGCCCTCATCATGGGATTTCAAAGTTAGAGTTATTGGAGATATACTTCAAGGGACTGGACGGAAGCACCTAGTTCAATCTCCAACTACTCTCCGCCGGTACCTTTATGGACATGGCGATTGACGAAGCTTGGGACTTCATCGAGAAGCAAGCTTTGCATATGGAGAAGTACACCCATCAAGGAGCTGAAGGTGGAGTTAAAAGAGTTAATTTCCAAGAAACTCAGCCCAACAACAATCAACTCACGTCTTTGAAGAATGACGTGAAGCAATTGAAGGAACTCTTGGTTGCTCAAACCAAGAAAGAAGAGCAAGGACAAAGGAACAACAACAATGGATACCGTAACAACAACAATGGTTCCCGGAACAACAACTACAACAATAACAATAGAGGATCCAATAGCAACAACTGGAGGGCGAACAACCAAAATTCTGGTAACAATCATTCAAACTCCAACTCTAACGATTCCTCTAACCCTTTCCTCTCTTCCCCTTCTTCTTCTTCTACTCCATTAAAGAGCTAGGGGCAAGGATCAAGTTCGTCTCAGCCGGAAAATAAAGACGCAGTTTTGGAGGCTATCTTGATCAAGCTTAATGCTATGGAGACTTCTATGACTTCATTTTCGAAGGCCCAAAAAGCCTTTGAACAACAACTTGCAAGTAAGGCGAATGAAGCGCCAAGAGATCCAGGGAAGCTTCCAGCAAGGACGGAGAGCAACCCTAAGGGCCAGATCATGGCCATAACTACGAGGAGTGGACTAAAAACTGTAGATCCAGTGCCTCGGTCGGGTCTAGTACCGACGAAGACCACCTCGGTCCAGATGCAGTCGAAGAACACTTCGACCGAGATCCCATCCGAGGTGGAGCCACAGAAAGCGGAGGGGAAAACTGAAGTTTATGTTCCACCTCCTGCATACAAACCACCACTTCCATTCCCCCAGTCAAGGGCCAGAGTACATCTAGACAAGCACTTTGGTAAGTTCCTTGACTTGATGAATAAACTGCACATTAACATTCCTTTCCTTGATGCTATTCTAGGGATGCCTGCCTATGGGAAGTTCTTGAAGGAGATCCTATCAAGGAAGAGGAAACTGGAAGATTTTGGTGAAGTTAGGATGACATCTAAATCCTCGGAGCTTATTCAAATCATGAAGGAGAAGATGCCACCTAAATTGAGAGATCCCGGCTCATTTTGCATTCCCATTCAAATTGGGGATGTCACTTGTGAAACCCTTTGTGATCTAGGAGCCAGAGTGAGCATCATCCCGCTGGAGCTATGTGTAAAGATCGGATTTGGAGAGCCCAAGCCGGTCAAGATTCGACTATATATGGCGGATCGCTCCATCACCCACCCCGTGGGAATCTTGGAGGACGTTCCGGTCAAGTTAGGTAACTTCTATTTACCAATAGATTTTGTTGTACTTGACATTCCCGCAGATTATCCTGTCCCTATTATTCTCGGGAGGCCATTTCTATCAACTTCGGGTTGCAACGTGGATTGCAAGAACGCCAAGTTGAAATTCAACATTGGCGGCGATGAGGTGGAGTTCGCATTACTTGCAGCCATGAAAGGGGAGCAGCTAAGCGATGATATCTTCAACATCTACGATGAAGAAGAATCAAGAGAATTGGTGAGCTCTATCCTTATTAACGATCCACTCGAAAGAGTTATTAGTTTCAGTTTAATGGAGGAAGGTATAGATGCTTTTTGTGATGCAGATATACGGAGCTTAAAAGCACTGGAAGAAGATCCAGGAGCTAAAACTGAGAAGCTAATCCAGGAGACGAAGATCTCCAGTTTCGGTTCCAGTTGCAGTACCTCGACCGAGGCACTTTCTGGACTGAGCGAGGCGACTGAAGAACATCTCGGTCAACGCCTCTGCGCCTCGACCGAGGTCGATGGCGAGATGATGTCATCTGAGACTACTGAGAATAATAAACTTCTTACTCCATTCTTTGACATTCATCCTCAGTTGGTGGAACATTCTATCCACCAAATTTCTGATAATAAAGGACCTTGGTATGCTGATATTGTGAATTATCTTGTTTGCCAGGAAGTACCGCCCGGATTGACGTACTCTCAAAAGAAGAGATTCTTCAAGGAAGTACGCCATTACTACTGGGATGAACCGCTGCTATTCAAGCGCGGGCCGGATGGGATGCTTCGAAGATGCATTCCGGAAGATGAAGTTAATAGCGTCATACGGCATTGTCATTCACTTCCTTGTGGAGGACATGCCAGTACCGATAAAACATGCGCTAAGGTATTACGATCTGGTTTCTTTTGGCCTACATTATTTAAGGATGTGTAATCGTTTGTTGTCTCTTGTGATGCATGCCAAAGAACAGGAAATTTATCAAGGAGGAACGAGATGCCACTTAATAACATTCAAGAGGTGGAAATCTTTGATGTATGGGGGATAGACTTCATGGGACCTTTCCCATCCTCCGGAGGAAACCTCTATATTCTTCTTGCAGTTGATTACGTCTCTAGATGGGTTGAAGCCATTGCTTCTCCCACTAACGACGCCAATGTGATTGTGAAGTTCTTAAACAGAACTATCTTTCCACGGTTTGGAACTCCACGCATCATCATCAGCGATGGAGGAACGCATTTCATCAACCGGAAGTTCAAAGCACTTCTATCGAAGTATGGGGTAACCCACAAGGTATCAACCCCTTATCACCCTCAAACTAGTGGACAAGTCAAGATCTCGAATAGAGAAATCAAAGCAATTTTGGAGAAGACCGTCTCTAGGACGAGGAAGGATTGGTCCATGAAATTGGACGATGCTCTTTGGGCGTACAGAACCGCATTTAAGACTCCCATAGGTACCACCCCTTATAATTTGGTATATGGGAAGTCTTGCCATTTGCCCGTTGAATTAGAGCACAAAGCATATTGGGCGATCAAATGGTTGAACTTCGACATTAAGGAGGCCGGCGAGAAGCGGCTATTGGAAATCAACGAGCTGGAGGAGCTGCGTTTGAACGCTTATGAGAATGCCAAAATCTATAAGGAGAGGACAAAGAGATGGCATGACAAGCGTATCGTCCCAAAGGAGCTTAACGAAGGAGATTTAGTTCTACTCTTCAACTCCCGCCTCCGCCTCTTTCCAGGTAAGTTAAAATCTAGATGGACCGGACCTTATGTTGTGAAACATGTTTTTCCTCATGGTGCAGTTGAGATATGGGGCGAAACGAGCGGAAGCTTCAAGGTCAACGGTCATAGACTTAAGAAGTACAAACCGGAAACTCCGGTTGAGGAGGTTGCACCAATATACCTCGTTTGAGACGCATCATGGTCCAGCTAGCGACCTTAAACCAAGCGCTTCTTGGGAGGCAACCCAAGGTATTGCTTTCTTTTCCCGTTTTCTAGTCTAGCTTAGATAGTTTTTGCTTTTGCTTTGCTTTGTTTTGTTTTTGGCGTCCTAGACAGATAACAAGAGACATCTAAGGAAGGAGCATAACTGGAAGGACAGAAGATCGAGAATTTGAGAAGACGAAGTTTGACTGAGGCATCTCGGTTGCTATCAGAGCACCTCGACCGAGATGATTTTTGAGCAACCGAGGCGACTAGGTTTTCTGAAGAACCACCTCGGTCCGTACCACCTCGGTCTAGTCGAGACCATCTCGACCGAGGTGACAGCAGTTCCAAAAAAGGGTATAAAAAGGGCTGAAGATTTCTCTCTCCTCACTTTACCCTCTCCCTCGATCGCGGCGACAGTTTTCACCTCGCTCCTTCGAATCTCTCTCATTTTCAAAGATTTTTGCTTCCAAACTGCGATTAAGGCATAGAGAATCCCAGTGCATCATCGATCTACGAAGAAATCGAACCGATTCGGCCGAACGAGGTAAAACGAAACCGAAACCCTAACTCGCTGATTTCGCTTCGATTTGGGCTTTGGTTGCCGTTGCATTTGCTGAGGAAAGGATTAAGTACCCCATAGGAAGCAGTTGTAGTGATTTTGGGGGAAAAGAACTGAATTTTCTGAAGAAATTAGAATCCAGTTTTCCGCCTCGGTCCAGACGAGCTGTTCCTCGGCCGAGGTGATTCTTGAGTGTTGTCAGTCGACCGAGGTGACCTGATAGTGGGATTTCTGAAAATGAGTTCTGACAGACGCCTTGCCCTTAGGGATAGATCCTCCCCTTCCCCTTCTTCCTCTTCTTCCCGACCTTATCGCCCGGTGATCCACGAGCGACACTAGGTCGATTACGACCGTATTTCCGGCCGTCCAGTGATTGCACCTCGCTTCCTGGACGTGTCTGCTTTTGACTGTCTCCATGTAGACGGAGACCTTAGACAGATGATATCCACAGTAGGGCTAGATCAGTTTACTAAGATCCGGGCCCCTGCCTATTTGGAGCCCACCTTAGAGTTTGTTAGCTCCTTCACCTACCTTCCCACAGAGCGATCTGTGAAGTACCGGTTGATGAACCGGAACTTCTTAGTGCCACTAGAGTACTGGAGAGAGATTTTTGGTTTTCCTGAGCCGACAGCTGTTGACTTCCCTTCCCGATCTGTAGCTAGGGAGTTTTGGGGACAGATTGCTCACGTGGTTGAGCACGCAGATAGATGGCGCCCTGGAGATTTCAGGGAGAAGGTCATCTTCCACTTAGCCTTTAGGTTAGCCCACCGGATCTTCAGTGAGACACTTCTGGCGCGTACTGAGACGCCCCAGAAGATCCGACAGGGGGAGCTTTTTAGTCTGTATTGCTTGGTGACCGGAGGTATCCCGGACTTTGGCTTGATGCTGGCAGAGGATCTTGATAGCATGAATTATAGTCTATATTTTGGGGTTTGTTTGGACGTTTTATCTTCAATAATCTGCATGTTTGTATGTATATTATGTGTTTATATTACCATTTCTTCTACCTTTGCGGGAATCGAGGTCTACACCTAGTTTTGTTGTAATCGTAGGTAAAATGGCACGTTTTGCATCAAAAAGGAGCAAAAGGAGCTATGGAGTCATTGAAGCTATATTCAGGAACATAAGGAACCATCCAGGAAGCATAGCCATGGATTTAAGATTCACTTTGGACCAGATTTGAGAGATTTCACACTCAGTTGTGACTCACCTCGGTTGATCACAGATTCACCTCGACCGAGGTGATCCAGAGAAGTCGACTCGACCGAGGCGAATACCTAGGACGCGGCAAGGCTATTTTATTCTTGGCTGAGATCTTTTATCTTTGGAAAGAGATCTTATATTTTTGGGCTTGGCTCCTGGAAGGAAGAAGACATGCTAGATCATATATTTTACCTATTTTTATGGGAAGAGATCTTTCTAAGATATCTTAACTTTGGAGAGTTATTTTCCTATAAAAAGGGTTGGATTTCCACAAATCCAATATCCTGCATACAGTTGGAAATCACGCATAGTACGCAGCAGCCATACTCCAGTTGGGAGATTTGAAGAACCTTTTTTGAAGGTTGAAGAAGGAAGATTATAGCTTTTATAGCTTTTGAAGGGTTTTGTAAGATCATCTTAGATTCCCTTCCTTGTTGTCTTCCTTTGTTGGATTTATATCCAAGGAACGCTTTTGTTGTGATATTTGATTCAGTTATTGAAGTCTTTTCATTAAATTCTTCTTGTTCAAATATTCACCTTCTTCCCATATATTTGATTATTGCTTTCATGATGATGAGTGGCTAATTTCCTTGTGTGATTCTAGGGTGATTGGCTGAAGGTTGTGGGAAAAACAATGATAGAACAATCTTAGATTCCAGTAGGACCCTGAAAGTTCGAGTCTTTAACCTTAACCCTAAGCATCTCGCTCAGTCGATGAACATCTCGGCCGGGGTGGAATTTGGCTGACCGAGGTGACTTATCTGATCCGAAACTGAGAGTTAAGTGTTAGAGTTTGCCAAATCCTATTCTTATTACACCTTTTCTGGTTCAATGCAAGCTTAGGATGAGACTTACCCGGTAATTCCTTAGTTTTTTTTACCTAAGATCATAAGTGTAGGTAATAAAGGTTTGTCCTTTATTGGGGTTTGAGTGTGCTTTCATCCCATCTTTGTGAGTTAGCCTGAGACTTACCCGGTAAAGATTGATTCTATTCCCTTAGATGGTGTGTTAGTTTGAGGTTATAGTTCTTTATCTTGATTCCTTGAGACTTACCCGGTAATAGGAGTTACGGTTTAGGATTAGTGAGTAGTGAGACTTACCCGGTGATCTATTCCACTTTAGTAACACCTTCCCTTGCAAAAACCTCAGCTTTGTCCGCTTATCTTTAGATCTTGAGTTGGAACCACAACTAGATGTTTTAATCCCTAGAATTGTATGTTTGCTTTATTAACTTCTTATTCATCTTTGATTGTTTTAATTGCTCTTGTGGTTAGTATTTACATAAGCATACCGTGATTGGACTTTGTTTCACTAAGTCCCTGTGATCGACCCCTGAAATTCCTTGCTTTTTACTACGATTGACCCGTACACTGCGGGTTCGCATCCTTGTTTTAAGCTTACGTCTAGGGTTATAAATTTAAAGCTTGCACACACCGTTTGGAGCGAACAAGTTTTTGGCGCCGTTGCCGGGGACTTGGTCTAGACCGAGCCGGTTACGGTTTGCTTTTGGGGCACTTGCCCCCGTGTCTTCTAACCACTCTACTTGAGTGACTTTTGCAGGTTCTTTCTTAGGTTTATGCGAAGAACCCGCACTGGGAAGGAAATCGTTCCTTACGTTTCCGAACCAGAAAAGACATACAAGCGACGCTTAAGAGAAGCGAAGATGGCCCAACAAGACAACCGCGATCTTGAGGCCGAATTGAAAGAGGCGTTAGAACTGCTACACCTCAGCAGGGAAGAACTAAGGCAAGAGAAGGAAGAAACTCGCACCAAGACTGAAGCAATCGAGGCAGAAATGGCGGTCATACGAGACCAGATTCTACTTCGACCGAGGGAAGATCCAGTTGCTGATCCTCGACCGATGCAGGTCCTAGTTGCTGACCCTCGACCGAGGCAGGTCCCAGTACCTGACGCCCCGGACGAGGTACTTCCACCTCGGAGGCCAGTCCGAGATGTTCTTCTTGCAGGAATCCCACAAACCCTAGGTCAAAGGATGGACCCTAATCAACAACTGAGGCGTCCAGGAGTTTACCTAGGAGATCCAGCGGACCATGACTGTGAACTTCGACCGCAAGTTCTATCCATGATTCGCCAATGCCAGTTCGGAGGGCTAGAGAAGGAATCACCACATCAACATCTTCAAAACTATGAGATCTTGATGGAGACCTTGAGACCTCCGAGGATTAAAAATAACAACTACAAGCTAAGACCTTTTTACTTTTCTTTAAAAGATAGAGCTCTTACTTGGTATCAATCTCTTCCTCCAGGAAAAATCAGCACATGGGAGGAGATGACAACGGAGTTCTTGACCAAATTCTTTCCCCCCTCAAAAACCGCTGAAATGAGAGGGAAGATCAACGCTTTCATTATGAAGGACAAGGAGAGCTTGTCCAAGTCATGGGAGCGGTTCAAGGACATTCTTTTGGATTGCCCACATCATGGGATTCCAAAGTTAGAGTTATTGGAGATTTATTTCAAGGGACTGGACGGAAGCACCAGTTCAATCTCCAACTACTCTCCGCCGGTACCTTTATGGACATGGCGATTGACGAAGCTTGGGACTTCATCGAGAAGCAAGCCTTGCACATGGAGAAGTACACCCACCAAGGAGCTGAAGGTAGAGTTAAAAGAGTTAACTTCCAAGAAACTCAGCCCAACAACAATCAACTCACGTCTTTGAAGAATGACGTGAAGAAATTGAAGGAACTCTTGGTTGCTCAAAACAAGAAGGAAGAGCAAGGGCAAAGGAACAACCACAACGGATACCGTAACAACAACAACGGTTCCCGGAACAAAAACTATAACAACAACAATAGAGGATCCAATAGCAACAATTGGAGGGCGAACAACCAAAATTCTGGTAACAATCATTCCAACTCCAACTCTAACGATTCCTCTAACCCTTTCCTCTCTTACCCTTCTTCTTCTTCTACTCCATTAAAAAGCCAGGGGCAAGGATCAAGTTCGTCTCAGCCAAAAAAGAAAGACGCAGTTCTGGAGGCTATCTTGATCAAGCTCAACGCTATGGAGACTTCTATGACTTCATTTTCGAAGGCCCAAAAGGCCTTTGAACAACAACTTGCAAGTAGGGCGAATGAAGCGCCAAGAGATCCAAGGAAGCTTCCAGCAAGGACGGAGAGCAACCCTAAGGGCCAGATCATGGCCATAACTATGAGGAGTGGACTGAAAACTGCAGATCCAGTGCCTCGGTCGGTGCCAATACCGACGAAGACAACCTCGGTCCAGATGCAGTCGAAGAACACTTCGACCGAGATGCCAACCGAGGTGGAGCCACAGAAAGCGGAGGGGAAAACTGAAGTTTATGTTCCTCCTCCTGCATACAAACCACCACTTCCATTCCCCCAGTCAAGGGCCAGAGCACATCTAGACAAGCACTTTGGTAAGTTCCTTGACTTGATGAATAAACTGCATATTAACATTCCTTTCCTTGATGCTATTCTAGGAATGCCCGCCTATGGGAATTTCTTGAAGGAGATCCTATCAAGGAAGAGGAAACTGGAAGATTTTGGTGAAGTTAGGATGACATCCAAATCCTCGGAGCTCATACAAATCATGAAGGAGAAGATGCCACCTAAATTGAGAGATCCCGGCTCATTTTGCATTCTCATTCAAGTTGGGGATGTCATTTGTGAAGCCCTTTGTAATCTAGGAGCCAGCGTGAGCATCATCCCGCTGGAGCTATGTGCGAAGATCGGACTTGGAGAGCCCAAGCCGGTCAAGATTCGACTATATATGGCGGATCGCTCCATCACCCATCCCGTGGGCATCTTGGAGGATGTTCCGGTCAAGTTAGGTAACTTCTATCTACCTATAGATTTTGTTCTACTTGACATTCCCGCAGATTATCCTGTTCCTATTATTCTCGGGAGGCCATTTCTAGCAACTTCGGGTTACAACGTGGATTGCAAGAACGCCAAGCTGAAATTCAACATTGGCAGCGATGAGGTGGAGTTCGCACTACTTGCAGCCATGAAAGGGGAGCAACTAACTGATGATATCTTCAACATCTACGATGAAGAAGAATCAAGAGAATTGGTGAGCTATATCCTTATTAACGATCCACTCGAAAGAGTTATTAGCTTCAGTTTAATGGAGGAAGGTATAGATGCTTCTTGTGATGCAGATATACGGAGCTTAAAAGCACTGGAAGAAGATCCAGGAGCTAAAACTGAGAAGCTAATCCAGGAGACGAAGATCTCCAGTTTCAGTTCCAGTTGCAGTACCTCAACCGAGGCACTTTCTGGACTGAGCGAGGCGACTGAAGAACATCTCGGTCAACGCCTCTGCGCCTCGACCGAGGTCGATGGCGAGATAATGTCAACTGAGATTGCTGAGAATAACAAACTTCTTACTCCCTTCTCTGACATTCATCCTCAGTTGGTGGAACATTCTATCCACCAGCTTTCTGATAATAAAGGACCTTGGTATGCTGATATTGTGAATTATTTTGTTTGCCAGGAAGTACCGCCCGGATTGACGTACTCTCAAAAGAAGAGATTCTTCAAGGAAGTACGCCATTACTACTGGGACGAGCCGCTGCTATTCAAGCGCGGGCCGGATGGGATGCTTCGAAGATGCATTCCGGAAGATGAAGTTAATAGCGTAATACGGCATTGCCACTCACTCCCTTGTGGAGGACATGCTAGTACCGATAAGACTTGCGCTAAGGTATTACGATCTGGTTTCTTTTGGCCTACATTATTTAAAGATGTGCAATCTTTTGTTGTCTCTTGTGATGCATGCCAAAGAACAGGAAATTTATCAAGGAGGAATGAGATGCCACTTAATAACATTCAAGAAGTGGAAATCTTTGATGTATGGGGATTGACTTCATGGGACCTTTCCCATCCTCCGGAGGAAACCTCTACATTCTTCTTGCAGTTGATTACGTCTCTAGATGGGTTGAAGTCATCGCTTCTCCCACTAACGACGCCAAGGTGGTTGTGAAGTTCTTGAATAGAACTATCTTTCCACGTTTCGGAACTCCACGCATCATCATCAGCGATGGAGGAACGCATTTCATCAACCGGAAGTTCAAGGCACTTCTATCGAAGTATGGGGTAACCCACAAGGTATCAACCCCTTATCACCCTCAAACTAGTGGACAGGTCGAGATCTCGAATAGAGAAATCAAAGCAATTATGGAGAAGACCGTCTCTAGGACGAGGAAGGACTGGTCCATGAAATTGGACGATGCTCTTTGGGCGTACAGGACCGCATTTAAGACTCCGATAGGCACCACCCCTTATAATTTGGTGTATGGGAAGTCTTGCCATTTGCCCGTTGAATTAGAACACAAAGCATATTGGGCGATCAAATGGTTGAACTTCGACATTAAGGAGGCCGGCGAGAAGTGGCTATTGGAGATCAACGAGCTGGAGGAGCTGCGTTTGAACGCTTATGAGAATGCCAAAATCTATAAGGAAAGGACGAAGAGATGGCATGACAAGCGTATCGTCCCAAAGGAGCTTAACGAGGGAGATTTAGTTCTACTCTTCAAATCCCGCCTCCGCCTCTTTCCAGGTAAGTTAAAATCTAGATGGACCGGACCTTATGTTGTGAAACATGTTTTTCCTCATGGTGCAGTTGAGATATGGGGCGAAACGAGCGGAAGCTTCAAGGTCAACGGTCATAGACTTAAGAAGTACAAACCGGAAGTTCCGGTTGAGGAGGTTGCACCAATATACCTCGTTTGAGACGCATTATGGTCCAGCTAGCGACCTTAAACCAAGCGCTTCTTGGGAGGCAATCCAAGGTATTGCTTTCTTTTCCCTTTTTCTAGTCTAGCTTAGATAGTTTGCTTTTGCTTTGCTTTGTTTTGTTTTTGGCGTTCTAGACAGATAACAGGAAACAACTAAGGAAGGAGCATAACTGGAAGGACAGAAGATTGAGATTTTGAGAAGACGAAGTTCGACTGAGGCATCTCGGTTGCTTTCAGAGCACCTCGACCGAGATGATTCTTGAGCAACCGAGGCGACTAGGGTTTTCTGAAGAACCACCTCGGTCCGTACCACCTCGGTCCAGTCGAGACCATCTCGACCGAGGTGACAGCAGTTCCAGAAAAGGGTATAAAAGGGGTGAAGATTTCTCTCTCCTCACTTTACTCTTCTCCCTCGACCGCGGCGACAGTTTCACCTCGCCTCCTTCGATTCTTGCTCGTTTTCGAAGATTTCTGTCTCCAAACTGCGATTAAGGCTTCAAGGATCCCAGTGCATCATCAATCTGCAAGAAAATCGAACCGATTCGGCCGAACGAGGTAAAAATAAAACCGAAACCCTACCTCGCTTTTTCGCTTCGATTTGGGCTTTGGTTGCCCTTGCATTTGCTGAGGAAAGGCTTAAGTACCCCATAGGAAGCAGTTGTAGTGATTTTTGGGGAAAAGAACTGAATTTTATGAAGAAATTAAGATCCAGTTTTTCGCCTCGGTCCAGTGGAGCTGTGCCTCGGCCGAGGTGATTCTTGAGTGTTGTCAGTTGACCGAGGTGACCTGACAGTAACTGAATTGAAAATGAGTTCTGACCGACGCCTTGCCCTTAGGGATAGATCTTCACCTTCCCCTTCTTCCTCTTCTTCCCGACCATATCGACCGGTGATCCATGAGCGACACCGGGTCGATTATGACCGTATTTCTGGTCGTCCAGTGATAGCACCACGCTTCCTGGACGTGTCTGCTTTTGATTGCCTCCAGGTAGACGGAGACCTTAGGAGGATGATTTCTACAGTAGGGCTGGATCAGTTTACTGAGATCCGAGCCCCAGCCTATTTGGAGTCCACCTTAGAGTTCGTTAGCTCCTTCACCTACCTCCCCACAGAGAGATCTGTGAAGTACCGGTTGATGAACCGGAATTTCTTAGTGCCACTAGAGTACTGGAGAGAGATTTTTGGCTTTCCTGAGCCCACTGCTGTTGACTTCCCTTCCCGATCTGTAGCTAGGGAGTTTTGGGGACAGATTGCCCACATTACTGAGCACGCAGACAGATGGCGCCCTGGAGATTCCAGGGAGAAGGTCATCTTCCATTTAGCCTTTAGGTTAGCCCACCGGATATTCAGCGAGACACTTCTGGCGCGTACTGAGACGCCCCAGAAGATCCGACAGGGAGAGCTTTTCAGTTTATACTGCATGGTTACTGGGGGGTATCCCGGACTTTGGCTTGATGTTGGTAGAGGATCTGCACAAGATCAAGGCCAAAGCGAAGGGAGACATCTGCTGCGGAGGGCTTGTCACCCACATAGCTAGTTATTAGGACATGGATCTCAGCGCTTGCACGATGGTGGCAGCTGCCAAGCCGCTTGGGCTGCAGGAGATGATCACTCGGCGGATTCTGGTTCCCCGAGGTCTGACTACACCGTACGTGGCTATGCCGTGGGAGTTGACTGCGCCACAAGGGATCAGGTGTCTGCCTAGTTTACTGTTTTTGACCCTCATTATTGGCAGACCGCTTGGGCTCCACTGATGGAGGATTATAGAGAGGCAGCAGCTGCCCCAGCTGAAGAGGAGGCAGATGATGAGGAGACAGTTGATGAGAGAGAGGGTGGAGTCCCGATGGATACAGGGACGGATACTGCAGGGACGAGCGCACCAGTTATTAATCTGGACGATGACACTGAGGCTGAGCCTGCACCTGCTACTTCTCCAGTGAGACCTGCTAGGCGTAGGACACGCCGACACAGAGATTCAGAGGCTCACAGACGGATCGATGACCTGACGGATCAGGTTATTGATTCATATGCTGCTTTGTCACTAGATATCCGCGAGATGCAGGAGCGGCAGCACTACCAGCACATGATGGCCCAGATTCAGTTTGAGCACGTCATGGGCTATCCATTCGACCCGTCCCAGTATCCGTATGTGCCACCACCACCACCACCGGATCGTGATTACTGAGAGCTGCAGGATTTTCTTTTCTTATTTTTATGCAGTTCAGCTTATTATCCGGTGAGTACTTTTACCTTAGACTTATTTTGACCCACTGGGACAGTGTATCCTAAGTATGGGGTGTTTATTTGATGTATTTGACACTTATGTGATGTATGACTTTGATTGACCGGATATTTATCTATATTTATGCTTCGCTTTTGCATCTATGTGTTTATCTGAGATTGCATGCATACTTACAGGTTATTTGATTGAGAAAAACGTCGAAACTGAAAGAAAACTGGTTTTAAAAAAAAATTTTGGACCTCGACCGGGGCAGTTGTGGCCGAACGAGGTGTTTCACCTCGGTTGACCTAAGAACACCTCGACCGAGGTGGGTTAACTGAGAGTTTTCGAAACGATTTTTTGTGCTTCTTATCTGGATATGATCTCAGTGAAGATCTTGTTTATTGACTGGTTTTGAAATTCTTTATGTGTTTGAAAGGTTTTATAATATGTTTAAGTTGCTAAATGCTTTGTTTGAAATTATTGGCACGTTTAATACTTTGTTTTTATCCAAATTATGTTGAATTTGAAGGTTGACACCGCAAGATAAGTTCTCTCACTTTCTTCCTGGAAAGACCAAGGCAATTCATTCTTCTCTCTTCTTCTTCTTGATCATGCTTAGCCCCTCATATACATTTTGCCTCCTTTACCTATCTGGGAATTTGGAAGCAAGCGAAGTGGTGAAAGCAAGTGAAGTTAAAGTTGAGAAGTTGGCTGGAAGTGAAAGTGTTACAAAGTAATAATAGGTTTGGGAAAGTCAATCATGAAGATGAGTAACTCGGCACCATTCACATAACCGGGTGTTTGTGTCATGCCAAAGTCGGATTGAGCGATATTCCTAACGGGCATGGTATGTGCATCAAGGGTTTGATGCATTTCAAGAAATTGATGATTGCTGATTTCCTAGGCTTCGGTTATTGTGCACCTCTGTCCATCCATCCCAAAAAGTAAAGTAAAAGAAAAAAAAGTGTGAAATAAGCAAAGCTTATTGATGGAAGATGTTGCAAGTCAAAGTGAAGTGAAGTT
Organism: Fagopyrum homotropicum; assembly: GCA_033239125.1. NCBI lineage: Eukaryota > Viridiplantae > Streptophyta > Magnoliopsida > Caryophyllales > Polygonaceae > Fagopyrum > Fagopyrum homotropicum. The sequence continues at coordinate 35,763,901 of BSWB01000004.1, forward strand.
CATCCTTTTCCCGGATTCTAGCACCACATTACCTTACATACATCCCTACCCTACACATTTCTTGACCTTTCTTTTGGGAAGCCCTTGAGACCTTGAGCTTGTTCATTGACTTAGCGGTTTAAACTAGATTATGCATGATTAATTTCGATAATTATGACTTATTATGCATTCTATGGTTTTATGCAAAGATGAACAACTTTTCTATATTTATAAAATGTTTTAATCATATATTGGATTTTAAATTCCATGAAGTATTCTCTTAGAGTGATCTATGATTGTTGCACACCATAGAAATGTTTCTGAAAGACTTTTCATTGATTTTCTTGACTATTAATCCATTCTATCTTGTCTTTTATATGCGGAACTTGCTTGGGGACAAGCAATGGCTAAGTATGGGGTATTTTGATAGCATGAATTATAGTCTATATTTGGGGTTTGTTTGGACGTTTTATCTTCAATAATCTGCATGTTTGTATCTATATTATGTGTTTATATTACCATTTCATCTACCTTTGCGGGAATCGAGGTCTACACCTAGTTTTGTTGTAATCGTAGGTAAAATGACACGTTTTGCATCAAAAAGGAGCAAAAGGAGCTATGGAGTCATTGGAGCTATATTCAGGAACATAAGGAACCATCCAGGAAGCATAGCCATGGATTTAAGATTCACTTTGGACCAGATTTGAGAGATTTCACACTCAGTTGTGACTCACCTCGGTTGACCACAAATTCACCTCGACCGAGGTGATCCAGAGAAGTCGACTCGACCGAGGCGAATACCTAGGACGCGGCAAGGATATTTTATTTTTGGCTGAGATCTTTTATCTTTGGAAAGAGATCTTATATTTTTGGGCTTGACTCCTGGAAGGAAGAAGATATGCTAGATCATATATTTTACCTATTTTTATGGGAAGAGATCTTTCTAAGATATCTTATCTTCGGAGGGTTATTTTCCAATAAAAAGGGTTGGATTTCCACAAATCCAATATCCCGCATACAGTTGGAAATCACGCATAGTACGCAGCAGCCATACTCCAGTTGGGAGATTTGAAGAACCTTTTTTGAAGGTTGAAGAAGAAAGATTATAGCTTTAATATCTTTTGAAGGGTTTTGTAAGATCATCTTAGATTCCCTTCCTTGTTGTCTTCCTTTGTTGGATTTATATCCAAGGAACGCTTTTGTTGTGATATTTGATTCAGTTATTGAAGTCTTTTCATTAAATTCTTCTTGTTCAAATATTCACCTTCTTCCCATATATTTGATTATTGCTTTCATGATGATGAGTGGCTAATTTCCTTGTGTGATTCTAGGGTGATTGGCTGAAGGTTGTGAGAAAAACAATTATAGAACAATCTTAGATTTCAGTAGGACCCTGAAAGTTCGAGTCTTTAACCTTAACCCTAAGCATCTCGCTCAGTCGATGAACATCTCGGCCGGGATGAAATTTGGCTGACCGAGGTGACTTATCTGATCCGAAACTGAGAGTTAAGTGTTAGAGTTTGCCAAATCCTATTCTTATTACACCTTTCCTGGTTCAATGCAAGCTTAGGATGAGACTTACCCGGTAATTCCTTAGTTTGTTTACCTAAGATCATAAGTGTAGGTAATAAATGTTTGTCCTTTATTGGGGTTTGAGTGTGCTTTCATCCCATCTTTGTGAGTTAGCCTGAGACTTACCCGGTAAAGGTTGATTCTATTCCCTTAGATGGTGTGTTAGTTTGAGGTTATAGTTCTTTATCTTGATTCCTTGAGACTTACCCGGTAATAGGAGTTACGGTTTAGGATTAGTGAGTAGTGAGACATACCCGGTGATCTATTTCACTTTAGTAACACCTTCCCTTGCAAAAACCTTAGCTTTGTCCGCTTATCTTTAGATCTTGAGTTGGAACCACAACTAGATGCTTTAATCCCTAGAATTGCATGTTTGCTTTATTGACTTCTTATTCATCTTTGATTGTTTTAATTGCTCTTGTGGTTAGTATTTACATAAGCATACCGTGATTGGACTTTGTTTCACTAAGTCCCTGTGATCGACCCTTGGAATTCCTTGCTTTTTACTACGATTGACCCGTACAATGCGGGTTCGCATCCTTGTTTTAAGCTTACGTCTAGGGTTATAAATTTAAAGCTTGCACACACCGTTTGGAGCGAACATATCTGCACAGGATCAAGGCCAAGGCGAAGGGGGACATCTGCTACGGAGGACTCGTCACCCACATTGCCAGCTATCAGGACATGGATCTCAACGCTTGCACTATGGTGGCGGCTGCCAAGCCGCTTGGCCTGCAGAAGATGATCACTCGGCGGATTCTGGTTCCCCGAGGTCTGACTACACCGTACGTGGCTATGCCATGGGAGCTGACTGCACCACAGGGGATCAGGTGGTCTGCCTAGTTTACTGTTTATGACCCTCATTATTGGCAAACCGCTTGGGCCCCACTGATGGAGGATTACAGAGAGGCAGCAACTGCCCCAGCTGAGGAGGAGGCAGATGATGAGGAGACAGCTGATGACAGAGATGGTGGAGTCCCGATGGATACAGGGACAGATACTGCAGGGACTAGTGCACCGGTTATAGATCTTGATGACGATGATACTGAGCCGGCACCTGCTACTTCTCCAGTGAGACCTGCTAGGCGTAGGACACGCCGACACAGAGATCCAGAGGCTCACAGTCGGATCGACGATCTGACGGATCAGGTTATTGATTCATATGCCGCTTTGTCACTGGATATCCGCGAGATGTAGGAGAGGCAGCATTACCAGCACATGATGGCCCAGATTCAGTTTGAGCACGTCATGGGCTATCCATTTGACCCATCCCAGTATCCATATGTGCCACCACCACCACCACCACCGGATCAGGATTATTGAGAGCTGCAGGATTTTCTTTCTTATTTTTATGCAGTTCAGCTTATTATCCGGTGAGTATTTTATTCCTTAGACTTATTTTGACCCACTGGGACAGTGTGTCCTAAGTATGGGGTGTTTATTGATGTATTTGACTTATGTGATGTATGACTCTATTTGACCGGATATTTATCCATATTTATGCTTCACTTTTGCATCTATGTGTTTATCTGAGACTGCATGCATACATACAGGTTATTTGATTGAGAAAAACGTCGAAACAAAAAAAAAAACTGGTTTTAAAAAAAAAATTTGACCTCGACCGGTGGAGTTCTGGCCGAACGAGGTGTTTTCACCTCGGTTGACCTAAGAACACCTCGACCGAGGTAGGTTAACTGGGAGTTTTCGAAACGATTTTTGTGCTCCTTATCTGGATATGATCTCAGTGAAGACTTTGCTTACTGACTGGTTTTGAAATCTTTATGTGTTTGAAAGGTTTTATAATATATTTAAGTTGCTAAATGCTTTGTTTGAAATTTTTGGCATGTTTAATACTTTGTTTTTATCCAAATTATGTTGAATTCGAAGGTTGACACCGCAAGATAAGTTCTCTCACTTTCTTCCTGGAAAGACCAAGGCAATTCATTCTTCTCTCTTCTTCTTCTTAATCATGCTTAACCCCTCATATACATTTTGCCTCCCTTTACCTATCCGGGAATTTGGAAGCAAGCGAAGTGGCGAAAGCAAGTGAAGTTAAAGTTGAGAGGTTGGCTGGAAGTGAAAGTGTTAGAAAGTAATAATAGGTTTGGGGAAGTCAATCATGATGATGAGTAACTCGGCACCATTCACATAGCCGGGTGTTTGTGTCTTGCCAAAGTCGGATTGAGCGATATTCCTAACGGGTCATGGTATGTGCATCAAGGGTTTGATGCATCTCAAGAAATTGATGATTGCTGATTTCCTAGGCTTCGGTTATTGTGCACCTCTGTCCATGCATTCCAAAACGTAAAGTAAAAAGAAAAAAGTGTGAAATAAGCAAAGCTTATTGGTGGAAGATGTTGAAAGTCAAAGTGAAAGTGAAGTATATCCTTTTCCCGGACTCTAGCACCACATTACCTTACATACATCCCTACCCTACACGTTTCTTGACCTTTCTTTTGGGAAGCCCTTGAGACCTCGAGCTTGTTGATTGACTTAGCGGTTTAAACTAGATTATGCATGATTAATTTCGATAATTATGACTTATTATGCATTCTATGATTTTATGCAAAGATGAACAACTTTCTTATACTTATAAAATGTTTTGATCATACATTGATTTTAAATTCCATGAAGTATTCTCTTAGAGTGATCTATGATTGTTGCACACTATAAAAATGTTTTGAAAGACTTTTCATTGATTTTATTGACTATTAATCCATTCTATCTTGTCTTTTATATGCGGAACTTGCTTGGGGACAAGCAAGGGCTAAGTATGGGGTATTTTGATAGCATGAATTATAGTCTATATTTTGGGGTTTGTTTGGACGTTTTATCTTCAACAATCTGCATGTTTGTATATATAATATGTGATTATATTACCATTTCATCTACCTTTGCGGGAATCGAGGTCTACACCTAGTTTTGTTGTAATCGTAGGTAAAATGGCACGTTTTGCATAAAAAAGGAGCTACGGAGTCATTGGAGCTACATTCAGGAACATAAGGAAACCTCCAGGAAGCATAGCCATGGATTAAAGATTCACTTTGGACCAGATTTGAGAGATTTCACATTCAGTTGTGACTCACCTCGGTTGACCACAGATTCACCTCGACCGAGGTGATCCAGAGAAGTCGACTCGACCGAGGCGAACACCTGGGACGCGGCGAGAATATTTTATTCTTGGCTGAGATCTTTTATCTTTGAAAAGAGATCTTATATTTTTGGTCTTGGCTCTTGGAAGGAAGAAGATATACTAGATCATATATTTTACCTATTTTTATGGGAAGAGATCTTTCTAAGATATCTTATCTTTGGAGAGTAATTTTCCTATAAAAAGGGTCGGATTTCCCACAAATCCGAGATGCTGCATACATCCGCATATAGTTGGAGATCCGCTATCACCTTGCTTACACCGCATAGCACACAACATCCATACTCTAGTTGAGAGATTTGAAGAACCTTTTTGAAGGTTGAAGAAGGAAGATTGTAGCTTTTATAGCTTTTGAAGGGTTTTTGTAAGATTATCTTAGATTCCCTTCCTTGTTGTCTTGCCTTGTTGGATTTCTATCCAAGGAACGCTTTGTTGTGATATTTGATTCAGTTATTGAAGTCTTTTCATTAAATTCTTCTTGTTCAAATATTCACTTTCTTCCCATATATTTGATTAATACTTTCATGATGATGAGTGGCTAATTTCTTTGTGTGATTCTAGGGTGATTGGCTGAAGGTTGTAGGAAAAACAATGATAGAATGATCTTAATCACAGTAGGACCCTGAAAGTTCGAGTCTTTACCTTAACCCCAAGCATCTCGCTCAGTCGATGAACATCTCGGCCGGGGTGGAAATTGGCTGACCGAGGTGACTTATCTGATCCGAAAGTGAGAGTTAAGTGTTAGAGTTTGCCTAATCCTATCCTTATTATACCTTTCCTGGTTCAATGCAAGCTTAGGATGAGACTTACCCGGTAATTCCTTAGTTTGTTTACCTAAGATCATAAGTATAGGTAATAAAGGTTTATTCTTTATTGGGGTTTGAGTGTGCTTTCATCCCATCTTTGTGAGTTAGCCTGAGACTTACCCGGTAAAGGTTGATTCTATTCCCATAGATGGTGTGTTAGTTTGAGGTTATAGTTCTTTATCTTAATTCCTTGAGACTTACCCGGTAATAGGAGTTATGGTTTTGGATTAGTGAGTAGTGAGACTTACCCGGTGATCTATTCCACTTTTGTAACACCTTCCCTATGCAAAAATCTCAACTTTGTCCGCTTATCTTTAGATCTTGAGTTGGAACCACAACTAGATGCTTTAATCCCTAGAATTACATATTTCCTTAATTGACTGTTTATCATTTTTGATTGTTTTGATTACCTTTTGTGATTAGTATTTACATAAGCATACCGTAATTGGACTTTGTTTCACTAAGTCCTTGTGATCGACCCTTGGAATTCCTTGCTTTTACTACGATTGACCCGTACACTGCGGGTTCGCATCCTTGTTTTAAGCTTACGTCTAGGGTTATAAATTTAAAGCTTGCACACACCGTTTGGAGCGAACAGTTGGATAAGGAACGGAGGCGATAAATCTTAAGATTTCTCGTGCCACAACTTTTAAAACGGGATGAAGTGAATCACCTAAGCTATCAGATAATAACCGGATTGTGTGCCAGCATGTTGAATGTTTATATGTCCTTATGTGTGTTTGTGCTATTTATTATTTTTGCTTATATTTGATTAGTTAGCTAACTGTTTTATCGTTGTTTAGACTTGCCACAGGTTAGAGCGGATGCCGAGTGATCTGGATGGTAGTGGTCAGCCGGGGTGTCGTACTTCTTAGGACGGGTTGCAGTTTTCTTTTATTGTTGGTATTTCAGTTATGACTTTTTCATGTTATCAGATTGTGAGATATTATTATTACCGGCTGTTAGTGTTTCTGGTCACATTCACGACATTATTAAACATTTCATGATTTTTGGTTTTTCCTTATTTGTACCTTGTTGTAAGATCTAGTTAAGTTTTTGTCAAACTAAGGTCGGGACCCACTGTGAGGTCCTAACCAGTAGCTTTCCGAGTTCCAAAAGCTTGGGGTGTTACAACATGGTATCAGAGCGAGGTTGGCAACAATGGCACTTGAAATCTTCTAAAAGGTCAAATAAGTAAATTACAGAACCCGAAAAGGGTCTGAGTTTTCCAAAAGAATTTTTGGTTTTCCTAATTCATGCATAGTCGGGTTGGGATAGAAAGTACGGCCGACCACCACTACCTCCGCGGATCTCGGTATTCTTAGTACGATTACTTTAGAATATCACTACTTTTTACCGATTAGTTAGATTATAATTGTAGTTGTTATCACTCGTGCAGATGGCACATACTAGGGCTACACCGGCTACTGGTCAAGGTAGAGGTCGTCCACCTCTTCCTCCAGCTAGACAGGATAGGGGTGATAGGACTTCTGCTGTTAGAGGACGTGGCCGTGGAGGTAGACCTCCATTGATAAGAGGTCGACGTCGAGCTCCTCGAGAGGATCCACCCGCAGCGAGCATGGAAGATGCTGCAGTGGAAGAGGTAGCTAAGAGTATGGTTCTCGAGGTCGGGAATGAGACCGTTGCTAGGTCTCGAGCAGAGGGGGCGCGTTCGATTGGGTCAAGACGCGTCTCTATTGGGGCATCTAAGTACAGAGAGTACAGAGCGTACGTCCAGCGTATGGAGGAGGCTGCCAGGATAGAAGGACTTGCCCAGGTACCACTAGTACCGGCTAGATCAGCTCAAGTATCACAGAGAGTGACTCAGGCACTAGCTGTGACCGAGAGTAGAGTTGAGGTTGATAGAGCTCCTGCTGAGTCTAGAACACCGAGGCCAGATGAGTGGTTAAAGGCTTTCAACACCTTAAAAGTTCCCTCATTTGATGGAGAGATAGGGTTGGAAGTGGAGCATTGGATAGGTCACGTAGAGACTGCACTAGAGGCGATACGTTGCCCAGAGGATCGACAGGTGGAGTTAGTACATACCTTGTGCACGGAGCAGGCACATTACTGGTGGCGGACCATTCGTAGCCGAGTCACCAGTTGGGGCCAGATGAGGAGCATTATTAGAGAGAGGTAATGTCCTGCCTCATTAAGGAGAGAGAAGTTTCAGGACTTCATTGAGGTGGATTTGAGGATATTCTCGTTGCTGAGACAGTCAAGAAGTTTCAGAAGGAGTTGACACTACTTGGACCAGCTGCACCTCCTAAAGAGTAGTACGTGTACCTCTTCTCTTGGAGATTGAGAGAGAGCACTCGTTCTTATCTTGCAGGATTCCGCTGCAAGTTTCTATTAGACAATCAGGATAGGGCTTCTGCATATGAGAGTAATAGGCCAGTTCTGAGGAGAGCAGTTCAGTCTGGTGGGCCAGATAAGTGGTAGAGGACAGGTTATGCTAGTGGTGGTACAGTTGTATCCGGGTTTGGACGAGGGCAGACTCAGGGGAGACCGAGCTATCATACTATAGTTCAGGCTCCGGGTAGAGAGCGACAGTATTTAACTGCGGCAGTCGTGATCATCTCAGGCCAGACTGTAAGAGGCCACCTACTACTTGCTTCACTTGTGGTAAGCTGGGACACAAGGCTACTTTCTGCCATCAGAGCAAAGCTCCATCACAGCAAGGTTCTTCCCTTGCAGGTGCTGAGAGGAGTGGACAGAGGCCTCCTCAGTACCGAGCGCCGAGTTAGCAACAGCAGCAGTACCGGACTCCTGGACACCCTGCTTCACACAGTATTGCACAAGGATCAGGCTGTGGCAGGGGACGTGGTGGTACTACTGACACTAGAGGAGTCCCGTCGAGAGTTTTTGAGCTGAGGAGTACTGAGCATCCAACGGCACCTGCGACCACATGTACTATCTGGATCCATGGTTTACATGTGCGAGTTTTGTTTGATACGGATGCTACGCACTCCTTTATATTAGATACATGCGTAGATAGGTTGTTCTTAGCTACGGTAGAGGGGGTACCTTTTGTGGTTGGGTTACCTGATAGGGGTAAGATTAGAGGATCCCGAGAGATTCATGATTGCCCCATTCATCTGGGAGACCGAGATTGGCTGGTAGATTTCCTAGTCATGCCCTTAGCACATGAGGACGTGATTTTAGGGATAGATTGGATGACGAGACATGGAGCGGTCTTAGACATTGGCAGGAGGACTGTGATTGTCGCCACTGAGGAGGGTCACAAAGAGATATTTCGAGGTTGGAACCTCGGAAAGTCCGGCACCGTTATCAACGCAATGAGAGCAATGAGAGTAATAGCACAGGGTTGCGAGACCTTCTAGTGTTATGCCATGAAGGAACACAAGAGTCTGACAATAGAGGAGATACCCGTTGCATGCGAGTTTGCAGAGGTATTTAGTGACGGTTTGTCAGGGTTACCCCCACAGAGGAGTGTTGACTTTAGCATTGAGTTAGAGCCAGACAAGAGACCGATCTCGAAGGCCCCGTACCGCATGACACCGATAGAGGTGCTTGAGCTGAAGAAGCAGTTAGAGGAATTAGTAGAGAAGGGCTTCATACGCCCTAGTGTTTCTCCCTGGGGAGCACCGGTATTGTTTGTGAGGAAGAAGGATGGATCGATGATGCTATGCATCGATTACAAATAGTTAAACAAGGTCACCATTAAGAACATGTAATTACTGCCTCGCATAGATGATCTGTTGGACCAGTTACATGGAACGTCAATGTTTTCGAGGATAGACTTGAGGTCGGGTTATCACCAGCTGAGTGTGAGAGACCAGAACATACCTAAGACGGCATTCCGGACTAGGTATGACCACTATGAGTTTGTAGTGATGCCATTCGGGCTCACTAATACGCCAATGGTATTCATGGAGTTGATGAACGGGATTTTCATCGACTTCTTAGACCAGTTTGTAGTGGTCTTCATTGACGACATCCTAGTTTACTCTAGGAGTCGAGAGGAGCATGCCGGACATTTGAGGACAGTGTTACAAATTCTGCAGGATAGCCAGCTGTATGCTAAGTTGTCCAAGTGCGAGTTCTGGATGTTAGAGGTGGCCTTCTTAGGCCATGTAGTGACGGCGGAGGGGATTAAGGTTGACCCGGCAAAGATCGAGTTAGTGTCTTCTTAGCAACCTCCGAAGATTGTTAAGGAGGTTCGTAACTTTCTCGGTTTGGCAAGCTACTACCGCCGGTTTGTGGAAGGGTTTTCCCTAATTGCTTGACCACTTACCTGCCTTTTGACGAAGACTACTCGGTTCGTTTGGTCTGAGCCGTGTCTACGGAGCTTTGAGGAGTTGAAGAGGAAATTGACTTCTGCTTTGATTTTAGCATAACCCGAGGGTACAGATGACTTTGTGGTATACAGTGACGCATCCAAGCTAGGCTTGGGGTGTGTCTTGATGCAGAGGGATAAGGTCATAACCTATGCATCTCAGCAGCTGAAGACTTATGAGGAGAACTACCCCACAAACGACCTAGAGTTAGCTGTAGTAGTCCATACTCTTAAGATCTGGCGTCACTATCTCTATGGGGCGACATGTCAGATTTTCACAAACCATAAGAGTCTGAAATACATATTCACTCAGCGGGAGTTGAATAACCACCAGAGGCGGTGGCTAGAGTTGATCAAGGATTTCGACCTTGAGATTCTCTACCACCCTGGAAAGGGGAATGTAGTTGTTGACGCTTTGAGTCGGAAGATGCCTCAGGAGAAGGCGATAGCCCGATTGACAGTACAACCGCAGTTGTAGAAGGATTTGGCTTGGTTAGAGGTAGAGATTCAATTTTCAAATATAATTCATCAGTTGGCTACCTTGGAGTTACTTCCTGATTTGTTGGGTGAGATCCGACAAAAGCAGGAGACCTGTCCGACTTTAACCAAGATCTGAGACAGGATGTATCGAGATGAGGCACCTCAGTTCACTATTAGTGTTGATGGAGTGATGAGGCGTCAAGACCGTATTTGTGTACCGTCAGACAGGGAGTTGAGACATCAGATATTGAGTGAGGCCCATGCTACCCCATACTCAGTACATCCGGGAGCGAGCAAGATGTACAAGGATGTGAGGCGTTCCTTCTGGTGGGGTGGTTTGAAGCCCGACGTGGCTCGGTTTGTACCTCGGTGTGCGAACTACCAGCAGGTCAAGATTGAGCATCGTAGGTCCGGAGGAGAGCTTCACCCACTACCAGTACCACAGTGGAAGTGGGAGGACATCTCTATGGATTTTGTCATGGGATTGAGACTCAACAGAGGTTTTGATGTTATTTGGGTGGTGGTAGACCGTCTCACGAAGACCGCATGTTTCATTTCGATTAAGGAAACGTGGCCGGTAAGTCGTCTAGCTGAGGAGTTCACCAGACACATTGTGAGACTCCATGGAGTGCCGAGGACTATCGTCTCCGACAGGGATGGACGTTTCACCTCGAGATTTTGGTAGTAGGTACATACTGCTTTGGGGACGAGTCTCCACTTTACCACTGCTTATCACCCACAAACTGATAGTCGGTCTGAGACGTTAGAGAACATATTGAGGACCTACATACTAGATTGGGTACAGGTATGGCCGGATCACCTTCCCCTTGTAGAGTTTTCATATAATAACAGTTGGCACGCGTCTATTGGGATGGCTCCTTATGAGGCTCTGTACGGGCGGAGGTGCCGTACCCCGTTGTGCTGGGATGAACCTAGCAGAGGTGATGGAGTAGCTCCAGACCAGATACAAGACGACATTGCTCGGATTGCTCTGGTCCGAGAGCGGATGTTAGCAGCTCAGAGTCGTCAGAAATCCTACGCAGACAAGAGGCGTCGACCTTTGGAGTTTAGAGTAAGTGCACATTTGTGGTTGAGAGTGTCACTGACGAGAGGCGTCTGGCGTTTCGGCATTAAGGGGAAGCTGAGTCCCCGATATGTCACAACTTTTGAGATCTTTGAGAGAGTCGGAGAGGTTGCCTACCGATTAGCACTACCACTAAGATTGGAGGGGGTCCATCCGGTCTTTCATGTATCTCAGCTGAGAGAGTATATACTGGACCCGAGATACGTCATCAGCCATGAGGACCTGATAGATGAGTCCAACCACACTTTTGTGGAGTATCCAGTAGCCGTCCTAGAGAATAGTACTAGACGTCAGCGTTCCAAGGAGATACCAATGCTGAGGATCTAGTGGTCTAGACGAGGAGCCGATGAGGCCACTTGGGAGACAGAGGAGAGCATTAGACGTAGTTATCCCAAGTTCTTTGCGGAGTTAGCCGCTACTTTTGTACCGACGGGTTAGTACTTAAACGTTGTTTGTATGACTTTTGTGATTATACATTAGCTTGAGTGATTATGTTTGATGCGTTGCCTGATTATGATGATTGAGTAGTCTTGCATGCTAGGAAGTGAGAATAAAGATTTTATAGTTACTGAGTTAAATCCTATTATTTGTAGAAGACACGGATTAATGCTTGATTCTAAGTTTCGGGACGAAACTTAATTTAACGGGGTACTGATGTAATATCCGAAACTTTTATTCTGTTTAATTCCGTAGCAAACCGGATTTCGATCCGTTTATCTTTTCTCGTTCTACCTAGTCGTACACACTATCTCAAATTTCTATCATTTTATGTAACCTCACTTCACATAAAATGATATAAATTTTTTTACATCAAACCCTAATCCATCAAACCCTAGTATATCATGACATGTCTTTGACAAAATCATGACGTCTCATGGACGAGACCATGACAAGATTTGACGAGACCAAGACGAGATCGTGACAAGTATTTGACAAGGCCATGAATGAGAATGACAAAGCCATGACAAGTTTTGACAAGGCCTTGATAACCCAGCCCACTCTTTTTGTTGTGTCTCGGCCCAACAACTTCCTTAGTCTCAACCCAGTTTGCCAGCCTCATCTACTCCTAGTTGGGCCGCCTGGTAATCGTTCTCCCCATCAAACTGGCGGCTACTGAGTCCAACAAGGAAGATCACGCAGCCCATGAAGCAGATGGTAACAACCAGCCCTTCCTCTCCCTTTTCTTCACTCGTAACAACTGTTGAGTTGAGTGAAGACCTTTTGTAACTGCTCCTTAAATCACGCAGCAAGATCGTTTCCCTTCCTTCCTTCTGGCCACGATCCCGCACACTTTCCTTCTACCTCGCTGCGTACAGAAGATCCGTCTGAAAGCGACCGTTCCAATCAACTCTTCACACAGCAAACAACCTAGCCTCCCTCATGTGTCAGGAGTAGAAGCATCGATTTGGACTCCATCTGCGTGCACTCAGAAGATCGAATCTGAGCAAGTACTTGTCCGTTCAGCCAGCTCCAGGAGATGACACACAAGTAATCTCGACACCTCTCTTCCTTCTGGTCATATATGCACAAGAATCTGATCCTAATCATTGTTGTTTCTCTCTCTGCACCTTCTGGATCGCGCCACGGCTGGGAGTTTTGGTGTTGCCTGTTGTCACGTGGATCAAAAGAAGTGATGCCGGTTACTTCGATGTGTACCAGCCCAGCCAGAAACTAGATCGAGTCCTGCCCAAACGGTAAGTACAACAACATTGGGAAGCCTTTTGTAAAACTGTAACTGAAGGGCTGATTTATGATTTTATGTGTGCGTATTGATATCAATAGGACTTGAAGGGAAGAGTTGTGGTCACCAGATTGTTGGGGAAAGTAGAGTCTGCAAGAGCTCAAATCTGAGGTGTGTAGGATACTCCAGAAACGAGCTAACCAGGTGTGACAATTGTAAATGAGATCCAATGTTGTTTCCTGAATTTTTGTTATTCCAGAAACTGAGTGTTCCAGTCATCTTTAAGCCTATCTTTCGATACCTTAGTTTCAATTTTTAGTATGTTATAGGCCGATATGCATAGAATGATGTATCAAATTTTGGGACTCATCCAACGGTTAGATTTGAATCTGTGAAGGTTCAAAGTGACTAGTTAGGTTGTTTGTGAAATGATCCAGAAAAAATGCTAAGTATAGAATTTTTGGTTTTGGGTTCAACTTTAGAGAATTTTGTAGAAGTAATGGTTGGACAATTTTAAGAAATTCTTGCTTCTACGAGTAGAAGACATATCATAGGAGACCAAGAGATTTTTATCGGAATTTTTATAAATTTATTCGAGCTTCATATTTGGAGCCAAAGTGGGATCCTAGTGACTTTTTAAGAAGTACGAAAAGGTGTAATTTTTCTAAGTTCTACCTAAACTCACTCTTAAGACATATAAATATGATTTTTAGTCCCAAGTAAGAGTTTAAGCATGTATTAGTAGGTTTTTGGAAGATTCGGGACCAAGGGTAAAATGGTCATTTTACCTTAGATGTGTATTGTAGTAGTCTCTCTTCGGATAAGATCTTACATCTTAGAAGTCTTAGACTTCTAAATACCTAGGAAATGTGTTGACTCACTTACCTCCTTTGACAGGCAACAGAGTTTCTACAGTTACAGATCGAGTTGTGATTAAAAGAGTCGAGACCTGATTTAGGTAAGTCCTTTGGGCTTACTTAACTAGCTTCCAGATATGAGTGTGAATAATGATAGTGGTGTTTGAATGATGTGTGTATTAGTGTAGTTAATATTAATCATTGACCGACCTACCTATCTGGCCTAAGAGTAACGGGCGGTGACACTCTTCTCAGTTAGCTCGAGGGCATTGGGGGTTTCTTTAGGGACTAGTCCATACTTGGTTTGCGGGGATGCCACCGGCGGAGGTGTGTCCAACCATCACCAGTTAGATAAGGAACGGAGGTGAGAAATCTTAAGATTTCTCGTGCCACAACTTTTAAAGCGGGATGAAGTGAATCACCTAAGCTATCAGATAATAACCGGATTGTGTGTCAGCATGTTGGGTGTTTATATTTCCTTATGTGTGTTTGTGCTATTTATTATTCTGCTTATATTTGATTAGTTAGCTAACTGTTTTATCATTGTTTAGACTTGCCACAGGTTAGAGCGGATACCGAGTGATCTGGGTGGTAGTGGTCAGCCGGGGTGTCGTACTTCTTAGGACGGGTTGGAGTTTTCTTTTATTGTTGGTCTTTAAGTTATGACTTTTTCATGTTCTCACATTGTGAGATATTATTATTACCAGTTGTTAGTGTTTCTGATCACATTCACGACATTATTAAACATTTCATGATTTCTGGTTTTTCCTTATTTGTGTCTTGTTGTAAGATCTAGTTAAGTTGTTGTCAAACTAAGGTCGGGACCCACTGTGAGGTACTAACCAGTAGCTCCCCGAGTTCCGAAAGCTTAGGGTGTTACAGTACGGATCAATCGTAGTATGGGATAATATTCCGGAGTCGATCTCAAAGATTTGGTGAAAGCAGATCCCGCAAAACAATATAACTTTGAAAGCAAGCAATAACGATGATCAAAAGCAAAGATAAGAATATGTAATATAATTGGGGAAACGCAGATTCTAGAGATTAAAATATCCAATTGTAGTTTTCAATTCAAGATGTCTAAAGATGTAAAGGACAGAGCTGAGATTGCAAAGGTATGATGTTTCTAAGGTAGGATAGACCACGGGGGAGGTCTCAATATCCGCTATTTCAATCTAATGAAGCTTATTACCGGGTAAGTCTCAAAGCTTCAATTGAGAAGAATGATAGTTTCAAACCAACCACTCAACCTAAGAGAATAAAATTAACCACACCAGGGTATTTCTCAAGTTAACTCACAAAGGCAAGAGGAAAGCACACTCAAACCCTAATAAAGGATAAACCTTTATTACCTAGAACTTATTATCGTTGGCAACCAAACAAGGGAATCATTGGGTAAGTCTCTTCCCAAGCAAAGACATATGTTAGGATGGTTCAACAAGGTTAGGGTTTAGGCAATCTTTAACCAAGGCTAAAGGATATAACATTGGGTGCACAACAAGGAAAACCAAGGCAGGATCTTGGTGAAATCTTGGCCGTGGAATTCAAGAATAACTCGTGGAATCTCTTATGCGAGGGTTAAATCACAACCCTCAAGGTCGAATATGTTTGTAAAGGTCAATCTATCATCATCTAAACCACAACCTTCAACTAATCGTCCTAGAATCGCAGGGTTTTTTTTGCCAACAATCATCATCATATTCAAATCAAGATTCAATAAATAAATCAAGAACCGCATGCAATTAAGAAAACACAAAGAAACACAATGATTTCCAAATGATAAATCTCCATATATCATAAGCTAAAATAATCCACAAATAATCTTCGTTCTTGTGTTCTCAAAAAAAGAAAACCAAAAACTAGAAAGATCTCACAAAATATCTCTATTCCAAAGTAATCCAAGTACGGGATGTCAATCCGTTTTCAAGCGTTCTTCAATCTCTCTTCCGGAAAGTCCAAACTTCTCTTTAGCCGTATGCGTCGTTCTCAAAATGTGGATGCTACCTCCTCTCTTATAGTATAAAATTAGGGTTAAAAAGATCTTATTTTGGGTTGATGACGTGCAAACCACGGTCCTGTACGGAAGGAACCTTTGTAATAACCGAAAATTTTAAGTTCCGGTAAATTGAAATTAACCAAAGTCCGATGAAATAATCGTAAATAAACAAATAAATAAATAAAACGAGTTAGTTCTATCATTTTATGTGACCCAGATTCACATAAAATGATAAACTAAATGACCGGAAATAAATTACGTTTTTAATAATAATTTATAAATACGGAATTTAATTCCGTATTATTTAAACTCTCGCACAAAAAAAAAATTAACGAGTTACGAGTTCCGCTTTCGATTTTATGAGATCACCGCTCAATTGGGCCAACCCTAGGCCCAAGCCATCAGCCCACTTCCTAAGCCCATCATTAACCCTAAACTAATTAAAATTAACCTAATTAAACTAATCTAATTTAACCCTAATTCTAACCTATCTCACGCGATTGCCGCTCCTGCCTTTTCCCTCTCGCAAACAATCGAACTGCAGCCCCGCTTCTACTCCCTTGCGATACGGACGACAACAGCCTCGGCGCCGCCCTCCTTCAGCCGGAGCCATCGCCGCCGGGTCCTGCGCCACCTTCCGCCGGCTCCGGTAAGTCTACCGCCCTTCTCCTCTTTCCGTTCTTCTCCGCACTCTTTGCGGTTCCGCCTCTTACTTTCCGTCGACCACTGCAGTACCGAAGACGCAGCCGTCTTTCCCTCGCCGTGGACCACCGTGCGACCGCTGGAGCCACCGAGCCGCGCCGCTTCAGACGCCCGCCGCAGTGACGCCGGTAAGGTTGTGCCTCCTTCCTTCCGCCTCCCTCCTTTCCTTCCGCTTTCTGGTTCGATTCCGAGGCAGTAACTGTCTTCCTGCGCAGCCAGCCCCTTTGCCGCCGGAACGCTAGCCCTTTGCCGCCGGAACGCCAACCCCTTACCGCCGGACTGCAGTTCCGTAAGCTGGCTCCTCCACTTTTCAATTTCACTGTCATAAATATGTATGTGAGCTGCTGTAGTCGGCCTGAGCATAGTTAACATAGATAGGTAGCTGCTGAATGTATACATAAAATGATAGAAATAAGGGGGCTGCTGTAAATTCATTTATTCATTCAGCTTTGGACCTATAAACTGCCTATCTTGTCGGACAATTATTAAACGTTTGGATAAAGATCCACCGTTGAATTTTGGATATGTTGTAGATGGATATATGTAGTTTAACATATTAAAATTTGGGAAGGAATGAACGGTCGGATTGAAAGTTATGGGCTCCCGAAGTTAGGTAGTTGAGCAGTTTTGGTAAACTTAAGTTTTTGGCTAAGTATAGGAATTGTGAATGAAGTAGCCAACTTTGTGAATTATTATAAAAATATTGGCTGAACAGTTTGGAGAAATTCTTTCTCCTAAGGTTAGATAGAACCTCATAGATGATCTAGAGATTTAATTCGGAATTATTATAAGCTGTTAAGAATTTTATATTTAGAGCCGAAGTTAAACCTTTACGATTCTTCCGGAAAATAGAAACATAGGAAAAATGTCAGTTTGGAACCAAATAAAATTTTAGGAGTTAGAATATAAATTTAGAACCTCAAATAGGAGTTTAGACATGAATTTTAGGGTTTTCGAGAAAATCGGAACCAAGGGTAAAATGGTCATTTTACCCTAACTAATATTGTAACTAGTTATGTCTTAATACATCAGTCGATCTTAGAAGTTTTAGACTTCTAACTACGTGAGAGTGTGCTAATACACTTATCGCCTTTGACAGGCAACTGAGTTGCTACAGTTTACAGAACGAGTGGTTTACAAAGAGTCGAGCTGTATATCAGGTAAGTCCTTTGGGCTTACTTAGCTGACTACTAAATATGAGTATAAATGATGATGGTGGTGTGTGATTGACATGTTAGAGAGATAGGTTGTGATATATAATTACCGACCTATATTTTGGCCTAAGAGTAACGGGCGGTGGCATTCTGCTCAGTAGCTCGCGGGGCGCTGGGGGTTTCTTTCGGGACTAGTCCATACATGGTTTGTAGTGATGCTACCAAAGGAAGTCAGCTAGACCTACACCAGCTGGATAAGGAACGGAGGCGAGAACTAATAATAGTTCTCGTGCCACAACTTAAATTGAGTAATGTGAATCACTTAAATAATAGATAATAAACGGTTGAGTGCCAACATGATGTTTGTTTATTTTTGTTTCTGCGTGTGCTTGTGCTGTTATCATTTTGCTTATATTTGGATAGTTAGCTAACTGTTGATATGTTGTTTAGACTTGACACAGGTTAGAGCAGATGCCGAGTGATCCAGATGGTAGTGGTCAGCCGGGGTGTCGTACTTTAGGACGTTTTACAGTTTCTGCATTTGTGGGTTTTACAGTTGAACATTGTTTCCTTTCGTACTTTGTTATATTCCGTTTTCCGGCTGTAGTCGATCTGGTCACATTCATGCATTATTAAGAACTATCTTATGATTTCTGATTTTCCTTATCTGTGCCTTGTTGTAAGATCTCGTTAAGTTGTTGTCAAACTAAGGTCGGGACCCACTGTGCGGTCCTAACCAGTAACTTCCTAAGTTGTAAAACTTGGGGTGTTACAACATGGTATCAGAGCTCTAGGTTGGCAACAATGGCACTTGAAATCTTCTAAAAAGGTCATATAAGTAAATAAACAGAACCCGAAAGGAGTCTGAGTTTTCCAAAGAAGATTTTGGTTTTAAAATGCATACAGAGTCGGGTTGGGATAGAAAGTACGGATGACCACCACTACCTCTGCGGATCTCGGCAGCTTAGTACATTTAGAAATGTTATATTGATGTAGTAGCTGCTTATAAAGATATGTACAATAGATAACTTATGTCGAAGGTTAGTAGCATAATAATATATTATGTCCTTAATAGAGATTAATGAGTTTCTCACTCCGTTGGCACATCTAAGTAGATTTTGGAGGGTGTCAACGTGAGGATTAGTATGCACATCTTATGTGCATTAGGGTAGACGAATGGCAGACAACTCCTCCGATTGGTTGAGGAACGTCGAGATGGAAAAGTGAAGGCTGAAGGACAACACCAACGACCATGGCATGAAGGGGATCCCGAGTTAACTTAATAGGATCAAATGAAGAGTATACATGAGAGTAGTTCCGGAAAAGCATTGGATGGTCGACAATGATGCAGATTTGGAGCGACATCACAGAGGTTCTTTCAAGTGTGGTGTAAAATGACGATACGAACCACGTAGATACCGTCAAAAACAGTCATAGTAATGAAAGTCAGAGTAAGGTTTAGAACCAATCCAAACAAGAAATATTAAATTTAAGATTACCGACAGACCAAAATATGAAGGTTGCTGTTAGAAGCAGGGCGGAATATGACCACTATTGGCAAGGTAAGTCGGCATCCTAATCAAGAGGGTCCCACCTAGACACTGATAACCTAAGAGTTAAGAAGAGAGATGTCGTCAAACCAACTATGAGGACTTAAAGAGCCGCCCAACTGAAGCTTATGGAATTGCCAGAAAGTGGAGGGTAGAATTCATAAGCATGGAGGCAGAGTGACTTTCTATATGACAAGTGAGTTACAAGAAAGATGGTGTTACCAATATCCAAATGATAGAATCTTGAAAGCGGAGTCAAAGGATCACTATAAAGGCAACATTATAATCTAACACCAACTCAGGAACAAGAGTGTGTGAAAATGATCGTGGCATACCCAAGGGCCGTAATAACTTTCCTCTCACAACGGGACTTAAGTTACCAACACCAACGATTCACACAGGAGCACCGCAAGCAGTTGATGACTGAGGTAAAAGAAGTCATGAAGATGTATTTACGAGCTATCGTGGGAAATCTGATGAGTCCATTGATGGCAGATGAATGATGCAGCTAAAATAGGAAAGAGTATCGTGGGCTTATAGTGAGGAAGAGAAGTGTGAATTATAGAATAAGCGAAAGGAGTATAAACAGAGAAGCTGGAGGAGATAGATTTCCACCAAGTAAATCAAACTTCAAAGAGATAGAAGAAAGGTTAGTCTATGATCTGGTAGAAGGTCAACAATAGACTAAATGGTAACCATCGGAGCCTTTACATGTGAGGGTTAACTAGTAGTGACTGGTTGACATATAAGAAGAATAAACACACGGTTACGAGTGAATTCTATCGACATGTGGAGAAGTCCTTAAAGAGATCAAATACGACAATTGTAAAGTCAAATTGATACGAGTGCAAGTAACACCGAATAAGTCAAGTCCGTAAATTAAAATTTTAAAGGAAGAGTTGACGGTCAGAAAGGATCATTTATATTATTAATGATATAAAGAGAATGGTTGTGAGCAGTTGGTTACTATGGGCTAAGAAAAGGATACAAATCATAGTTAGTACAGATGAAGTCGTATTAGAAGAACTAGAGGAGTAAGAAGAAGAAGATGATTTTGATCAGATCCTACGCTAGTCCAGATAGAGGTTACTTAGCATTTCACACAAATGAGATTGATGGTTCCCTCCCGAGAAAAAGTTGGGGTCAACTTCTAGATTGACATAAGAGTGTTGACTTTAGCATTGAGTCAAAGCAGGGCATGAGACCGATCTCGAAGGCCCCGTACCGCATGATGCCGATAGAGCGGCTTGAGCTGAAGAAGTATTTAGAGGAATTAACAGAGAAGGGCTTCATATGCCCTAGTGTCCCTCCTTGGGGAGCACCCGTATTATTTGTGAGGAAGAAGGATGGATCGATGAGGCGGTGTATTGATTACTGGGAGTTGAACAAGGTCACCATCAAGAATAAGTATCCACTGCCTCGCATAGATGATCTGCTGGACCAGCTGCATGGAGCGTCAGTGTTCTCGAGGATAGATTTGAGATCGGGTTATCACCAGCTGAGGGTGAGAGATCAGGACATACCTAAGACGGCATTCCGGACTAGGTATGGTCATTACGAGTTTGTAGTGATGCCATTCGGGCTCACTAATGCGCCAGCAGTATTTATGGAGTTGATGAATGGGATTTTCATCGACTTCTTAGACCAGTTTATAGTGGTCTTCATTGACGACATTCTAGTTTACTCTAGAAGTCGAGAGGAGCATGCCGGACACTTGAGGACAGTGTTGCAGATTCTACAGGATAGTCAGCTATATGCTAAACTATCCAAGTGTGAGTTCTGGATGTCAGAGGTGGCGTTCCTTGGCCATGTAGTGACCGCTGAGGGGATTAAGGTCGACCCAGCGAAGATTGAGTCAGTGTCATCGTGGCAACCTCCGAAGAATGTTAAGGAGGTTCGCAGCTTCCTTGGATTGGCAGGTTATTACCGTCGGTTTGTGGAAGGGTTTTCTCTGATCGCCCGACCACTTACTTCTCTCCTAAGGAAGACTACTCGGTTCGTCTGGTCTGAGCCGTGTCAGCAGAGTTTTGAGGAGCTGAAGAGGAGATTGACGTCTGCTCCGATCTTAGCACAGCCTGAGGGTACAGAGGACTTTGTAGTGTACAGTGACGCATCCAAGCTGGGCTTGGGGTGTGTCTTGATGCAGAGGGATAAGGTTATAGCATATGCGTCTCGACAGCTAAAGACGTATGAAGAGAACTACCCCACTCATGATCTGGAGTTAGCAGCAGTAGTGCACGCTCTTAAGATCTGGCGTCATTATCTCTATGGAGCGACCTGTCAGATCTTCACAGACCATAAGAGTCTAAAGTACATATTCACTCAGCGGGAGTTGAATAACCGCCAGAGGCGGTGGCTAGAGTTGATCAAGGATTTTGACCTTGAGATTCTTTACCACCCCGGAAAGGCGAATGTAGTTGCTGACGCTTTGAGTCGGAAGACGCCTCAGGAGAAGGCGACAGCTCGGTTGACAGTACAGCCACAGTTACAGAGAGACTTAGCTTGGTTGGAGGTAGAGATCCAGTTCCCTGATACAGCTCATCAGTTAGCCACCTTAGAGTTACTTCCTGACCTGTTGGGTGAGATCCGATAGAAGCAGGAGACCTGTCCGACTTTGACCCGGATCCGAGACCGGATGTCACGAGATGAGGCACCTCAGTTCACTATCGGTGCCGATGGAGTGATGAGACGACAGGACCGTGTCTGTGTGCCATCAGACAGTGAGCTGAGACAGAGGATACTAGGTGAGGCTCATGCTACCCCTTACTCCGTACATCCCGGAGCAAGTAAGATGTATAAGGACGTAAGACGTTCCTTCTGGTGGGGTGGTTTGAAGCCCGATGTGGCCCGATATGTAGCCCAGTGTGCGACCTGTCAGCAGGTCAAGATTGAGCATCGTAGATCCGGAGGAGAGCTACACCCACTTCCAGTACCACATTGGAAGTGGGAAGATATATCTATGGATTTTGTTACTGGATTGAGGCCCAGCAGAGGTTTTGATACCATTTGGGTGGTGGTAGACCGGCTGATGAAGACCGCACGTTTCATTCCGATCAAGGAAACGTGGCCGGTAAGCCGTCTAGCAGAGGAGTTCACCAGACACATTGTGAGACTCCATGGAGTACCGAGGACTATCGTCTCCGACAGGGATGGACGTTTTACCTCGAGGTTTTGGCAGCAGGTACATACTGCTCTGGGGACGAGCCTCCACTTCACCACTGCCTACCACCCACAGACGGACGGTCAGTCCGAGAGGACCATCCAGACCCTAGAGGACATGTTGCGGGCATGTGTGCTAGATTGGGGACAGGTATGGCCAGATCACCTCCCACTAGTAGAGTTTTCATATAATAACAGTTGGCATGCGTCTATCGGGATGGCACCTTATGAGGCTTTGTACGGACGGAGATGTCGTACACCGCTATGTTGGGATGAGCCTAGCAAGGCTGATGGAGTAGTACCAGATCAGATACAGGACGACATCGCCCGGATTGCCTTAGTCCGGGAAAGGATGTTAGCAGCTCAAAGTCGTCAGAAGTCCTACGCCGACAAAAGGCGTCGACCTTTGGAGTTTAGAGTAGGTGCACAGGTGTGGTTGAGAGTGTCACCTACGAGAGGAGTTAGACGTTTCGGCATTAAGGGGAAGCTGAGTCCCCGGTATGTCGGCCCATTTGAGATCGTAGAGAGAGTCAGAGAGGTTGCCTACCGACTAGCACTGCCACCGAGATTAGAGGGAGTACACCCAGTTTTTCATGTATCCCAGCTGAGAGAGTACATTCCGGATCCTAGACACATCATCAGTCATGAGGATTTGATAGTTGAGCCAGACCACACTTTTGTAGAGTACCCAGTAGCTGTCTTGGAGCGCAGTGCCAGACGTCTACGATCCAAGGAGATACCTATGCTGAGGATCCAATGGTCTAGGAGAGGAGCTGATGAGGCCACTTGGGAGACTGAAGAGAGTATTAGACGTAACTATCCCGAGTTCTTTGCGGGGTTAGGGGTTATTTCTATTTGACGAGTTAGTACTCGGATGTTGTGTTGTTTGACCTTTCAGGTTTCCATATTGATTTGAGCGACTCTGTTTCTTTTCGTGACACTTGTTTGTTTGATGCCTAAGTAGCTACTTGGTAGAAGACGAAAATGTCGAGAGACTAAAATATACCGAAATAAATGTGTGAGTAAGGGAAATAATCTAAGTTTCGGGACGAAACTTCTTTTAAGGGGGCACTGATGTAATAACCGAAAATTTTAAGTTCCGGTAAATTGAAATTAACCAAAGTCCGATGAAATAATCGTAAATAAACAAATAAATAAATAAAACGAGTTAGTTCTATCATTTTATGTGACCCAGATTCACATAAAATGATAAACTAAATGACCGGAAATAAATTACGTTTTTAATAATAATTTATAAATACGGAATTTAATTCCGTATTATTTAAACTCTCGCACAAAAAAAAAATTAACGAGTTACGAGTTCCGCTTTCGATTTTATGAGATCACCGCTCAATTGGGCCAACCCTAGGCCCAAGCCATCAGCCCACTTCCTAAGCCCATCATTAACCCTAAACTAATTAAAATTAACCTAATTAAACTAATCTAATTTAACCCTAATTCTAACCTATCTCACGCGATTGCCGCTCCTGCCTTTTCCCTCTCGCAAACAATCGAACTGCAGCCCCGCTTCTACTCCCTTGCGATACGGACGACAACAGCCTCGGCGCCGCCCTCCTTCAGCCGGAGCCATCGCCGCCGGGTCCTGCGCCACCTTCCGCCGGCTCCGGTAAGTCTACCGCCCTTCTCCTCTTTCCGTTCTTCTCCGCACTCTTTGCGGTTCCGCCTCTTACTTTCCGTCGACCACTGCAGTACCGAAGACGCAGCCGTCTTTCCCTCGCCGTGGACCACCGTGCGACCGCTGGAGCCACCGAGCCGCGCCGCTTCAGACGCCCGCCGCAGTGACGCCGGTAAGGTTGTGCCTCCTTCCTTCCGCCTCCCTCCTTTCCTTCCGCTTTCTGGTTCGATTCCGAGGCAGTAACTGTCTTCCTGCGCAGCCAGCCCCTTTGCCGCCGGAACGCTAGCCCTTTGCCGCCGGAACGCCAACCCCTTACCGCCGGACTGCAGTTCCGTAAGCTGGCTCCTCCACTTTTCAATTTCACTGTCATAAATATGTATGTGAGCTGTTGTAGTCGGCCTGAGCATAGTTAACATAGATAGGTAGCTGCTGAATGTATACATAAAATGATAGAAATAAGGGGGCTGCTGTAAATTCATTTATTCATTCAGCTTTGGACCTATAAATTGCCTATCTTGTCGGACAATTATTAAACGTTTGGATAAAGATCCACCGTTGAATTTTGGATATGTTGTAGATGGATATATGTAGTTTAACATATTAAAATTTGGGAAGGAATGAACGGTCGGATTGAAAGTTATGGGCTCCCGAAGTTAGGTAGTTGAGCAGTTTTGGTAAACTTAAGTTTTTGGCTAAGTATAGGAATTGTGAATGAAGTAGCCAACTTTGTGAATTATTATAAAAATATTGGCTGAACAGTTTGGAGAAATTCTTTCTCCTAAGGTTAGATAGAACCTCATAGATGATCTAGAGATTTAATTCAGAATTATTATAAGCTGTTAAGAATTTTATATTTAGAGCCGAAGTTAAACCTTTACAATTCTTCCGGAAAATAGAAACATAGGAAAAATGTCAGTTTGGAACCAAATAAAATTTTAGGAGTTAGAATATAAATTTAGAACCTCAAATAGGAGTTTAGACATGAATTTTAGGGTTTTCGAGAAAATCGGAACCAAGGGTAAAATGGTCATTTTACCCTAACTAATACTGTAACTAGTTATGTCTTAATACATCAGTCGATCTTAGAAGTTTTAGACTTCTAACTACGTGAGAGTGTGCTAATACACTTATCGCCTTTGACAGGCAACTGAGTTGCTACAGTTTACAGAACGAGTGGTTTACAAAGAGTCGAGCTGTATATCAGGTAAGTCCTTTGGGCTTACTTAGCTGACTACTAAATATGAGTATAAATGATGATGGTGGTGTGTGATTGACATGTTAGAGAGATAGGTTGTGATATATAATTACCGACCTATATTTTGGCCTAAGAGTAACGGGCGGTGGCATTCTGCTCAGTAGCTCGCGGGGCGCTGGGGGTTTCTTTCGGGACTAGTCCATACATGGTTTGTAGTGATGCTACCAAAGGAAGTCAGCTAGACCTACACCAGCTGGATAAGGAACGGAGGCGAGAACTAATAATAGTTCTCGTGCCACAACTTAAATTGAGTAATGTGAATCACTTAAATAATAGATAATAAACGGTTGAGTGCCACCATGATGTTTGTTTATTTTTGTTTCTGCGTGTGCTTGTGTTGTTATCATTTTGCTTATATTTGGATAGTTAGCTAACTGTTGATATGTTGTTTAGACTTGACACAGGTTAGAGCAGATGCCGAGTGATCCAGATGGTAGTGGTCAGCCGGGGTGTCGTACTTTAGGACGTTTTACAGTTTCTGCATTTGTGGGTTTTACAGTTGAACATTGTTTCCTTTCGTACTTTGTTATATTCCGTTTTCCGGCTGTAGTCGATCTGGTCACATTCATGCATTATTAAGAACTATCTTATGATTTCTGATTTTCCTTATCTGTGCCTTGTTGTAAGATCTCGTTAAGTTGTTGTCAAACTAAGGTCGGGACCCACTGTGCGGTCCTAACCAGTAACTTCCTAAGTTGTAAAACTTGGGGTGTTACAACCTTGGCCATGGAAAAATGTCCTTGGCCATGGTTTCTTCTCTGAGATGTGTTTCCTCTTTGTTCTCCTTTGTATCCTCTAAGTCCTGACTTTATACTTCTCCTTAAGCTCTCTAATGTTTCCCATTGAGGTCCACATTGATCATTATCTCATGAATGCTCTATTTCCACTCCAAATCAGCGTCAATTCACCTACAATCATCATAAATCTTGTATAGATCTCGGTTCCAACATAATAGATGAATATGATCGTAAATGCTGCGAATATATGTCCATATACACAAACGAAGGGGGAAAACTACCTATATGAAACTAAAGTCATATTTCATGCTATCAACATGCACATCGAATATGAATATAAAGGAGTTCCCAAATATTGTCCCTCATCCTCCACCAATTCGTTTACGGCGGATGTGTTAGCGGATGCGTTATCAATAGAATAAGAAAAAACTCAACCTTGTAAATTATATTGTGCAAAATCGTTTTTTTATCAAGTTTGCAATGTTGGTGGCATTATGTCTCTTACTTGTCTCCAATCAAGGTTCAAATCTAGAATACCAAGATGTATGAAATGTGAATGGAAAGACAAGGAAAAAACACAATATTTTTGGTTTCGTGCTTATATTCAAGGATCACGCTCTAAACTTGTTTCATAGTTTTCGAAAATTGTCATGTGAGCAAAAAGAGTCATAACCTGAAAAGAACAACCATACTTTGCAAGAATTTCAAAACAAGCATCATAATCCAAAGCATATCAAAATCAATCATGGAAAATCCAATTTAACCCACAAAGCCAAACAACATGCTCAAAGATCTCAAGGTCTTTAAAAAAAAGGTCAAGAAACGTGCTAGGGTGGGATGTGTATAGGATATGTGGTGCAAAATCCGGGAAAAAGGAAAATAACATCACAATTGCAATGACGATACTCAACATCCACCAATAAGTTCTTTTTCTCTCCTTTTTCTCACATATTTCTTTTACATTCACTTGAGAACATGGATATAGGTGCACAATAACCGAAGCCTAGGAAATCATCATACCTTAATTTATCGAGGTGCCTCAAACTATAACGCACATACCATGACTCGTTAGGAATATCGCTCAATTTGACTTTGGCAAGATACAAACACCCGATTATGTGAATGGTGTCGAGTTACTTATCATCATGGTTGACTTCCCCAAACCTATTATCTAACACACTTCATCACTTTTGACTTCAAACTTCACAACTTTCACTAAAGCGCATCCTAATTCCCGGATAGGTAGAAGGAGGTAAAAATATACATGAGGAGCTAAAAGCGTGATCAAGAAGAAGAAAAGAATAAAAATTCGAAAATGCCTTAATCATATCAATAAGAAGTTCAAGAACTTATAAAGCGGTTTCAACCTTCAATTATCAACATCATTTAGACAATATTCCAAATTATCAAACTTGCAAGAAATTCCAACAGAACATTCAAATTCTTCACAATCCATAATTCAATTTAAAAATATAAAAATCATCAAAATCCATTCCACAAGTAATATCATCATCGAGGTCTTTTCTGTTCCTAGAAGCACAAAATTTTCAAAATTTTATAATTCTTCAAAGTCATATGATGCAAGACAATATCGAAACGTGTGACAAGAAAATAAAAGTGCAAAGTACGATAGACATACATCAAAGCAAAGTATCATAGCAGTTATTACAGACCAAGTCTCAATCCACCCCATACTTGAATTACACATTGTCCCTAATGAGCAATAAAAGAAAAGAAAAGAAAAAGAAACTCACAATGTCTCATGAAGCTAATAAAACCAGCAAAGGAGTGAAATGGTCATCACATTTGTGGTGGCGGCGGTGGGAACGGGAACCAAGTCGGATCATAGGGTCACCCGAATTGTTGCCGGTAGAAATCACGCATCACCCGGGCCTCCTGGCGGCGAGCCTCCTCCTGAGCGTCAAGGCGTCTATCAATACGCCCAATGTCAGTGCGGATGCCGGTGTAACACCCCAAGTTTCACAACTCAGGAAGCTACTGGTTAGGACCTTACAGTGGGTCCCGACCTTAGTTTGACAATAACTTAACTAGATCTTACAACAAGGCACAGATAAGGAAATTCATAAATCATAAAGTAGATTTTAACAAAACAGTGAATGTGACCAGAAAGTGACAACCGGAAACAACAAAGTCTCATAAACTGAGAAATAGTACAGTCATAACTGAAAGACCAACAAAAGAAACTACACCCCATCCTAAGGAGTACGACACCCCGGCTGTCCACTACCATTCGGATCACTCGGCATCTGCTCCAACTTGTGGCAAGTCTAAACAACGATAAACAGTTAGCTAACTAATTAAATATAAGTAGAAAGATAAATAGCACAAACACACAGAAGAAGAATATAAACACTCAACATGCTGACACACAATCCGGTTATTATCTAATAACTTATGTGGTTCACTTCATCCGGTTTTAAAAGTTGTAGCACGAGAATTCTTAAGATTCTCGCCCCCGTTCCTTATCCAACTGGCGATGGTTTGGCACACCTCCACCGGTGCCGTCCCCGCAAACCAAGTATGGACTAGTCCCGAAAGAAACCCCCAACGCCCTCGGGCTAACTGAGAAGAATGCTACCACCCGTTACTCTTAGGCCAGATATGTAAGTCGGTCAATGATTTCCATGAACTACACTAATACACATACATCATTCAAACATCACTATCATCGTTCACACTCATATCCGACAACTAGCTAAGTAAGCCCAAAAGACTCACCTGAAATGGATCTCGACTCTCTAATTCGCAAATCGATCTGTAGCAGTAGGAATTCAGTGGCCTGTCAAAGGAGGCAAGTGTGTCAGCACACTTTCTAGGTGATTAGAAGTCTAAGACTTCTAAGATAGTAGGTCTTAATAGAAAAGAATTGATTACAATACTAATTTATGATAAAATGACTATTTTAACCTTGGTCCCGAAACTTTCAAAAATTCCATAATTTATGTCTAAACTTTTATTTGAGACTAAAATGTCATATTCTAACTCCTAAAGATGAGTTTGGTTACAAACTGGCAATTTACACATTTTTCTTATTTTCCGAAAGTCATTAAGGTCCAACTTCGGCTTCAAATATGAAATTCAATTAAGTTCATAAAAATTCTGAAATAATTCCTTAGACCATCTATGATATCCAATCTACTCATAGGAGCAATAATTTCTTAAAACTGTTCAACCATCACTTCTACAAAAATTTCTAAAGTTGGTTACAACACTTAAATTTTTCTATACTTGGGAAAAATTCACTGGTGGAAAAATAGCTCAACTACCCTACTTTGGAGTCTAATAACTTCTAATCCGACCGTTCATTTATTCTCAAATTTTGACACAATAAGCTACATATATGCATCTATACTCTATCAAAATTTCAACGGTGGATCCTCAATATAACTCCTTAACATTGATCTGCAAAATGGGTAGTTTCCAACTTCAAAACTGAAAAAAAAAAATTAAAACAATTCCTTTACACCATTCCATTGGTTCTCCCTTTTCTGCCAGTATACTCAGCCATTATTCTCTACCTATCCAAAAACTCTCACTCCAGTCTTAACCTAACATATCTCTATAACAAAAGACATCATTGCTACCAAGGGGTAGACGGGAGTGCTTTCTCACTATCTTGAAAGCTGCTGAAGAAAATAGTACACTAACGATCTCTACCCGACCTTGGCTGTTGAATCCTTTGACGACAGGACTAAGATGAGGCTGGTTGTTGTACTCGGTTTTGTCAAAACCTAGGGCAGAAAGACAGTCAGCCTTGACCTTTAGACTAGCTTGTCTCGACAAAAAACAAAGGGACGGACTGACTCACCTTGCTACCCTTTCTCAGAGTTGAAAACGGACAAAGGGGAGTGTTCTGCTTGTCCGAGTTTGTACGTCTGATCCAGGAAGACTCGAGTCTTCTGCAAATATAAGACACTCAGCAGCCAGGTCTTAGCGCACGTAGGATAAGGAGGAGTATGTTCAGAACTCACCAATGTAGAGAGTTGAAAAAAGACGTGCTGATTCGCATTAGGGAGGATCTCGATTCACAACAACTTCTGGTCCTTCACGTAAGTTGGCGATGTCCAGTCTCTAGCGTTGTGTTGTTTTTGGATCTCGGAACTGAGTACGGAAGAAAGGCATGCAAATCTTCGGTATTACTTCCAGGCGTGCATTAGGAAAACAAAAGAAGAAATCTTTGGAATGAATGTGGACTAAATGCAGGGTTGTACGTGTATCAGATCGGTTGCAATGGCTCCCACAAGGAAGGCATTACAGAAGGGGAAACGTGGAAATTGGAGAGAGAGAGAGAGACAGTTAGGAGGAAATAAAGGAGGCGATCTGGCTGCATTTGTTGAGCTCCTTCATGCAGTTGGGCTGTCCGGGCTGCGAGTATGGGTTGTGTCAGCAAGGGGGTCGTTGCAATCTGGGCTGAGGCAAGGCTGGCATGAAGCTGGGCCAGAAACAAGGTAAGAGTTTGGGCTTAAGCAAACTGGGCATGAAGAGGTGAGCTGAAATTGTATAAAAAAAACAAAGGTGGGTTGGGTTGTCAAAACTCGTCATGGCCTTGTCAAGCCCATGCATGGCCTTGTCACGGATTTGCCATGGTTTTGTCATAACTCGTCATGGTCTCGTCTTGACTTCGTCTTGTGCTCGTCATGACTTTGTCAAGGACAAGTCATGTTACAAACTAGGGTTTAAAGGATTAGGGTTTGCTAAAGGAAAATCTTATCATTTTATGTGAAGTGAGATTACATAACATGATAAAATTTTTGAGATATTGTGTCCGACTAAGTAGACAGGTAGGGATCAACGGATCGAAATCCGGTTTGCTTTGGAACCAAACCGAATAAAAATTCTGGATATTACAGCCGGCAACGGAAACTGCCAAATCTCCCGTACTCGACTGTAGTCCGGCGAGCCAGTTGGGGGGCTCATCTAGCCATGTAGGATGCTCACTAGTGTTGGCTCGGCGTTGGGAAGGGCTAGCTCGGGGGCGGTGAGATGTAGATCTCCTTGGTGGGTCTAGGAACTCTCCCATAGGAGCAAAACTAGCCGGATGCTCTGGGAAGCTACCAAAATCGATCTCAGTGTGGACACCACTAGGACCAGTATTTGTCCCGATGTTCATATCCTTTGTACCCTGACCAGCATTAACATCAACAACGGCATCCTCATTATGGATGAGCAAAAAATCTTATCCGACCAATCCGATCCGAGTATCCGATGATCCGACGTAAAAAAATTCCGACCCGAAAATATCCGACAAATTGTTATCCGAATCAGTTCCAATCCGGCCATTTTTCCGGATAGTCGGATCTGATATGGAATGGATTTTTTTTGGTTGGATATCCGGACATATTATAGTTATATTACATATTTTAAACATATGTTAACAAAACTCCCTCAGCACAACTAGTTCTGGAATTCCGGCTCTTCAGTTTAATTGCCATGAGGTCTTCGGTTCGATTCTCTCGGTGGAATGTCCTGAGTGTTTTATTTTTAAATTACATACAAAAGTAAGGGTAAAAATGATATTACCCACACAAAAAAATGTGAAGAGTGAAAATAAAATCCGTCGATCCGAGAAGGGATGCCGTTGAAGTCGAGAATCGATTCTAAACCCTATTTTTCATTTCTCCATTTTTTTTCTTCTACGGCCGGCGTTCCGAGGTTCTCATCTCCGGTTCTCTTTGCGGCACAACCAGCAACAGTATACAAGACTGGTTTCTTTTCTTCTCCGGTTCTCTTCGACGGCATTTTAAGGTTCTCATTCTGCGGCACAACCGACAACCCACTTCTTCACTCAGATTCGAATCATTTGATCCATGATAAGCCATTTTTACTCAAATTGGTAGGTCTTTGGTTCGATTTTCAAGATTTTTCTTCAATCTTCACTACTAAGTCATGTTCAATCTTCACTACTTGAGTCTACTTCAGTCTTCTGCACTTCTGCACTTCATTTCTCCATTTTTTTTTCAAGAATGTTCTCCACTCTGTCAGTTACTTACGAGCAATGTTGACTGTTGAGACAATTCGACTACAAAAGATGTTAGGCTAGACAATTACTCACTTTTTAAAATTAACATTGATTCTCACTTCATGATATTGTTAATTATCACTTTCTAAATCTGCAGGAAGGATTCAACTAATCACATATGAAGTCTTTTTTACAAAAAAAAAATCAGATATGAAGTCTTGCACACTGTCGGATAGTTGTCGAATACCTCGGATCGGATCGGATATCCAATACGATCCAAAGCGTCGGATCGGATAATAGATTTTGGAATTTTCCGGATCGGATCGGATCGGATATCTGACTTTGCTCAACCCTAATCCTCATCATAGTCCTCAGGACCTGCCCTATCAGCATGCATCAGAACAAACCCGTATTTCCAGTACTGGAGGTTCCGAATAGAATACTCAACGCTCCACGGGATCCTTAGCCTCTAGCTCCCTTGCCTTCCCAAGGCATGACTACATACTGTGGACCACCAGTGCGGGGAATCAGAATACCCCTAGTGATGAACCTCTGCAATCCTAAAGGTCTAGCCTCAACTGCTAGCTCACAAGTAGAAAAATCAACTCCCAAATGTTTAGCAATGTGGGTCACAATGCCGCCTACACAAATATCACCCCGGGACTTGTTCACGATCTTCCTAAGATAGTCAGTTAGCCTGGTAGCACAATCCGGGGTCGTCCCAATTCCCATGCAATAAAGAATATAAAGCTCATCCGCCTTCACTTTCTGAGGTGTCTCGGTCCTAGGGAAAAGGCTTTCTGACAAGATCATATGGGCGATCTTGAAAGACAAGTTATAATTTAACTTAAACTTCGAATCTCCGGGCTGCCACCTCTCATTCTCACATCCTAACATAACAATACTCTCCCAAAAGGCACTAGCACGAAGTTGCCTAGGAAAAGTTCCATTCATTGTCTCATCAAACCCAAAAATTTTCCCAAATTGCACAATAGTCATGGAGAAATTTCTGTTCATCATCCTAAACTTTATAGTTCTTTCCCTAGCATCATGATCAAAGGAGCTCAAAAAATCCATTGTTAATTCCTCATAAGCATGCTCCCTAATGCCAACAAAGCTTCCTAGACTATCCCTCTCAATCATGAATTGCAAATCATCAACCACATTCATGCATTGTAGTTCATCAAGCACAAGATACCTAGGAGCTACAATAGTACGAGGTTGTATACGATCTTACCTTTCCTTGTTGGCCTCAAGGATGCGAGGGAGTGCAGAAGTGGGAGGAGGTGGTGGTGCTTGTTGAGAAGAAGAAGTGTTCCCCCTTGGAACCACTTGTCGGCCCGATCGACGACGTCCTTCCATTTCAGACAGATTCCACAGGTTGATCTTGAGAAATCACGGCCGTGGAAATTCCCAAAACCCAAGATTCCTTGCGTTTTTCGCAAAATATGCAAATTTGTAGAGGTTTCTCCCAAGCAACAGTCCTAATCTCTTCCCTCAGTTCTCTAGAAATTTCTCAAGCAAAACAACACAATTCAACCCAAGATTGAAGGAAGAGAAGAAAACCTAGGTTTTGGATTGAAAAATCCAAATGTGCTTCGATTATCTGATATTTTGCGTTTTTATCCTCGGAATCTTCAATGGGATGCAGAATGCTTGAGATTTGAAAGAAGAATCGTGCAAAACGACAAAGAAACGAGGATTTGAGCACCGAGGAAGGGTTTCGCAGCTGTCATCGGTTTGGGGCGTGGAATTTGGGGGTTTTTGTGTGTCAGCAAATGTAAAGTGTCGCCTTTATACTCTCACGAAAATTTTGAAAATCTCGACCAAGATTTTGACCGTGGTTTCTGGCTCACCCGAGATTTAATTAATTTTTGCTCTCGACATGGTTTTCCACGGTCATAAATCAAAAACCTCGCCCGTGGAAGTTTATTTTTGGCAGTGGAAATATCTTTTCCGTCCAGAAATGACAACTTGACTTGCTCTTGTGTTTTTTAGTCTTTTCGGAGATTCCCTAGTTCTTGTCATCCAAAGACACAAGAAAACCGGGAACGAACCAACGAAAAAGAAAAACAAACTAATCTACTCTATGAGAAAGGGGAAGTAAAGCAATACATTGGGTTGCCTCCCAAGAAGCGCTTTGTTTAAGGTCCGTAGCTAGACCAATCCTTGTTGTTGCTCATGTGAGGTGGAGAGGTGCAATACTCTCAACCGGAATCTCCGGCGTATACTTCTTAAGACGGTGACTATTGACCTTGAAGGTTCCACAATGTTAACCCCATATTTCAACTGCACCATGAGAAAAACATGTTTAATTATATAAGGTCCTGCCCAATGGTATTTCAACTTACCAGGAAATAGCCGGAGTCGGGAATTGAAGAGAAGGACAAGATCTCCTTATTTCAAGTCCTTCGGAACTATGTGCTTGTCATGCGACTTCTTTTTCCTTTCCTTGTAAATCCGTGCATTCTCATATTCACTCAAGAGGATTTCCTCCAGCTCATTAACGTCTAGAAAACGTTTTTCTCCAACTGCCTTGATATCAAAGTTGAGCCACTTAATCGCCTAATAAGCCTTGTGCTCCAACTCAACTGGAAGATGACAAGACTTCTGGATACACAAGAATGTATGGTATAGTGCCATTGAGAGTCTCGAAAGCGGTTATGTACGCCCAAAGCGCGTCATCTAGCTTAAGTGACCAATCCTTTCTTGTTCTAGACGGTCTTCTCTAGAATTCCTTTTATTTGATTTCTCTATTCGAGATTTCCACTTGCCCACTTGTTTGAGGATGATGGGGAGTAGCAATCTTGTGGGTTACCCCATACTTGGCTAATAGAATTTCAAATTTACGGGTTGTGAAGTGCGTTCCTCCATCACTAATGATGGCCGGTTCGGGGCATCCCAAACCTTGGGAAGATCGTTCTATTAAAGAACTTCACTACCACCATAACATCTTTAGTGGGAGAAGCAATAGCTTCAATCCATCTTGAAACAAAATCTACAGCCAGAAGTATGTATTGGTTACCACAAGAAGATGGGAACGGTCCCATAAAGACCACACCCCACGCATCAAAGATCTTCACTTCTTGAATGTTGTTTAGTGGCATCTCATTCCTCCTTGATATATTTCCAATTCTTTGACAAGCATTGTAGCAAGCAACAAAGTGTTGCACATCTTTGAATAAAGTTAGCCAAAAGAAACCGGATTGTAATACCTTAGCACATGTCCTGTGAGAATTAGCATGTCCTCCACAAGGTAATGAATGGCAATGATGGATGATGCTTTCCACTTCGTCTTCCGGGATACATCTTCTGTTAATGCCATCAGGACCTCTTTTGAAGAGTAGAGGTTCATTCCAATAATAATGCCGAAAATCCTTGAAGAATTTCTTCCTTTGAGTGTAGGATAGTCCGGGAGGTATTTCCTGACAAACCAAATAATTTACAATATCAGCAAACCAAGGTTCGTTAGCTCTAGAAATCTGATGAAGACACTCCTCCATTATGTGCAACTACTCGTCAGGGAAAGAGTAATATATAGGGAGATCGTCCTTTGTGATGTGGGGAAGGCGACTTAGATGGTCCGCCATGGAGTTCTCGGATCATTTCTTGTCCTGGATCTCTAGATCGAACTCTTGGAGGAGGAGAATTCACCTAATCAGCTGCGGTTTTGCATCCTTCTTGGTGAGAAAATATCGTATTGATGCATGGTCAATATACACAATCACCTTCGCCCCTACAAGATAAGAGCGAAAATTTCAAAAGCATATACAACAGCAAGAAGTTCCTTCTCCGTTGTAGCATAGTATATTTGAGCTTCATCTAGCGTCTTGCTAGCATAATAAATGACATGAGTGTGTCCATCCTTTTTTGTCCGAGTACCGATCCTACCGCTACATCACTTGCATCGCACATGACCTCGAATGGAAGACTCCAATCCGGTGGCTGAATGATGGGGATGAGATTAGAGCTTTTTTGATCCTGAAAAAGGCATCTAAACATTCCTTCGAAAGCACAAAGACTACATCCTTCATTAGCAGGTTAGTCAATGGTTTAGAAATTTTAGAAAAGCCTTTAATGAACCTTCTATAGAATCCGGCATGGCCAAGAAAACTCATGCTCCTTACCCCTTTAACTGACGATGGTGGAGGTAGCTTCTCTATTTTTGCCCTATCAACCTCGATGCCGTGGTTTGAGACCAAGTGTCCTAAAACAATTCATTCATTCACCATAAAATGACACTTTCCCCAAATTAACACAAGCTTAGTGTCTTCACATCTTTGAAGAATTAAGGAAAGGTTAGCAAGACAGTCATCAAAAGAAGAACCATAAACGGGGAAATCTTCCATAAAAACCTCCATGATGTTTTCAATATATTTAGAAAATATCGCCATCATGCACCTTTGAAAGGTGGCCGGTGCATTGCACAATCCGAGCGGAATTATCTTGTAAGCAAATGTACCCCAAGAGCACGTAAAGGTGGTCTTCTCTTGGTCGTCGGGGTGTATGGGAATCTGAAAGAAACCACAATATTCATCTAGATAACAGAAGTGAGAATGTACGTTGCGCTAACCTTTCAAACATTTGATCAATGAAAGGAAGAGGAAAGTGATCCTTCCTAGCTGCGACGTTCAGCTTCCTATAATCGATGCACATTTGCCATCCGGTCACTGTTCTTATGGGGATTAACTCGATGTTTTTTTTAGTCACAACGGTCATTCCCCATTTCGTTGGTACTACGTGGACGGGGCTCACCCACTTGCTGTCAAAAATTGGAAAGATGATACCTACATCAAGTAATTTGAGGATTTCCTTCTTCACAACCTCTTTCATGATCGGACTTAATCATCTTTGAGGTTCTCGTGAAGGCTTATGGTCATCCTCCACTAAGATCTTATGCATGCACAAAGAAGGTTTAATACCTACTAGATCATCAATGGTATATCCTAAGGCTTTCTTATGTAATATCAATTCACTCATAAGCCTACCATGCTCATCATCAGTTAAGCTAGCACTAACTATGACTAGTTATGTAGAGTTTGGTCCTAGAAAAACATACCTTAAGTGATTCGGAAGTGGTTTCAACTCCAAGGTAGGAGGTGCTTTTGTTAATGTGTTGGGGTCTTCCAAAGCGTCTCCACATGCTTCCAAGGGTGTAGAAGAGGTAGGGAAGTGTCCATGAATGCTTTTGAGAAGTATCGGAGGAGTCTCGGAATTTTGGAATTCCATGGCCGAGATTTGTGTCGAGGTGGCTCTCGACATGGGTTTCCACGGGAAATTTAATCAAATTAATTAAAATCTCGCCCGTGGAAATATGTCATTGACCGAGATTTGACCAGTTTTCGAGCTGTCTAATAATTCTTCAAATGCTTCTATTGGCTCTTCCTCTAGCTCTTCCAAAGCTCGAACTTCGGGATTACATTCTTCTTTCACTCATTCTTCCATAATGCTCATACTTATGACCTTTTGTAGTGGATCCTTGAGAAAAATAGAACTCACTATCTCTCTCGATTCTTCCTCATCATAGATGTTGAAAATATCTTCTCCCATGACTAGTTCTTTAATTAAAGTTGAGAGTACAAACTCAACTTGTTCTTCTCCTATGTTGAAAGACAATTTGACGTTTTTGCAATCTATCAAACAGCCGGAAGTTGCAAGAAACGGTCTCCCAAGTATGATTGGAATTGGATAATCTGCAGAAATGTCCAATAACACAAATTCTATAGGAACGTAAAACTTACCAAGCTTTACGGGGATGTCTTCCAATATGCAAATGGGTTGAGTGATAGATCGATCTGCCATGTATAATGTCATCTTCACCGGTTTAGGCTATCCTAAACCGACCTTCTCACATAAAGCAAGAGGGATGATGCTCACACTTACGCCTAGATCACAAAGTGCATCATATGTGACCTCTCCAACTCCAATTGGGATGCAAAACGATCATGGATCCCGCAGCATGGGTGGCGTGTTCTCCGTCATGATCTTGATGAGTTCCGATGATTTTGAAGTCATCTTCACTTCACCAAAATCCTCTAATTTCCTCTTGTTAGAGAGGATCTCCTTTAAAAATTTCCCATAGGCGGACATACCTAAAATTGCATCAATAAAAGGTATGTTAATATGTAGCTTACTCATAAGGTCAACAAACTTACCAAAGTGCTTGTCTAGACGCGCTCTCGCTCTAGATTGCAGAAACGATAGTGGAAGTTTGTAAGCTTGAGGAGGTATGTACACATCAACATGCTGCTTCTCTTTCTTTGCTGAAACCTCGTCACCAACGGGTTGCTTGACCTTGTCATTCGTCCTAGTTGTAGGATCGGTAGTCTGCACACCACTCCTTGTGGTAATCGCCATCACTTGGCCCTTCGGATTGTTCTTCGTTCTTCCGGAAAGCTTCCCTTGATCTCTAGGAACTTCTCCGGCCTTGCTAAATACTTGGTTTTCCAAGGCTTTTTGTGCCTTAGAAATCGAAGTAACCAAACTTTCCAATCCATTCATTTTTCCCATCAAAGTTTCCATCATCGCTTCCAACCTATCCTTGGGTGGTTGACTTGAACTTGAAATGGAAAAAAAAAAGTAGAAGAAGTAGGAGGGGTTAGAGCATTTTCAACATGAGAATAAGGGTTACCGGAATTATTTTTGATTGGATATCCAATTGTTGTAGTTCCGGTTGTTGTTGTAGTTATTGTTCCTATTCCCTTGGTAATTTCCTCTTCCAACATATCCAACATCTTGCTCCTTGGGTTGTTGTGCTTGTGACTTCAAGAGTTCCTTCAAAGCCTTAACCTCAGTGTTAAGAGTGGTGATTTGAGCAACACTAGAGGAAGTAAGATTCAACTCTTGAGCTCCGGGTCTTTGACTTCTATCATCAACCCTCCGATGGGAGTATTTCTCAATAGTCAAAGCTTGTTTTTCAACAAACTCTCATGCTTCATCAATGATTTTGTCCGTGAAAGTTCCAACTGAAAGGGAATGGAGTTTGAATTGAGTTTCCTCATCCAAACCCTTGAAGTAGACCACTAGCAAATCAATCTTTGGAATACCATAATGAGGGCAATCCAATAAAAGGTTCTTGAACCTCTCCCATGATTTTAAAAGACTTTTATCATTCCTCATCACAAAAAACATTCATTTTACCTCTCAATTCCGCCGTTTTTTATGGCGGAAAGAATTTGATGAGAAACTCCGCAGTCATCTCCCTCCGGTTGGAGGTGATTGATATCAAGAAAATGCTTTATCCTTCAAGGAAAAAAAGAAAACATGTAGTTTATAGTTATTATTTTCCACTCTTGAAGGTCTCAAAGTTTTCATGAGAATTTCATGGTTTTGCAAGTGTTGATGTGGAGACTCTCTTTCCATTCCTCCAAAACGATTATGTTGAATCATTGTAATGACTTGAGGTCGAAACTCATATTCTCGTTCATCCGGATCACCTAAATTAACGTCGGGACGGCGTGCTTGTTGAACGGGATCCATTCTTTGACCTAGTGTTTGTGGTATACCCACAAACGGGTCAACTTTCTCAATCCTCGTTGGAGGATGAGGTGCAGGTTGATGCGTCCTTGGAGGTAACCAAGGATAACTCCGGATCTAGATCAAGCAAAACTCCAACTACTCCTTGATTCTTTGTGCAACGTTGTATCGCTTCGGATCCAAAGGGGCGGAAGCGATGAAGAAACAAGGGTTACTTCGATCTAGAGAGATCGAATAAACCTTTTTGTGTGGATCGAAGGTTGATTCTTACAAAGAATCCTCGAATATGGATTTCTGGGATCAAAGACGAGATCCAAGGAAGAAATTTGAGAGGTAGAAGAGAGGTTTTGATGCCCAAGCTAAGTAGGAGGAAATTCTTCTCAAAACTTAGTAATATTGAACATGGAAAATAAGTGAGGCAAGATATCTCTTATATAGAGAGACTTGCCTACCTATGGGCCAACGGGCCAAACAAAATACATGAAGAAAAAGCCCAAAAGGGGAAAACCAAAAAGGATAAGAGCAAATCCTAAAAGGATAAGGTCAAAAGGGAATATTCTTATACGGAATATCCTTTTATTACATAAAAAGATAAACATGAAAATATAGTCCGAAAATAAGCTAGCTTCATGCCATGGAGTCGGAAAGACGAGACATGCCGCTAACGGAACCGGTAGCCTATGCCATGGTGGTGTAGAGACATGGCATGCCGGTAATGGAACCAAGTGAAGAAGTAATGCGAGCGATGATGGAGCCGGTGGCTCGAGCAATGGTCTTAGCTCGGGATTGGGTGATCGGTCCATCTGAACGAACTCTAAGAGCCTCGTCCTCTTCTTCTATGGTCAACGTAAAAGGGGCATCCAAGGGCGCATCAGTCCCCCCATCTTGGCTGTGAAACGTCCCCGTTTCACCATCGTCAAAGAGGGGTTCAACATAAGGGGCAAGGTCCTTGACGTTGAACGTTGGGTGTACTCCGTAGGAATTCGGAAGCTCTAACTTGTATGCATTTGGACCATGATGGGCTAAGATGCGGAATGGGTCATCACCACAGTCCGAAAGCTTGCTCATGTGGTGAGTAGGGAAACGCTCCTTCCGTAGGTGTAGCCAAACAAGATCACCGGGCTCAAAAGAGACGTCGTGGCGGCCCTTGTTGCGTTGTCCGGCAAGTTGGGCGGCACGACGTTCAAGTTGTGTCCTAGTCCTCTCATGAAGCTCAATGATTTGGGCGGCTCGGTTTCCGGTGATGATGTGTTCTCCATCCTTGAGCGGGCGGGGAGTGAAATCCAATGGTGTGTGTGGATTGAGGCCGTAGACAACTTCAAATGGGGACAATTTAGTTGCCGCGTGTCTAGACCTGTTATACGAAAACTCTACAACAAAAAGTAAGTCCTCCCACATACGTGGGTTGGTCCTAGTGGTGGCTCTAAGTAGAGCACCAAGAGTCCTATTGGTCACCTCCGTTTGACCATCGGTTTGGGGGTAATAACTACTTGAAAACAACAAGTTGGTTCCAAGTTTTTCCCCATAACGTTCTCCAAAAATGACTTACGAATTTCACGTCCCGATCACTAACGATGGAACGTGGTATCCCATGTAAACGCACCACATTGTCAAAGAACAAGGTGGCAACTTCACTAGCATTTAGGGTGCTTTTACATGCGATGAAATGAGCCATTTTGGAGAAGCGATCGACTACCACAAAAATGGAGTCTTTGCCTCGTTTTGACATAGGCAACCCGACCACA
This sequence comes from Fagopyrum homotropicum, assembly GCA_033239125.1. Classification (NCBI taxonomy): domain Eukaryota; kingdom Viridiplantae; phylum Streptophyta; class Magnoliopsida; order Caryophyllales; family Polygonaceae; genus Fagopyrum; species Fagopyrum homotropicum. Next base: position 35,805,201 of record BSWB01000004.1, read on the forward strand.
AAGTCCATGGATAGATCCTCCCAAGGTCCCATTGGTATAGGCAAAGGAGAATACATTTCATCCGGACCTTGGCGCGACTTGGCATGATGACATGTGATGCAACCCTTGCAAAACCGTGTCACATGCATACGCATCCGGGGCCAAAAGAAATGCTCTTGGAGAGCGGAAAGGGTCTTGGTAGCACCGAAATGACCACGGCCCTCATGAGCTTCCTTGACCAACAAATGGCGTATAGATGAACGCAGAATACAAAGTTTTCCCGCTCGAAAAAGATAGCCATCGTTAATAAAGAAAGACTCGTGCTCTCGGAGGTCGAGGCATTGTGCCCATATGTCCTTGAAGTCAAGATCCGTTGCATATAACTCTTTGATAAGAGCAAAGACATGTATCTTGGCATCCATATACACAAGGAGGGCATAGCGGCGAGAAAGGGCATCGGCTACCACATTCTCTTTGCCTTTCTTATGCCGAATGACATAAGGAAAGGTCTCTAAAAACTCTACCCAACTAGCATGGCGCCGACTGAGATTTGTTTGACTCTTGAGATACGAAAGAGCCGCATGATCCGAATGAATCACGAACTCCTTCGGCCACAAGTAATGTTGCCATGTCTTAAGACAACGAACTAGAGCATATAGTTCCTTGTCATATGTAGGGTAGTTGAGCGAAGGACCGGACAGTTTTTCACTGAAGTAGGCAATTGGACGATTCTCTTGTAAGAGAACTCCTCCAATGCCCACATTTGATGCATCACACTCCACCTCGAAAGTTTTCGAAAAGTTTGGGAGTTGGAGTAATGGTGCATTACAAAGGCGGTCTTTGAGCGCATCAAACGCTCGAGCATGGATATCACGCCACTCAAACGTGACACCCTTGGTAGTGAGATCATGGAGCGGTGCCGCTACCGTGCTAAAGTCCTTGACAAAGCGTCGGTAGAAACCCGCTAAGCCGAGAAAGGCTCAGACCATGGTGACCGTAGTAGGAGTAGGCCACTCCCGAATAGCACGAACTTTAGATTCGTCTACTCGTAGTCCGTCCTTAGACACGACATAGCCAAGAAAGATAGTGGTGTCCGAGCAAAAGACGCATTTGTCAAAGTTGACATACAATTGCTCTTGTCTAAGGCACTCGAGCACTTGGCGAAGGTGCCCGATGTGATCCTCCAAAGACGTACTAAACACCAAAATATCATCAAAATAAACAACAACAAATGTACCCAAGAATCGGCACAAGACATGGTTCATGAGGCGCATGAAGGTGGACGGGGCGTTGGAGAGGCCAAATGGCATGACAAGCCATTCATAGAGTCCATACTTCGTTTTGAATGCCGTTTTCCACTCGTCACCCTTGGCCATCCGGATTTGGTGGTAACCGCTCCGAAGATCAATTTTGGAGAAGATAGTGGCGCCATGAAGCTCATCCAACATGTCATCAAGGCGCGGGATAGGGTGGCGGTATTTGACGGTGATTTGGTTGATGGCACGACAATCAACACACATTCGCCATGATCCATCTTTCTTTGGTACTAAAATTACCGGGACGGCACATGGTGATAAAGATTCACGCACATGTCCCCGGTCTAGGAGCTCTTGCACTTGACGTTGTAGCTCCTTCGTCTCTTCCGGACTTGCTCGGTACATGGCACGGTTTGGCAAGGAAGCACCGGGCACAAAGTCAATTTGATGTTCAATCCCTCGGATAGGTGGCAAGCCGGGTGGGAGATTTTTGGGCATAATATCCTGAAACTCGGACAACAACAAAGACACCTCGTGTGGCACATTACTTGGGTCATGAGAAGTAGATAAACAAAACGGAACAAGTCAAAAACATGGGAACTTGCCTTCCATGACCGGTTGCAAATCATGCCGGAGAGCTATGAGTATCCGCGGTTCACACCGTCCTTGAATTACGGGATCCGAAGGTGGTAAAGGTGCGCCCGAAGAGACGATGCGACCTTTACTACCTTTGGACTCGGTAGCATGGACAAGAGGGGCGGTGTTTCGGGATTTGGAAGTACTAGCACCTACAACATCGGGACTCCGGGGGTCCGATTTTGCCGGTGCTTTAGCGGACTCATCAATAGTTTGTTGCCTCTTCCATTCCGCATAGTCAACCAAAATTTCGTGCGGAGTCATAGGCAAAAGTGTGACCCGTTTTCCATTATATTGGAATATGTACCGATTAAGATAACCATCATGATATGTGCGGCGATCGAATTGCCATGGTCGTCCTAATAGGACATGTGTGGCGTCCATCTTGATAACATCACAAAGGACCTTATCAACATAGGCGCCAATAGAAAACGGCACCCAAGCTTGTTGTGTGACGGTGTCACATGCCGTATCGGAAATCCATTGGAGTCCGTAAGGCGTTGGGTGGGGGTCGTAGGCAACTTGAAGTGTTTTACCACCCGTTCGTTGACAATATTGCAACAAGAACCCCCGTCAACGATGAAAGAAAGACTCGTATTATTAACCAAGCAACGAGAGTGGAAGAGATTCTCGCGTTGATCAATAGGAATATGTTCTTTAACAGCCAAAATACGACGAGAAACAAGAGCGAATTTATCGGGTTGTGCTGGGCCGCAAGCAAGCTCGTCATCACAAGGTTCCATGCCAAAAGGTAGGTCGGTGTCATGGTCATCCTCAATAATGATATCATCGTCATGTTGACCATCGTCGTCCTCAAAATATGTTGGGTCGGCAAACAAGAACCGTTTGGTGTTTGGGCAATCACGTTGTACATGGCCAAAACCGCTACACTTGTAGCACACGGGTTCCCTAGGGCGAGCCTCCGGTGAGGGTCCTTGTTGACCTCGAGAGGGAGGCGCCGGTGCCGGGCCACGGTTTGGTGCCTTCTCGGTACCCGTTTGCCTATTGGAAGGACCCGTCCGTTGGGTCCCTTTGGAAGCGTCGGTATCTGTAGGACTAGGCGCATCTCGAGAACGTGTGTTAGACGGATAAAGATATGGACTCGAGGAAGAGGTATACCTAGAATACCGCGGTGTGTCGAGTTGTTGCTTATATAGCTTCATGGCGGCATGACATAATGCTCCCAAATCCTTGAATGGGACAATCTCGAGCGGCCGCCGGATGGAAGCATTAAGCCCACTCATGAACTTGGTGCGGAGGGCGGAGGGGGAGGCCGAGACGCCGGCCTTAATGTGCATGTCCTCAAGTTTAGCCAAGTAAGCCACCGGAGTGAGGTTGCCTTGCTTGAACTCGGCAATTTGCAACCGCATATCATTCTTAAAGTCCTCGGGCACGTACTTCTTGGTCATGCAATAGAGCAAATGTCTCAATCGGTACCCATCCTCGCCTCTCTCGGGTGAACTCATACCGGTTCCACCAAGACTTCGCATCTCCTTCAAAGTATAGAGTTGCCGCCTCGATTTTCTCGTATTCCTCCTCATAATGACAATGTTTTAATGCTCGTTTCATATCCTGCGCCCAATCAAGAAAAACACACGGATCATATTCATCATGAAAGGTAGGGAACTTAATATTACCTTCCCTACGAGCTCGGTAGGGGTCCGGGCGGGGCGGTGGAATGTAGGCATCATCGGCACGGGCTCGCCCGTGGCCGCCATAAGGCCGTTGGCGCCCATGAACGGGTGGGGCCTGCCTAGGTGGATTTGGGGGAGGCAAACATTCTTCACCCCGGTCTTGGTTCTCATAAGGGTCTATGACGGGTGGGTGCTACGGACGGTTATGTGCTACCCGTTCTAAATCGAATTCATCACCGGAGAACTCGTTGAAGTTTTGTTGCTCATCGTATTCATCAAAGTCAAGGGTCCTCGGTTGCCGGGTTGACCGTTGGCGACGGTGTTCGGAACGATCATGCTCACGACCATGATTGGTGGGGGAGTTGGGACGGTACCGGGGCTCTTCCCGGGTTTGTCGGTCGGTGCGGGGCACACTAGGTGGAGGTGGAGAAGGAACATACCGTTGATGTTGATGCTCATAATATTGGTGCCGATGTTCCGTATCGACTATGGGCAAGTCATCTTGACGCGGGTCGGGGAATTCCTCCTCTTCTTCATGGGACTCATTTCCGTCAAGAGGTAAAGGATGGGTGCGTTCAATGACAGACGCAAGCCGGGTAACGTTTGATGGTCCGGCTCCCAAAAGTCCCTTGCCTTTTCGTTGTGCATCGGATGTGGAAGCATTGACCACGGTCTCATTCGGATATGTTGGGGTGGGACGTTGAGCAATCTGAAGGGCCTTAAGAGCTTCGAGCTCTTTTTTTAAGGCAATGTTTTCTCGGGTCAAGGCATCAAACTTTTGTTGTGCCTTCAAGGCTTCCAATTCTCGCCTTATGGAGTCATTTTCGAGGGACAACGAAGCAGTTTCTTGAGCCAAGGGTTCACTGAACTCTTGCGGACCAGAATCCTGAGGAGTTTCCATTTCAACGTTAGTCATTGCTCCAAATCAGCACACAATTGCAAGCAATCAAGTGAGCAAGGTGACAAGTTAGGTCAACTTTACCCAAGTTCAAGTGCGTTATCGGGTTCTACTTTGGGGAAGGCCGTTTGGCGGTTAGGCAAGGAAGGCAAATCCAACAAAATTGAAGCAATTAGACACAAATAAACAAGTGATATTTTGCAAACGTATGTAAGAAAATGGAGAGATAGAAGATGGACGGATTGTTCACTCGGCAAGCTTTGCTTGCTTTCGGTCTTTGACCGTTTTGTAAAATCCGATTTTTCGGATGGACCGGTTTGTCGAACGTCTTTTCACTTTGTGTGTTTCGTTTCTTTGAAACGTTTTGAGCAACACTTTTTTTTTTTTGAACACAAATCCGTATTGATGAAGAGTTTTTTTGCTTTTCTGGGAATATCAAATGCGAGATATCCGATTTTTTTTTTGTTAACAAAAATATCCCAGGAGATTTGGTGAAATTAATTAACAAAATTGTCGGATTAGGTCGGTTTAAGAAAAAAGACGGGTTTGATAAATGGTTTGAAGGCAAACCAAATATCTCCTATTTTTGTACTTTTTGTTTTGAGTTAAACACGGAAAAGAAAAAAAAAGTTTCAGGGAAAATGGATGAACATGATGAAGAACATGATGAACAACATGAAGATCATGAAGAACAAATGAAGAATATCATGAACAAACGAAGATCATCATGAACAAAAAAAGGCTAAATAGGTTTAAGATAATAACGCACAAAAACAAGAGTAAAGAGAACTTAGCTTTGATCCCTTGCTCTGATACCAATTTGATGCGTCCTTGGAGGTAACCAAGGATAACTCCGGATCCAGATCAAGCAAAACTCCAACTACTCCTTGATTCTTTGTGCAACGTTGTATCGTTTCGGATCCAAAAGGGCGGAAGCAATGAAGAAACAAGGGTTACTTCGATCAAGAGAGATCGAATAAACCTTTGTGTGTGGATCGAATGTTGATTCTTACAAAGAATCCTCGAATATGGATTTCTGGGATCAAAGACGAGATCCAAGGAAGAAATTTGAGAGGTAGAAGAGAGGTTTTGATGTCCAAGCTAAGTAGGAGGAAATTCTTCTCAAAACTTAGTAATATTGAACATGGAAAATAAGTGAGGCAAGATATCTCTTATATAGAGAGACTTGCCTACCTATGGGCCAACGGGCCAAACAAAATACATGAAGTAAAAGCCCAAAAGGGGAAAACCTAAAAGGATAAGAGCAAATCCTAAAAGGATAAAGTCAAAAGGGAATATTCTTATACGGAATATCCCTTTATTACATAAAAAGTTAAACATGAAAATATAGTCCGAAAATAAGCTAGCTTCATGCCATGGAGTCGGAAAGACGAGACATGCCGCTAACGGAACCGGTAGCTTATGCCATGATGGTGTAGAGACATGGCATGCCGGTAATGGAACCAAGTGAAGAAGTAATGCGAGCGATGATGGAGCCGGTGGCTCGAGCAATGGCCTTAGCTCGGGATCGGGTGATCGGTCCATCTGAACGAACTCTAAGAGCCTCGTCCTCTTCGTCTATGGTCAACGTAAAAGGGGCATATAAGGGCGCATCATAGGTGGTGGCACAACAACGGGTGCCGGTGGGTTAACTACAACTCTAGTATATATTTCTCTTTCTTCATTTATCCGCTGAACGGATTATCGTAATTTGGTCATGTCGGCTAGAAGTTGTTATCTTGTCTAGCAAGTGCTTCAGCTCTCTCTCTTATTAGAGCATCATCTCGTAACTTTAGTTGATCAAGAGCATCTTCCAACTCAGCTCGGAAATCTCTATCCTCTTCATTATTTGCAGCAACGATTTTAGCTTCTCTTAATCTCCTCTCGTATGACATTTCTGGTTCAGGATCGTAAGGAACGATTTGTTTACAAGCGCGAGTTTTTCGCATACACCTGAGAAAAGATCCTACAAGAGCACTCAAGTAGAATGATCAGTAGCAAAAGCAAGAAGCTTCCAAGTTAGACAACCATACACTAGATTTGGTTTAGACCAAATCACCGACAACGGCGCCAAAAACTTGTTCGCTCCAAAGTGTGTGTGCAAAGAGTCTTAAATTTATATCCTAAAATATAGCTTGAACGATTAGCGAACTCGCAGTGTACGAATCAATCGTAGTATGGGCTAATATTCCGGAGTCAATCTCAGAGATTTAGTGAAAGAAAATTCAGCAAATCAATCTAACTTTGAAAGCAAGCAATAACAATGATCAAAAACAAAGATAAGAATATGTAATATAATCGGAGAAACGCATATTCTAGAGATTAAAGTGTCCAATTGTGGTTTTCGATTCAACATGTCTAAAGATATAAAGGATGGAGCTGGGATTGCAAAGATAAGGTGTTTTTAAGGTAGGATAGATCACGGGGAAGGTCTCACTATCCGCTATTCCAATTCAATGAAGCTTATCACCGGGTAAGTCTCAAAGTTTTAATGGAGAAGAATGATAGTCTCAAACCAACCGCTCAACCTAAGGGAATAGAATTAACCATCACCGGGTAAGTCTCAAGTTAACTCACAAAGTTAAGAGGAAGGCACACTCAAGCCCTAATAAAGGATAAACCTTTATTACCTAGAATTGTAATCGTTGGTAACCAAACAAGGGAATCACCGGGTAAGTCTCTTCCCAAGCAAGGATATAGATCTTATATATATTATAGGAGTAGCACCTATTGCCACATGTCAATCCAGAAACAACTAACTGCCACGTGTCATTTCAACATTTAACAATAACTCCCAAAAATCTTAATTAAGTTTTTAAAATTTTAAAAATTAATAGGAATTTGTGAAAATTAATTATTTTAATAATCAGATTTGCACATATCCACAAATAAGAATTTGTAATCAGATTTTAAAAAAGTTCAAATCATGAAACCGAAATAAGAATTTGTAAAAAAATATATTTATCACACCATTTAAATTTGTAGAAATTTTTTTTTTCAATTTATCTACATAATTTATATTGATATCAGATTTTTAACTTTTAACCTATTTCGTCAAATTTGCACATATCCACCTTTTAGGCGATTGCATGATTTGTTTAAGATTTACACAATTTTAGTATAGTATTATTTACCTTTATCTTTTATGCAATTTTTTTTGTTAATAAATCTATAACAATTTTTCTGTACATATCAACGTTTTAACTTGAAAAAAACTTAAATTTAATACACATAAAAATATTTGGTTAATAAATTTATAAATAATATAAGATAGTTTATAACAAAAATTAAAACCACCACTCGTGCAGTGCACGGGCAATACACTAGTTAAGATGTGTAAGATCCCAGTTTTTGCCTTCACCTCCCCCGCGGTGAAGAAGGCCTCCCCAGGGGCAAGCTGTTTGTCATCGCCCCCGCGGTGACAAGGCGTGCGGCACGGGCAATCCGCCCCTGCGGATTTGCCTCAGATCGCGAAGATCTTCTTTCCTTTTCGGTTCTATCTTGTTTCCTATCTTAAAAGATCCGATTTTCTTATCTTTGGACGACTTTCTTGGATCTTCTAAACCCTAGAAACATCATTCCTTCTATCTTTTCTTCCTCTTCTATAAATCCCCTTCTTTCCCCTCTTTTTCGCGTTTCTTGCATACGTTTTCTTCACCCTTGAGAGCTGCAGCCGCGTTTTCTTCTTCTCTTGTTGAACGTGTAAGTTCTTCTTCCCTTGTTCTTCATCACGTTCAGGTGTTACTGCACCTTTCTTCCTTCTGTTTCGTTTCTCCCTTCGTTTCCTCTTTTCTTCTTCTCCAAGAATCAAGTTTGATCTTAGATTCTTGTGAAGCGTTCCGTTGATGATTCTTTGATGTCCACATGTTCTCTTAGTTAAGTTGTGAAGTGTGAGAGTGTTGGAAGAACAAGCTTGGACGTTGTTGTGGTTTTGCTGTCATCAAGAAGCCGACGACGGCTTTTGTCTAAGCACCGCCCCCGCGCCTGCACATCCCCGCCCCTGCGGCAATCCGCCCTGCGTCTTGCTCCGCCACCCCTGCGGTTTCTTCTGCAGTAACTCCCATTCTTGTAAGTTGATTTCCTTTCTTGCTTTCCTCGTTCCTTTCCTTGGCTCTTCTGGTTGTTGTTGACCCTTGTTGATTTGTAAGACTAGGGTTTATGACCCTAGCTTCTGTAGATCTCTTAGAGATCATGTAGACTAGAAGTTATAGACTTCTAGCAATCGTTTCGGTTCCTGTTTCGTGATACCTTGTTGAGCAAGCTTCCCTTTGCTCCTTTTTTGAGGTTATCTGAGTGTTTGTTGAGTGTTGAGATTACCTTCGAGTGAGTTAAGTCTCTTGGACTTACTTATCTTCATTCCGTGTATTGGTTTGATTGTATTGGCTTGTTTGTGTTGTTTATCATGTTATAACTGATAACCAGAATATGATTGACCTTGTTATACCTTAATCGGCCCAAGTGTATTATAACCGGGTGCCGCTTGTCCAATTCAGAATGGGGAAATTGGGAGGTTCTCTCACGACTAGTCCAGCAGGTGACAAAAGGATGCATATGTTCTATTCTTGTTGGTGAAAGGGGACGGAGGTGAGGTCGTAGCAATTCTCGTGTAACAAACTTAAGTTGAACTAGTAATTGAATAACACAATAAAAGATAATAACCGACTGAGTGTGAGCATGCTATGTGCTTACTTTACCTTATGTGTGTTTGTGCCTTTACTGTCTTTCTGATATATAGAATATTAGCTAACGGTTTATACCGTCGTTATAGATGCCTTGCGGGATATAGGTGTTGTTGAGTGATCCGGACGGTGTGGTCAGCCGGGGTTCCCGTACATTATAGGACGAGATCAAGTTTATATATCTGTTGTTGTTTCCCTTTTGTTTTGAACTCGGATGCGAGTCTTTTACGCTTTCATTTGTTTAAACATTTGGTTTTATATTGAGTTTTGGTTTTCATTTGTCCGTGCCTTATTGTAGGATCCGTTGTGTCGTTGTTACTCTAAGGGTCGGGACCCATTGTGAGGTCCTAGCCCGTAACGCTTCAATTTCCCAGAACTTGGGGTGTTACACGATGGTTCAACAAGGCTAGGGTTTAGGCAATCTTTAACCAAGGCTAAATGATATAACATTGGGTGCACAACAGGGATATCCACGGCAGGATCTTGGTGAAATCTTGGCCGTGGAATTCAAGAACAACTCGTGGAATCTCTTTTGCGAGGGTTAAATCACAACTCTTAGGGTCCAGTTTGTTTGTAAAGGTCAATCTATCATCATCTAAACCACAACCTTCAACTAATCATCCTAGAACCGCATGGGTTTTTAGCCAACAATCATCATCATATTCAAATCAAGATTCAATAAAGAAATCAAGAATCGCATGCAACCAAGAAAACACAAAGAAACACAATGATTTCCAAATAATGAATCTCCAAATATCATAAACTGAAATAATCCATAAATAATCTCCGTTCTTGTGTTCTCAAAAGAAGAAAACCAAAAACTAGAAAGATCTCACAGAATATCTCTATTCCAAAGTAATCCAAGTACGGGATGTCAATCCGTTTCCAAGCGTTCTTCAATCTCTATTCCGAAAAGTCCAAACTTCTCTTTAGCCGTACGTCGTTCTCAAAATGTGGTTGCTACCAACTCCTCTCTTATAGGATAAAATTAGGGTTAAAAATATCTCATTTTGGGCTGATGACGTGGAAACCACGGTCCTGTACAGAAGGAACCTTGGCCGTGGAAAAGTGTCCTTAGTCGTGGCTTCTTCTCTGAGACGTGTTTCCTCTTTGTTCTCCTTTGTATCTTCAAAGTCCTAACTTTATACTTCTCCTTAAGCTCTCTAATGCTTCCCAATGAGGTTCATCTTGATCATTATCTCATGAATGCTCTATTTCCACTCCAAATCAACGTCAATTCACCTACAATCATCATAAAGCTTGTGTAGATCTCGACTCCTACATAATAGGTGAATATGATCGTAAATGTTGCGAATTTATGTTCATGTACACAAACGAAGGGGAAAAACTACCTATATGCACATATAAACTAACGTTATAGTTCATGCTATCAACATGCACATCGAATATGAATAAAAAGGAGTTCCCAAATATTGTCCCGCATCCTCCACCAATTTGTTTATGGCGGATGTGTTAGCGGATGCGTTATCAATAGAATATGAAAAAACTCGACCTTGTAAATTATATTCTTGTAAAATCGTTTTTTTTATCAAGTTTGTAATGTTAGTGGCATTATGTCTTTCATTGAAATGGAAAAATACAATAACATATTTATGCAAAAACATATCGTTATCCATAAAATGTAAAGTAATGCCCATGTAAAATTATATTTGTGATAGTGTGCTCCAAATATCACTACAAATAGAAACTTGATGTGAAAAAGATGACAAAATCGAAATAAATTTTTGTTTCTTTTGGCTGTAAGGTTTAGAAACTAAAACGGTTTTGCGAGAAGTTGGTTTAAAAGAAGGTTGAAGATATTTAGTGATATATGCTCAAACTTCTTCATATTCCCCATAAGAAATGGAAATGCATGAGAACATATAATGTTAGCTAATCCTAAGCTTTCTTCACTATGATTATACATAAATAAAGGAGATTGAGAGAAAAAAGATGCAAACCTGTGGGACAATAGCGATTGTCCTCGTGATATCCCTAGCTTATCAAGATGATTTTTATTGCATGTGGGCTTGCAAAGTCCCGTAGTCGCCATTTGCCCTCCACGTACACCTTCAGACAATAGCTGCAAGAGACTTGACAATATTTGTCATCGTCTCACCTTTCTTGTAATACTTTGTAAAAATGTCGGATGTAAGCATTTTCAGTTGAAGAATTTGTTAAAATGCCCCTTCACCTTGTGAAATTTCGGGCATTTGAGTTTCGCTTTCTTGAGTACTAGGGAAAAAATGGGGAGGAGTGTTGTAGTTCGGGATTTCCATGATGAGATTGAGAGAGTCGGAGAGACGAATTCGAGAAATAAGAGAAATCGAGAATTATGAGAATACGCAAATGAGACTTGAGAGTAATAGTAAAGAGAGTTGAAAATGTTGGTGTAGGAAAAATGAAAGAGGAGTTGAGTATTTATAGGAAATGAGTGAGTTTTTTTTTTTAAAAGCCTTTTACCAATAATTAAAATAATAATATTAAATATTAAACACATCCCAACGGCTAGTAGCCATCGGAGATGTCGGACCCACTAATGGCTAACCGCCGGTTTGGCCAAAAAAATTTTAAAATAAAATAATATACCTAAAACTCCAACCGGCAATTGAACCAAACCAGCAAACCTAAACTGCCGATTTGGCAGTTTAGCTCAAACCGGACTCATGTCTACTCTCGACCGCGTATGAGAAGAAAATCGTATCTTTTGATTTTATCTTTGGAATTGATATATTTTGTGTAACCATAGATTTTGAGATTTTCCCCTATGTAAGCACGAATCAACCTTAAGGTTAGAGACAATCCACACACCCTAATCCAGGAACACACATACACGTCTTGCTCTATTTCCCTGATTCTCATAACCGTCAAGTAGCTTTAAGAATAAGGTTCATCTTGTTGGAACGAACACTTCCGAGTTTATGTCCTTTCTGATTTTATATATAGACTTTGTTTCATATTTGATCATGTCTACCTAATCTCCCTCGCGATCTAAGGATTGGATGATCCCTACAATGGTTTGTTTTATTACTACTCTCAAGTCTCAACTCTCAAGATTTAATCTCGTATTCTCAATTCTCAATTTCTCGATTTCATTATGCGTCTCTCAATCTCGTAATGGCAAACCCGAGCGACAACACCTCTCCCCATTTCTTCCCTAGCACCCAAGATGACGAAACCCAAATGCCCAAAATGTCACAAGGTGAAGGGGTATTTTGACAAGTTCCTCAACCGAAAGTGCTTACATCCGACATTTTTACAAAGCATTACAAGAAGGGTGAAGCGGTGAACAAATATTATCAAGTCTCGTGCAACTATTGTCCGAAGGTGTACAAGTGGAAGGCAAAAGACGGCTATGAGACTTTGGAAACCCATATGCAAAAAATCTATCCCAATAAGCTAGAGATATCACAGGGACAATCTCAATTGTCCACGGATTTGCATCTTCTCCCTTTCAATCTGTTTTATTTATGTATAATCATAGTGAAGAAAGTTTAGGACTAGCCAATCTTATATGTTCTCATGCATTTCCATTTGCTTATACGGAATATGAAGAAGTTTTCATTTTATTCATTCCAATTCAATCCAAAAGAGAGCTTTTGATTGAATCGTTGTGAGTACTTGCTAGGTTGTTCTTGTGTGTGTTAATCTCTTTAGAGATTGGTGCTCCTAGTCGATTCTAGTCCCTCATTTTGCTTGTATCGATTTAAAGACTTGTGTAAGGTTGAAGAAGAAAGGGTTATGGTAATTCATTGCTTGGGTTTTGATCCAATCGATCAAGGTTCTAGTAAGTATATCTTGATTCTTCTTAATCTATATTATCGTCCATCATTCACTCCACCCTTCGTGTCCATTCATACCATCCATAGTCGTCCATTCTGCTTTGATCTCGGTCCGCCCAAGATCTCGCCTTTCTCTTTCTTTGTGTTTTCGTAAATCTCGCTACTCACGCTTATTGTTCTTAGCCGAGATTCTCAACCGAGATTTCCAGTTTGAAGGTTTACATGGACTTCTAATATAGATCCGTCATTGGGTCTCAACCCCACATCAGGTATAGGTTTAAATTCATTTAGAAAGGACATGGAGAAAACCCTAGGTTCTTGAGGAAAGGGGCATGTAAGAGAGAGGAGAATGCGCGTTCTTATTAGTAAAAAAGGGTTTGTCGTTTTTTTTACGAATTAAACTCAATCGATTGACCATACAACTATCATCGGAAACCCCTCATAAAAATCAAAGAAAAATCTATTCAATTCAAAATTTATGAATTTCTACCATCCACACTTCATCAACCTCAACTTCCACATAATTCCATCCATTTGCTTTAAACTATAAAACCTCCATAAGAGATGAATACATGGTTGTTTGCTTCTTCCAATTTCACGAGCAACAAACGAAAGAAACAAAATCAATATTAGCCAAAACAAGTGCAAAAAGAAGGAAAACATTGTGTTGCTCTTTGCACTACAACATCAATAGTTCAATACTACAGTGGATTATCTTCTCCAACCCGCAAACAACCAACACTATTCTAGATAATCCCCACATCACATCCATAAGAAATGTTTAAATATATTCTTTACTCGTCGTCCGTTAAAAGGGTTTGATCTTTTCAACCGGAAATTTGGCTCTCTCAGTTACCTCCGACACCAGATCCACCATCAGCCACCACTTCATGATTTTCCCAACAATGGGCATAAGTATGTGTATAGCACTTGTCGATTCCTTAAATTCGTTGTAGATCTCAACTCTCGAACCATAGATCTCAAATCGTTCCCCGAAATTCGGTGAACATCCACTTAAACAGATAGTCATTTGTCTATTCATAAAAAGAAACACACCATATAGGGTGTATTTTTTTTTTAATTTTGTATGGCTTAATTATTCTTCAAGCATGTACTGAAAAATTTTATTGGGTCTTATCTCTATTGTACATAGAGATGGAGATGGGAAAGCCCATAATAAATCCATATGAATCTTTCTTCTTTCAGGAAGATGATGTTTGAATCCGAACAAAAGAGCAACAATATTTTGATATCCGCCGAAGGTTTCGGTTCCTCCAAACTACCGCCTCAGATCTAAAACCAACATTGGAACGAAAAACTCTAATTTATCTTCCTTTCCTCACAACAGTTTTAGTTCCTCAACACCATCACTTTCTTCTTCCCCTTTCTCCGCTAGTTTTCATGTTTTGAAGACAACCACCACTTCTTTTTTATTGTTTCGAGGAAACCCTTATTCCATCTTCTAAACAAAGGCAACATCTGATTTAAAAAACACTCATTCTCTCTAGCGAATCGAAACTCTTTGAAACAAAAATAGTTTTGTTCCGAAGACCCCTCAAGTTATTTAAACAAATTAAAAATAATAATAATAATAAATAAATAAAGTTGGCTTTGCGGGTGGGTTACGTAGTATTTTGTTCCTAACACAACTTATCATATTTCTATCAAATTCACAAACTCAACATAACTAAGAAACTCTATTCAATCAACAAACCAATCTTCAAATGAGTTTTTGTTGACATGTCATCAATAAAGACTTGTTGTTTTCACGTTCCGTGCTACAATGGTTTGTGACACGTCTTATTGTTGTGAGATTTGTCTAGAAGATGTGAAATTTGTTCGTGAGAAGGAGTTGAGAACATGTGATCCAAATATGAAGTCTCAAGAAAGAGTTCAAATATGAGGTTTTCACACGTGGTCCTTAAGGGTCTTACTCTACACTACTTCTACAGTCATGTTCTCGTTGTTCTTCCTCGTTACGCTTGTACAACGTTTCCCTTGGTGCTCCTCCTCAATCGGCTCGTAGTGATCCAAGTTATCGTCTATTGTGTTTTTCTTTTTTCTTTTATCCCGCCAATTTATTCAAATGTCATTTCGTATGGCCTTCCATCATACAATTTTCAATAAAAATAGAAAACTGGCATATATTGTATGCATTATGGAAGAGGCTACATATGACCGTGTAGGAGATTGGTCCATTTAGATAAAAATCTAAAGTTATATTATAAGGGTTAAGAAATAGTCTATATACACAAGCCTATCCATTATCTTACCATATAATAGCAAAATTTTGCCAATATACCATCTAAAAAATTATAAAGAATATAAATAAAAATAAATTATTTGTCACAGATATACCAAATATATTGACTCATGTTGACCTACTCAACTTATATATGCCTTTCAAAGTATTAAAAAAAAAAATTGTTAACCTCTGCGGCGGAAGTAGAGAACAACGGTCAAAACATGAGACAATGGTATCTCAAAATTGTCAAACTGGATAACGCTTTGCAACAACATGTAACCCTAACCAACTGGGTCCAATAACAACCCCTCAACGAAACACGGCTTCTCATACTCGATTAAATTACGAAACTACCCCTGGTATGTTTCTCTCTCCTCTCTTGACTCTTCTTTCTCCTCGCTGGCCTCCACATCCCCGTTTCCTCCCCCTTCTCTCTGTGGGGTTGCTGGTTAAGTCGGTCTCTTCCCCTCTCTTCACCAATTTACCCAAACTCAAACCAAACAACAACAAAAGTTTCCTTCTTTTGATATTTCGGCCTTTCTCCCCCTAAGGACTCGTGATAATTCGCACACGTTTGAGGGATTTCAGAGAGGGGTTGTTGATGGTGCAATCGTTGGATTACTTTAATAACTGAAACATTTGTGTTTTCATTCGGGAAAACCACGATAAAAATGCCGGTTTATGGTTATCTGATGTGAATGAAATAGCCTACACAGGGAATCGGTTTTTAGGGTTTTCTTCTTGGTATCTTTTCACGTCTCGTTGTTTAATTTCGGGGGATTTGATTTATTGCTAAACAGGGAGTCCCTTTTCGTGTTTTGGGTTTGTTTATATGGTAATATTGTATACCCACAGTTTTTCGATTTTGGGGGATTATAATGATAGTTTTGAGGGATTTGCTTCATGGGTTTTTCTGGGTTTTGGATTTCCGAAGTGGGCTTCTTACGTCTCTGTTGTTTGATCAGTTTTCCATCTGATCGATACGACGTTTTGAGTAATTTCTAGGGTTTTAAGTGCTGTTGATTTGATTTTTTTCTTTTAGAAGTTTTTGGATGTTTAGGGTTTCGGTGGGTTGGGGTTCGCTTCAAGAGAGATGAGGGAGATTGAGCTCAGAAAAAGCGGACCGGCTTGTCTTTACCGGGACAATGACGAATGGATTGATCCTGACAAGGATTTCTCTCACCTTGTAAGAATTTTTTTTTTTTTTTGCTTTGATTCTTGATCACGTTTGCAAATTTGGGTCACAATTGGTGTTTCTAGCATATCAGTTTTGCCGTACTTGCTTTGGATCAGGGTAGTAATGTTGGACTTTTGTGGCCTTTTGAGTTCTTAATGCTCTCTTGAATGAGTACACTTATGCTTTTGCAGCTCAAGTTTGATTGATGAAAGTTACTCTCGCCTAAATTTGTCTTAATGGGATTGGTTCATTTTATGTTGTTTTGTTCCGTTAATTACGGGATTTTTTTGTTTTTTAAATCAATTCCCCACCTGAGATGGCTCTAGCATCATCTCCATGCAAAACTGCTGGATTCTTGTAGTTAAATACTAAGTCAGTGGTCACTATACAGAGATGTGAAATTTAGGGATATGAAGGTTTATTTTGAGATCAATCTGTATTCAGGACTAAAACTAAGCTTTGGAATTTACAGCATGCCTGATAGTTTCTTTGGTGGTAGGAATTGAACATTGCCATCTTAAGAATTTTACTTCTGAAAATTATTTATTTGGTATGCATAAAACTTCCAACTGATTAAGGAAGCTAAGGTATATTGAAGTGTCTATTTGCACTGGTTGGTTATCACTATATAGGCCATCTTTCTGCTGTTGCATATACTAAGGTATATTGAAGGAAGTGTCTCCAGCAAACCTGATGGCACAACCATTTTCTATACATGAGATTATGTCGTACTTAATAAATGTGTATTCTGCACCTTAACTATGTAACGATATTGTTACGTTCTTAGTGCATCTTTTGTGTCATCAGCTTCCCTTACACCACAAATTTTCCTAGTGATGAACCCACAGAGGACAGTATTTGTTTTGATTGATTTGAAAGCTCATTGGAGCCTTTCTTTTGAAAGTGATTAACCAACAGAGGATAGAAATTGATTATAATCGAGAACAATTTAACAACTGTAGTAAATGGTGTGGTCTTCATTGGAGGTATCCTGAAAAGACCGCTCCCCCAATTTTCTATAAGCGTCTTCATCCTTCAACTTGGAAAGGGGAAGTAAAAAATATATATGTATTAGGAAGATCTTCATAGTTCTCATACTTAAAGAAGCTGAAGACTGCTTCAGAACATGCTGGCTTTAGTTGTTGAAATTCGAATGCGGCCTTTTGTGATAATGAAATGATTGAAATCTGCCAACATTCATGGATTTCTAGATTCTAGTTAGAGCTGCTTCCCCAGCATCTATATTCAGTAAATGTAAGGTAGTGTTTAATTTTTTACTGAAAGCTTTTCCTGCATCTGCAAGCGTTGTGATGAGCGGTACCGTTTATTTGCTCGCAATGTGCTGGGCTTGCTGAATTTGGAATTCCACTAGT
Source organism: Fagopyrum homotropicum (assembly GCA_033239125.1). Taxonomy (NCBI): domain Eukaryota; kingdom Viridiplantae; phylum Streptophyta; class Magnoliopsida; order Caryophyllales; family Polygonaceae; genus Fagopyrum; species Fagopyrum homotropicum. The sequence goes on from BSWB01000004.1 coordinate 35,822,860, forward strand.
GCAGTTTGATGTCACCACTGTTCATTTTTTCTGGCATATTTCATTTTGTATCTAAATCATTTTTAATTTCTTGTTTCGCATCTGATGTTTCTGTAGGATAAGAGGATTCAAGATGCTTTGGGACATTTTCAGAAAGATTTTATGGGCGAGGTTTCTACTGAAGATCTGGGTAAGTTGTCAATATGAGCATTGGGGTTCTTACCATGGACACCCTGTTTTGTGAATCTATCCAGAAGTAACTTTTATGGAGTCATATTCCCTTAACAGGAGCAAGGTGGGGAGGTTATGGCTCATTTCTACCAGTAGAACGATACGGCCCTCTTCTGACTCTTACTAGACCTCCCGCACACATTAGTACAAGGTCTCCTCTTAATCCCACAGCAGAGGTATAATTTTACTTTACCACCTTTTTTGTGATGCAATCCTCGTATACAGCCCCTTGCCATCTCTGGTCTTTCCCTCTTTTCGTTCCTGAATTATGTTTTCGGTACTTGTTGTAGGTGCGTCAGAACACTACAATTCAAGCTAATGACTCCGTACCTATTAGGCCAAGACCTGGCATTCCACCATTTTCTGGGCAGGCAACTTCATTATATAATGCAGTCGATGTTAGGAGTTCAGAGGATGCTTTCCTTAAGAACAAACACAAAACGGTTCCTTCTGATCGCTTTGATAGTAATTGTCTAAAACATGGTTTTGACAATGCCATAGATAACTCTGCAATCTATACTGGCCTTGGGCTTGATATGTCTCCATCTTCATCTTCTGGGAATAGCCCGATAGAATCAGATGGGACTCACCCACGCAGACAAGGGTTGCCAGAGAATTCGCCATCTTACATCATCAAGGTGAATATTATCTTTGATCATGATTTTTTCCTCTGCTCATTGTTGTTTTCTTCTTATAATTTTGCATGTAAAGAAGATGGAGCCTTACATATTTTAATGTCTGTTCGTTTATTGTTGCTGTGGAGTAGGTTATGACGGCTCTTCCTATTCCTGGTGGTACACTGTTGTCACCTATATCAGAAAGTTTGGCTTCATTACCATTGAAAGAAATTAATCTGGAGAGAAGCCCCACACTGTTTGGGGCTTCCATGAAAAGAGAAGATGAAACAATTTCTTCAGAGGGTAAAACCGTCCTGTTAAAAGAGAGGAAGTCAAAGCAGATCAATAGAAATAAGGTGCCTGAGTTTCAAAATAAAAATTGTGAAGATCCTTCTAGTATCATTGGTCGTCCTCTGAAGAGAATGGAAAGTAAACTGTCAAAGGGAAAAGAACTTGCCGATGAAAGCCCCGCTAGCACAAACTATATGCATCTGAATAAGGGCACTTCAAACATCACGGAAATGAGCAATATATCTAGGACACTCAATGAGATAAGTGGAGTTGAAAAGTTTGTGGATGTTGGAACCATGTTTCAGAAGCAATCACATGTAAAACAGGAGCCATCACTAAATAAAGTTGATGCTTTGGATTCCCCCGTGGCTTCTTTTGAGGAGAAAGGAAATATTGCTGGCTTCAGTGAGAAGATCCAAATAGAGATGAATTCCAGTTCTGTTATCAAGAGTGATGCTGGTAATGATAAGCTAAGCCAAGCAGTATATGTCGAACAAAGCAGTAAGACGTCCAAGGAAAAGAAAGTGGAACGGGAATTGCAAGATTCTTTTTCCTCCCAAGATGTTGGTATTCGGCATGAGAAGTTGACAGGTGAAGACATTGACAAGTCTCATAAGCAACAAAGGAAAATGAAGAACAAGGTGAAAGCACTGCCAGATTCAACATTCCAAAAGGTTGGTCCATATCATGAGAGAACAACAGATTCAGACAGATCTATGGAGAAAACACATAGTGATAAGAAGCCCAGCTCTGTTTTGGAAAGTGATTTTGTGGACAAGAAGCATAAGAATGAAGAAATTGACATCTTTCAGGGGATGAAATCTCTAGATAGGGCTACAGAAGAATCTTTAGATGAAAGTTCTAATACAAAGAACCTGTCTCAATCTCAGTTGAGAGCAAATTCAAATAATAGGGAGGAGCGTCTATCTTCCGAGGGCAAAAAGAAGATTAGGAAAAGTCAAGAAGGTAGCCAGTCAAGTGCAGTGTTACCAAAAGTAAGCTTCAAGGTTGGTTCTTCTTCTGCATTTAGTCAACAACCAGATTGTGGAAGTGATTTTGTGTTTCAAAGTGAGACAAAAAAGGAACCAAGGAAGCTGAAGGATAGGAGTAGTGATGTAGCTGGTAATGCTGTTCATAAGAAAAAGGAGAAAATATCAGCTATGAAGGACCCAATTGTTGGAGTTGCTAAAAGAGAAAAAATTGCATTAGGAGGTGGTAAATTGAAGGATAAATCAGACATCAATCAGTATCCTTCCAATGATGGCTTAAATCCTAAAGCAGATCCGACCAATAATGCCAGTTTGATGGAAAAAGTGCCAACTTCAGGTGCAGTACCAATAGGAATTGCTCCTGTAGTTATACAGGAAGACTGGGTACAATGTGACAAGTGCCACACATGGCGGCTTTTACCTCACAACATAAAGCCTGATGATCTTCCAAAAAGGTGGCTTTGCAGCATGCTTACATGGCTGTAAGTGATCTCTTCTTCACATAATTGTATTGCATTCATTTATGAATTTTTATTACTTACATGCTTATTTAATGTTTTGTAATCACTATAGTTTGACTTGTTGCACAATTGTTTCAGGCCTGGCATGAACAGCTGTAGTTTTACTGAGGAGCAGACACAAGATGCACTGCGTGCGTTATACCAGACCTACCAGTTACCACCTGCTGTTACCGATGCACAGACTCATCAAACCTATCCTATAGTGGGACCGCATTCAGTTGTTGCTGTTGATAAACAAGCAGTTGGTATGACTATCCCAGCGACTGGTTTATACCCTGTTCCTGACACTGGTAAAAGAGGACACAAACTAGAGGCTTATGTCAAGAATAAGATGGTTGAATCTGGCAATAAGCAGAAACTGAACCTATCAAGAACTGGTAATGTCTGTTGTGCTAATATTTACATTTAAATGTCTTCTTGGAATATTTTGAAATTTTCTTATTCCAGATTTATGCAGGGTCACTTTTTGCATCTGTATTTGAACATTTAAGTATGAGTGGTAAGGGCGTAATTTCTGCTGTATAAGAATTGGTGTAACATTGATACACAATGTAAAAACTCATGTTCAAATTGATCCCACTTCTGCTAAAAGAGATCTATATCTCATCCTGAATAATGTTTTGTTATGAAAATATTCATTGTCATAGTATTTTGATTTTACTTCTCATTCTCGTGCAGGTGCTGACAAGCAGGCGGTAATAGGAAAGAAGAGGGAGGGCAGCAAAGATACCCATGATGCCCTTAAAAAGGTGAAGAGGGATGCCGGACAATTTGCCAAAGACCTAAATCATGCTGTTCGGTTGGCGACAGAGATTGGAGACGCGAGCCTTAGTTATGAACCCTTTTCAGCTCAGCCTTCCAAAGATCTTGTCATGGAAAAGTCCAGCATCTCTTTTAAGAATTTGAAGGAAAAAACTCAGCCTACAGTCTCAAAGGAGGACGAGAGGAAAGATGTTTCTGGAAAAAAGAGGAAATTGAAAGACTGGAGTGATGGCCCTTTAGGCACACATATGCCCTCTCCCGATGGTCCTTTTATAGAGAGGAGTGGTGAACCCAGGAAAGAGAAAAGGCAAAAGTTGAAGGAATCAAATCTGCAGGGAAAGGATAGAAATGGTGGTGGTAACCAAGATAAAGTAGGCAGAAAGGAGGACAGGCCTTTGGAGGAACATCGTAGAAATATGTCTGAGAAGACTGTTGATGTTCAGAAGTCGTTTAGGTCAGATCCAGATTTAAAGTTGCCAGCTTTGGCTGCAGCCACCTCTAGCTCATCAAAAGTTTCTAGCTCTTGTAGAGTCAAATTGAAGTCCCGAGCAAAATGTTCCCCTGTAGGATCAATTTCATCCTCGCCGATGAAAGTTGCAAGATCCGACCATGATAGAAGCAAAAACCAGATCTCTGCTCCATACACTAAGCAGGACATGTCAATGATGAAGAAAAATCGTGAGGTGAGGGTTGCAGCCCCTGACGTCACACAACAATTTGAAGAGAGGGCAGAGGGGAAGTCCAAGAAAGGGAGAGATGCCGTGTTTGAGTTTCAACCTGTTCAGGAGGACACTGTTGTTAAGAAGAAGGCCTATGAGTCTAAAAAAGTTGGCACCAAGTTAAAAGAAGAGGGTGATTCTTCACCTCGAAAATCCGTGCCTACGGTTCAGGGTGCAAGATCTTTCAATGTCACGGGTTTGGACAAACCCAAATCAGACAATATGGTGCCAGAAAGAGTCAAACGTGATGCGAACCGAGTAGGGAGCAGTAGAGATAATCCGTCTTCCAGTACCCAGGTAAGGGACTGTGAGAAAGTCGTCAGATGTGATCCTGTGGCAGCACATGATAGTAAAGAGGAAATTGTCAAGCAGCCAGGATGTGGCAAGTTGGTTGCATATGACGTGGGAGCTTCTACTTCTCTGAGAAAGGACAACCCTGATCGTGCTGCAAGAACTGCCTTAATAGAAGCCAAGCATCTTAAGCATTCTGCTAATCGTATGAAGGTGTGATTAATATTGCTTCTTGTTGTGGGTTATTATTATATAGGTAATAGGTCTTACTTTTGGCTTGTTTTTCTGTTAACCTGTAGATTAATGGTTCCGGGATCTATAGTACTCATGTATACATTCAGGCAGCATTGAAGTATCTTCAAGGAGCATCACTTTCAGAAGGATCTGGATGCAGTGACATGAAACCAAGTGAAGTGTACAGCTCTACTGCAAAATTATGCCTGTGAGTTCAAATACCTATATTTCATATGCTCTCTTCCTGTTTCCTATAAATTGAGAGGGAGTATTGAATCTGTGGATTCTGCTATGTGATGTGATGGCAAATAGGTTTCCTGTCATGACTTCGGTTCCTGTAAAGTGGTGATGGGTGACAGCCAGGTTTAGTCCTAGTAATTAGAATAAGAAACCTATGGGTTGTTAATGCTTTTGGTGACCTTTTTATGTGGGAAGCTCCTTTGGTGACCTTAATGGGAAGAAGATCTAATTCCAGATCACAATGTAGAAAAGTTGACTATTACTCAATTGGAAATTTGAAAGTCCTAAGTAGGGGTTCATATGGATGTTTGATATCACGACGGGTTTGTTATTTCTGTAGGGTCATTTGAAAGTTGATGTAAAATTCAAATTTATAGACACTAACATGTATTAACCTTTGTTAAAGATCTACATAATGACAAAACTTATGTCCGATTTCTTCTTTCCCCCACTATTTAACCCCCATATTATTACTTTTTCTTCTTTCCCCCTCTATTTAACCCCCATATTATTACTTTTTCTTCTTTCCCCCTCTATTTAACCCCCATAACTGATTTGTAGGAATGTCCGACATTTTTTATTAATGTGCAATGATTGATTTTTGTTGAGTTATAAAATAATATCCAGTTGACCCTTATCAACTTTTGTTGCTGACTTCACTTCATTTTTTCTTTCTTTATCTACAAGCTACTGTGCACACGAATTTGAGAAGAAAAATGACATGGCATCTGCTGCATTGGCATACAAATGCATGGAAGTGGCATACATGCGTGTAGTCTATGCTGACGATGTGGCTGCAAGCCGAGATAGGCACGAGTTGCAGTTGGCGCAAACAGATGTCCCCCAAGGTAATAGAATTTAGAAGTAGACTAATGCATCTGTTCTTGTGTGACTATTGATTATAAAATAAGTATCATTTGTGATTCTAGTGTCATTTTTCTCTCTATGCTTCATCAGATATTAGTTAGTTCGCATTTCTTTTAGCTTCAGCTACTATGACTTAGTGGTTATTGTATTCTTATGCATTTATCTGAAGTGACCTCCCTTCCAACATAGAAACTAAAAGAGTTAACCTCCCATTAGATACAGTCTGACAAAGGTTTGAACCAATTCGGATTTATCGTAAATGGGGGTTCATTACTGATATACTTGTACTATTTTTTCCCGAATCCGTTTGAACTACTATTTTCAGTCTGAGGGAGTAGTTTAACTCACTTCCTTTAGTGGGTTCTGGGATCTATTAAGGTGGCATGTATGTTTTCATTTCATTTTATTACTTTCAGTTTCCTGATCGGAGATAATGGTAGTACTAATACTTTTGTATACATGGCTAATATAAGAATTTCTTTCTTGTCTTCTCTGTAGTAGAGTCTCCGTCATCATCTGCCTCTGATGTCGATAACGTGAACAATGCAACACCCAATGACGCAGCAGTCAAGGCTACTCAATCTGCTGCTGTTCATCGAAACTATGTCATTTCTGTCGGAAACCGGCCCAGCTTTGTTAGACTTCTCAATTTTGTATGTCATCTGCACTTTTTAACCCAATCCTCTACCTTTGTTTTATTTTTGATCGGGGTCTATGATCTAGACTCTAGAGAAAGCTTGATATTACAATATTTGTCCATGATCGTGTGGAGTTCCTGTTAATATCGTTTACTCAAGGTAAAATTCTGAAAGTATGAAAATGTTGTTTTGGAAGTACGAGCTGTGGTTATTATAAAATAATTAACTGTTTGTCCTGTTCAAGGCTGTGTATGCTTTATCTTTTTTTTGCTAAATCAGAAGCTGGTTTGACTAAATTACAGGCCGAAGTGGTGAATCTGGCAATGGACGCTGCAAGAAAAGCTCAAAATGCTTTTGCAATTGCTCGTTCAACCTTGAATGAGGAGGGCATCTTGGCTATTAAGAGGGTGCTTGATTTCAGCTTCCATGATGTGGATGAATTAGTGAGCCTGGTTCGGCTTGCAATTGAGACTCTTCCTACTCATTGATTAAACTTGTGTTCCGTGAGCTTGAGACCGGAAGATTAAGCGGAAACCAATCTAGTGAGTGACCGCTGATTACATGTTAATGCTCATAAAAAAATCTTGGTTATTATGTTTCTAATTGTAGTTCCATGCAGGTTTTATGTACAGGCTTCCTTAAACTACAGATATAAAATGGTTTGCTCATCATTCTTACTAGGAGAGAAATTTCAGAGATAAACAAAAAGACAATATTGTATAGTTAATCAGTAATTCCAGAAGATCAAAATTTTGTAGCCATAGATTGCGCGAGCTGTCCTCAAAAGAAAGGTATGCCCATCCTCCTTGTCTGCTTGATTCTTGAAACTGGAATTTTCTTACATTCAGATTCACACAGTCGTCCTTTTACAGTGGAAGATGGAGGCTTCTCATTCCGACAAACGCAATAACTCTTGTTTACAAGACAAGCTCCAAATAATCTTCAAAAGGGTTTCTGCTGCCATCTTTCTGTCCCGGACCTATACATGAAAGATAAAGAGGTAAGAGCACTTCCAAATCCTCATCTTTTTTTGTCTTTCAACATTGTGGTGGTTTCACAGGTTTCCTCCGTGTTCGTTATGGCCCCCATTTGTTAATGGTTTGGTGTTGCATTCATAAAAACAGTTTTGCAGTTATAAATTAGTTGCTGATGATAGAAAACACGGTTAATCGGATTTCAGGTCAGTTTGGGTGCTGGTACGGGATCTAATGGCAGCAAATTTTGAGGCTGAAAGACGGAACCCCTCTTGGAGTAGTTCATTTTTATCTACCCACATTCTTCCCTAACCATTTTTGGATACGTTACGAATTGAAGTGTAAAGGAATTGGGGGTTTTGCTTGCAGTAGATATAGAACTGGAAAAAATACCTCTGTACATACATTATTTTGCATAAAACTGTAGATTTTGGCCTTATTTTTAGGATTATTGAATCTAACAAATACAAAATATTACCAATTAGCATAAAATAGTTACAAATGAACTTTCAAAAGTTTCTTTTTCAATAATAGTTTTCTGAAAAAGACTATTTGAAACAAAATTGAAATACTTTTGGTGATGATTGTTGCTTTTGGCCAAATGGTGTGTTTGGTGTAGTTCCATTTGTTTTGTGCCTTTCACTTTGGTAGCAAATCTGAAGGCTCTTGTTTGTGTTGGTCTCCAATAGAAGCCCAATGTTTGTAGGAGTTTGCCGTGTCACGTGTTTCGTCTAATTAATTATGGGTTAGTAGACTTATCGTAAAACTATATTCGAAGTAAAACGCGGGACGGGTACTTTTAGGTTTGGTTTAGTGAATGTAGTTTAATGTTTGTTACTTGAATATGTGTAGTAGGCTGTGGTTGCTTGGAAATTAAAGTTGATCAAATATGATTGCTATCTTTGTATTTATTTGATTGAGACAATACATTCCATGCTTATGCGTGGCCACAAGTCACCTACTCAGCTCCATGATTCAATTACTAGTCTTCCTCTTGAAGGATGCAACTAAACTAATTTTAGACCAACTTTTAAAGTCATTAACAAAAATATAAACCATCCACAAAGTCAGCCATGATATCAAAATTTACACCCATTATTTATACACAAAGTACACATACTTTTGATATTATACAAAATCACAGGCGAGATTTTATAGATCTCCTTGGATCCGTTTGGTATAAGTTAAACAAAAGCCTGATGTGTCAATATAGATTGTGACGGGGACCACAATTGGCGACAAGGTTGCTCATCGTCCAAGTCCGGTAAAACAACCATCCCTATTGTTTAGGTTTAGGATCCGTCCAAATATGATCGAGTTTGGTCATATTTTTGAATCTAAACTATCCAACTTTTCGTAACAATAACCAAAAGTTCGACCACAAACGATAGGTTATTCGTTTGTCTAAACCTAACCCGTCATAATCCAAACTTCATAATTCTCTATCCTAAGTTCGACCCTAACGCATTAGGTTTGGTCTTAAGGTCCGGATGATTGGTCCGAGTCAAGTTTTGAACAACCCTAATTGACAACCCTTTTTGTGAATGATATTGGGGAGCAATTGTAAATTTGTAAAGTTTCACAAATAATGGTCGGCGTTGTAAAATTTCAAAGGTAAAATGTGCAAAGATAAACCGTGCTTTATGTAAGTTTATAAAATAACGATGTAAAGTAGGTAAAAAAAAACTTGTTTTACTTTCAAAAACTAAGGTATGGTCTTGTGGAAGTTTTTACAACTATGGCTGTTTTGTATAATTTCAAAAAAATATTATTTTGTGAAAAATACTTTACAAATTTTGAATCACTTTAAGTTAAAATTTAATAGTTTATATTATTTTATTCATAAATAATTTGTATTATTTGGAGAATTAGAAGTATAGATTATTTTTTATTTAAAGTAAATAGTTTAGATTTTTCATGAATTTTTTCTATAAAATATGATGGTATTACCTTATAATATTGAGTAATTAGAAAAAAGTGAACAAATGAGATGCTTTTCCCGGTCAAAACTTAGTCCTCAATAGAGTAATCTCATTTTCACTTACACAGTTAATGTTATTAAGATTTTTTTTAGTTCCACTAACTTGGCAAAATCTATCATCTCATCTCAAACTACTTGGAAAAAGTCGTACAATAATAAAGAACTAATTAAATCCCAAACTAGTACATAATTTAATCAATTTCTTTATAAAAAAATTAAGTGTCTTTCTCAAAACATATTGGTTTACATGTTCATTACTTCATCTTCTTTTGAAAATGTCCATGAAAATCTTTTAGGAAAAAATGCCCATGATTCTTGTGAGTTGTAAGGGAAATGACAAATGAAGTAGGAAAACATACTATCCAAGTCAAAGACTCTTAAAGATATGTCAAAAACTCCCCTATCATGAAAAAATGTCAAATGCTAATTATTTTGTTTATATTTCATTATATTCAATTTTCTTAAATCAAATTTCAAAATTTTAATTATGATTATATTTTATTATATTCATTTTTTCTTAAATCAAATTTCAAATTTCTCTTTTTGTTACTTCAGTTCACTCTAATCTAGGGTGTCGGGCGATTCTCGGGGCAATTTGAACAACGCTTTCTGGTGTCGTCTTCATCCCTGCCTTCTTTTGTGTAGGCTAGGTGTTTATGGAGATTAGTTATTTGTGCCTTGGGTTTCTTCCTCTAGGGTGGCTTTGCTTGCCATTTTTGAGGAAGAAGTTACAAGGGAAATCGTTTTTTTACAGCTAACGGATGATAAAGCCATAATTGTGACGGTTATAGATAGACCAACACACAACCTTCACACCAAGCAATCACTTTGGTGGGATCACTGTGTTAACTCCACCTTGATAATAAGGCATTATGAAAATGGTTGATGAAAGCCAAAACCTCGCTTTCTAGGTTTCGGTAACCAAAACTGACGTTCATTCAAATAACTTTATTTTCCTTTTTGTTGAGTTCTTTAAGAGATTTGATTTTAACAAATCTTTGATTTGTTTTAATTAAATCTTCTTGAGATAAATTGGAAGATCTTCAAATCTCAGCAAACCAAATTTGACTTCAAATCTCAGCAAACCAAGTTTGACTTCAAATCTCAACAAACCAAGATTGACATCTAATCTCAACAAACAAGATCACCAACAAATCAAGATCTTCTTCAACGTTTGAAATTGACGATAGGCTTGCCTATTTAAAGAGACCAGGAAGAAGACACGAAAACATCCATCACTACGACTGGAACACAAGTGAAAAATCGACTTATCTATTCTCATAAAGCGTTGATCTCACATTCGAAGCTTTATCGTTAACATATCCTAGGGTTGAATCAATCCTAGGCGGGGACTAGGTTGTGTTGGTGACCGAACCTCGTTAACATATCGTGTGTCCTTTACTGCTGATCTCGTCTTGCTCTTAACATTCCTGGTTTGTCTAAACCTTTACGTTTAATATCAATCTTAGAGAAACGAGTAAGGTCTTATAGTTACTAATAAGACTTTATCTCGTTTGATAAGGTCTTATCCTTTTCGATAAGGTCTTACCTATCCTGAGATTGCGAAAAGTTTCCATACTCTATTCATCCCCCCTTTCTAGAGTATTGGTTAAACTATTTATCTGCCTATTCCGCATTTCACACTGCAAACGCCTCGTCCTTCTAATCCTTATGCACTCCGATCGACCATGAATGGAGCATATCATCTATCTAACAAGTTCAAGTTTCCGGAATAACGACAAAATTTGTTTGTCTTTCAGTTTTTGTCGGTTGTTGATAGACATAAAGTCATGACGGGCGGTCCATGGTCCTTTGATAAATCAATGCTTGCTTTGAAAATTCCGGGTTTTGAACAACCTTCTCAAATTGTGTTTGATCGTGTTCCATTTTGGGTTAGGATTTATGACCTTCCATGGGAAGCTATGAATATGGAGACAACCCGGACTATTAGAGGTATTTTTGGTGGTCTTTTGGATACACATGAATCGGACTACATCATCTGCCTGGGGGTTTTACGCATTCATTTAATGGTGAATGTTATGGAGCCTTTTCATAGAGGTATGATTTTGAACTTTGGCCAAGTAATCTTTGGTCGAGATGTGTAATGAACGCCTCTAAAACTTTTGTTATACATGTGGTGTTATTGGACATGTTGAAATGGAGTGCACCTGGGAGACTTCCGTCTTTGATACTCAAGGCTACACTTCGCGTTAAGGGCTCCTACTTATCGTCCCCCAGTTGAGTGTAATGATGTGGTGTTTGAGTCTTCCTTAGATGTTGATGTGTTGTTTATGGGCTTCCGAAATGAGGGAGTTTCGGCACCAAGTAGTGGCAAGGGATTGCATATGACATTAGAAGATGTGACATTGATGTCGGAGGAACATGTTGAGGTTATTGTGGAAGATATGACATCGGTATCAATCTAGAAGGAAAGTCGTGCAGGGAAGGGTTATAAGGTACCATCATCGAGGTCGGTACTTGAGGAAAAGGGTATTACGGTGGAGGAGAATGAAGTGGAAGGGTTGGAAGAGCCAAACACGATGTTCCTTTACACATTCTCGAGTTCTAGGGGTGGAGCTCGGATCAAGCGATCCATTCCTGATCCAATTCAATTACCGGTTGAGTGTACTAAATGTCTAAGGAAAACTTCCGATTACGATAATTTTTTGAGGCATGAGAGGGGAGCCCCCTCTCTTGCTAGGATAAATGAGTCTTATCAAATACAACTGTCGGGGATTGGGGAAGGCCCGAACAGTTACACGTCACTCAACTTTGGTAAGGAATGGTTATATATATAGGTGATTTTAACCAGGTTCTTATGGAGGAAGATAAGGTTGGTGATTTGCCTCCCGAGCAATGTCCTATGTTAAGGTTTCGGAAAGCGCTAGTTACTTGTGGTTTATGTCAGTTACCTTTTGATAGGATATTGTTCACGTGGGGTAGTACGTGGTCGATTAGGTGACGAGTCTGTACATGTGCGGCTGGATTATGGGTGTGCTAAATAAGGGTGAAATGTCAAGTTCCGTGATGTCTTCGTTAACCATTTGGATCGTGTTGGCTCTAATCACATTCCAATAAGTGTTTGTCCTTTTCAAAAGGAGTGTGAACGGAGATGCTTATATTAGGGAAGCAACCATCATATTTTGAAGCATTGTGGGCCGCCGACAAGGGGTGCGAGGGAGTGGTATGTGATGCATGGGATGATCCGATGGGTTGTTTGTACGGGATGTCCCTGCCAAATCAGCCCGGTGTATGCATAATCTTCTAGGATGGAATAAGCGCATGTTTGGAAATATTCATCATTGCCTTCTTAGAGTTCGCGAGGAACTATGCCAACTGAATAAGGGAGGTATGTCTAGGACGCTGGTTGAGCAACGACGCTCTTTAGAGCGGGAAGAAAGTCTCTTAATGGACCAAGACGAGAAGCTATGGCTTCAAAGGGCAAAGTGTAACGAGCTTCGATAGGGATACCACAATTCACGTTTCTTATATTCATGGGGGAACGGACATCGGAAGTGCAATAAAATTTCTCGTTTGATCGATGAGAACGAGATGGAATGACAGAGTGGATATGGAATGGCTATGGTGGATTTTGATTGCTTTCGAATAGCTTTTCAATCAACCAGAGTGACTTATTATCAACCATCCTTGCAAGGTCTGAATTGTATAGTGATTGACGACGACAACACCTCACTTATTAAACCCTATACTATTGAGGAAGTTTGATTGACATTATTTGATATACATTCAAATAAGGCACCAGGATTGAATGGTCTGTTGCCGTTATTCCAGTATCAACTCTGGGATATTATCGGACATGAGGTAACACAGTTTGCCCTTCACATTCTTCATAGTGGGATGATGCCTTGCACTCTGAATCATACGTTTCTATCTCTCATTCTAAGGTAACAAATTTGTCGCGCATGAAAGATTTGCGTCCTATTAGTTTGCGTAATGTCATTTGTAAGGTTGCGTAAAAAACTAGCGCAAATAGCCTATAGGTTTGTCTTAAGAAGATCACTTATTCCACTCAAAGAGCTTTTGTGCCTATATATTAATTACATACAACGTCCTCTTTGCTTTTGAGGTGTTGCATTATATGTAGAAGCGGTGTGAGAGCAAGCAAGGTTAACTAGCGCTCAAGCTTGATATGACTAAGGCAAACGATAAAGTTGACTTGAGTTTTTTTGAATTTGCTTTGTTACATGTCGGTTTTATCCAAACTTGGGTACGACTCATCATCACCTGTGCTAGAAGTGTGTCTTTCTCGGTGTTGTTGGATGGAATTCCTACACCTTCTTTTGTTCCAGAGCGAGGGCTTCAACAAGGTGACACATTATCTCCTTTTTTGTTCCTTATCTATGTTGAAGCTTTCTCTGATTTGATTAGGAGAAGTGAGGTTGAGGGTCGATGAAATGGGATTTGTATTGCACGTACAACCTCGTCGGTCTCTCATTTGTTTTTTTATTGAAAACAACTTTTATTTGCCAAGGCGACTTGTCCACTGAGTGAAGAAATTGTGATTCTTCTTCATGTCTATGGAGTGGTTTCGGGTCAACAAGTTATACTTGGAACTGTCTTTCAACAAAAATGTCACTGACTCTTTGCGGGATAATAACGTATTTTGAATGTTATTGAAGTTGATAAGCATGAACGATATCTGGGATTACGTATCATGATTGGACGATCAAAGAAGGTGGTTTTTACAAATGTCATGGAGTGTATATCGACTAAGCTATCGGGGGGAAAACACATCATCTTTCTAGGGCCGGAAAATAAATTCTCCTCAAGTTAGTTATTCAATATGTTCATGTTTATACAATGGGGTGTTTTGAGTTACTGGTTTTACTATGTTCTGACATTGAGAAATTAATGGCTCGTTTTTGATGGGGTGATAAGGAGTCTAGGTCTCTTCATTAGATGAGTTGGGAGCGAATTTTTTGTCCTAAGGCATGAGGAGGAGTTGGATTTTATGATATGGAATTATTCAATCATTCCTTATTAGCTAAACAATACTGGCGCATTTTGCGGAATCCAACAACGCTTATGGCTCGTTTGTTAAAGGCCGAATAGTATCCTAATGGAACACTGATGGAGGCTTCATGGGGAAGTAATTACATCTTCATATGTCGAAGTATTATGAAGGGGCAAGCTTTTCTCAAGACTGGTTTACTTTGGCAAATTGGATATGGACGTGATATTTCAATCACAACTGCACTATGGATTCCTCGCCCTTCTTCTTTTCGACCTTTACAAGCACCGATGGGGTTTGTAGATACTGACAGGGTTTCTTGCTTGATCGATTGGTCAATGGGTGTATGGGGGAAGGATGTGTTGCATGAGAACTTTAATGCTTTGGACGTGGTGGAGATTATGAGGATATGGAAGATGAGTTGATTTCGTTCTATGCGCCGGATGGGGTGTACTCGGTGAAGTCGGGGTATGAGATGGCATGACGGTATCGAACAGAGGAGAGAAATGGTGGGTGTAGCTTGGGAGTGCCGAAAAACATCGTTATGGTTCCGTATTTGGAAAGTCAGTGATATTCCAAGGGTTAGAGAATTCTTCTAGAGAGTGCGTAAGGGTATATTTCCTTTTAAAGCGAATTTTATGCAGCGTCGTTGTGTTCAAGATCCATGGTGCTTTGCGTGTGGATGTCGGGATGAGGAACATCATGTCTTGTCACCTTGCGAGGATGATTTGGGATATGGTCCACATTTAACTCGTTACAATGATCACACTCTCCTTTTTTGATACTTAGCTTCACCTTCAACATGATTCACAAGAGGATACTACTTGTTGGATGACAGTGCTCCTGGGTATATGGAAAGCTCGCAACTCCCTTCTGTTAAGGGGGATTGAGAGTAATCCAATTCCAGATGTAGAGGATGCCATTGAATGACAAACAACCAAGTTATTTTCTCTGAATGTTGGAGGTCGTGTTTCTCACTAGAATGTGCCTCCCTCGGGTTTGTGAAGCTTAATATCGATGCTTCAGTACATGGGCCAAGGTGTGCTATTGACTTTGTACTCCGGGATAAGGGTGGACAAGTTTGATTGGCAGAGAAGAAACATATTCAATCGGATACAATGTATGAAGTTGCTGAAGCAAAGGCTCTACTTTGGGGTATCTGTTTATTCCTCCACATGTCTACTCGAGAGTTTTAGTCGAATGTAATTGTCTTTACCTCATCAAAAAGTTGGAGTTTACGTCGTTGCCTTTAGGAGCTTTGGGGGCAGTAATAAGGAACATTAAGGTGACGATAACTGATTTTTATGTCCTTTCAAACGTGAATGCGACAAATGTGCTCAATAATTAAGTATATGTGATGAGAGACCTTATGGTTGTCGTCTTATTTCTCATTTTTTCTTCTAATTTTTTTGAATGTTGTTACTTTCGATTTGTCTACAATTTAGCAATACATTTTGGGGTTTTCTTATAAAATTAATTTGTTGTTAAATTTATATTATTAAAGAATAAAAACTGTGTTTCTTGGTTCCACCACATATAAAATGCATTAGCAAAAAGCAATATTATGTATTTATAGAAATAGAATCATAAGATATATTTGATGAGTAAAAGTAAATGGAGCAATTTTGATAGCTAGGCTTTTTTTGATAAACTAGAGGAGTAACTAGACTTTTTAATGTTTCAATTAAGTAAATATACCCCAACCTTTTGTATTTATTCTCAAACTTTATACACTCTTCTTTCAAGGGGTACGTTTACTAAACACAAAACTTAAAAAATCCTAGTAAATCAAATTGTTTCAAATAAAATTCAGGCAACTTTTTTTTCAAGTATTTGACCTGTTTCTTGATCCCGCTGGTTATTCTATTGGGCCGTATTTTATTATTCACATTATAATTCCTCTTCAAATGAAACTATAAAACTATTTACCGATGGAACAAACGAATATGGCAATATAGTAATTGTAATTGTAATAATAATAAATAAATAAATGATTATTCTCTTCTATCTCCCCTTCCACTCTCTCCTCTTCTCTCCTCTATCGGAGTCTCTCATTCACCTCACTCATCCAAGAGATTCCTAAGCTTCAAAGATCTGACAATGTTGATTAGTCCATGACCTCCATCTTCAAATTTATCTCATACAAATTTCTTCAACGCGGTTTTCGAGCCTTTGTTCTGGCCCAATTCACGGAGCGACACCAGTCCCTGTCATTTCAATGCAAAAGAGCCAGAATTTAGGGTTTTTTAAACATCAGATTTGCTCTTCAAATCCCTAATTTGGTACGGATCAGCGTTGGAGCCAGGCCATCACCATATAGATTTATCTGTGGTTTTTGAAGGTTTTTTTTGTTTTCCGTTGCCCGGGGGTTACTTTTTTTTTTTTTTTTTTTAATATTGTTTGTGTTTGAAAATGGGATCAGCTGGGGATTATATCGGCAAATTCACGTGAAGATCGTTGTTTTCGCTTCATCGGGAAGGTTAGCTCGTCGCGATAGGGTTGTTCTTGTGGAGTTTTTTTTTTTTACCTGCCGCACTATAAGGCTTGGTCGCTGAGCTTCTAGGGTTTTGTGACCGTCGCTTAGGTTTTTCGAATTTGGATGTACAAGTCTTGAGGGGTCCTCTACGGTGTTGTGGAGGATCCCTGTTCAAGAGATTCTAGGGTTCTGGAATTCGGATAGAGACTTAGTTCTGGATATTAATCAAAAGGCGTTGAATTTGCTCTTGCTGGATTTTGTAGTGTTTTGAAGGGGAAATGTTTCCATCTAGTATGGAGTCTGGTCATAACAATAGCACGCTTGGTGGATCAGTTCTGACCCCAACTCGATTTGTGTGGCCGTATGGGGGATCAAGGGTGTACCTCAGTGGTTCTTTCACAGGGTGAGTATTCAATTGACTAATTTTCATGTTGTTAGATGTTCTTATATGTATAGATTTCAGCTGAAATTCTTTCTTGTTTCAGGTGGTCAGAACACATATTGATGTCGCCTATGGAGGGCTGCCCAACTGTGTTTCAGGTTATATGCAATTTGACACCAGGGCACCATCAGGTTATTGATCTTTATACATTATGGATGTGGTTAATAGGTAGCAAATATATAATTTTTTTTCTCATGGGCTGTGAATGTATAGTTCAATATTTTATCATGCTTGGAATGGTTAATCTTATTTTGTTGCTTTTTTAACTTTCATCTTTGTTTGACGGTAAATTCTCATACATATATGGAGATTAGGTTGATGCATTATGTGGAATGTTACATAAAAAACTTAAGGATAACCTGGATAAATCTCTGGGACAAGTGACTTATGGAGCTTTTATGTAAAAAATGGCCTAGAAAAGAATCTAATTTGCATGCATAATTATTTCCTTACTTTCTGAACTTCCTTGTTTTTATGCAGTATAAGTTCAATGTTGATGGGGAATGGCGCCATGATGACCATCAACCATTTATAAGTGGAAGCTATGGAGTAGTAAACACACTCCTTTTGGGTAGGGACGCTGACATGGATCCTGCTATATATAACGCTGAAACTCCTGGGAGATCAAATATGGATGTTGATGATACTACGTTTATTCGAACGGTGAGAGGCTGTTTATGCAGTTCAATGTTACTGTTTACTACATTCTCACAATATTTATTAACATGGTGCGAGTTTTGTTTAGCTCTTTGAGTTTAAATCTTGTGGAAGAAACCTTGTGCTGCAACATTATTTTATAATTGTTTGATGAACATGTAAATTTTCTGAAATTATGATAAGCTACATATTTCCCAGGTCCTATCTTGATAAAAGTAAAATAATGACGTCGTAAACCTATTTTAATTGCCTTTTACTTTGTGTTCGTGTAGAAAGTGCTTTGCAGTATGTAAGATATGCGCTTACTACTAGTCTACTAGTGCATTTAACTTCCTGCAAAAGGGTAGTTTAATTATTTCTTTATTTGTTTGTTTTTCTTTAAACAACTAACCTAGCGTTGAATTGCCAGTTTTGTATTTAAAATATCACCTAGTGATACCCTGGTATTTTTATATAAATGCTGGTATCATAAAGGTATTTAATCTCTCCTATTTGAAACCAATTTATCTTTTCTCTTCCAAACTAGTTGATGGTTGCCATCATTAACCATTTTTATTCCACTGCACCTAGACTACCAACAAACAGAGACCTTTCTTCCCACTATTTTCAATGTCCTTGGTCTTACATCCATCCAATTTCAAAACAACACCAAATGAATCTTTATGGGAAAACCTGCTCTGAGTGAAAGAAGAAGGAACTAACTATTTTTTTTCCAAAACAAAAGAATCAAAACTTAGGATTGAAACATTGTTCCTTGATTTGAAGACAAGGGCCAATGGGATAGATGATAAAATTAGGTAGGTATGCAGTTAAGAAAGAAATCACATTCTATAAAAGATTAGCGGTGATTTATGAGATTTGTTGGCAATAATGGGGCTTGAAGAACACATACTAAAGCCCTTTATAAAATTTAAACAAAAGATTAATATAGTCAGGGAAGAAACTAAAGCCTATGCGGTATAACTAGTTTGAGTAGTTGTAGCTTAGTAGTATTTTATAGTAAATTCCTCTTAAAATTTTGGGATATGGGAGAAAAATAGGAGGGCAAATACATAATTCACTAGCTTTCATTTACTCCAAACAACTATACCGAACAAGGCCTAATTTTCAACCCATAATTGTGAGTCGAATGGGTTCTTCTAAGCTACAGTTGAGGACGTACTAAGAAGAACCAATTGGTTGGGGTTAATGGTGAATTTTTCAAGGGATGAAATGTTGAACCCAGTTAACTGATGAATTTGTGCTGGACTGCCTTGAAATTAGTGAACCGTATTTCCGGTCATATAAGTGGGCCTACTCGCCTGTTGTTTTTTATACCAAAACAGTACCGGATTTTTTAAGTACGAATTTGTTTGTGTGGTATTATTAAAATTAGTAAATCATATCTTTTAAAAGCACAAGTACTTGTTTTAACAGCTACCAATTTGAAAGCTATTTTGTATTTTCATTATACGGAGGACAAAACTTTTATCTTTAACTGTAATTTGCATGTACACTGGTTGCTTCTTTTCGGATTTGTTACAACGGTATATTTTTGTGTTTATTATTTGTTCCCCTTTTCGTGGAAGCAGGCCGCACTATCGGATGGTGTTTTACGTGATGCGCTTCCAAGAGTTTCAGAAGCTGATATAGGTGTCTCTCGTAGTCGCGTATCTGTGTTTTTATCTCAACACACTGCTTACGAACTGCTTCCGGAGTCGGGAAAGGTTGGGATGATACATTCTTTTCCTAAGGATTTCTTGTTGTGACTACTTGTTTGAGTTAGTTCTTCATTTATCCTGTACTCCGTTTCTACGATATACGTGCTTATAAAAAAATGCAGGTTATTGCTTTGGATGTTAATTTACCTGTCAAGCAAGCATTTCACATTCTTTACGAGCAGGTGATTTTATCCTCATTTCCTCTTTTATGCATGCATATGTTTTTTGGTAATGTGCTTTGTGGGTGGAAATTTGGGTTTCAAACTTTGTAACGGCAATTTTTTTTATGTCTGTTTGTGCAAGGAATTACATCTCCGTCTTTTCTGCCTGAGCTTTATTGTTTAGATATTTTATGTGGAATTTATTGCAGAAGTATTTTCTTTGGTGTGTATATATATTTTTAAATTTGCCTACCAATTGCATCCAAAGATGTTTGTATATTTGGCTAAACTTATAAATATTTGGGTCTTGATAGGTCTGCATTAGTTGACATTTAGTTTGATCATTACGTAAACGAAACTCTCAATATTTAGCATGCATTGCTATTCCATTTCTAAGTACTTAATTCAATGAAATAGAATTTTTTTTAATTTGCATTTTAATTTAGAACTTCTATATAGGGGAAAAGTAGATGTTGGATGTACAATCTGTACTTTCCATGCGACAAATTGTGCTTGCAAATGGTATAAATATGGTTACTCATTGTTAGTTTCATGATATGCTGTACTCTGATCCAATTTTCAGGGAATTGCTATGGCACCCCTTTGGGATTTCAGCAAGGGTCAATTTGTTGGGGTTCTTACTGCAGCTGATTTCATACTGATTATGAGAGAGGTATTTGAAAATATGACTTGCAAAGTTGGCAAGCTCCTGGTGCTTTTTTGGCATGTTATTTCATACGATGTTTGACAGATTTGATTTACGTGGGTGCTCAGTGCATTATACTCAGCTTCTCGGAGAATGTTTTTTATCTTGTTGAACATAGTTAACCTTAAGTGTGATCTTTACGGCTTGAAAAAGGAAGATGGATTTTATTGGGTGTGATGTGGGGTTATTATTTTGGCAGACTGACCAAAACCTTTGAACAATAACCCATGTACATATAACTTCTTCATTTCCCATCCATAACAGTATTTTAGTGTTGACATAAGTATTGCTTAAGCTGATGCGAAGATTGGCTGGAATGTGTGCATTTTCTTTTCTGTAAAAGAAGGAAGCTTGTTTAGCTTCAATTGCGGTCAAGAATGATTGAGCTATTAAAGACTAGACAGTCCTTTCTTATAATGTTTACTGTCTTGTAAAGTTCGCTTTCATGGTTGGTTCATCACGTATTCAACTATCTATTTTGCTCTAAATCTGGACAATTCAGCTTGGGACTCATGGATCAAATTTGACGGAGGAAGAACTGGAGAGCCATACCATATTAGCCTGGAAGGATGGCAAGTCGCGTATCAATAATGGAAGGCTGAACCAAAGAGGGCTTGTCCATGTAAGCACTTCATCTATGGTTCATCAAACATGAAAATTTACCCGTCCTTGAGGTTTTAGCTTAATTGTAATCAATAGGATATTACTAGATGTACTTGTCTGGATATCTTGCAATGCCGTTTGGCGAACTGAATTTATCGATATTATTTTCATGCCTACAACAGTTTGATAGATTCATTAGGTCTACCAGAAAATCCTTTGTGACTAGTAGTTTGCACTCAGTTTTGTTTACATCATCTGAAGTTATCTAAACTGATGTCTTGTATATATATTCCATGTTATATTTGTCATGTTTTCAACATCTTATCTAGCAGATTATCCATCAAAGTGTACATTCTTTGATATCAGTAACTGTCCTTGCTGCTTATGCTAACCCTTGTGATTATTTTAGGCTGGGCCTTATGATTCTTTGAAGGACGTAGCTGTAAAACTCTTGCAGAACAAGGTCTCTTCTGTCCCTATTATTCACTCTTCGTCAGATGGCTCTTTCCCTCAGCTGCTACATCTTGCCTCTTTGTCAGGAATATTGAAGTGTAAGTTATTTTGGTATGAAGATATTTTTCCCCAAATAAAAATACCTTAGCTTTGATTTGCCCTTGTTTTTCTTCTTCCCCTCTATTTCAGACCACATATAACTTGATAAAAAAAAGCAGGTTACTATGGTTGCTATATCTGTCAACGAGATGCTTTTTTTGATGTATTTTCGCGATAGTAGAATTGAGTTTGAAGACTCCTTTTTTGTACATTTTCAGGTATTTGCCGTCATTTTAAACATTCTAGTAGTTCTTTGCCAATACTCCAACAGCCAATCTGTTCAATTCCTTTGGGCACATGGGTTCCTAAGATTGGAGAATCAAATGGGCGTCCATTTGCTATGCTGAGACAACATGCTTCCTTAGGTGCTGCCTTGTCTTTGCTGGTTCAAGGTAGGTTAACTGAATTTGTTACTTTGTGCTCCTTCATGGCATTCTTATCTTAAGTCAATGACTTGCTGAAAAGACAAATAACACGGTGTCATTAGACTCCACTGAATTTTCCTTTTTAAATTATTTCTTGTTCTCAATTGGAAGCCCGATGAGGACGGTTCTACGAATAGAGATTGTATTGTTCAGTTGAAGTACACCTGTATATCATGAAGTAACTCACATTGTAAGACTGTCAAGATTTCCTTGAAACATGTGGTTCACATCAATCTCAAGCATTTCTTGGATATATGCATACAGTTAGACAGTCCTCGTGGTTGCGTTTTTCTCATTCCTATTTTTCTGTCATCGATTTTACAACTCGTTGCTGTTTTATGTTCTTGTAGCTGAAGTGAGTTCCGTGCCTATAGTTGATGACAATCATTCTCTGATTGATGTATATTCTCGAAGGTAATTCTTGGACTTAAATCTGCCTAAATTAATCTCTATTCTATCACATTGTTTTCTCACTTCTGACCCTCTTTTCATTTCTGTTCAGTGATATAACTTCTTTGGCGAAGGATAAAGCATATGCACATATTCACCTCGATGAAATGAGCATCCATCAGGTATAAGCTGCAATATTTGGTCAATTATATTATCTGTGCTAGAATGAGTTTTGCCTTCTGTAATGCAACTACAATTTTACTCAAATTGCACTCAGTTTTTAATTAGATGACATTTTTTTATCGCCATATTGAGCATAGAAGGAATGGCTTCCTAACCTATCTATGCTCTTTGGGTTGGGTATACATACATTAAGCATCCAACTTTAGTAATATGCAAATCTGTTTTTTTCTCTCTTTAAAATCGCATCTAGGGTTGATAGATTCTAGGTAGGTCAACAAATTTGATTTTGTTTCCATTTAGTTGATTAAGCCCTTCAGGCATTGTTTAGAAATACCATAAAAGGAAACTCGTATGAGTTTCCGCCAGTGTGGACTACTGGAGCCAGTCATGTTTGCTGAAATCCCAAAGTTTAGAAATACCATAAAAGGAAACTCATACCGAGTTTCTGCCAGTGTGGACTACTGGAGCCAGTCATGTTTGCTGAAATCCCAAAGTTTTTGTTTACTTTTTAGGCACTTCAACTGGAACAAGATGCAGCCTCTTCTCATGGTACTTTCAATGGTCAAAGATGTCAAATGTGTTTGCCCTCAGATCCCTTGCATAAGGTCATGGAAAGGCTGGCTAATCCTGGTATGTTCATAACTTTTATTCTTTAGTGATTTTCCTCATGTGCCATCTGGAATCTCATTCAATACTTAGAACAATCCTTTTCTTATCTTCAGGGGTTCGGCGACTTGTGATAGTGGAAGCAGGAAGCAAGCGTGTCCAGGGCATTATCACATTAAGTGACGTATTCAGATTCTTGCTTGGCTGATACCGACTCTAGTTCAACGTATTTTGGCATGGCGGTCAATGCAGAAATTTCATTGCAATCAAACTGAACCATTTACTGCTTGTCTGTTATGCCTCTTTCTCATCTGGTAGATCATCTTGTTTAGTTTGGTTAGTGGTTTGATTGGATGGGCCTCATGCTGTTGAGCCCCATCATTTGCATGATGCAGGAGGAAGGAAAAAAAGAACTAAAAAGAGGAGACTAGAAGAAAAAGGTCTTGTAAATTGAGAGGATTCGAAGTTTTGCTACGAATCCCAGGAACAACTCGAGCCGTCATTCTGTTACTGCTGCTAACAGGAGGCGAAATTATACTCGAAGCTGATGAATGCTCTTTCATGGTGTAGGGGCTGTGCTCTGGTTAGTAGGTTTCAGATTTTTCATTCTTAAGGTTGTTTGTGTTCCCCACCAACCATTGTAGCAGTTGTTGCCTTTTTAGTTGGCCATACCCTCTTCTTGCTTTTGGAAAGATTACAGTTTAGCTGGAGATCATATTTGTTAATTCAAATCTTCTTTAGGAATTTAACATTGCGATGCAATTATCATATCTTGTTGGGTTTCTTCTTTGGCTGCTTTGATTTTGGTTGTCAAGGGAGAGAGCTCTGTGAATCACAAATATATATTTGATGGATCCAGAGCTTTAGAGCCCTATTTGTAAGGAGATCTTGCCTGCAAGAAATCGGATTTGCAGTAAGAGGATCGAGGTTTTTAATGGCATTCAACATTTAATTAGGGTTTGCTTAATGCATCATAGTAACCTGTACCAATAGCGTTTTAGCCGGTAGTTCAATGCTATTAAGACAAGCACAACTATTTCGGCGTAGTTCAATGCTATTACGGCAAGCACAACCACTTTGTCGTAGAACACCAAACAATTCAATGCTATTACGGCAAGCACAACTATTTCGGCGTAGAACGCCAAACAAAACTCTAAAATGCTTATACCGAAATGAGAAAAAAAACAATTCACCATACAATATTTTGAAGATATATTTGTGAATCAAGTCCAGTTCAATCAAGGAGCATATCAAAACAAGTGCATTGAATGTACTGCATTCAAGAAGAAGTGAATCAGAAAGAAGAGCATATCAAAGCAACATCAAGAGGAAAAAAGCATATCAAAGCTGAAGAACCGTTAGGTGAATATAAAGGATAATTATACTCTAGAAGGGGGGTTGAATAGAGTATGAGAACTTTTCGCAAAAACCTATCTCAAGGCTTTGAAACTGATTTCAAAGGCTTTAATGTCGATCTGAGCTCTTTGTGACACACTTTAATTTCAAGGGCTTTAAACTGATTTCAAGGGCCTTGACTTTGTTCACCTACAAAACAAAGTTAGTCACAATAAAGCAGATAAAGTGCGGAATGTAAAAGATTGATACAAGGATATGTTTACGAAGTTCGGCTCTAAATAGCCTATTGTCCGTCCCAGGGTATAGCCGTAGGATCTAACTATCTATTATCAGCTTCAAAGAGTCCTAGATACTAACTAGAAGAAATCCTCTTCTTCTCTCACTGTAGCCAACGCTACGATCTAGCTCCAACTCTTCATCTTGCTATATAGCCTAGTTACTTCGCAGAGTAACACACACTCTAGTATAACACTCTTTAGATATTCCAATGGAGCTCTCGAGTTTTATCTCTCTCTAGGGGATAATGTTTTTGTAGAAAGAGAGAAAGAAAAACTTGTTTGAACGAATGAAGATGCTTTGGATCGCTTGAAGACTCTGGATGTTTCCGTGTAAGCTTGTATCTTGTTCTTCAATCGACATCTTCATTTATAGTCTTCTATGGAGAAGTCTTCTAGCCGTTGGGAAGATGACCGTTTGAAGATGATTCTTCTTTTCCATGAAAGCCGCTTCTTGGTTGAGATGATGTAGACGTTGTAGATCTTCTTATCGTCTTCATCTCCTTAAAGCACGTTGATCTCTCTTGTCCGTAATCTTCTCATTCTTGTTGTGAAGATATTTGAATTCCTTTGAGAGAGGATCTTTTGCGCTTTTATGAATCAAATCTTCTTTGGTCGGTTGAGATCTTCTTTGAGCGTATCTTCTTGTTGCGCATATCTCCTTAGAAGATCTTATTTGATGCTTGGTAGTTGAAGTTTGAATTCCTTTCAGCGTGCATGTTCAGATTGAAGTTTCAAGGCCTTGGCTTCTGAACCCTTGAAATGGCTTTCAAGCCCTCCGTCTTGAATCTCTCTAAACTCTTCATTTGTCCCTTGTATCCGTTTTCAAGGCCTCCGAAGGTCTCTTGAAATGCGTTTCAAGACCTGCACACATTCTAAACAAACCACCAAACCAAATCAAGCAACTCGATATATAATCAATAAATTGTTAGTATATAAAACCACTTCATTTGTGTTTTAAGTCTTCCATCATCATCACCTATACAAATATATAATCAAGGTGGAGTTTTCAAAAGCAAATACATTGCATTCAAGAAGAAGAGAATCAAGAAGACGAGGGAGTTTGTTACATAGAGTAAAATGGAGCAGAGATAACACTCGCTCTCGTAACTAGAGCTCTCCAAACTTGACTCGACCCGATGAACTGGCCCCGAAAATTTTGGGAAAAAGAATACCCGGAACCGACCCGCTTGAACCGATTTAACCCGAAGTAATAAATGACCCGAACTAACCTGACCAGAATGACTTGAAGTAACCCGACTTGATATGCCCCGGTAGCCCGAAGTAACCCGCGTTGAATGACCCGATAACCCGAAGTAAACTGACCCAAATGAAAAAATAGCCCAAGTAACCCACCCCAAATTGCCCGATTACCCAAAATAACCCATCTCGAATGATCCGATTGCCTGAAGTAAACCGAGCCGAATGACCCGATGGACTAAAGTAACCCGACCCGAAATGACCCGATAATCCCGTCTCTTTTTTTTTTATGCATACAAATAGGATAATTTAAGTTACATTGCTAATTTTGAGTTAGATTGATAATTATTTACATGATTTATTAAGAGAAAAATTGATAAATTTTACCTACAAATAGGGTAATTTAAAAAGAAGTTAGTAATAAACAGACTATTTTAATGCATACATAGTAGATTCAACTTGAATAACATATCACTTCATAAATTCATTTGGAGATAAAACCAACACAAGAGGGTAAAAGGGATATATTTGGTCACATGTTAATATATCCCAATCCATTTGACCCACAATAAAGTTGATGACCTAAAAATATTTTATCAAACTAATATATTCGTATAAATTTTAAAGTAAATTACACAAAATCACTTCTTATTTACTCATTTATTCACTTAACCACCTCTTCTATTTTTATTTTTATTCAGCTATCCAATATTTATAACCCGTGTCCCAAAATAATTAATTACTTTTTAGTGGATTCATTAAACTTGGATGTAAAACTAGATAGTTTGGATAAAATATTAATAAGGTGGTTAGTTGTTATAGGATTATGAATATTGGGTGGTTAAATGAAAATAAAGATATAGGAGGTGGTTAAGTGGAAAAAAAAAGTAAAAAAGAGGTGATTTTATGTAGTTTATTATAAATTTGAATTCAAAAAATATGTATATCTCAGAGTTACTCGAAATTGTCCGCCCCAACCTAGTAACCCATATTGAACCCGACAAATTGCCCTACCAAAAACCGACCTGAATCAAGATGTTAGGCGACCCAACCCAATTTCAACACAACTTGAACATAACTTGCCTCGACTCAAACCCAATTGACCCGGCCTAATTGTCACCTTGGATGTAGAGGTGACTCGACAAGACCCAATTTGATTGATATATACATTATACATATATAGGTTCAATGATCAAGTTCACCAACTGATGTTGAGAATTGACGTGGAAAGTGTTGATAACGTCTTCGATGACCTATTCTATCACCTAATGATAGTCATTGTTTAGAAATTTCAATGAAAAACATGATCAAAGGAAATGTGTTGAGCAACTCGATTGTCACAATGCGGAGGAACTAGAAAAGGAGAATAAACTTGAAAATATGTATGGCATGTAACCAAACAAGCTTCGGATTTGGACATGCTTCTATACTAAGATTTAGTTGAGGATATGGAAACAATTTTTAATTTCTTTGTCTTCCAAGATATCAAGAATATCAAGTGAGGGGTAGTGTGATGAATGTACATGCACCCCAATCAACATCATTGTAACCATATATGAGAAGACCAAAATTTGCAAAATAAAGAAAGACTCCAATTGGGAGTGCCTCTAAGGTAAGTTCTATGTTCACTATGAGAGATCATCAACATCGATCAATACAAACACAATTAAGTCATTATGTTTCTAACAAAATAGGGAATATTCACTATGGGATCTAAACATGTTTCCCATCTATTGGAAAATACTTTCAGTAAATGTTGTGTGCGCTTTAGCCTTAAATTCTGCATTATGGTCCCGTCTACTTACATTAATGCTTATGTAATTTTTCACTCGTTTTGGAAAACCATGTAGCTTGTAACAATAATCTTTGATGTGTCCCTTTGAAAGACAATGATAAAAAAAACCTATCATATTGTGGTATGAAGTCTCTCTTGTCATTGTCCTTTCCTCGAGTTACATTCTTGACATTAACATTGTTGCTAGTATGCATGCTACCAATGAGTATTTTTTGCTGTTTAACTTGTAGCACGATGTAGAAAGATTGAAAGAACTTTGACAAAGCTTAGAAAACAAATAAAAGAATGAATTCCTATGAAGCAAGAAGCCGAAGTTGAAACAAATATGGCTCAAGCTAGAGAAAGAGAGGAGAACTTTAAAGATAAAGAATCATTGATCTTGAGGCTAGGTTGTTAGCTCAAGAAAATCTTGCCAGAGAGGTTATGCATAAGGAGGAGATGTATAGAGAGATGCCTAGAAGAGACAGTGCTAGAGTTTATGCTCTAAAAACTCTTGGAGAGATGATGGATCCGGATAAACACATACCACCACCAGGAGTTGTCTTTGGCAACAATGTACCTCAAAATTTCGAGTTGAAGAGTGCGTTGATACAAATGGTCATGCAAAATCAGTTTGGAGGAGGGTCATCCGATAATCCACACCTTCACATTGCAACTTACAATGAACTCGATGAGAGGAGTTGAGTCATTAGAATTGAAGCTAAAAACATTTTCGTTTTCCTTGAGAGGCAATAGATAACAATGGTACCAAAACATCCCCTCCGAAAGTGTCACTTCATGGGAGGAGTTGTCTCATGAGTTTCTCAACAAGTTCTTCCCACCAAATAGGACGGTGAAATTGAGAAGAAATATATCATCCTTCAAGATTGAATTTGGTGATAACTTGTACCAAAGTTGGGAAAAGGTCAAGGACTTGTTATGTTTTTGACATAATCAGTTCAGGAGCAAGAAAGTCAGGGACCCTAGTGAGAGTCATGTTGGTTAAGCTTGGGGTGGTCGTGTTTCTCTACGTCTTGTTCCTAGCTTTGATCATATCTTTTCTTTTGGGTTGGTTTACGCTTCTAAACTCTTATTGTTATTGACCTCGAGTTTGACCGTTTATGGTTGTATTGTTTTGGAACTCTTTGTGGTTGACGTCATGCTAACGAATTGTTTTCATATCTTTTATCGTTGGCAAGTTATCTCTCTCTCTCTCTCTCTCTCTCTCTCTCTCTCTCTCTCTATATATATATATATATATATATATATATATATATATATATATATATATATATATATATATATTCATTCTTCATTTATAAAGTCTATGGGAGTCCTCGTCCAGGACCCCCAACTTTGTAGCGCATATTCCGTTTTCGGGCGTTACAGGTAACAACACCACAACACCAAAATAAGTTATTTGGTGATTTCATTAACACTAAAAACACCAAAGTAAGGTGTCTATGTTTTGATAACAATATAAAACAATTTAACAATGAGAATCATTAGAAAATTAATCATTCAACAATGAAAATAGTTCAACTACCGTCAATAATATAGAACAAAATGAACAATGGCCAATACTATAAACTCAATAAAAACATTTCAATATCAATAATTCAGCTATTGTCAACAACATAAAACACATTCAAGACATATTTAATCTCAATTATATATTAAATATGAACAAAAATCTCTTTAAAAACCTAAAAATGCTATAGTATCTTGCCTGTTTCGTTCTCTTTTTTTTTTTATTACGATTTTGGTTTGGATGAACTATGTTGTTGTATCGACTCCAATAATGTTGAATCGACGTTGAACAAGCTAGCCGAAATTTGTAGCTCTTGATTTTTCATGTAGTTAATACAAATTGAAAGAATTTGACTTGTGTAGTGTTTTTGAAAGAAAAAAAAAACATTTGAAGAAATGAGCTTGGGTGAGAGGAAAATTTTGCAATTTTCAATTATATATGATGGTTAAGTTTACAGTATTGAAAATTTGATAGTTATTTTTGCAATCTCGTACTTTTTATATGTTAGTTGGAAGCTTTTTCATTTTTATTATCTAAGAGTATCAATTTAAAAATGCTACATTGAATCTTGATATCTAAAAATTATTATTATTAAACTAATGTTAGATAAATCATATGGGTGGATATTATAATATTTACGTATGAGTAATACGAATTATGAGATAAGAAAAGTTGCAAAGAAAGCAACCCTTTATTCCCTCTGATTTCTTTTTGGTTAAAAATAAGCACCACCATGTCATGATTTGTACCTAATAATGACCTGCCTACCTACATTATAAACCATAACAAATAGACAAGGCTACAAACATCATGAGGAACTGAAGTTAGTGGCAAATATTACTTCTCCACAACATACTTAGCTTATAACTAGCTCAGTTTCAGGGGGTCTTTATGTACATTCATTGGCCAGTCTACCATAAGATCTAAGATGGTATGAGAGCCAAAATCTGGGTTTTAATCCTTCCCATGCACATCTCTATCTCTCTGTAAACTGTTAGGTTTTGAGGGCAGCAAGGTTGCATGCTCATTACCGCCTTGTCTAGTACATGTGCAACTTCTGCTGGTGCGTATTGTCGATCCGTACACTTCTGCACCACACACAAACAAATCAAATTTATAACCATTTACCTTTCAACACAAACATAAAAATGAGGCAACTTATTTACCTGTATCATGAGTAAGGTAGAAACGCATGCCCTAATAAGCTCTCTTGGAAATTTCAGGTCCTTCGCATCATTCACTGCCGAGTTCGCTGAAATGCTTACTTTAGTCTCATTTTGGTCATTCAAACTTCCAGACTCTGATGGATGTTGAATTTTACTCATTGATTCCAAAGCTTCTCCGATTCTTGCGTATGCATTTTCCCCTTCTTCCAGACCTAATATTGCCTGTCATTTCAATTAGGATATCATTATCTTCTTCCTGCATTTCAATCTAAGGTTTTACACTTCTCATTTGTAGAGTCTGCATTTACACTATAAATTCAACCGCTCATTTATTTATATGGTCCGTCTAACCAGCGGCACACATGCTCGTGGTATGCCTACGAGTTTTATGCTAAAAATCTATGATGTGGTTAGAGGGAAGACAGGAAGGAAGGAGATAGGCTCTTCCAATCGTCACAAAAAGCAAAAGAAGTCGGTAACTAGAATAAATTGGGCAGGCACACACTTTAAAGGACTGGAGAGGTGGACAGCATAATACCCTAAATAATTACCTGAATTGCAGCATCTACCATTATATGCGCCTTCTCCCTAGAACCTCTAACAATATCAGCAACCTTGGAAGCAGAATCTTCCGAATCACCTGTGTACCGTGGAACTTCACCAGCAATTGTTGTATCAGCATTGGACTGAGAGCCATTGATGAAGCTTCCAGGATAAGACCTCCCTTGCTTAGGATGAAACAAATATGGTAGAACCTGCACATGTCATATGGTGAATTGAACAAGGATGGATATCTTTTGATAGGAAAACACATTTGAAGATAAAAAGGATGTAATGAGATCAAGCAATTCGGCAGATTCACATTATCGTAAGTGTTTGTTTGGTGCACAGTTACTGAACTATTTGTCATTGAAAATAAATTTCTCCCCTTACGCTACTTGTTCCTTGGGCCCACGTATTTTCAATGAAAAACAATTCAGAAATGGTGCATCAAATAAAGTCTTCACATGGACAAACAATGAAACACGGACTCTTCACTTGTCCTCTAAAACCCTCAACTTCCACTCTGACCAAACCAAATCCACCTTTTAGTAAAACAAAGAATTATTTCTAGCACTTGGGAGCCCCCATGAGGGCGTGTTTGAATGAAGCATCCAATCATTATGTTGTCTTTCCTAGATGGATCCTATAAGAAATTAAAAACAGTTTTTTTCTCTTCGACAGAGACGCATAGTAACACAATGGCTTAATGTTTAACGTGCTAACAATCTCTTTAGCTCTTTTCAGTACCTCGGCAGCAATGAGAAAAAAGGAAATTGAAAAATAAAAGAAACTACTACATGATATTTTTCTACTGTTTTGGGAATATCACAAGGTTCAAAATTACTAATCATTAGATAATATCATTCACTTCTCATATTATTGAATCTCGGCCATCGAACACAAACGAAGAGTACCTCTCCAGCCATGGAATTATTCAGGTGCACAGATCGCTTGCAATCACCTTCCCTTGGCTGCACGTGAAAAGCAGAAGCTTCGACATGCATTGTGGATGGGATCCTAAAAGGCTGGTTTTCTACTTCCTTAGTGTGTGCACTTATAGATGTTAAATCCACCTGCTCAAACATACTCCAAAAAATTAGCAGAGAAGTCCATTGTGTGAGCTTCCCGGAAACTAAAAATATTTTGTTTTATTCTTTAGATTTGGATAACATTATCTGATATAATACACAGAGTAACAAAAATTGCCAACCAACCTTTGCTTGATTTATTGCTCCATTACTCAATGTTGAGGTCCCTGACCAAGCATTCATACTACTAAATGCCAACATTGATTGTCCATCAGTAATCTGTCCGTTTGAATTTGCATAGTCAATTGAAAACCTTTGTCTCCTTATAACTTCTGGCATATTCTCCAACTGATTACATGGCATGCAATTGATATCCTGCCAAGATAGTGGGATCCCCATAACAAATCAGAGCATATAACAAAGGGATAAGAAGCTGGATTCTGTTCATGCTTATGGCATTTTGTAGTAATTTCAATAGAACATTTTCTCTTTCATCCAACAATAAGGGAAATTATTTTTCAAAAATCTCAAACCAAAAATACCCAATGGACTCATCTAAGGTGACATAGAAACTTAGTTTCACCATGCAATAAATTTCAAACTGATGGTGTGTGGGTGGGTGTGCGTTGGGGGATGCTGACAAAGTGGAAAAAGGCATACCATAACAAATTCAACACCCAATTCAGGGCGGTCAAACTGCACTCTAAATTTATCACGATCAACTGTTAAGATACTCCCATCATGGAATTCCCTTGTTTTTGGATGTATAGCAATCACTCTTTGCCCAACAGACAACGGCCGTGCTAGATCTGTTGGAAGTCCTTCTCTAAGGCCCGCACGGAGTTCACTATAATGTGTCCTGACAGATTCGCGATATCGCTCAAGTTTCTCCGTTTCTTCTTGTAGATAATGTCTAGAAAACCTTCTCGGTTTACCAAGAGAACTGCAGAGGGATGCATGTACATGATGAATAGAGATATATTGTTCTACTATAATCATGTCCCAAATTGGGAAGTAAAAAACGTGATACAGGTGCTGGAATTTTACCTTCTTATAACACCCCATTCTACACGAGTAAGCATTGTGAGATGTCCCAGTCCAACATGATTTATGTATTCAAAAAACTCCTGTTTAGCAAACCAAGGATAATCAATGGCACTATAAAACCATTCAAACCCACACCATCTTCGTAGCAGAGGGGACGCAAGACAACATGAGAGTTTATCCTGCGATTTTGAAGAATGAGCTTATAAATGGTTAACCCCTGCATGTTTGAAGAATATGTAAAAGAAGAAATCACAAAATCAAAAGAGATGTTGATGGCCAACCTTCAGATATGGTACAGTTCCTGGAAGCAGAGATGAGTGCTTCTTGAGCACATCTCTTGAGCTATGTGCACTGTCCTTTATACCGTTTGTAATCAAGGGCCTTTCTTGCTTGCGTTGGATCTTTCTTTTAAAAGGTAGAGCAACCTGATCAGTAGCAAGGTGTTGTCTACTAGACACCACAACATCAACGTCAGCCATCTCTTGATCAATGATAGATGTCACAACTGAAGATCTCGCAGATTTAGAATGCTTAATGTCAGCACAGGCTTGATTATGTTCTTTAAACATGTTTCCAGACTTCATATCTTCTTCAGCCAATGGTGCCTATTGCATATAAAATCAGAAACAAGATTAAAAATGGTAGTGAACCATCAATAGGAAATAAGAGGTTTGACTTATCAAATTTCAACACCTGAAATAGAACACACAGCGGGCGGATTTGCATAAATAAATAACACTTCACAAGCTAATACATCTTATAAGAATATCCACTCTAGCCTCATATAAGAGAGTAACAATTAGTTTGGAACTTGATCTTGAGGTGTGAGTCTGTGACCTACAAAGGTAGGTTGTTTGCTCAAGTCCACCTTCTGGATGTCTCTCCAATCCCCGTTGAGGTTAAAAGAAAACTGGAAACTGAAATCATATGTTGACTAGCCTTGATTGGTGCATACACAATTATGTTAACGGCCCACAATGTCCCATTGGTGAAATAATCCGTGAAGGAAGACATGAAATAAAGCAGATAGCAACGATCATCATCATACCTTCTCTTCTGCTGGTCTTCGAGACTGCAACCCACTTTGTTTTTCAGCTGTCTGTATCTACAAGTTGTAACATGTCAATAGGAGAAAAAATGACAAACAACAAATATGTCTAGAGTATATCTCAGCTTTTTACCTTTAAAGTCTTGTGCTTCTTTTTCTTAGATCCTTCACCGGTACTTATTTTGACTACTGTAGCATCAGATGCAGCAGTGGAATCTACAGTTATTTCTCCTCCATTCGCAGACTCTCTAGAAGATTCAACTACAGAAGTATATTAACCTTCATTTAGCCATCTTATCCCAAATTACATAAATGCAGAAACTAAACAATGTGTCATGCAGCACAAGCATGTCAAGAAAATATGAATGTTCTATCAAGGAAGGGAAAATAAAGGTTATCAGACATCCAGTTCATGTTAGACAAGGTAAAATAGCATAAAGAATGGTATATCCTGAAGAGGTGTGCATAAAGTATCCTTTTCTAAAGCATGTATATATAACAACAAAATACGAACAGGAACTGAACAAGAACAAGTAATTCCTGCATTGGCCATTCTAATTTTACAAAATCGTAACGAGCTCTCTTACTAGGTGCATCACTCAAGACCTAGTTATAAACTCCTAGCAATCATATATAACAGCTCATGTCCAGATGGGAAGTACTGCATCAATATGATCTCCATACTTCCCAAGACCTGACGGGTGTTTCGAGGAATTCTGAAAACTCAATAAAGCCACAAATATGTAAAAATTGTTAAATTGTTAATCTGGTTTCCAATGTTCCGAAGCAATACCAGAAACAGAGAAAGGGATCAACACCAAAATAAAACAGGCATGCATACACCACAAGAGCTTCCTCAAAAACACAACTATTTTTAGACCAGGTATATATGTGTATGTAAGAACAAAGATTAAGATTAAATGGATTACCAGGTTCAGCAGCAGACAGTGTCAATGCTAAAGACAAATCCGCAAGTGCATTTAAGGCATCACATGCTAAACTTTCATCTGTAGCACATCAAGAATTCAAATTGTACTCAGATCACAAATCATAGACCAAAGTGAGACTGCATTAATTACAAGTGGCATTTCTAAGAACTTCCTGCTATATCCTACCTAACAAAGAAAATATCAAATCAACTCATGTATATCACAAAGTCCACCATTTCAACAAGTATGACAAATGTAAGGAACTTCTACATTTATACTTTCCGATAAAAAAACATTTGGAACACACGCTATGCCATAATAACTTATAAATTTAAAGCATCTGTCGTCAATCATATCATGCCACAAATCTTATCTTCAGTAAATAAGAAAAGAGTATCAATAGGTGAATAAACTCAACTAATAAAGAGGGGTTACAAATTTATAATACATAAACCAATACAATAATCACTAGCAAAATCAGTAATGCCCTTTCTAAGCACACTATATTAGAGCTTATTCAGTATATCCTATAGAATTGAAGTGCCTAGTTGGTTCAAGACATGCAAAACTTAGATTCTAAGATCCAAATATCGGCGCAAAAAGAACTCTTAAACAATTTGCAAGGAAAGAATATACCTTCAGTACAAAGTTTCTTGCTCCTCTTTCTTTGAGCTTGATGAGAAGGTGATTCTGCTCTAGCTTCCAAATTCAATCTTCCCACAAGAGGGTCAACATTAAGTCTTCTACTAAAGTCACTGTATGCTTCAGGAGCATCATGGAAGTTCTTGTAAAATCCATCCTTTTGTTTCTTTCCCTTCTTTTCTTTCTTATACCCAACATGTGGAAGCTTCACTCGCAAATCTACATTCTTATCTCCCCTTCCAGCAAAATGATCTTCAATACTTCTATCATTCATCTTCATTCCATGATGTTTGCCCTGTAATAATTTTGAAATTAAAAACTAGGAAAAAATAGGTAAACACCTCATCATTATTAACTTAAGCTTTCAGCTGCTATAAGAGATTTTAAAGCCTGTTTAAGAAATGTATACAATGGATAAACAAGCCAGAGAGAATATCTATTTACCACTTGCTTCCCCAAAGAAACCTGTGTCAGGTTATTATAGTCTTCCATTGTTCCATTTGTTGTTGGAGAGACTTGAGAAGAGCCTACTTGCTGTAGAGTTTCTGTGAGTAGCAAGGCTGCCCCATGAGCAATCTCATCCCCATCCATATTCACACCTGACTTATGAGCACTCATAAAAGGAGAAATAGAATTTATACCACTATCTGTTTTCTCTAGAGCTGTAATTGGTACACGAGGGGTCCTTTTTTTCACAGGAACATGAAGCTGCCAACCTACACATAAGATAAACTTATTGTACCCTCTGTAAATAGGGCTCAAATTTCACCATAAAATGAAAAGGTGAACATAACAGACTAGTGTTGATGTATAATTCTGTAAGACAGCCCGCCCATAGATTGAGGTGTGAATCATAACTGAGGGGAGCACAAGAAATTTCACTCAAAGTGTACTTGCTGGATTAGACGCAAATATACAGCAACAATTGAACCAAAATCTAACTTTAAACTTACAGCAAGACTCATAAAGGCATGCTTGAAGTGCCCGAGCTAACTAAAAGTAAGCTCTTTCAACTCCATGAAGTTGGGTGCTTATAGGTTGCCACCAATAAGTTCTATCTCCCAAGAAAAGTGGAAGAAGACAATACAGTCTTTCTTTCTTCTTCTTTTTTTTTTTTTTTTGTGTGTGTGTGTGGGTGTGGGTGTGGGTGTGTGTGTGTGTGTGTGTGTGTGTGGGGGGGGGGGGGGGGGGGGGTGAAAGAACTTGAAAACATAGCAGTTTACCATCATAACATTTCTTCAATAATGCCAAGCAGCCTTCAGCTTCCTTTGGTGACTGTCTCTGCAAAAGTTGCTGTTGCGGGAAGGCGTCATGAAATGATCCCTTTTTATACTTCTGAGCCCTTTTAGATATTCTTGGATAGTCATCATCTCCTTCACTTCCGTTCCCTTCCTGTCCAAAAATAATGCATAGAACTATGATCCACATGGGTTAACTAATACATTAATATTGTAAGGTGGAAACATCACATAACGCAACTCAGCTCATCAACATGTAGCCATATCAACTTCATACCAGTGCACATATATCAAAGTAGTAGCAGAAGGCATTATCTCCCAGTTGAAAAGTCACATGTTCGAGTACAGATTACTAGATTAGTATTGTTTCCTTTCTAAACAAAATCCTCAAAAAGCTGAGTGGTTTTGAAGGCTGTACAATTTGGAGGTCAGTAATGTTCAACTTTATTCACTAAAAAATGAACAGTTGCACGGTACTTGCACCAA
Source organism: Fagopyrum homotropicum (assembly GCA_033239125.1). NCBI lineage: Eukaryota > Viridiplantae > Streptophyta > Magnoliopsida > Caryophyllales > Polygonaceae > Fagopyrum > Fagopyrum homotropicum. The sequence goes on from BSWB01000004.1 coordinate 35,860,330, forward strand.
TTCACCAGGTATATGTTCTACAAAGTTGAGATGTGCACAGGATATGTCTTGTAGAAAGTGTCATTGAAGATAAGATTAGCATTGGTTTGGTACAACAGTACATGCAATTTATTATTATCAGGTCTGTACAAGGATAAAGACATGATAATATATAAGTGAGTATTGCCAAACAAACCCTAAGTTACCGTATATTTTGAGAATTCGAAAACAAGTCTCACCAAATTATTGTAGTGATCAGTCATCATTGCTATGAGGCCAACCACAGATGCCGTCCCTTCAGGCAAAGATAAGTATGCCTGAAAATTAAGAATGTGAGCACCACTTTAGTCTAACCTTGTTCGATACCCAACAAAGAACAAAAGTATTAAAGGTAAAACAAATTAAATTTCAAATGGTTAATACACCGGAGATCCACATTTCAAAGACGTCACTATAATACACTTACACGATTCATATTGTAAACTGCTTCAACCATTTCTGGTGATCGATTCCGAACAATAGTGGCCACCTGAACCCGAGAAACAGATAAAGAAAGTTATCTCCTCCGCTTGGTAATTACCTTCAAACAATTGTAGCTTAGGTGTCTCCGAAACAAGAAAATATAAATAACACCTTTTAATTTGTAAGAGAACAAAAAATAGGAATTTATTCATAATGGTATTACGCATTTATATTTATTTGGTTCGACCCGTGCATTTATATTCATTTAGTGCATGTTTGGCGACGAGAAAAACTAGCAATAGAAGTTGGGTATAGTATTTTTCTACTTTTCGAGTTTTTGATAAACTAGTAGCTTGTAGCGCACTTCTTTTTGGAACCAACTCTTACCAGTGTTTATACTTGAGCTAGATTCAAACTTCTCCAACCGCTACTTCTACCACTATAATTACCTCATCCGCTTGATGCCAAACCAAACATGCCTCAAACACCGAAAACTCAACTTTGACGCAAGTTCCTTCTAACTACAGAAAACTATGGTGTATATATATATAGAAGAAAAGTTGGCATTCAAGGAAAGCCGTAAGAAAAGCATTAAATACCTTCTTCCAATCACTTCCATATTTCCTATATCCTTGATAAAAACGCTCAAGCTCTTGCTTGCTCCACTGTGGTCCTAACACATCCACCATTTTTGTCTTCTGCTCAAGGAAATGATAATTCAGGTAATAAAATCTCCAAAGAAACTATACAGCATAGTAAAGTAGGAAAAGCAACCATACAACAGAAGAAGGCCTGATTTATCAACAAAGCAACAAAGGACGAAATAGTGGCAATCATCTTAGTCATTTTCACTTAATTACTCACCTTCTTCCTGGATTTCTTCAAAATCTTCACATCTTTTGAAGGAGAAACCTCATGAGCAGCACGCTTACCCACAGTCTTTGACTTCTTAGATGGTGCCATCAGCAACTTAGTTTTGTTCAATTGAACGGATCTGAATAGCTGCCAACTGGATTACTCTACTTGCCAGCATACCTCCATCAGAACAAGGGTTTTCCAAGCGCCGTACAATAACCACGAACAATCGAGCTAACAAAAAATACTTCCAATCGGTGAATTACTCGTACAAGAAAGTCGAAGGAAAATTTTCAGCCAGGTGAAGTGGTGAAGCTGACACGCAAAATTAGATAGAAAAGTTTCATACACGAAAAACAGAAGAACTATTCGGATCAATTGTGATGCTCTTCACAATCGGAGACCGTCAATTACTTAAAATCCAGCAAAACCGAAAAAATAACCCAAAGTAGAAGATACCGAACATAATTTTACCAATTCAAGAACAAGATTAATTTTCAAATCTGGACAAAAATAAGTTTAAAATTGGAAAAAATAGGTTCACAGGAACACATCAATAGTTCGAAAATTGCTTCTGTGCTCGAAAAAAAAGATGAATCATCGAGCGAGACGCGAAATTTGCAAAGAGTGGGAGAATTTAAAGATTAAACCCCGGGGATTTTGGTTTGAAGAAGCAGAACTGAAGATCCAAAAACCCTATCTAACAGATCAAAGTAAGGGAGAGATGTTAGAAGAAGAATCGAGTACCAATTGAAGGGGTTAGTGATTCCGGACAGGCAAGAGAAAAATGGCGTGAACTGAGGGGCGGTGGAGGAAGACGACGACAACGACAACGCCGCCCGCAGTTCTTCCAAGTTCCAAGTAGAAGAGAAGGTTGCCGCGAAAAAACTTGAATGTGAGACTTGAGAGAGGGCTTATGGTTATGGCCCAAAATTGCGATCTATGAATACAATATCCTCTTTCTTTAATTTTTAGTTTATAATTTTTCTTTTGGGCTTTTTTTTTTCCTTTAAAAGGGAAAAAATCCGGATAAGTTAAAGCGAGGTTAAACGATGCGTTTGGATGAGGTTTGTTGAATTTTAAAAAATGGGAAGGTCGCGTGGGGTCCCATGGGAAAAAGGTTAAGTCAGAAAAAGGAGAGTGTAAATGAGAAAGTTGTCACACGCAGACGTCAGCAGAGCAAACCCTAGGCCCAGCACAGGCTCAAACTAAATAGCCTTGTTATTGGGCCCAATTTCTATCGGGGTCAAATGAGGTCATATTAATTAACAGGGGTTCGATGCGAAAATTTGTTGATCCGGTCCGAATAACCCGAAATTTTGATATAATGTTTTAATCCTGTACGAGTGTTATTCATTTCGGATATTTTTTCGGATCGGGTTTTAGACCTCCGAACATCCGCAGATAATGTCGCATCTGCAGATATTCGGATACTCATGGATCATCGAATATACGCGGATCGTCGGATAGCTGTGAATCACTGGATATTCACTAATTCATGGATATGCACGGATCACCGGATAGCTTCGGATATCCGGCTACTAAAAAATTTTATACAATGTTAAAAGTATTTGTGTAGAAAAGAGAAGAAAAAGAAGTTATAAATTGCAATTTTGTCTTAATGTTTATATTTGACAATATATTACATGTAAAAATATTGTATTTAGACGTAATAATGAATTGATAATGTTAATTTGTTTACAGTTTATATAGTATGTGCTACGTAGTATAAAATACACATGTTGAAAGAATGAAAGATAAATGTTTAATATTCTTAAATTAATTTTAATAAAATTAATTTTAATAAAATAACTATCTATTATAATATTATAACTATTGGTATCTTTAAATATCCTTGAATTAATACAATATATTTATATTCAAAAAAAGTTTATGTTTTATGCTAATATTTAATTCAGACAAAATAATAAATCGATAATCTTCACTGCTTAAAACTTATACATACACATATTTATCTTATTTAATTTAATCAAACATACATTATATATAAAACATATACACACATACTTTTATATATATATATATATATATATATATATATATATATATATATATATATATATATATATATACACGCACGCAATCGTAGAAAAATATCAAAAGTTGTATTTATATATTTTTCTCCACATTTCTGTACATATGATCATATTTTCAAATGATTGGCTCATGTTACATGGTAATAATATCATATTTAGGCAAAGCAAGGAATGAATCATGTTCGTTTTGTTTACAACATATATACACATTTTTTTAATATGATCATAATTTAAATTGTTGTTTTATAAATTTGATCATGTTTTTATTATTGTTTTATAAATATGATGATATTGTTTTATATATGTGATCTTATTTATAATATCTTCAAATTAATATAATATATTTTTACGGGAAGTATTCCTGCTACCAACAACACAAGATTGCGGAAAAACCTCCCTTGACTTGCATACACTTCTAAGCATTCTAATCATTTCACTAAACACAAACTTGTCAGGTATGTAGTTTTGAGAAACAAAAAAATAGACATAGAGCATCATTCGATTATTTTCAAGCATATACAAGAAGGTGAGCGGGATCAGCATGGTTTTGAACTGAACCGAACCGAGCAATAACTCAACAAAAAAATCAGAGTTCACTTGAACAAGGTGAGGAGAAGAAGAAAGTCAAACCTAGTGAATGCAGACTCCAGTAAAGCGGAGGAAGACGAAACCTCCTGAATATGGACTCTAACAAAGTAGGGAAAGATGGAACCCGACGCCATAGGGGAAGGTTGAATTGATGATTCCTTGGATCCTCTCTCTTCGATTGATAAATCGGAAGCTTACATGAACAAGGATCCACTTTGACGTTGCAAGCAAAATTACAGTAACATAAACGAGAAAGATACATAATTAGGGTTTGAGAAAAGGAGTGAAACACATATGCATGTTGAGTCAAGAGAATCGAAGAGATTAATGGACACAAACTTGAACGAAGAAGAAGGAAATGCACCGGAAAATTGAAGCTGGATGAGAAGAGACGCTAATATTCAAGTCGCTAGCTTTCCATATCCATCGTTCTCCGATGAGGCTTCTCACCACAAAACGACCGTTGTTGGCAATAGAGGGAGAAGCAAAGGAAACCAAAAGATACTCCATTGATGAGAAAATGCAAGCTTCGAAACTTGCAAAATTACATATTGAGATGGATGAATAAGAAGAGTTGCATGGAAGAGTGAGGGAGAAGAAGACCAAGGCCCAAGCTATTGTGATTCGAGGACGACAACGTTAACAAAGTGGAATACAAGCCGGCAAGCTGAAACAAGAGGGCAAGAGGCAACAACACGTAAAATTTTATGAAGATAAGTCATCAAATAAGGGCAAAAAGGGAAGATACTATTTTGGAGTAGGGAAAAAACTCAAAAATAACTATTCATAAGGGGAAATCTTGCTTCTATAATAGTAAGGATTTATAATCATTGTATATCCCAACGCTCAACTGTTATAATTCAACGGATATAATAATAGCCGTTCTAAACCAACGAACATATTTTAAAACGGGCAAACTTATATACACTCATTTATCATAACCATAATATAGTCAAATAAAAAAAGTAGATGATTAATTAAAGGACAAACTTATAGTCAAATCACAAAGTAAATGATTACTTTTTTATTGTAATCATTATATAATTATTTGTACGTGGTTATTATTATTTTTAAGGATTTTTCCGTTTGGTACCCCTGAGTTTTTGGCTTTTCCGGATGGTGCCCAAAGTTTTTTACGTTTCCGTTTGGTACCCCCGAGTTTTTGGCTTTTCCGGATGGTGCCCAAAGTTTTTCACGTTTCTGCTTGGTATCCTTGAGGTTTTGATTTTTCCGTTCCGTACCCTTATTTTATTTTATTTTTGTCTAAAATAATATTTCTTTTATTAAATTTATAAATAAAAAAAAAGAAAAAAAAATGTGATAAAGTATCAAATAGGGAGAAAGTATCAAATATGTAATTAAATAGTAGAAAAAAGTAGTCGATAAGAAAAAGAAAGGTCTTTTAGTGTTATGTAATTCCATGCGGAATTAAGTGTTTGTTACTTGAATTGAATCCTACTTTATAGTATAAAGTTTATTAATTTTTAGATTATTGTAAATATAGTTTTTAAAATATTCATACACAATTGATTACAATAAAACATCTTTTAGATAGCTCTATGGTGAAAATTAATATTTAAAAAAATCAATAAACATTTATTAAATTATATGAATAGGCAACCTTTTAACATAAAATTTGAAATTAGTCATCTACTTACTGTAGGATATTTGTTGGAGTCTGATTTTGGTCTTATAAAGGCTTGGGCAGTTTGGCTTTATTATTGAATACATATGAGATGGAGTTGTATAATTATCAATTCACAGTTAGAGCTACTTGAATTATTTTGTATAAAACTAAAACAAATTTCTTCATGTTTTGATGTAAAATATAATAAAATATCAAGTATTAATAAATACATTAAAGTCATAAAATAATATGTAAGAATCTTATATTTTAAGAAATATCCTAATTTATTAATAATTGATTAAAATTTGTTTAATTAAAATATACTTGTCTCTCACCAAAATAAAATAAAATATACTTGTCTTTGAAATTTATAATATAGAATTATTATTATATTTTTTTAAAAATAAATTTAATAAAAGAAACATTATTTTAAACAAAAAAAAAAGAAAAAGAAATAAGGGTACGAAACGGAAAAATCGAAACCTCAAGAGTATCAAGCGGAAACGTGAAAAACTTTGGGCGCCGTCCGAAAAGGCCAAAAACTCGGGGGTACCAAACGGAAACGTAAAAAACTTTGGGCACCATCCGAAAAAGCCAAAAACTCAGGGGTACCAAACGGAAAAATCCTATTTTTAAACTAGCTCAATGCCCGCACCTTGTGCGGGTTTTGTCTAAATAATTTCAAATTAGTTTGATTTTATCTGTGATAATTAAAGATAAAGAAAATTGTTTATATATGTTAAACAAAATACACGGTATAATCTTCTAAAAAAAGATTTGTTTTTTAATTATTGTTTTATTTATTTTTTTGAAGAAAAGATACGTGGAATCGGTTAAGATAATTTATCATATTTTTTTAACTATTATTAATTATTTACAGGAAATAATTTTAATTAGAAATAAGAAAACAAAAACATTATATATATATATATAAAGTTAAAAATTAAATAAATAATTAAAACAAAATTTTCAAAATTTTAAAATAAGAAAAAAAAAATGATATTCAAAATTTGAAATTATAAATTAAATTCAAAAATTAATTTTCGTAAATTAAAATGTGCTTAAATTATTTTTTTTTAAATTATAAAAATAAAATCTGGATATGTTTTTATTATATTTTTGATATAAATTTATTTTTGTTTTAATTAATCTTTGAGTAAAACCAATGTGACAAATAATTTTTTAGATTAAAGATGACTTGGCATGGTGATTGTTTATTAGTTTTAATGATTTTTTTATTATGAAAGATATTATGGCAAATCCGTAAATATATTGTGGTAATATTGTAAATAAATTGGAAAAAAGCTGATATGGATGGCCTTAACACGCGACATGTGGACGAAGTGGGTTCTGTTTTAGTAAAATATATAGATATAGATAGTTAAAGAGTATATGTAGGTTGTATTTACTGTTTTACCATTTTTATTTTAATGTGTTTTTATTATAGATTTCGGTTTTTCTTTAGCGTTCGTTTTCGTTGTTTGTTTCACACTATTAAATTTATTTCTTAATAAACGTAATCGAAGAGGCAAATTTTCATAAACACTAAATAAATTAACATATTTTTGTAATAAACAATACAAATTTTAGAAAACTAAGACAGTTATAACTAAAGGTATGGGTCGATCATTTGTAGCACGAAGGTCCCGAAACGTTGCAATTCGAGTTGCATATTTGGCATCCATTCCGTCTACACTTGGGTCATATGCGATGTTCCAATAGGCAAAAATAGGTGGTATTGGACAACCCTCTATGCAAGCCATCTGAAAAAACAAGAGCTGAATTTAGAAAAAATCGAAATTCATAAGATTATTTAAGAAAGTCATAATACTTACTGGGATAAAATAATGATGATGTTGGTCCCGAACTAGATAATCGATAGATCCGCTTGTAGGGGCACTTGTGGCGGGTTCTATTTCAACGAGCGGGAGGCTTGTATGTGCCGCATTCCAATCCAGATATACGAGTGTGCACTAAAAGACCGTCGCAAACAACACACCGTACATAGGGGCATGTACATCCAATGTGTGAAAGGCACCACAACACCCTCGTGAAACCAACCAATGCTACCATGCATATGCTCAAGGGTCATGTTTTCTTCGTTTAAGAATATCCAATACCGGTCAGGGTTTTGAGTAAGCTTTGTCAACAAAGTCATGCGCATTTGTGGCCATTGATTCTCCCCCATGCCCAACAACGCACAAAGAGTTCGAAATCCACAATTACCATCGCTCGTAACATCTCTAAGAAAACCGACGTACGGAACAACAAAACTCTCGCAATTCTCGACCCCAAAGTCATAACCTCCTATCACAATCGGCACATTCGGATCACGTTCTTTTTCTTTCGCTTTATAGGCTTCTTTTCTTTTTCTTTCATCCCTTGCCTTGTCCTTTTTTCTCGTGTGTGTTCAAAACATGATTTCTTGCGGGCATTTGGGTTTTTCCTTAGTCTTCCCTTCGTATTTGCATTTAGTTCAGGTGCTTCTATGAACCCGCTCTCCGGATCTTTAAGTGTCCTCCACATGGTGCCAAGTTATTTTATCTAGTAACTGATAGTGCACCCGTCTCTATCGCTGTCCGAAGGTCCTCCACAACCACCTCATTTACGTCAACCTGAACAGAAACACCTAAGGCATCGATCGTGGTTTCAAACCAGTGAATTTGACGCCAAGAGACATTGACATCCGTTTCCACGAAGATGCGTCCTTCACGAATAATGTTTGCAATTTCATGGACACAAGGTATGTCATATGTACTCCTAGTATAACAATTTATCCACTCTCAGTTGTACATTCCGGAACATGCCTTCATGAACTTATCATGTAGCAAGGTGAGACAATAATGGGATACATTTTGCAATAGGAATCTGAAAATCGGTAAATATCACATTTTGTTCGGGACTCTGAAGCGTGATTGCTCTAATGATGCCATCAGTTGTCGGAATTTGTCCCTCAATATTCTATTAATGTGCTCCAAACAAGTGGCGAGACGGTAGTTCCTCGTATCAAATCTTTCTTGAAAATCGAATGGGCGGATTCAACCCTGTTATTACATGAAAAGTTGATCATGCAACTTATTAATGCAAAATAAAGACTATATATCACATTGATATGGTTCAGACTCGGATTGTTCTCATGCAAGGTGGACCAAACCGTATTGTCGTGTCGACGAATGATTCTATGACCTAACAATGGTCAAGACCATACCGTGTTCCATACCCGTGACCCGAGCCCACCCTATCATATCCTCATTGGAAGGCCACCACATATCCGTCGTGAAAGCTGATGAGTAGTGTACTTCGGGTTGGACCACAAGAGGTCCACCAACACCCACATCATATGGGTCATAACTCTACAAAATAATAGGATTACAAAATAGTCTCAAATTTCAAACCTAAGTCCAAAATATCGGGGGATAAGATATACCTAGCTAGGTCCAACAAAGTTTAAAATGTCTAATAATTTTATAGCAAGTCCAAAAATTCAAGCCTAATTCCAAAATATTAAAAAACAAATATAAAATATACTTAGCTAATTTCAACAAAGTTTAAAATGTCAAGTATTATCATAGTAATACCAAAATTTCAAACCTAAGTCCAAAATATTAGGAAAAAAAAAATTATACTTATATAATTCCAACTAAGATTAAAATATTATACAATATCATAGTAAGTCTAAAATTTAAAACCTAAGTCAAAAATATTCGGAAAAAAATAAAATACACCAAAAAATGTCCAACTAAGTTTAAAATGTCAAATATTATCATAGTAATTTCAAAATTTCAAACCTAAGTCCAAAATATTATGGGGAAAAATAAAATTTACCTAGGTAATTTCAACTAAGATTAAAATATCAAACAATATTATAGTAAGTCTAAAATTTCAAACCTAAGTACAAAATATTCGTGAAAAAAATAAAATATACCAAACAATGTCCAACTAAGTTTAAAATGTCAAATAATATCATAGTAAGTCTAAATTTTAGACCTAACTCCAAAGTATTAGGAAAAGATAAAATATACCTAGCTAAGTCAACTAAGTTCTAAAATATCAAATATTATCATAGTAAGTCCAAAATTTCAAACTAAGTCCAAAATATTTGAAAAAAAATTAAATTATATTGGTAAAATTGCTTTAAATAACACAACCTTTGCTATTGTTGCGGAAAGTGATACGAACTTTTAAAATTGCGAAAAAAAACACGAACTATAGAGGAGTGTTGCACTTTTTAGCACCAGTAATTAATCCATTAAAAAAATGTTGGACATTTTATAATTTGTTATAGTTTGGTAAGATATAAATTTAAAAAATGAAAAAAAATAATAAAAAATATACATTTTACTTGATAGGATAAAATTTTAAAAAATAAAAATAATAATAAAATTTTATAATTTATTTGCAGTGTATTACTTAAATTACATAAACTATAGATTATAAAATAAAAATAAATTTTTTGTGCTTTTTTTTTTTCTTTCTTTTATTTAAAATATAAATATCAAACATAAACAAATATTTATGACCAAAAAAAGAGCTTAAAAAATATTTATTTCATTTTATAATTTGTAGCTTATGTAATTTAAGTAATTTGTTGTAAAGAAGTATACATTTTCATTATACGTTTTCCTATTTTAAATTCTTATCCTACCAACTTATAAAATTTATAATATTTTTTTACTTATTATACTTTTTCTTTTTTTTTTCCTTATATTAAACATAAATATTAAACATAACTCTAAAAAAATTTTTACACATTTTCACAAATTTTTTTAATTTATATCTTACCAAACTATAACAAATTATAAAATGTCCAACATTTTTTTTAATGGATTAATTACTGGTGCTAAAAAGTGCAACACCCCCTATAGTTCATGTTTTTTTCCGCAATTTTAAAAGTTCGTGTCACCGTCCGCAACAATAGCAAAGGTTGTGTTATTTAGAGCATTTTTGCCAATTATATTTAGCTAAGTTCAACTAACTTTAAAATAACAAGTCTAAAATTTCAGACCTAATTCCAGATATTAAGGAAAAAACAAGTTAAAAGTTTAAAATGTCAAATAGTATCATAGTAAGTCTAAAATTTCAACCTAAGTCCAAAATTTTTTAGAAAAAATAAAATATACCTAACTAAGTTCAACTAAGTATACAATGTCAAATAATATTATAGTAAGTCCAAAATTTCAAACCTAACTCCAAAATATTAGGAGAATAATATAAAATTTATCTAGATAAGTCCAACAAAATTGAAATAATACTATAGTAAGTCAAAAAATTCACCTAGATAAGTCCAAAATTTCAAATAATACTATAGTAAGTCCAATACATTAGGGTAGAGGTGGGTCGCAAACCTAAACCGCCGGTTTAGGTTTGCGAACCGCCGGTTTAGGTTTGGCCTTTGGCCAAACCTAAACCTAAACCGTCAAAATCCAAACCGGCGGTTTAGGTTAAACCTGAACCGCCGGTTTGGTCGGCGGTTTATGGACCAAACCGGACCAAACCGGACCAAACCGGCGGTTAACCGACGGTTTGATCTCCAAACCGGCGGTTAACCGACGGTTTGATCTCCAAACCGCCGGTTTGGTCCATTTTTTTTAAAAAAAAATAAAAAAATAACCAAACCGGCGGTTTGGGTAAACCGCCGGTTCAACCAAACCGGCAAACCTAAACCGCCGGTTTGGTCAAACCGGCGGTTTGCGCCGGTTCACAAACCGCCGGTTCGGCGGTTTGGTTTGAACCGGCCCCATCTCTAGATTAGGGGGAAAAATATACCTAACTAAGTCCAACTAAATTTAAAATATAAAATGATATCATAATAAGTCCAATATTATAACCTATGTCTAAAATATTAGGGAGAAAAACGATAACATGCCGGATTTTGACTCGAATCTTGTTCATCGGAATGACGACTTGAACTCCCCTTTTTCCCGATAATTGAACGCAACCACGGCATTTATCTTCAATAATATTTTAATAAAAAAAACAAAAAGTATGTGGAACAAAGAACAAACATAAACATTATTTGAACCTCAAATATTAGTTACTCTCAATGTTTATACTTGAAAAAATGAAATCAAACAATCTTATATATATTGAAGAAGACAAAACAAACTCATTTATGTAGCCAACCGGCTAACCATTCATTATTAGGTAACAAAGAAAAATAAATAATATTGAATTGCTCACTTGTTGTTCAATTCTTCCCTCAAAAAAAAAAGCCGCTCAATTCTTTCAATATGAGCTGCTCACTTCTTCCAATAACACGGCTAGTGGACTGTTCAATTTTTTATTATTTATTTTTACTTTTAGTTATCAAATAATTTTCAACTTACTTTAACTATATTTTATTAATTACTTTTTACAAATTTTAATGTGAGTTGACTATATTATGGTGTATTTATCACAACCTTTAAAACGCAGTTAGTTCGAAGATGAACGTTCATGCTCGTCGCTTCCGGCTGATTGATTAATTGTGCTTTCGCCTAGAGACGTCCTTGCTTTCGGATTATTATGATATATTTTTATGTATTCTTTTTCTCATTTGTTGTGGTCTTTCATTATGTTTAGTCCGTCTGCCGATCCTCTTTTATATTTCAATCCAATAGTGAACACACGGTCTACGAGAACGAACCACTCTCATTATTTAAAAAAAAAAACGCAGTAGTTCGACCCCTTTAAATTTCATGCATCATTGCCATGCCGAAAAAGTGACTAATTCAAAAGCCTCAAAACGACGGCGTTGAACTCTCTCCAGATTGCATTTCTCCGTCCGATTGTGTCTCACACACACAGATCGTCCAATCTTTCTTGACGATTACGCTCTTCACTTCTGAAATCTGAAGCTTTCAATAATGGCGATCATTACCGAGCACGAAGACGACATTAACTCGCCAAAGCAAAAACCTAAAATTAAACCTAAATCTCAAACCACAAAGAGGCCAAAGAAACAACAGGCAACTACAACCCCACCAAAACCAAGCCCGAATTCAAATCCATTCACCTTCTGGTTCTACTTTACCCTCACAGTTTCTCTCATCACTCTCCTCTTCGTCTTCATCTCTTCCCTATCCCCACAGGACCCTAAATCCTGGTTCTTAAGCTTACCTTCCACTCTCCGAGACCACTACTCAAAAGGTCGGGTCATCAAGGTCCAATTAAACCCTGACGGTTCTCCAATCGAAGTCTTCACCTACTCCGCAGGAGCCAAAAGCTCTGAAAACTTGCTGATCGTTCATGGATTAGGCAGTAATTCTTTCGCATTTCGCAAGCTGGTTGATCATCTCGCACGTAAGGATGTATTTGCCATCGCTGTGGATTTACCCGGCTCGGGATTTTCGGACAAGGCGGTAGTTGAGGAGATAGAGAGGCCCGGTGGGGTTTTCGGGGGGTTTTGGGACGTTTATTATGAGATCAAGGAGAAGGGAATATTTTGGGGGTTTGATAATTTGGTTGAGAATGGCTACATTCCTTATGATGAGAACGCTAGGGTTAAGGTTTCAACCCGTAAAAGCTTGGAACCATTGCAGTTGGGGTCACAAGAAGTTGGTAAAGTGTTAGGGCAAGTGATTGATTCAATGGGATTAGCTCCTTTACATCTGGTTTTGCATGATTCAGCACTATTGATGGGTGCCAACTGGGTTTTGGAGAATTCAGGCCTGTTAAGAAGCCTAACCCTAATTGATACAATGCCTAGAGGAACAGCATTGCCCTTGTGGGCATTTGATGTTCCCGTAGTCCGTGAATTGATCTTAGGGTTTGAGTTTGTGTTTGGAAGGATTGTTGGTTCATGTTGTTCCAAGTCTGTTGAGGGTTCGAGTTTGGAGGCATATAGGATTTTTCTAAATGCTGCGAATGGGAGGCAATCTATTGTTGGGACGGGTAAGAAGTTAAATTACACTTTTGATTTGAAAGAATGGGCGAGTTCAGATGGTGTGAAGGGGGTGCCAATGGAAGTTCTTTGGTCTAGTAGTTGGTCAAAGGGGTGGACAGAGGAAGGAAACAAGGTTGCTGAGGCGATTCCTCAAGCCAAATTTGATACACATTCCGGTGGTCCTTGGCCTCAGGTTAGGATCCCAATACCCAACCATCTGTTGATATCATAAATCATGGTTTTCTTTGTTCATGCTTGCTCAAGACTTTATATTGCATGATCTGTGCCTGTATATGTAGTGCTGTTGCATAGCTTGCTAAGTTTCATCCTGCTTAGACTATAGAATATAGATTGCACGGTTGCGCATTTCATTGTATGAAACAGATGTTTTAACTTTGACGTGATAGTTTCAATATTTTGATGCACCCTTAGATCAAATTATCTGAGACTGCATTTAGAGGCCTCTTGTAGAAGGCATAAACAGTGCACACATGAAGTAGAGTAACCAAGTCATAGGGACTCCCGTGCACGGGTCAGTCTTTTGACATCTATTCTGTGCTTGCATTGAGAAGAAAGGTTGTTCCTGCCAATTACTTTCTTTAAATCCTGTATTTTGCCTCCTTAAAACTACAGCCACTTAGCTCTCTGCTTTAGACCAATTTTTTCATTCGTATTTTTGTAGATCATATGCTTTTTTTATCAGTTTGGAGCTTCTTTTTTTTTTTTTCCTGCTCAAATGTCCTGCCTTATCTTTTTATTTTATTTTATAAAGATTGCTTCTACATCATTGTCATTGGTATCTCAGACTTAAGTTGAGTACATAAACCATGGGCTATACTCTAATTTCTCAATGGCAGATAAGTCTTCTTTGGATTTAATCATTTCTGTTCAGGAAACAAGTAAAAGAAGCTGTGCAATAACTTATTTTCACCAGTCCTGTGATTTTATTGTTTTACAGGGCACTGAGCGAAGAACTTTAGACTGCCCACATTGGGTGTTCTTCCCTTTAATCTTAGATGCCAATTAGAATAGAGATTTTTTTGTGGCTAGAATCAAGAAAATTCAATCTTTTGCAAACGAAGCACAGATAAAAAAAAAAGAGTATAGGACTTACTATACATTATTTTGGTTTCTTCTAAAAGATATAACTTAAGTATCAATATATATAAAAGAAATAAAAAAAAGTATGTATAATCTATAAAATAATTTTATCTATTCATAGACACTCATTTGCATATATTTATTTTATTCAACAATTTATATATTCCTCGTATAGAGTATAGACATATTGATATAGATGATGTGGAAGAAATAGAGGATTGAAAAAGTTAATAAAAAAAAGTTAAGATTAGGCCTGGTTGTTCTCTAATGTAATGATCTAGCATTCACATGCAGCAGCACACATAGGGGCTTGAGCTGTCTATATAGCATATGTGTAAAGCCTAGGCTGCGATTGATTACTCCTGCATATTAGCTTCCTCTCATGCTCTTACTGAGAAGTCTTTATTATTTGGTATATGTAGGAGGCTGCTGCAGAGGAGGTGGCTGATAAAATTGTTTCATTTGTGGCATCATTGCCTAAGACGGTCAGGAAGAGTGAGGAAGAACCTTTGCCAGAGCATATCCAGAAGATGTTTGATGAAGGTGGACACGATCACCATGACCATGGTCATGATCATGGTTACAATCACATGCATGCTCATGCCGGGTATGCAGATGGGTATGGACTTGGCCAAGGATGGGACAATTAATTTGTGAGCCTGTGTTTGAAGTGTCCGTTCGGAGACTAACAATGGCTTGTTCTTGGTTGTACCACTTACTACTGGCTGCCATGAATCTTCAGACCTTGAAAGTTTGGTACACAGGTTAGAAGCTTTTTATAGGTGAAAGAAGAAGCTAGTTATTGATAACTTATATCTTTCTCATTACAAAAACAGATTTGTCTGTGGTTGGAATGTGGGACTAGATCTGTGAGGAATGAGGATGTAGAAGGTATATTATGAATTCCTCAGTTTGGTTGTTGTACTTGTAGGCTTGCAGCATGGGAGCCCTTGCAATTCAGACGTTGCAATTTGCAGCGCTGATTTTTGGTGTTGTTTTTATGAAACTGATGAGTGATGAGTAATGCTTATTATATTACAGTTGCTTTTGGTGTCCTTAGGTTTAAATTTCTTTCCTTTCACTGTGTCCAATATATACTGAACAGTTAGATCTTCTCTTATTCATATCGATAATTTTCAACCTTTGCTCAAATTCAGGGCCCGTTTGGTTTTAAATCCGGAAACGGAATGGAAACGAAACTAGGTTTTAAATCCGGAAACGGAATGGAAACGAAACTAGGTTTTGAAGTAACTGAAGTAGAGTTGATTACCTTTGATATCCTATATGCAAACAAAATAGAGGGAATCAAGTGCATTTTGCATGAAATTACAAGGAATGATTCCCAAAAAATCATGAACAAAGTACATATGGGCCAAATTCATTTCTATTTCGTTTTTATTTTCGGAGTTACAAACAAATGGGACTCAGTTCCTGCAACCGATCATCTTTGATCGAGATTAGGTATCATTTTCTTACTTTTAATGATTTTATCTCCTTGCCCGATTTTGGTGGGGTACGACTGAAACACAACGACGAACACACTGGCAATCATGGGACCGTTTATGCTTACCAAAGTCACACGGTGGAATGGGTTTTCGCGACCTCAGGGTTTTTAATGACGCCCTCCTAGCGAAACAAGGCTGGCGACTCACTATGAATAAGTCTACCCTACTATATTCGACTCTCAAGGCGAAATACTTCAAGCACTCGTCCTTTGAAAATTCTTTCCGGGGTGGACGACCAAGCTACTCCTGGCGCAGTATATCGGGCTCTAAACCCATCTTGCTAGAAGGCTTAGGTTGGTTAGTTGGGGACGACTCTCTAATTCACGCTTCAAAAGATTTTTGGGTACCTGCTGACCGGGGATTGAAACGGCCTGAATTAAATCCGGGAATGGGTTGGGATATTCAAGTCTCTGAGTTCATAGATCACGGATTCCACACATAGGATGATGGTGCTTTGCGCGCAACATTTGCTCCTCCAGATGTTGATCGTATCATGGGTATTCCTCTATCATCTTCAATTTTATCAGATTCAAGAGTTTGGTTTGCTCATTCTTCTGGTTTTTTTTATTGTTAAATCTGCATATTGGTTGGGCTTTCTCGGTACATCATCGATCAATCACCCTCAAGGTTGGTCGAACATCTGGAAGTTGAATTTACCACCGAAAGTGCTACATTTTCTTTGGCGTCTTTGTCACAGTTATTTAAGCACTGGAACTGTTTTGTACTCACGTCATGCGTTGCCTTCACCCAAATTCCCACGTTGTAACATGACCGATGAGACGATTTGACATGCTTTACTTACCTGTCCAAGTAACTCTGTAATCTGGGAAAACTCAGTGGCTTACGCAACTCTCACCGGTAACCCCCATCTTCAACACGCCCCTGTGATGGATACAATCGAGTTTGTTGGATCGGTGCATGGCAATGTTGGCGTAGCGGACTTTGTAACAAATAGTTGGATAGCCTGGACTGTGCGGAACAAGAGTATCTTCACTGATGTCATCATATCTCCTGCTATGTTGATGATTGCTGATTTCCTAGGCTTCGGTTATTGTGCACCTCTGTCCATGCATCCCAAAAAGTAAAGTAAAAAGAAAAAAATGTGAAATAAACAAAGCTTATTGGTGGAAGATGTTGAAAGTCAAAGTGAAAGTGAAGTACATCCTTTTCCCGGATTCTAGCACCACATTACCTTACATACATCCCTACCCTACACGTTTTTTGACCTTTCTTTTGGGAAGCCCTTGAGACCTTGAGCTTGTTGATTGACTTAGTGGTTTAAACTGGATTATGCATGATTAATTTCGATAATTATGACTTATTATGCATTCTATGATTTTATGCAAAGATGAACAACTTTCTTATATTTATAAAATGTTTTGATCATATTTTGATTTTAAATTCCATGAAGTATTCTCTTAGAGTGATCTATGATTGTAGCACACCATAAAAATGTTTTTGAAAGACTTTTTCATTGATCTTTATGACTCATAATCCATTCTATCTTGTCTTTTATATGCGGAACTTGCTTGGGGACAAGCAATGACTAAGTATGGGGTATTTTGATAGCATGAATTATTGTCTATATTTTGGGGTTTGTTTAGACGTTTTATCTTCCATAATCTGCATGTTTGTATGTATATTATGTGATTATATTATCGTTTCATCTACCTTTGCGAGAATCGAGGTCTACACCTAGTTTTGTTGTAATCGTAGGTAAAATGGCACATTTTGCATAAAAAAGGAGCAAAAGGAGCTATGGAGTCATTGGAGCTACATTCAGGAACATAAGGAACCATCTAGGAAGCATAGCCATGGATTAAAGATTTACTTTGGACCAGATTTGAGAGATTTCACATTCAGTTGTGATTCACCTCGGTTGACTACAGATTCACCTCGACCGAGGTGATCCAGAGAAGTCGACTCGACCGAGGCGAACACTTGGGACGCGGCGATAATATTTTATTCTTGGCTGAGATCTTTTATCTTTGGAAAGAGATCTTATATTTTTGGGCTTGGCTCCTGGAAGGAAGAAGATATGCTAGATCATATATTTTACCTATTTTTATGGGAAGAGATCTTTTTAAGATATCTTATCTTTGGAGAGTAATTTTCCTATAAAAAGGGTCGGATTTCCCGCAAATCCACATCATGCTATACCACCGATCAGGGTTTATACACCGCTGCAGCCATACTCCAGTTGGGAGATTTGAAGAACCTTTTTGAAGGTTGAAGAAGGAAGATTGTAGCTTTTATAGCTTTTGAAGGTTTTCTTGTAAGATTACCTTAGATTCCCTTCCTTGTTGTCTTTCTTGTTGGATTTCTATCCAAGGAACGCTTTGTTGTGTTATTTGATTCAGTTATTGAAGTCTTTTCATTAAATTCTTCTTGTTCAAATATTCACCTTCTTCCCATATACTTGATTAATACTTTCATGATGATGAGTGGCTAATCTCTTTGTGTGATTCTAGGGTGATTGGCTGAAGGTTGTGGGAAAGACAATGATAGAATAATCTTAGATTCCAGTAGGACCTTGAAAGTTCGAGTCTTTAACCTTAACCCTAAGCATCTCGCTCAGTCGATGAACATCTCGGCCGGGGTGGAATTTGGCTGACCGAGGTGACTTATCTGATCCGAAACTGAGAGTTAAGTGTTAGAGTTTGCCAAATCCTATTCTTATTACACCTTTCCTGGTTCAATGCAAGCCTAGGATGAGACTTACCCGGTAATTCCTTCGTTTGTTTACCAACAATCATAAGTATAGGTAATAAAGGTTTATCCTTTATTGGGGTTTGAGTGTGCTTTCATCCCATCTTTGTGAGTTAGCTTGAGACTTACCCGGTAAAGGTTGATTTTATTCCCTTAGATGGTGTGTTAGTTTGAGATTATAGTTCTTTATCTTAATTCCTTCAGACTTACCCGGTAATAGGAGTTACGGTTTTGGATTAGTGAGTAGTGAGACTTACCCGGTGATCTATTCCACTTTAGTAACACCTTCCCTATGCAAAAACCTCAGCTTTGTCCGCTTATCTTTAGATCTTGAGTTGGAACCACAACTAGATGCTTTAATCCCTAGAATTGCATATTTTCTTTATTGACTTTTATCATCTTTGATTGTTTTGATTACTTGTGGTTAGTAATTGCTTAAGCATACCGTAATTAGACTTTGTTTCACCAAGTCCCTGTGATCGACCCCTGGAATTCCTTGCTTTTACTACGATTGACCCGTACACTGCGGGTTCGCATCCTTGTTTTAAGCTTACATCTAGGGTTATAAATTTAAAGCTTGCACACACCGTTTGGAGCGAACAAGTTTTTGGCGCCGTTGCCGGGGACTTGGTCTAGACCGAGCCGGTTTTGGTTTGCTTTTGGGGCACTTGCCCCCGTGTCTACTAACCACTCTACTTGAGTGACTTTTGCAGGTTCTTTCTTAGGTTTATGCGAAGAACCCGCACTGGGAAGGAAATCGTTCCTTACGATCCCGAACCAGAAAAGACGTATAAACGACGCTTAAGAGAAGCGAAGATGGCCAGCCAAGACAATCGCGATCTTGAGGCCGAATTGAAGGAGGCGCTAGAGCTGCTACGCCTCAGCAGGGAAGAGCTAAGATAAGAGAAAGAAGAAACACGCACCAGGACTGAAGCAATCGAAGCAGATGTGGCGGCTTTACGAGACCAATATCAACTTTGACCGAGGGAAGACCCAGTTCCCGATGCTGGACCGATGTAGGTCCCAGTTGCTGACCCTCGACCGAGGCAGGTTCCAGTACCTGATACCCTGGCCGAGGTACTTCCACCTCGGATACCAGTCTGAGGCGCTCTTCTTGCAGGAATTCCACAAACCCTAGGTCAAAGGATGAACCCTAATCAATAACTGAGGCGTCCAAGAGTTAACCTAGGAGATCCAGCGGACCATGACTACGAACTTCGACCGCAAGTTCTATCCATGATTCACCAATGCTAGTTCGGAGGGCTAGAAAAGGAATCACCGCATCAACATCTTCAAAACTATGAGATCTTGATGGAGACCTTGAGACCCTTAAGGATTGAAAATAACAACTACAAGCTAAGACCTTTTTACTTTTCTTTAAAAAATAGAGCTCTTACTTGGTATCAATCTCTTCCTCTAGGAAAAATTAGCACATGGGAGGAGATGACTACGGAATTCTTGACCAAATTCTTTCCCCCCCTCAAAGACCGCTGAAATGAGAGGAAAGATCAATGCTTTCATTATGAAGGACAAGGAGAGCTTGTCCAAATCATGGGAGAGGTTCAAGGACATTCTTTTGGATTGCCCACACCATGTGATTCCAAAGTTAGAGTTATTGGAGATATACTTCAAGGGACTGGACGGAAGCACCCAGTTCAACCTCCAACTACTCTCCGCCAGTACCTTTATGGACATGGCGATTGACGAAGCTTGAGACTTCATCGAGAAGCAAGCTTTGCATATGGAGAAGTACACCCATCAAGGAGCTGAAGGTGGAGTTAAAAGAGTTAACTTCCAAGAAACTCAGCCCAACGACAATCAACTCACGTCTTTGAAGAACGACGTGAAGCAATTGAAGGAACTCTTGGTTGTTCAAACCAAGAAGGAAGATCAAGGACAAAGGAATAACAACAATGGATACCGTAACAACAACAACGGTTCCCGGAACAACAACTACAACAACAATAATAGAGGATCCAATAGCAACAATTGGAGGGCGAACAACCAAAATTCTGGTAACAATCATTCTAACTCCAATTCTAACGATTCCTCTAATCCTTTCCTCTCTTCCCCTTCTTCTTCTTCTACTCCATTAAAGAGCCAGGGGCAAGGATCAAGTTCGTCTCAGCCAGAAAAGAAAGACGCAGTTCTGGAGGCTATCTTGATCAAGCTTAATGCTATGGAGACTTCTATGACTTCATTTTCGAAGGCCCAAAAGGCCTTTGAACAACAACTTGCAAGTAGGGCGAATGAAGCGCCAAGAGACCCAGGGAAGCTTCCAACGAGGACGGAAAGAAACCCTAAGGGCCAGATCATGGCCATAACTACGAGGAGTGGACTGAAAACTGCATATCCAGTGCCTCGGTCGGTGTCAGAACCGACGAAGACCACCTCGGTCCAGATACAGTCGAAGAACACTTCAACCGAGACGTCAACCGAGGTGGAGCCACAGGGAGCGGAGGGGAAAACTGAAGTTTATGTTTCACCTCCTGCATACAAACCACCACTTCCATTCCCCCAGTCAAGGGCCAGAGCACATATAGACAAGCACTTTGGTAAGTTCCTTGACTTGATAAATAAACTGCACATTAACATTCCTTTCCTTGATGCTACTCTAGGGATGCCCGCCTATGAGAAGTTCTTGAAGGAGATCCTATCAAGGAAGAGGAAACTGGAAGATTTTTATGAAGTAAGGATGACATCTAAATCCTCGGAACTTATTCAAATCATGAAGGAGAAGATGCCACCTAAATTGAGAGATCCCGGCTCATTTTGCATTCCCATTCAAGTTGGGAATGTCACTTGTGAAGCCCTTTGTGATCTAGGAGCCAGCGTGAGCATCATTCCGCTGGAGCTATGTGTGAAGATCGGACTTGGAGAGCCCAAGCCGGTCAAGATTCGACTATACATGGCGGATCGCTCCATCACCCATCCCGTGGGAATTTTGGAAGACGTTCCGGTCAAGTTAGGTAACTTCTATTTACCAATAGATTTTGTTGTACTTGACATTCCCGCAAATTATCCTGTTCCTATTTTTCTCGAGAGGCCATTTCTAGCAACTTCGGGTTGCAACGTGGATTGCAAGAACGCCAAGTTGAAATTCAATATTGGTGGAGACGAAGTGGAATTCGCACTACTTGCAGCCATGAAAGGGGAGCAGCTGAGCGATGATATCTTCAACATCTACGATGAAGAAGAATCAAGAGAATTGGTGAGCTCTATCCTTATTAACGATCCACTCGAAAGAGTTATTAGTTTCAGTTTAATGGAGGAAGGTATAGATGCTTCTTGTGATGCAGATATACGGAGCTTAAAAGCACTGAAAGAGGATCCAGGAGCTAAAACTGAGAAGCTAATCCAAGAGACGAAGATCTCCAGTTTCGGTTCCAGTTGTAGTACCTCGACCGAGGCACTATCTGGACTGAGCGAGGCGACTGAAGAACATCTCGGTCAACGCCTCTGCGCCTCGACCGAGGTCGATGGCGAGATGACTTCAACTGAGACTACTGAGAACGACAAACTTCTTACTCCCTTTTCTGACATTCATCCTCAGTTGGTGGAACATTCTATCCACCAACTTTCTGATAATAAAGGACCTTGGTATGCTGATATTGTAAATTATCTTGTATGCCAGGAAATACCGCCCGGATTGACGTACTCTCAAAAGAAGAGATTCTTCAAGAAAGTACGCCATTACTACTAGGATGAACCGCTGCTATTCAAGCGCGGGCCGGATGGGATGCTTCGAAGATGCATTCCGGAAGATGAAGTTAATAGCATCATACGGCATTGTCATTCACTTCCTTGTGGAGGACATGCTAGCACCGATAAAACATGCGCTAAGGTATTACGTTCCAGTTTCTTTTGGCCTACATTATTTAAGGATGTGCAATTGTTTGTTGTCTCTTGTGATGCATGCCAAAGAATAGGAAATTTATCAAGGAGGAATGAGATGTCACTTAATAACATTCAAGAGGTGGAAATCTTTGATGTATGGGGGATAGACTTCATGGGACCTTTCCCATCCTCCGGAGGAAACCTCTATATTCTTCTTGCAGTAGATTACGTCTCTAGATGGGCTGAAGCCATCGCTTCTCCCACTAACGACGCCAAGGTGGTTGTGAAGTTCTTGAACAGAACCATCTTTCCACGTTTTGGAACTCCACTCATCATCATCAGCGATGGAGGAACGCATTTTATCAACCGGAAGTTCAAGGCACTTCTATCGAAGTATGGGGTAACCCACAAGGTATCAACCCCTTATCACCCTCAAACTAGTGGACAGGTCGAGATCTCAAATAGAGAAATCAAAGCAATTTTGGAGAAGACCGTCTCTAGGACGAGGAAGGATTGGTCCATGAAGTTGGACGATGCTCTTTGGGCCTACAGGACCGCATTTAAGACTCCCATAGGTACCACCCCTTATAATTTGGTATATGGGAAGTCTTGCCATTTGCCCGTTGAGTTAGAACACAAAGCATATTGGGCGATCAAATGGCTGAACTTCGACATTAAGGAGGCCGGCGAAAAGCGGCTATTGGATATCAACGAGCTGGAGGAGTTGCGTTTGAACGCTTATGAGAATGCCAAAATCTATAAGGAGAGGACAAAGAAATGGCATGACAAGCGTATCATTCCTAAGGAGCTTAACAAAGGAGACTTAGTTCTACTCTTCAACTCCCGCCTCCGCCTCTTTCCAGGTAAGTTAAAATCTAGATGGACCGGACCTTATGTTGTGAAACATGTTTTTCCTCATGGTGTAGTTGAGATATAGGGCGAAACGAGCGGAAGCTTCAAGGTCAACGGTCATAGACTTAAGAAGTACAAACCGGAAACCCCGGTTGAGGAGGTTGCACCAATATACCTCGTTTGAGACGCATCATGGTCCAGCTAGCAACCTTAAACCAAGCGCTTCTTGGGAGGCAACCCAAGGTATTGCTTTCTTTTCCCTTTTTCTAGTCTAGCTTAGATAGTTTTGCTTTTGCTTTGCTTTGTTTTGTTTTTGGCGTTCTAGATAGATAACAGGTGACAACTAAGGAAGGAGCATAACTATAAGGACAGAAGATCGAGAATTTGAGAAGACGAAGTTTGACTGAGGCACATCTCGGTTGCTATCAGAGCACCTCGACCGAGATGATTCTTGAGCAACCGAGACGACTAGGGTTTCTGAAGAACCACCTCGGTCCGTACCACCTCGGTCCAGTCGAGACCACCTCGACCGAGGTGACAGTAGTTCCAGAAAGCGTATAAAAAGGGGAAAATTTTCTCTTTCCTCTCTTTTACCCTTCCTCGACCGTGGCAGCTTCCTCGCCTCGCTTCGCCATTCTTCGATCGTTTTCGACGATTCTTGCTTCCAAACTGCAAAGAAAAGATAGAAGATCCCAGTGCAAGCGTCAATCTGCGAGAAAAACAAACTAAATCGACCGAATTAGGGTAAACATCGAAAAAACCCTAACCTCTCTCCTTTTCACTGTTTTGCTTCGAATTGAGCTTTGGTTGCCCTTGCATTTGCTGAGAAACAGATTAAGTACCCCATAGGAACCAGTTGTAGTGATTTTGGGGGAAAAGAACTGGATTTTTGAGAGATTAGATCGCACAGTTTTTCGCCTCGGTCCAGACGTCCTGTGCCTCGGCCGAGGTGTTCTTGAGTATTGTCAGACCGACCGAGGTGACCTGACAGTGGAGATTTGAAAATGAGTTCAGAGAGACGTCTTGCTATTAGGGATAGATCCTCCCCTTCCCCTTCTTCCTCTTCCTCCCGACCCTATCGCCCGGTGATCCACGAGCGACACCGGGTCGATTACGACCGTATTTCCGGCCGTCCAGTGATTGCACCTCGCTTCCTGGACGTGTCAACCTTTGACTGTCTCCATGTAGATGGAGACCTTAGACGGATGATATCGACAGTAGGGCTAGATCAGTTTACTGAGATCCGAGCCCCTGCCTATTTGGAGCCCACCTTAGAGTTTATTAGCTCCTTCACCTACCTCCCCACAGAGCGTTCTGTGAAGTACCGGTTGATGAACCGGAACTTCATAGTTCCACTAGAGTATTGGAGAGAGATCTTTGGTTTTCCTGCCCCGACAGCTGTTGACTTCCCTTCCCGATCTGTACCTAGGGAGTTTTGGGGTCAGATTGCTCACGTGGTTGAGCACGCAGATAGGTGGTGCCCTGGAGATTCCAGGGAGAAGGTCATCTTTCACTTAGCTTTTAGGTTAGCTTACCGCATCTTCAGTGAGACACTTCTGGCGCGTACTGAGACGCCCCAGAAGGTCCGACAGGGGGAGCTTTTCAGCCTTTACTACATGGTGACTAGAGGGATCCCGGACTTTGGCTTGATGCTGGCAGAGGATCTGCACAGGATCAAGGCCAAGGCGAAGGGAGACATCTGTTGCGGAGGACTTGTGACCCACATCGCCAGCTATCAGGACATGGACCTCAGCGCTTGCACTATGGTGGCGGCTCCCAAGCCGCTTGGGCTGCAGGAGATGATCACTCGGCGGATTCTGGTTCCCCGAGGACTGACTACGCCATATGTGGCGATGCCATGGGAGCTGACTGCACCGCAGGGGATCAGGTGGTCAACACAGTTTACAGTTTATGACCCTCATTATTGGCAGACCGCTTGGGCCCCACTGATGGAGGATTATAGAGAGGCAGCAGCTGCCCCAGCTGAGGAGGAGGAGGAGGTAGATGATGAGGAGACTGCTGATGACAGGGATGGTGGAGTTCCGATGGATACAGGGACAGATACTGCCGGGACGAGTGCGCCGGTTATTGATCTGGATGATGAGGATACTGAGCCTGCACCTGCCACATCTCCAGTGAGACCTGCTAGGCGTAGGACACGCCGACACAGAGATCCAGAGGCTCACCGTCGGATCGATGATCTGACGGATCAGATGATTGATTCATATGCCGCCTTATCACTGGATATCCTCGAGATGCAGGAGCGGCAGCATTACCAGCACATGATGGCCCAGATTCAGTTCCAGCACGTCATGGGCTATCCGTTCGACCCGTCTCAGTATCCATATGTGCCACCACCACCACCACCGGATCGTGACTACTGAGAGCTGCAGGATTTTCTTTCTTATTTTTATGCAGTTCAGCTTATTATCCGGTGAGTATTTTATTCCTTAGACTTATTTTGACCCACTGGGACAGTGTGTCCCAAGTATGGGGTATTTATGTATTACTTGACTTATGGATGTATGACTCGACTTTACATGATATTTATGCTTCAGTTTGCTTCTATATGTTTATCTGAGATTGCATGCATACATAGAGGTTATTTGATTGAAAAAAACGTCGAAATTGAAAGAAAAAAAATGGTTTTTAAAAAAATTTTGACCTCGACCGGGACAGTTTTGGCCGAACGAGGTGTTTCACCTCGGTTGACCTAAGAACACCTCGACCGAGGTAGGTTAACTGAGAGTTTTCGAAAACGATTTTTGTGCTTTTTATCTGGATATGATCTCAGTGAAGATTTTGTTTACTGACTGGTTTTGAATTCTTTATCTGTTTGAAAGGTTTTATAATATGTTTAAGTTGCTAAATGCTTTGTTTGAAATTATTGGCATGTTTAATACATTGTTTTTGTCTAAATTATGTTGAATTTGAAGGTTGACACCACATTATGAGTTCTCTCACTTTCTTCCTGGAAAGACCAAGGCAATTCATTCTTCTCTCTTCTTCTTCTTTATCATGCTTAGCCTCTCATATACATTTTGCCTCCCTTTACCTATCCGGGAATTTGGAAGCAAGCGAAGTGGTGAAAGCAAGTAAAAGTTGAGCAGTTGGCTGGAAGTGAAAGTGTTAGAAAGAAAGAAATAGGTTTGGGGAAGTCAATCATGATGATGAGTAACTCGGCATCATTCACATAGCCGGGTGTTTGTGTCTTGCCAAAGTCGGATTGAGCGATATTCCTAACGGGTCATGGTATGTGCATCAAGGGTTTGATGCATCTCAAGAAATTGATGATTGCTGATTTCCTAGGCTTCGGTTATTGTGCACCTCTGTCCATGCATCCCAAAAAGTAAAGTAAAAAGAAAAAGTGTGAAATAAACAAAGCTTATTGGTGGAAGATGTTGAAAGTCAAAGTGAAAGTGAAGTACATCCTTTCCCGGATTCTAGCACCACATTACTTTACATACATCCCTACCCTACACATTTCTTGACCTTTCTTTTGGGAAGCCCTTGAGACCTCGAGCTTGTTGATTGACTTAGTGGTTTAAACTGGATTATGCATGATTAATTTCGATAATTATGACTTATTATGCATTCTATGATTTTATGCAAAGATGAACAACTTTCTTATATTTATAAAATGTTTTGATCATATTTTGATTTTAAATTCCATGAAGTATTCTCTTAGAGTGATCTATGATTGTAGCACACCATAAAAATGTTTTTGAAAGACTTTTTCATTGATCTTTATGACTCATAATCCATTCTATCTTGTCTTTTATATGCGGAACTTGCTTGGGGACAAGCAAGGACTAAGTATGGGGTATTTTGATAGCATGAATTATTGTCTATATTTTGGGGTTTGTTTAGACGTTTTATCTTCCATAATCTGCATGTTTGTATGTATATTATGTGATTATATTGTCGTTTCATCTACCTTTGCGAGAATCGAGGTCTACACCTAGTTTTGTTGTAATCGTAGGTAAAATGGCACATTTTGCATCAAAAAGGAGCAAAAGGAGCTATGGAGTCATTGGAGCTACATTCAGGAACATAAGGAACCATCCAGGAAGCATAACCATGGATTAAAGATTTACTTTGGAACAGATTTGAGAGATTTCACATTCAGTTGTGATTCACCTCGGTTGACTACAGATTCACCTCGACCGAGGTGATCCAAAGAAGTCGACTCGACCGAGGCGAACACCTGGGACGCGGCGAGAATATTTTATTCTTGGCTGAGATTTTTTATCTTTGGAAAGAGATCTTATATTTTTGGGCTTGGCTCCTGGAAGGAAGAAGATATGCTAGATCATATATTTTACCTATTTTTATGGGAAGAGATCTTTCTAAGATATCTTATCTTTGGAGAGTAATTTTCCTATAAAAAGGGTCGGATTTCCCGCAAATCCACATCATGCTATACCACCGATCAGGGTTTATACACCGCTGTAACCATACTCCAGTTGGGAGATTTGAAGAACCTTTTTGAAGGTTGAAGAAGGAAGATTGTAGCTTTTATAGCTTTTGAAGGTTTTATTGTAAGATTACCTTAGATTCCCTTCCTTGTTGTCTTTCTTGTTGGATTTCTATCCAAGGAACGCTTTGTTGTGTTATTTGATTCAGTTATTGAAGTCTTTTCATTAAATTCTTCTTGTTCAAATATTCACCTTCTTCCCATATACTTGATTAATACTTTCATGATGATGAGTGGCTAATCTCTTTGTGTGATTCTAGGGTGATTGGCTGAAGGTTGTGGGAAAGACAATGATAGAATAATCTTAGATTCCAGTAGGACCCTGAAAGTTCGAGTCTTTAACCTTAACCCTAAGCATCTCGCTCAGTCGATGAACATCTCGGCCGGGGTGGAATTTGGCTGACCGAGGTGACTTATCTGATCTGAAACTGAGAGTTAAATGTTAGAGTTTGCCAAATCCTATTCTTATTACACCTTTCCTGGTTCAATGCAAGCCTAGGATGAGACTTACCCGGTAATTCCTTCGTTTGTTTACCAACGATCATAAGTATAGGTAATAAAGGTTTATCCTTTATTGGGGTTTGAGTGTGCTTTCATCACATCTTTGTGAGTTAGCCTGAGACTTATCCGGTAAAGGTTGATTCTATTCCCTTAGATGGTGTGTTAGTTTGAGATTGTAGTTCTTTATCTTAATTCCTTGAGACTTATCCGGTAATAGGAGTTACGGTTTTGGATTAGTGAGTAGTGAGACTTACCCGGTGATCTATTCCACTTTAGTAACACCTTCCCTATGCAAAAACCTCAGCTTTGTCCGCTTATCTTTAGATCTTGAGTTGGAACCACAACTAGATGCTTTAATCCCTAGAATTGCATATTTCCTTTATTGACTTTTATCATCTTTGATTGTTTTGATTACTTGTGGTTAGTAATTGCTTAAGCATACCGTAATTGGACTTTGTTTCACCAAGTCCCTGTGATCGACCCTTGGAATTCCTTGCTTTTACTACGATTGACCCGTACACTGCGGGTTCGCATCCTTGTTTTAAGCTTACATCTAGGGTTATAAATTTAAAGCTTGCACACACCGTTTGGAGCGAACAACTCCGGAAAGCCACTACTACTCGCCTCAAAGGTTATAACGGGTCATTACCAAGTTGATATTGCTGAAGCTTTGGCATTCGAATTCGCCATTGAGGTTGCTTGTGATTTACTTCATACTCCGATCATCTTCGAATCAAATTGCCTACAACTGATTAATCTCATCAACTCAACATCTTCGTCACTATCCTATGTACAAAATATATGTAACCTAGCCCTACAATCTCTCTCTAGCAGAGATTCTTTCTCGTTTAAACATATATATCGCTCCGCAAACACAGTTGCCCATACGGCGGCTCATCTTTTATTTACATACTCTTGTAATACACAGTGTATTTGGCTAGATCATTTTCCGCCTAGCATACTAGAGCTAGCGGAAATTGATCTCTTATGATTATATATATTAGGTTTTTTCTCAAAAAAAAAATGATTTCATCTCCTTCAATGAAAATATAAAAATTAGATTTCATTTAAACCCAAGGTATCCAACAACATAGTATATATCCAACAAGATTCAAATGGAACACGAACTTGGATGTGACAATCTTGTTCTATTTGAGCAGTTTCATGATGAATATCCAGCAAACACAACATTCAACAACATAGAACATATCCAACAAACAACAACATAGTCCAAAACAAAAATTCAATTGTTCGTAAAAAACAAAAAAAACCATTTGCAAGCACAAGAAAAAAAAACAAATACACAAAACAAAAAACTGAACCGAACTGCCCAAAACAAAAACAAACAATATGCATACAACAATCCAATCCATATCATAAACACAATACAAATGGTGTAATTTTAAACATAAATAAACTATGGTAGTGGAACATATTACACAACATGATTAGAGAGAAACCTAATTTCAAAGATGATAGCAAACATAATCAAACTTATTATACTAAACACATACTCAAATTTACCAGAATAGAGCAACTAAACCATAATTTCGAAGCAACTAAGATGCTCGATTTCAAAGACAAAAGATGAACAACTAGAAAATTAGGGTTTTAGAGAGAAACGTGATTTTTAAGAGATTAAGTTACATATGGATTAAAGCAAAGAAGAGTCGTTATTAGCTCATCGTGAACAATGGACGACAAGGAGCAACAACGGAAAAGTTCTCTCCCGGTGAAGTTCTCTACAATCTCTGGATATTTAGTTTATTTTCCTTTTTTTTTAATTAAAAACTTACGGAATTTGAAGAAAGTAATGGCGTTATTGAAGATGGGCACTATGTGAGAATAATTTTAGACATTAAGGGCACCAACCAAAATAATGAAATTTGGTCATCACCAATCGAAAATGACAACCTTAAGGACACAAATGGAAATTTCCTAAAATAAGTTATTAATATAAAATTTTTTTTATGATTTGTACTATACATTACCAAATGAATCGAGCTTTTGATATAAAAACAACGTAGGGTCCGTTCGGTGCAACACATGAAGGATGATGAAGGAGAATGAAGGAGGTCGAAAATTTTGAAATTTTTATAACCTCTTGTGAGATGAATGAAGGGGAATGAAGGGAATGTTGTAATTTTATTAGAGCAAACACACTAGTGAAAAAAATATCTTAAAGGTTGCATGCCTTTGGAATTACCATTGTGGGAAAAATGCATCGTGACAATGGAAGAAACTAGTGAACTTAAGAGAAGACTTCGACAAAGGACTTAGATGGCGGATAAGAGACGGAAAAACAGTTAGGTTTTGAAAAGACAGATGGATCAGTGACAAACTGTTACAGGATATCGTGACCAATAAGGACTTGATAAATTAGAACGAATGTACCTTCTCGTGTATCGTTAATAAACGATGGAATCATCAACTATTAAATCAACTAAACACATTACTACCTATTAATATCATCGAAAAAATAAAAAAACTATAATCTTCCCAAAAATGATGTAAGAGATAGATTATACTGGGAGGAGAACGATGAAGGATGATACTCAACTAAATCAACTATGAAAATGATACAAAAACGAAAGGTGGGTGTCACCACTGACAAAACATAAATATGGAAAATTAACGCAATGTGTTCGCTCTCAAACGTGTGTGTATATGGACGAAATTAATCTTAAATTTATACCATAAATAAAGCAAATAAGCGAACCCGCAATGTACGAATCAATCACAATAAAGATAAATATTACAGGGTTGATCACAAGGACTTTGGTGAAATCAAGCAGTATATCAAATCTAGGTAAAAACTTGCAAATATCAAAGACCAAAGAAATGAAATCAACGAAGATATAATAATCAGGAAATCATGCAGATTCTGGAGATCATAGCGTTAGGTTGTGGTTTTTGATTCAAAACTTCTAAAGATTTGTGGACAAGGCTGAGATTGCTAAGGAAAGGTGTTTCTAAGGTGGGATAGATTATAAGGGAGGTCTCACTATCCACTAATCCCAAACCAAAGGTCGTTTTACCGGGTAAGTCTCAAGGATCTATGGAAAGGAACTATAATCTCAAACCTAATAAAGGATAAACCTTTATTACCTAGAACTCATCATCGTTGGAAACTAAGAAAGGGAAACACCGGGTAAGTCTCTTCCCAAGCTTGGATGTAAGCTTGAAAGTCTCAACAAGGTTAGAATTTGGGCAATCTATAACCTAAGCTCAAGGATATAACATGCAAGGATAAACAAGGGGAAATCTCGGATTGTTCTAGCTAAAATCTCGGTCGAGATTCCCGAGATCAATCCGAGATTGATAGTTGCGTAGGTTAAACTCAACCTTCAGGATCCAATTTAACTTAAAGGTTCATTCTATCATCATCTATACCACATCCATCAACTAATCACCCTGCAAATCGTAAGAGTTCTAGCCAACAACACACATGTTCAGATTAACAAAGATATATGATATCAAGCAAGACATAAAACCGAAATAACCAAAGAAAGGGAAAAGAATACTTAGCAAATGGTCTTCAAATATCAAAAATATAGTCAAGCAACAATAAAGGTTCAACCTTGTATTCAAACAACGAAATCTAGCAACTAGGTATCTCTCTTCAAATAAATCCTCACAAATCTCCTCAATCATTCTATCTGTTGTAACTAACGATGCGAATCTTCTATCACTTGATGTTGTAATTCTTCCTTCTAACTCTTTTTCGCATGCTCCGTCTTTCCTTGCGTTCCAAACGTCTCGACTCTCTTCTCTCGTTCCGATGTAACCGCCTTCTACTTTAATAATTAAAATTAGATTTTATGACGCACGGGCCATGGGCCATAATTAACGATATCTCGGATGAACCCGAATAAAATCTCGTCCTAGATATATTTTATCCAACCGAGATTTGTCTTCTGTTACGTACTTTCTTTAAATCCTTGCTTGCATTCTTCTTCTTATGATCCTTGCTCTTCTTTCATACTCTAATATGCTCCAGTATGTTGTCCTCTTGACACCTTGTCTTTCCAAGATTCCTTTTGATAAAAAATGCACCATATTTCCTACAATTGCAACAAAACTATGTGTAGACATCCATTCTAATAAAGTAGGCAAATATAAGCACAATTGATACGAATATATGTCCATGCATGCAAAGCAAAGAGAAAATCTATCTAAATGCATACCTAAATTAAGGTCATAATTCATGTCATCATAATGCCTAAATTAAGGTCATAATTCATGTCATCATAAGCACAATTGATACGACTTGAACGATGATTAGGGAGATCTGTTTCGTAATATCGTCTTATGACTTCAGCATTCTTATACGTGCGTCGTTCATCCTCCACTATCATGTTATGAATAATAATACAAGACTTCATAATATCAGCTAGTATATCTTCATCATAAGCAAGATTTAGTTATCGTACAATTACGAACCTCGCCTGTAGAACTTCAAATGCACGTTCAACGTCCTTACGTACACCAACTTGTCAATCAACAAAAAGACTTTTCTTAGGAGTTTGCGGATGGGTAAACCCTTGCACAAATGTAGCCCAACTAGGGTAGATACCATCAACTAGGTAATATTTCATGTTGTATTCATGACCATTGACGTTAAACCTCACAGGAATCACAGAAGGTGCCCGACTTGCAAAACATCACTAAATACCGGTGAACGGTAAAGTACATTAAGGTCGTTACACGAACCTGAAATTCCGAAAAAGAATGCCAAATCAATAGATCTTCATTTGGAAGGGCTTCCAAATAAGGGTTGTGTTCTTGTTTTGGCCGCAATATTGACCTTTCGAAGCATTAGGGCAATTCTTCAACTCCAAATGCATACAATCAATACTGCCGATCATGCCTAGAAATCCTCGTTGTTCATTTCTGTAGAGGATCTTTCGTAGGTCTTCATCAGTAGGACTTCATAAATACTCAACTTCAAATTCCTTGATTACTACTTCACAAAATTTTTGTAGACATTTTTGTGTAGTTTTTTGATCCATCCTCAAGTACTCATCAACTGCGTCAAGAGCCACCCCATACGCTAACATTCTCATTATTGAAGTGCATTTTTGGAGTCCGGATAACCCCAATTTCCCAGCTGCATTTTGTCTTTATTGGAAAAACTTGTTATTTTCCACCACTTTATTCACAATCTTGCAAAACAAAGGCATCTTCATTCCAAACCTCTTCCGAAATTGATTCTCATTGTATACTACATGATCCCCAAAGTAGTCTCTAAAC
The DNA here is from genome assembly GCA_033239125.1 of Fagopyrum homotropicum. Lineage (NCBI taxonomy): Eukaryota > Viridiplantae > Streptophyta > Magnoliopsida > Caryophyllales > Polygonaceae > Fagopyrum > Fagopyrum homotropicum. The sequence goes on from BSWB01000004.1 coordinate 35,893,997, forward strand.
AATTGATTATGCCATTCTTCACGATTCCTATCCATTTCAACCACAACTTCAACATCTTTATTATTGAGTTGTGTTTCAGGTGGTGGTGGAAACAATATATAGATAGTAAGTGATTATTGACAAAGTTGTCAATAATTATGGGGATTTCTTCATCACTATTTGATGAAGAACTTGAGCTTGTAGAGCTTTTATGAAATAACGTTATTTTTTTTGGATGGGTTAAATCCACTAGTACATATAAGGTCTTCCACGGCGTTTGAAAAACGCCATGGAAGACCTATAATGGCGTTTTTAAACGCCGTCCCGTAACGCCCTTGAAAGGGACGTCATCAATAAGTTGGATTTTCCACGGCGTTTATTAAACGCCATGAAAAAGTACTTTTCCACGGCGTTTAATAAACGCCATGGAAAGTACTTTTCCACGGCGTTTAATAAACGTCATGGAAAGTACTTTCCACGGCGTTTATTAAACGCCGTGGGAAAGTACTTTCCATGACGTTTATTAAACGCCGTGGAAAAGTACTTTCCATGACGTTTATTAAACGCCGTGGAAAGTACTTTCCATGACGTTTATTAAACGCCGTGGAAAGTACTTTCCATGACGTTTATTAAACGCCGTGGAAAGTACTTTCCATGACGTTTAATAAACGCCATGGAAAGTACTTTCCATGGCGTTTATAAAACGCAGTATGTATAATTTTCATGGCGTTTTAAAAACGCCATGGAATATATTTGTCATGACGTTTTTAAAACGCCATGAAAATTACACACATTGCGTTTTATAAAACGCCATATTTGTATAGAGATATTTTTTTTAAAAAACTACGACAGATGCAAATGTACCTGCGTCTTCAAAACCAATATTACACACATTACTAAAGCGTATATATTTATATTTCAGTGAATGAGTTCAACGTCCTAACACAAAACGAGTGCGACAAGACTCCTAACACAAAATGAGTGCAACAGCAAAACGAGTTCAACAATACTCGTAACACAAAACGAGTTCAACAACAAGACTCTTCACACAAAATGTTTGTAGCACAAGTTGTCTTCCGATGATTTGTAATATTCATATTCTTCGACAAGCTGCACAAAGTAGACGAAGAAAAATACATCAAAAGGAGAATAGAAGCGAGACAAGCACACACAAAATGGTATAGATTGAAAATTGGTATTTACCTTAGCAATACAAATACGATATCTCTCATCATACTCAATCATCAAACACAATGTATCTTATTGGCCAAGCAATTGTACTGCCAAGTGCATCACCAAGAGTTGTAAATTCAGGCTCATAACGATAAAATCCTACTGAATCCACCAACACTTCTTCGATAGCAATCCTATAGCATTCTGGTCCAAGTATGGACCCATGCACATTTGCCTTGGGATTTATGGCTGAAATTTTTCCTTTTGCCACTACTTGTCCATCTCCGTTCCAATTAACTAGTTTGCACTTATCATGTATCGAAGGATGATAACTACTTCCTTTTCCTGACTATGAAATATAATTTTGCATATGATCATGATTATGATTAATAGAAATTATTCAAAGAAAAAAAATACCAATTCATACCTTTGGAGATGTAGCCTCTAGAATATCATTTTCTTCGCAATGATCATTGCTCTGTAATATATAAGATCTAATTAGAATAATATTGAATTCTAAAATTTATAAATATATAGACAAACTGACAAGAGTTTTGATACCTTGGAAGTTGCACATTTACCGGGTACATGATCAGCTAAATTTACTCCGAATTTAGAAGCTAAAACATCCTCTATAATTTTGTATTTTTGTTTCATGTCTTTCAATTCAGCCTCCATTTCAACATATTTCGCATGCGCTTGTGTATGACCATATAACTTGGTTCTGGTTACCCCTGCTCCCATACCTCTAATACGCCCTGGGTGATCTCTACCAAGTACTTGAGTTAAAATATTGTCTTCTTCATCCTTGGATGTCGCCTCTTCCATTTTCTTCTTTACCTCATCCTATAATAAATAGATTCACATACACGAAGTCAGTCACATGTAAGCAATAAACAAATTAATATATAATACATTAATATGTATGTCATACAATTTTGGAAGCATTAGCCTCACTGGTCTTTTTCTTCGATGTATGCCCTTTGATCCATAATTGTGCTTTGGTCATAGGCATGTCAGGGTGTTCTTTGTTCTGTAAAGAAAGGGAAAAAATTAAAACAAATTGAGAAAATATAAATTAAACGTTATATATGTAGAACGAGAAATTATAACTCCATAAACACTTACATACTCATACTCGGCCCGTGCATACCCTTTCCGGCTTAATGTTTGGCTCAAAAGTTGTTTGGACCTTATTCCTCTCATTTTGTCACTCTTTTCCTACACAATTACAAGATAGTTAAATAACAAATTATAAAGATACATATAATATTAATCATTCTCATTTTATGTAAAGGAGCTTACCTGCCATTTGGTTGACATTCGTTCTTGAACAAATTGATCCCAATCTTCTGCAGGCACAATAAAAGGCCTTAATTTTGCAAGTTGACTAGTCCTTTCCGCATTAGTCGATCTTGATTCCAGAATATTTCGTATCTCGGTTGATAACTCGGATTTCCAAGATCTCCATAGTTTCCCCATTTGTTGCAGGATAAATATCTTGAAACATTTATCAATATGGTATTTTTGCTGAAATTAATTTACAAGAAAACATAACGTAATTACAAACAATAATATATTTTGAAAGCTGAATTTACTAAGTTGATATCTAAAATTATGGTATTTAATTAGTGAATCAAAATAAAAATATGTAATTTTACCAATAAATGTCTCCAAAGAGTTTCTTTTGTTGAATCTTCGACTTTAAGCCAACTTTCATAGACAATCGACACTTGTTCCCGAACTAACAGCCCCATTGTAGACGAGAACTTAACCGACACATCTCCAACAGGTTGTCCTCTTTCATTCCATTCCACTAGTTTTTTATCATTTGCTCCCGTTGCCATAACTTGCAAACAAGTAGGACCTCTTGATCTCTTCGAGTTTTGAGACATGGAACTAGATTGTCCAGAACTCCCCCCTCTATTAGTTGCATTTGAGTTGTTCTTATTTTTACCTCTCCTACTAGTATTCTTCACAACAAGATAATAGAATATTACAAAAAAAAAATTGACATATTATATTATATTAAAGGAATAGTAACAGATCATACCTCATTCACGGGAATTATTTCATCCATTGAATTGTTTCCTTTGAAATGTGTATGAAGCTGAAAAATATTTACCAATTTGGTTAGAGATAACAAAAAGCATGATTTGATAAAGTATGATTTTCCATACCTTCTCCCAAGCCTGCTATCGGAAGTTAAGGTATCCGGATTATAGTTAGGAATCAGTTAACATAAGGTAAAAACAATAATCACTTGTTTAGCATGTAAAAACAATAATCACTTGTTTCTTTTAACTTTCATCACTATCACAAGTGTCTACATCAAGTGCCGAAATATCTATAGGAACATAAGATGTAAAAACAGACTCATCGAACATTTCCAAATCATGAAAGCCTCTCGGAGGAGCTTTTAACACCACGTACCAACTAGAATTTTCAGTTTCTCTAGAGTAAAACACTTGTTTAGCATGTGATGCTAAAATGAATGGATCCTTTTTGTCTAAATTTTCCCGAAGATTAACTAAAGTGAATCCATCCTCATACTTTACCCCATTTACAATATTAGCCCAATCACACCGAAAAACAGCTATACGGAAAGTGTAGAAATCTAGCACCAAAATTTCTCTTATGACTCCATAATAATTCAGATTAGTGTTTGCTTCAATGTGGACACCATAATCAGCTGTTGAGACATTTGCGTCCATTGTGTGATACCGATTTCCATTTACTATATAGCCTTTATGCGACATTGCATAAAATCTAGGCCCATTCACTAGTGACTTTAGTGAATATGTGTCACCCTCTTCGACACTAGCTTCATTCATAATCTGTACACCAAAATTATTATCCATAGATTATGAGTTGTATATAACATTAGTGGTATAAAAAAAAGGTATTAGGTTCACAAACCTTGGCTTGTAACCAAACCACAAAGGTCTCTAAGTGAGTTTTCTCTAGCAAGTTGCTATCAGAATATAACTGAGGATCCAAAAGTGTTAATTCTTCTTTATGAACCCTAATAGACATAGAGGGTTAGTTAATAAAATCAGCATTACAAGATTTAAGTATTTATTGGATAACTTTGTTTATCATATACTTAACTCTATATATGGCTCAACTTCAACAGTATTGAGCAACACACAAAGATGAACAGCTTTGCGGTCTGATTCTGATAAGACTATCGAACGCCCTTTTAAGAGTGTAGACCCATCAACAATTGTCTCATTGGCGTCTCCTTCATTGCAGTTCAATTTAGAACTAATTACATCCACTTCTTTCATGTATCGACCACAAAAAGCCAAACCCTCGTTAGCTAAGTAATTTTCAGCTATAGACCCTTCGGGTTTGGCACGATTTCTCACAAAGTCTTTAAGTGTCTTCATATATCTAACAATAAACACGGGAAATTTTTTTAAAGGATCGAATAATAGGTTTGAAAGGATAATAACTATACAAACAAAATCAACATTAGTTACCTCTCGAAAGGGTACATCCACCTATAGTGTACAGGACCACATAATTTAGCTTCTCTGGCAATATGAGTGGTTAGGTGAATCATAATGTCAAAGAAGGATGGGGGGAAGTATCTCTCCAACGAACATAAAGTCGTTATGATCTCTTCTTCCAATTCCTCTAACCTATTTTTGTTAAGAACCCTTTGACATAACTCGTTGAAAAATGAAGATAGACGCCATAGTGCCTTTCTTAGTCCTTCCGGTAAAAGCCCTCTTATTGCAACAGACAAGATTTGTTGCATTAAAACATGATGATCGTGGGACTTAAGACCAAGTAATTTCAATTCTTCCATCTTGACACAATTACTAATATTACTGCAATATCCATCCGGAAACCTCTGATTATACAACTTACCGCAGAATTTTATTTTCTCGATCTTTGTCAATGTGTAAGGTGCAGACGGTAGTTGCAACTTAGCATGCCTTTCTTCGAAGGGCACATCTTTCATCAATTCTAGTAATTCGGCATCTCTACGAGACTCATCATCAACTTTTGATTTACCATTAACATCTAAAATGGTGGATAACACACTTTCCGAAACATTCTTCTCGATATGCATGACATCTAGGTTGTGTCGTAACGGAAGTACCTAAAATTCAGCATCAAAATTTTAATTTAAAATTCTATTTTCATAGAGGTCAATCAACATTTATTCAACGAAGATAAAAAAATGTTGGCATTTACTGACCTCCCAATATGGCAAGTCAAAAAATATTGACTTTTTTTTAAGCATTTTTGCTAGGTCTCCTTTCTTATATGTTGACTTCTTCTTTTTCTTTCCAAAAACATTTTTGAACCCATGCAATGCTCGTACAACAGCCAATCCATTAAATATTTTTGGTCGCCTCCTTCTTTCCTTCGTACCATCAAACCACTTGTGCTTAGAACGAAATGGGTGATTTTGGGGAAGAAATACCCTATGACAAGTATACACAGTCTTGTTGGCAAGTTGTAACCATTTAGATTTTGTTTCCGGACCACAAACAGGACATGCAAACTCGCCTTTAGTAGTTACACCAGCTAGATTTCCATAGGCTGGAAAGTCATTTATTGTCCATAAAAGGATAGCTTTCAGGTTGAACATCTCCCTCTTAAATGCATCATACATTTCAACCCCAAGTGTCCACAACTCAGAAAAATCATCTAGTATTGGTTGCAGATAAACATCTATGTCATTTCCTGGTTGTTTTTTTCCAGGAATGAGCAAAGTTAGCATCAAATTTTCTGCAGACATGCATATATTGGGAGGAAGATTGTAGATAACCAAAATCACAGGCCAAATGCTATAGGTTGAGTTTAGTGAATTATAAGGACTAAACCCATCGGTTGCTAATCCCAATCTCAAGTTTCTCGGATCAGAAGCAAAACTAGGCCATTTCTTGTCAATTGTGTGCCATTGAGTTGAGTCAACTGGATGACGCATCATGCCGTCTTGACTGTGGTGAGTAGAGTGCCAAGTTAGGAGTTCACTTGTAGTTGCAGAAAGAAACATCCTCTTAATTCTTGGAATTATGGGAAAATAACGCAAAACCTTTGCAGATACTCCCTCTTGTACGAGTTTGGGCCTTGGATTCACTTTCCACCTCGAAGCATTACACTCGGGACATGCATCTAGATTTTCCTTTTCTTTCCTAAATAGACAACAATCGTTGATACAAGCATCAATCTTCTCATACCCTAAATCAAACCCTTTAAGAAACTTCTTAATCACGGTGAGAGAGGTCGGGAAATTGTTAACTTCAGGAAGCATATCTTTAACTACTTCAAGCAATTCATCAAACGCTTCATTAGGCACACCATTGGAGGCTTTAAACTTATAGAAAAAGAGGGCGGCCGAAAGCATTGTATACTTCTTCTTACAACCGGGATACAAAGGAACTTCTGCCTCTTCCACTTTTCTTTTGTAGTCGTCATTTGTGACATTTTCTCTTGAGTTTCTAATACCGTTAGAAAGGTCTGCATCCTTGTACATTTGGAGTACATCGGGAAGTTCATAATCCAAATCTAAAGGATCTTCACTTTCATCCGGTACAAATTCTGTAGATGGCACATCTTTTTCCCCATGTGCCCACCAAATATCATAATCGGGATCAATACCATAATGCAACAAATGTACCTCCAAGTCATCATCCGTTTGTGAGATAAGATTACGACAAACTGCACAAGGACATATTACTCTATCGGGATTTCGGGCAAACCGTTTTGCGGTTAAGATAAATTGTTTAACCCCTTGTTGGTACTCATGACTCGTTTTATCTAGTGTCACCCAACTTTTATCCATTCTAATATAGAACGACTGGAAAAACAACAGCTAGAAATAATCAGTGTTGCTAACATGAAAAAAAGACTGCTAAAAAAAAGACTTTTGAAAAAAAAAACAGCTAGAAATAATCAGTATTCTAAATCTTCATTCTCCTATTTATAAGTTATTAGTTGATAGTTATGAACATGTTTTGCCTCTTCATTTCTTGGATTTCAGAACCCTTTTATTTTCTAACTGTTTGGCTTAGTGCCTTTCATAATCTACACCATTTTGACTTCCTACCCATCTTCTGATTTCTGAATCACAAAGTTACAGACTTTAAAATTTAAATGGATGTGCTTGCACTAATAATAATTCATCCATACTCTTTTACTCCATTACTATGTCAAACTTGAATCTACACCATTTTGACTTCCTACCCCTTTAATTTCCATTTCTAGACTAGATAATGTCCACATCTTTTTTCAACATTGAATCATAATAGATTAAGTAAATCACCCCTACACTTCATTTCATATGAAGTAGGTTGGTAGATCTATTCAAGTTGAGGGTCCTCAAACACAATCTCTAGTTCTTCTTTTATTGTTTTAATGCTGTGTAGGTCTGACCCTCACTAAACCCAGCTACAGACACATTTGAAAACAAGCCTGCGATAACTAAATTAGCCATCTGAACTTCAACTACATAATCTAATCCGAAGCATCAATGCATCAAACTAACACCTCTTACATGATTATGCAGCACAATAAACACTAGGAACTACATTCAAATCTGCAGAATCAAATAAACAACCAACAATATTCATCTAGGTATAAGGGATTGATGAACAAACCCTAGAATTTGGAGGAGAGAAATGGAGGAACAACGATACGCACCTTGGCCGAGATCGATAGCAGCGAAAGAATCGGGTGATTCGCCGGGAAAAATGCTGGTAGCGTGGGGCGACAGCAGCGGGAAGAGGCGGGTCTGCAGTCTCGGCCGAGATCGAGAGAAGAGGGCTTCGATCGGGCGATTCGCCGGGAAAGAAGCTGGTAGCGTGGGGCGACAGCAGCGGGAAGAGGCGGGTCTGCAAGTCACGGCCGAGATTGAGAGATGGCGCCGGGGTGATTCGCAGGTTTGTGTTTGAGAGAAGAGGGCTTCGATCGGGCGTAAAGGAAAGAAGCCAGTTGCGGGGGGATATAAAAACAAGGATGGCGTTTTCAAAACGCCATCCTTTAGACGGCGTTTTAAAAACGCCGTCTAAAGGAAAGAAGCTAGTTGCGGGGGATATGAAAACGCCATCCTTTAGACGGCGTTTTAAAAACGCCGTCTTATTAAAACTATTTTTAATTAAGTTACTGGAACCCTTCTTATTAATATTCGACTAGGAGGTCTACTCTCGGTTGATCTTGTTTATTGTAATATACTCCTAATATTATACTGAGTGACTAGATCACTATATTTGATTAATTAATTCGACTATAAGTTGGGTTTTAAGTTATTTTTAACAAAGACCAATTGTAAATTTTATGGCGTTTAAAATACGCCATGAAATTTACGTCGTTTCAAAAACGCCATGAATTTTTAACCTAGGCGTAAAATTGCTGTAAAATTCATGGCGTTTTTAAAACGCCATGAATTTATGGCGTATAATAAACGCCATTAATTTTACGGCGTTTTTAAAACGCCGTAAAAGTTAACCTAGACGCAAAATTTAACGACGTTTCTTGGAAACGCCATGGATTAAATGGCTATTAAATCCATGGCGTTTTTTAAAACGCCATGGATTTGACGGAATTTTAAAATGACCGAAAATATTTCGGTGGGAAATTTTCCCACCATAATATGTGATGGGCGAAAATATTGTAAAACCGAAATAACCAAAGAAAGGGAAAAGAATACTTAGCAAATGGTCTTCAAATATCAAAAATATAGTCAAGCAACAATAAAGGTTCAACCTTGTATTCAAACAACGAAATCTAGCAACTAGGTATCTCTCTTCAAATAAATCCTCACAAATCTCCTCAATCATTCTATCTGTTGTAACTAACGATGCGAATCTTCTATCACTTGATGTTGTAATTCTTCCTTCTAACTCTTTTTCGCATGCTCCGTCTTTCCTTGCGTTCCAAACGTCTCGACTCTCTTCTCTCGTTCCGATGTAACCGCCTTCTACTTTAATAATTAAAATTAGATTTTATGACGCACGGGCCATGGGCCATAATTAACGATATCTCGGATGAACCCGAATAAAATCTCGTCCTAGATATATTTTATCCAACCGAGATTTGTCTTCTGTTACGTACTTTCTTTAAATCCTTGCTTGCATTCTTCTTCTTATGATCCTTGCTCTTCTTTCATACTCTAATATGCTCCAGTATGTTGTCCTCTTGACACCTTGTCTTTCCAAGATTCCTTTTGATAAAAAATGCACCATATTTCCTACAATTGCAACAAAACTATGTGTAGACATCCATTCTAATAAAGTAGGCAAATATAAGCACAATTGATACGAATATATGTCCATGCATGCAAAGCAAAGAGAAAATCTATCTAAATGCATACCTAAATTAAGGTCATAATTCATGTCATCATAATGCCTAAATTAAGGTCATAATTCATGTCATCATAAGCACAATTGATACGACTTGAACGATGATTAGGGAGATCTGTTTCGTAATATCGTCTTATGACTTCAGCATTCTTATACGTGCGTCGTTCATCCTCCACTATCATGTTATGAATAATAATACAAGACTTCATAATATCAGCTAGTATATCTTCATCATAAGCAAGATTTAGTTATCGTACAATTACGAACCTCGCCTGTAGAACTTCAAATGCACGTTCAACGTCCTTACGTACACCAACTTGTCAATCAACAAAAAGACTTTTCTTAGGAGTTTGCGGATGGGTAAACCCTTGCACAAATGTAGCCCAACTAGGGTAGATACCATCAACTAGGTAATATTTCATGTTGTATTCATGACCATTGACGTTAAACCTCACAGGAATCACAGAAGGTGCCCGACTTGCAAAACATCACTAAATACCGGTGAACGGTAAAGTACATTAAGGTCGTTACACGAACCTGAAATTCCGAAAAAGAATGCCAAATCAATAGATCTTCATTTGGAAGGGCTTCCAAATAAGGGTTGTGTTCTTGTTTTGGCCGCAATATTGACCTTTCGAAGCATTAGGGCAATTCTTCAACTCCAAATGCATACAATCAATACTGCCGATCATGCCTAGAAATCCTCGTTGTTCATTTCTGTAGAGGATCTTTCGTAGGTCTTCATCAGTAGGACTTCATAAATACTCAACTTCAAATTCCTTGATTACTACTTCACAAAATTTTTGTAGACATTTTTGTGTAGTTTTTTGATCCATCCTCAAGTACTCATCAACTGCGTCAAGAGCCACCCCATACGCTAACATTCTCATTATTGAAGTGCATTTTTGGAGTCCGGATAACCCCAATTTCCCAGCTGCATTTTGTCTTTATTGGAAAAACTTGTTATTTTCCACCACTTTATTCACAATCTTGCAAAACAAAGGCATCTTCATTCCAAACCTCTTCCGAAATTGATTCTCATTGTATACTACATGATCCCCAAAGTAGTCTCTAAACAATTGATTATGCCATTCTTCACGATTCCTATCCATTTCAACCACAACTTCAACATCTTTATTATTGAGTTGTGTTTCAGGTGGTGGTGGAAACAATATATAGATAGTAAGTGATTATTGACAAAGTTGTCAATAATTATGGGGATTTCTTCATCACTATTTGATGAAGAACTTGAGCTTGTAGAGCTTTTATGAAATAACATTATTTTTTTTGGATGGGTTAATTCTTTTCAATGGATGTTTTGAGTTGATAGTGAAACTCATTAAGATAGTGTTCTTATATATGATGAATTGATCAACATACACATTTAGACACGACAATACAATATTATTATTTGCCATGAAGAGATTCTTGGTCAATGTTATTATTTGTCATGACCATGACATAAATGTGATCATTCACTTGCACACATTTCATTGTGATAAGATAACTATGACATAGATTTGATCATTCACTAACACACATTTCATTGTGATAAGATGATTATGACATAAATGTTATCACTAACTGACACATCTTCATTGTGATAAGATAACTATGACATATATTCGATCATTCACTGACACATAAATATGACATTGAAAAAAGACTTCAAATTATAAGAAACTTAAAAGAAGATTAATACTTATAACAAACATCAAATTAAACTTAAGTATATAATTAAAATCACTCTTATGACTTCTTCAGTTTCTCTTTTAACTTGACTTAGAGCAATTAGATGTAATCGTCAAGATCGATGAGTAAACTTTCCTTTAGCATGTCTTCTGTTGGGGTTAGTGATATCTTAGACAGCAACACTTGTAACATATCAAAATTTTGTTTTTGTTTCTCAACCTTCATTCTCTCTCGTTGAAGTTGAAGATTTTCCTCCTCTATTTCCAAGTGTCTCTGTCTTCTCATTTCCTTATGCCTTTCAAACTTAAATTTCTCTTGTTTTAGAGTTATCTCAAAACCCCGTTGATCATTGTAAGCCTTAATCTGCTCACCCATTTTGGATAAATTTTCCGTTGCAATTCCTTTGCCTTTTCTTCTAGCCTTGAATTTCTTAACACCATCTAGACGACTTATAACCGCAGATACGAAGTTACGCTAGTATCGTCCATACTTCTCTTGTCACTACCGATGCTATATTTGAGATCATTTTCCGCCTTGTGTTCAACATCAACTTTCTCCTTTCTTCCTTATTCAAACCACACCTCTTGAACTTTCTCCACTTTGGATACTTGTTCACCATCTCCCAAGCACTCTGATATTTGAAATTCCTTGGTGCACCTTGGCAAGACCTTCGAAATATTTAATGGGCATTTTTTGTAACATCACCTTCATTATACCCACTTTTCGTTATTTGAATAACTTCAGCACCGACCCAAATGAGTAAATCAACACTCATCCTTTTCCAATGATTCACCAACATGTTCTTTTTCAGCTCCGGAATCTCATGTTGTCGATGTTGATGAGCCGTTTCATATGAGTGATATGTATCTCTTAAAAAATCAGTAAATTTTTTATCTTTGCCAATAATGAAGTCTGTGCAGTTGGTGAAGTAGACCTCAACTAGAGCTTCTTCTTCTTTGACAGACCAATCACAAATGTTTGTTGCAACCGAAATTGGATGATTTCGGTTGTCTAATGGAGGTGACAATACTGATTCCGGAGGGATATGTTGTGTCTCCGGAACAATATCTTATTCATCATAGATCGTTAGGCTATTGCTTCCTTGAAAAACTTATGGAGAGTTCTCATAGTTTTGAGAGTTAGAGAATTTTTTTTGGTAAGGTGGTTGAGTCATTGCTTGCAAAATAGGTTGTTTTAGCGTAAAGATTCCTCCTACATTTGGAAAAAAACTGAGAAAATTGAGGATGATTGATAAAAGAAGGATCAAATCATTTAATTTTATCGAGGACTGATGAAGAGTATTTGGATCCATATTTTCCAAAGATTGAACAAAAGAACACGATTTCTTACGCTTTTAAAGAGACAAATAAGAGAAATGAGGCTTTTTGCAGTGTGGCAAAATATATGTCACAATGGAAGTCTATATATAGACGGAGAAAAATATGAATGTTGGTATAAAAAAATTTTAGATATTTTTTATAAAAAATATAATTGTTATAGTTTAACGTTTACACTAAATCAAAAAGAAAAATATAAAATAAAAATAGAAATAAATGAAGAAGAAAGAGGCGTTATTTTAGATGGGTCATCTTGCACAAGCTGCAAAAAGAGTTGAAAAAAGTTTTTGAATGGTGAGTTTTTTTTGTAAATTCTAGATTTTTTTGAAAAAAAATTATAGAGGTGATTTAGTTTAGCCAAAAAAAATTGTAGATGAGAAAAAATTCACTAGTGGTAGTGGTCTTAGAATATCATCGAACGGCCCCATAATAGTTGAATGCTAACTAGTAGCAACAACATAATTAAGGTCTGAGAGAATTTGCGGAGGCTTAAGGTGAGACCTTGATTTGTGTGTTGTGTTCTTATGTGGAGCATTTAAAGAGATTATACCTTGTAACATGTCGAATGTGAAACGACATGTGACTAGAGAGGCATTATGCATTTGTTTTCTGAATGGTTAAGACGGAGGCTCATGTGACTATGTATTGACAAGCTACTCGATTTCGGTTTGGTCTCGCTTAAAAAAATTTCTTATTTGAGCTCCTTATTTGCTCAATGGGGTTAAGTATTAACATAATTTATAACCTCGATTAAACTCTAGGTTCGGCTCAAATAAAAATCCGAAGATGATTAAACGAGTCAAACTTTATAAAAATTATTATATCAGTTGAGAAGTTCGGCTAGGACTTGACTATAACTCGTTTACTTGTTAAAACAAAAGTAAAAAAGGAAAAAAAGACATTTAACTTAATTTTAAACAAGATAAATTTAAATCTACTTAGGGCCCGTTTGTTTCCAACTCCGGCAACGGAAACGGAATGGAAACGAATTTTGTCCATATCTATATCCTTATTCATGAAATTGTATGGACTAATTCCTTGTGGCTTAAGGCAAATTGCACTTGATTATCCACATTTTATTACCCTATAGGGTATCAAAAGTAATCAAACTCTACTCCAATTACTTCAAACCACAAGGAATGATTCCAAAAACTTTCATGAACAAGGATATACGTATGAACTAGATTCGTTTCCATTCCGTTTCCGGTTTCAGAGTTAAAATCAAACGGGCCCCAACTCCACTCAAATCCAGACAATCCACCCGCCAAAGAAGTGTGGTGACGTGGTGTGGGTCGGGTTTGCTACTTTGCTTAGTGAGTTAAAACTGACCGGACAGTTTGTAAGTTAGCTGAAAATAAAACATTTGTAAATTAGACCAATGGCCAAATGGGATCAAGAAGTAAAACAATCCAAATTTACGCAACTTTTTGTAATTTTTGTTAGAATAAATTACATAAAACCACCTCTTATTTTCCTCTATTTTCACTTAACCACCTCTTATAAATTTTATTTCAATTAACCATCTCTTATGTTATTTTTGTTAACAAATTGCCACCCTTCTGTTAAATATTCCGTTTGTGGGACCCATAGAGCAATAAAATAAGTTTAATTAAAATATTTTATTAATATATACTTTTAAGTAACGTGACTTCATTTAGTTTTATACTAAATCCATATTTTTCAGATCTAATTCTTGCTCTATATTCTTTTCTACTCTTTCAATTTTGTTTTTGCGCAGTTTCCAGATTTAAATTTTACTCTACATCCTCTTCCGGTCTTTCAATTTTGTTTTTGTTTCAAGATCTAATTCTAGATGTGAGTAGCCCCTTCTAATCTTCCTCTGAATTGTCTCATTGGACGGGATGATGGGAAGAACGGAAGAAGGGTGAACCCAAACTCCGTCGATTCAATTGCACCGTTCGGAGCACCTTTTTCACTAATCTTAATATTGAGACTGGTCAATTTGAAAAATGAAGGGTGGATGATAAGTGACAGAATATGTATGATACAGAGGAAGGGAGAGAGTAGCGAGAAGTGACAGAATCACCAATAGAGCACCAAAGGATCTGTCGAAGCCGATGCATTTAAAACATAGGGCAGGTCATGGTTCTTCCTCGTCTTCTTCTAGATCGATAGCAACGCTCCGGTCTGCAAATTTGGAAGGGAAAATCTGTTTTGACAATGCTTGTAGATACTTATTTGTATCTTATTGGGCTTCTTCTTCAGGATATGAGCACGACACCTTAGTTGCCATTGATGAAAAGAAAACACTATCAGATATGTGGAAGTCAAAATTGGATAAACTTCAAAAGTGAATCCAAATCATCCTGATATGTAGTGTAAGAAATTTAAGTATGGGTACAAGGTCAAAATTCATGGGATGGACACCTTAAATGGATTTTGAGTTTTGTGGAGTATTTCTATTACTTTCTTTAATATCATCCTATTTCAAAAGAAATGCAAAGCAAAAGCTTTTGATGGTGTTGATGGTATTGTATGTGAACTACTGTAATGTAGGTTAGTTACACTAGAATGCATAAGTTAATTACTAATTACACATGTGTTTATAAATATATAGTTTAACTAATTCATTCAAATAATCAGTAGGCCCACAAACATAATAATTGACGGGAAAGCAATATGGTGACAACTTGTTAACAGATATAACATAAGAGATGGTTAATTGAAAAAAAAATTATAAGAGATGGTTAAGTGGAAATAAGGGATATAAAAGTGGTTTTGTGTAATTTACTCTTTTTGTTATCGCCAAAAGGTATGGTAATTGATTATTGTCAAAAACAATTGGCGGTGGCTTCGTTGATTGTCCATTCTAATCCTCAATCTTCACCTGCTATTCCAAACTCTTTCCCTTCCCAAATTCTGCATCTCTCATCGCTCTGGCGAAGACGAAGACAGCGATCGTATCCTTCAATCCCCTACCGAGCCCTCCGGCGCTAAAGGATCTCCCAAACCATTTAGCCACGTTGATTGTGCGACCATTTCTCCGATGAATTCCGATTTCCCAGCCTTGATTTGCAGGGATGTTCTCCGAATCATTTTCGAGAAGCTTCCAATGGTCGATTTGGCCCGCGCTTCGTGCGTTTGTCGCCTCTGGTTCTCCCTCGCCTCCGACGGCGACATTCAGACGGCTGCCTTCATAGCTCCGTGGAGACTGAAGGAGGTTCTCGGAAATCCAATTTCTGGTAGCTTCTGGAGAGACAATAGCTTGACGAAGTTCGCCATCTCTCATCCGATTGTCAAGGGCGATTCCGTTGCCAGCCTCGCCGTCAAGTATTCAGTCCAGGTTTCTCCTCGCAAATTCTTCAACTTCTTTAATCGTTGCTTTTATTCATCAGAACGAAACTCAGTGTATAACATCCTACAAATATTAATTCAGCAATTTGATAGTTAAGCACACACAAACCCTAATTCATTCTTCGTTACATAGTGATATAATTAGTTGCTGAGTGTTTGATGTTTGGTGGAATATTTTGAATTCAGTTTATGAACATTCAGAAATCCTATCGATCCTCCGTTACATGCTGATATTTAGTAATTGAATGCTCATCTTTGTGGAACATTTTGAATTCAGGTTATAGACATTTTGATAGTTAAACACACACAAATCCTAATTCGTTCTTAGTTACATAGGGATAGCATTAGTTGAGTGTTTGGAATATTATGAATTCAGGTTATGGACATTCACAAATCCTAATCAATTCTTCGTTACATAGGGATATAATTAGTTGTTGAGTGCTTATGTTCGTGGAATACTTCGAATTCAGGTTATAGACATTTTGATAGCTAAGCACTCACAAATCCGAATTGATTATTCATTACATAGGTATATAGTTGGCGGTTGAGTGTTGATGTTGGTGGAACATTTTGAATTCAGGTAATAGACATAAGACGGTTGAATAACATGATGAGTGACCATGGCATATACTCAAGAGAACGGCTACTAATTCCAGTGAACAATCCTGAAATACTAGTGGACAGTACTTGTTACATTGAGCTGGATCGACACTCAAAGAGGGAGGTTGCAGTGTTGTACCTTGATGGGTGCCAAGACAAGAGAAATCTAGCTTCCTCGATCAGTGCCAATGGCGGAGCATCCTCTGATCAGGGGAGGAGAAGGGTGATTGAATCATTGAGGAGGAGCATGCATGTAGATGATGAAACTGCTCAGTATTACTTATCTATATCAAATGGTAATCCTCGAGCTGCACTCTCTGAATTCTCTGAGGACTTGATTTGGGAAAGGCAGTCGGGTAGAGTATAATGGTTGATGCTTTGTTCAAAATGATTCAATATTGAGATCAAGACAATTCAATGGATGATCATCAGGATCTCTTCCATTCAAATTGCCAGATTCATCAAACTTTACTGCGTATGCTTGCTCAAAAATGAATGGGTGGCATGTTTAAAGTGTAATGTGCAAATTTGGGCGAAAAAAAAACCCATCCTCCATGTATCTGCTTATATTTAGTGGTTGGGGCTAAGCTGGTGTGATTTTTTTTTGATTTTTTTTTTATCGAGAAGGTAAGTAGCTCGACTACACCAAACATAATTGCTGTATCGAGAGGCCAAAAACCTGCAAACAACCATCATCCAAATAGTAAAAACAAGAGAAAAAATACAACAAATACCGCAAAAATGACGGCAAAGGTCAACAAGATCCAAAAACTAGGAGTAACAAACCACATGAGAAGTCGATGAATACTCGCGGCTAGAAAAACATGGAGAGGGTGCGGGATAGTTGAACTGACGCGGTGTCTTACTATCATGAAGCAGGATAGTAGAAATCCTTTTTCATGGGATCTCATACCTCTTGCAGAAATGTGGGTCCCACGGCATTCTTCCACCGAGATGGAAGATCTTCCACGATACGGAATCTTCCGAAACATTCATTTAGGCCACACTCAATTTATGAAGAAAATTTATCTCAACTAAGCAAGGTTATAAAGTACATTTCTCAATTTTTCAAAACAGACTTCAAGAGGAAAGTCAACTTTTAGAACAATTTTTTTGAGCTATTATAGAATAACTTGGTTTTACCTTCTTTTTTTTTTTTTTTTTTTTTTTTTTTTTTTCTCCATTTCCTTGTTTATTAGACTAGATAGGTGGCTTCTTGCTTCAACAATATTTGAAGTTGGACAAGTTCAGGAACTGCATATTAGATAGCTGGAAATGGTTGTCAAGAGGATGCCAATTAACATTTCCAACGGTTGTTCAAATATGATATATTTTCTAATTTTGAATGCTAGCTATTTTTTAGAACATATACGAGTATGATCACGTTTAATACTCTTCCCTATTTCTAGAATTGGTTTATTGCTTGCAAGTGTTGAGAGAATAATGATAACATGTTGACATCGTAAGTGTTGAGAAGCTCCCGAAGTGGAAAGCAAAACGATAATCTAAACCATCAAGATTCATTAAATTCATTTCTGAACATTGTTATATAGGCTAATGGAATCATACTACTTAGATTTAAAACATTTGTTTCACTAAGCACAAGCAAACGTGAATCGGTGACATATTTACATTAAAGAGCATAGGCTAAAAACCATCACACAATAGCCTGGAAGTAAACAAACACCCATGTTTAAAATCAATGTGCTTCCACATGTTGACAAGGGTGATTTTTTAGTATGATATAGTTGCTGCGAGTTTTTTCATTTTGGTTGGTTCTAGTTTTCACGCGCAATCATTGATCGATATTCAGTTTCATTGATCAATATATGGTTAAAACCGTAGTTCGAGATCAAGCCAATCCAATATTCGGTAAGGAAAGCCTTCATTATTGTTCATAAGGAACCAATTTTAGATGAAGGGCAGAAGAAAGTACTAGACGGTATGGAAACTGGGGCAGTTACTAACGCTCAAACTAGGGGATTTTTCAAGGATGGTCCCCTCCCTCTTGTCATGGGCAAGAATGACACATATAAGGATTCCAGATCGACAGATGCAGAGCCAACTAAATCCTGGAAGGATGTTTTATCCGGTCAAAGAGAGACTAGACTAGTAGAAGGGAAGATTGACATGAACACTATTATTAGCAAGATGAAATTGTCATACCCTCATGGTCCCGACGGCGATCCGAACTTTGAGATCGATCCTAGTATTGCTGAAACATTGGAAAAAGAATGGAAACTCTCCATTGTATTTAAGGTCATTGGTTTTCCGACTGCGTGTCTACTAATGGGGAGAAAGATAAAAGAGTTGTGGAAACTTGGAGAGAATGATAAGATAATCGATCTTGATAATGGGTTTTTTGTGGCAAGGTTCATCAACGGTCCTTATTGGAGGTCCTTGGACGATCTTTGGCAGATGTCTCAATATGAGGAGGTGGACGCCTGACTTTCATACCGCATAAAACATAGCTTCGGCGCCTATATGGATCAGGATAACGGGTATCCCAATGCAATGGTTCAACGAGGCCATCATGTGGAACCTTGCTACATGGATTGGAAAACCCATAGCCATGGATAAGAAAACGATCCATCTCAACAGGGGAAGGTTTGCTAGATTGTGTGCTGAAATTGATCTCAATAGACCTTTAAAAAAAGTTATTTTCATCAACGACAAGAGATGTGCTATTGAGTATGAAGGGTTGTAACTTTTATGCTTCAAGTGTGGAAGATACGGACACTACACTTCTCAATGTCTGTTTAAAACCAAAGAATCGGAGGAGGAAAAAAAGAAAAATGATAGTCTGACCTCTAACTCCGGCGCTCCCCAAAATAAGATCAACCAAGAAAGACCTCCGACTGGTGGTTCTCCAGCGACCACGGACGGGGAAGCTTTCGGCCCTTGGATGCTGGTTGGAAGGTAGCTAAGAAAGCAAAAAGGAAATGATCCTACTATCAACTCTAACGGGGAAGTGGGAGGATGTGGAAAATATCACAATACCAAGAATCATGGAAATTTAGTATCAGAAAAGGCAAGGGTTAGACAAAGTTCGACAGGTGTACAACATAGTAAAGAAATTGAGGTTATTAAAGGGGTAGAAAAAGGTAGAAAAAACAATGGGCAACTGAGAAAACTTCGACTGTAGAACAAGTTAAACAATCAACAGCTAAGGGCCACGAGAGTATGAGCAACTTGCATGACATGCAGGGAATGGGTTCCAACGTGGCAAGCAACAACGAGGATGGAAGTGCAAACCGAGAGGGAGTGATCACTTTTGAAGCTAAAACGAAATCTACAGAGGATATTGAAGCAGAAAAGAAAAAGAATTGAAACACGGAGAGGAATGTTAGGAGAAAGATTGCTAGGAAAGTGAGAAGCGAAAAGAGTGCGAAGAATGAAACCCTTACCTTGAAACGACAAAGACCTGATTCAGAGGCCTCCTATTGGCGGTAAGGGATGAAGAGGATTGTAGAGTGGAACCGGAAGATAAGCGAAGGGTCATCGAAAACGATACCAAGGGAAGAGAGACGAGGGAAGGTATGATAGAGGAGAACTCGCCACATCATGAAAAGGGTCTGGACTAGACATGGGTCCCAAACCTAAATCTAAACCGGCCCAACTCAAACCGTCAAACCGTCGGTTTGGCGGTTTAACACACAATTTAAAAAAAAATTAATATGCAACGTTTTTTACTAAGCCGTCACCGACGGTTTACAAACCGTCGGTTAAACCGACGGTCCAGTCAAAAAATTTAAAAACAATAAAAAAGGTTCAAACCGTCGGTTTAGGTTTGGCCGAGAGCCAAACCTAAACCTAAATCGTAAACCTCCGGTTCGACCAAACCGGCGAACCTAAACCGCCGGTTTGGTAAAACCGGCGGTTTACGCCGGTTTGGTTTGAACCAGACCCAACTCTAGTCTGGACAACCCAAATAGAACAGCTCAAGTGCATACTAGTGAGGGCAATGAAGTGTGCATGGTAGAAGGGAGCAGCTCCATTCAAGAAGATGACATGCAGAGTAACCAAGGTATTAATGCGTTGGAGTCATAGGTGGTGGATAGAAGGGATGGTTATCAAAACTCCCTGCATTGCTTCACGCCCCATGCCATGCATGGAAACCCCGTTAACTTCATGGCTGAAGGTAGTGAGACAATTAACAACAATAGAGTGGATGAAAGTGCGATAGGAGGGAGGCGTTAGGAGGACTCCAAGTGTAGAAAACATGACTCATGTCTCTTCCCGTCTCCCAGGTTCGTAGTCACACCTTTTTATATTTGTATATAATGATTTGCATTTTTTGGAATGTCCAAGGAGCCGGAAAGAACGGTTTCAGAAGAGCGATCAAATATCTTTGATACATCATAAGATAGACATGGTTTGCGCTGTTCGAACCTCGTATTTCGGGGGAGAGATCCGACAAAGTTTGTAAACGCATGAAATTTGGCGGATGTGTGCGTGTGGATCCGGTTGGCTTTGAAGGAGGGGTATACTTGTTGTGGGACGATACTAAGTTCCAGGTTTTGATCATCAGTTCCTGCCTGTTCTTTGTTCATGTCAAAGTCACCAATAATGACAAGTCAATTCAGGTTATTGCTACATAAAACCCCCCGACTTATCACAAAAGAATTCCTTTTTAAGAAGCCATTGATAAAGAGTTGACGGCGACAGATGAACCCTATATTATCGGCAGAGATTTCAATTGTATTATTGCCGCCCATGAGAGTAGAGGAGGCACGGGGAAGCTACATAGAGACTCTGACGTCTTCAATGACATCATCCACAACTATGGCCTCTTAGACCTCGGTTTCTCCGGACCTGAGTTCACGTGGGATGATTGCAAGTCTAGAAACCATGGGATCAAAAAGAGATTGGGCAGGGTTCTTATAAATCAGCATGCGAGATTGGACTGGCTGGACGCTTCGGTTAGGCACCTAAACTCGCTTCTCATCGGATCACTCCCCTATTCTCCTTAGACTTCAACCGAGGAAAACCATGAGACGTGATAAAAGACCCTTCCGTTTGAGGCAACATGGATGGCCCACGGCGATTTCATGTCAATGGTTAGACGGTGTTGGGACATGCACGCAACTTCAGGTATTCCTCTCTCTACCCATAAAAGTTGGCTTGTACTTTGGAATCGTTGGGTTTTTGGTGATGTCTTTCGTTGGACGGAAACTATCATCAAGGAACTTGGTGATCATCAGAGTGATTCGACCATCCTCTCGACTTTTTTGGGGAGATCCAAGGAGATTGGTTTGCAAAAAAGATTGGAAGAAGTACTCGAACAAGAGGAAATCATTTGTTTCCAGAAATCTAGGGAACAATGGCTCTCTTTTGGGAATCGTAACACATCTTTCTTCCACATGGAAACTATCATTAAACGTAGAGGTAACAGAGTTGATGGATTGAGAAATCCGGAAGGATATTGGGAAGAAGATGGTGATTCCCTTGAAAGGATTGTAGTGAACTTTTTCAAGGAGCTTTACAGCGAACCGATGGTAGACAATCCCGTGTCGGACTACCAGGCCATTGCGAACGACTTCCCTATGATCCAAGCCCAGGAGCAACATACGTTCAACAAGGTTGTTTCACATGAAGAAGTCTGGAGAGCTGTCAAAAGTATGAGGGCCTACAAATCTCCGGGGGTCGATGGTTTCCAGCCGGTCTTCTACCAAAATTGTTGGAATATTGTTGGACCTTCGGTTGTCAGAGAAGTCACCCAATTCTTTGCCACTAAGAAGCTTAATACGGGATTGAGTGATACCATTATCTGCCTCATTGCCAAGGTGGGCACGCCGGAGTTGATCAGCCAATTTAGACCTATTGCTTTGTGTAACGTTCTGTATAAGATCATTGCCAAAGTTATGGTGCAATGTATACAGGGGAGTATAGACATCTTGGTTGGACCTACTCAAGGAAGCTTTATGCCTGGAAGGTACATTCAAGATAATATTGTCCTTATGCAAGAGATAGTCCACTCCACTAGAATAAAAAATCGGGCAAGAAATGGATGATCTTGAAGCTGGATCTAGAGAAAGCTTATGATAGAATTCGATGAGAGTTTGTTGAGGAGACTATCATGGCTGCAGGGTACCCTCAGGAGTGGTGTGACATGATCAGAGAATGCATTTCTACCACTAGGTTCCAAGTGAATTGGAATGGAGAACTTACAAACTCGTTTCTTCCCGGAAGACGCATAAGACAAGGGGATCCCCTTTCCCCTTATCTGTTTGTTCTCTATGTTGAGAGGTTAAGTCACCTCATTACTAATGAGGTTAATCAAGGGCGGTGGAAACCTATACGGCTTTCTCGGGATGACCCTAAATTATCTCATCTTTTTTTGCGTATGATTTAACTCTCGTTACGGAAGCTAGTATGGAGCAATTGAGAATTATTAGTGATTGTTTGAGCTGTTTTTGCAAAGTTTCTAGACAGAAAATTAGCATAAAAAAATCCAAGATATGTGTGTCCCCAAATGTCTCCAGAGAACTGCAGAAGAACCTCCAAGATACAAGTGGTTTTGAAGTTACGAGCAAGTTGGGTAATTACCTTGGCATGCTTTTGCTTCAAGGTAGAGTGACTAAGGCGACGTTCGCTCCTTTGCCGGATAAAAATAACAACTGGCTCAGCAGTTGGAGAGGGAGAAATCTGAGATTCTCCGGTCGGGTGACCCTCACCAAGGTTGTCTTGTCTTCGATTCCCATCTACACTATGTCCACAATTCTTATTCCGAAAGGAGTGTGTGAGGAGATAGATAGATTAAGCAGGAAGTTCATTTGGGGCCACTCTGGTACTAGAAGAAGTACGCACACTGTTCCTTGGAGAGTTATTTGTGCCCCTAAATGCAACGGAGAACTGGGGGTCAAAGCTATGGCGGATTTAAATCTAGCGCTTGTGGGTAAACTGGGCTGGCGATTCCTAAAAGATGACTTCAGTCTTTGATCTAGAACCCTCCGCAACAAATGCATTCGACCTTCTGGACAAGGACACTCAGCGCCGTCCTTTGTGTGGAACATCATACAAACTAGGATTAGGGAGGTCATCGTTCTTGGGCACAGATGGGTTGTCGACAACGGGGAGAACACGGCTTTCTGGGAAGACAGATGGCTTACGGAGGAACCCCTTCTGTTGTCATCCACTGCTACCATTGACGATGGGCTACTAAACAGGAAAGTTAGAGACTTCTGGAGCAATGATGCGGGTAGAACTGGGATATGTTTGCGTACTTCCTCCCGATGAGTTCCATGTTCAAGCTGGCTGGGATGGGGCTGGTGACTAGAGAGAGTGACCATGCTGTTGGCAAAAGTCCGATGGTGCAGGATGAGCTGGCATGGAGGCTCAGCAGTGACGACGATTTTTTTGTGTCTATTGCGTACAACATGCTCAGAAACGAAGAAATAGAGTGCAGTATGGACAGGGTTGTCTTCAAGTGCATATGGAATCTGGATGGTCAAGAAAGGATTCAAACCTTTGTGTGGAAACTAGTCCATGGCGGAGTTTTGTCTAACGCATAACGGTTGAGAAGAAGAGTGAGTCGGAGTGACGAGTGTGGAAATTGCCGGAATACTCCTGAAACTTATGAGTATCTCTTCAGGGACTGTAGTGCGAGCAAGGCTCTTTGGACCAAACTCAATGTCAGAAGATACTCCAACAATTTTTTCCGTCTCCCTTTTGCTACATGGATCCGAGGTAATATCTTATCCCGCTCTAAATTCAATAATAATTGCGATTGGAGTGCTTTGTTTGCAGTTAGTCTTTGGTGGCTTTGGAGATGGAGGAATGGGAAAATCTTCGGAAACCCTAGAGATAGACCGGACGGGCATAGTTTCGTCATTAACAAGGCGTTAGAGTATGGACAAGCTTGGAGGAAGAACAAGTTTACATGCAACGTCAAGTTTAACAGCGTGTTGCATATTAAATGGGAGCCTCCACCGGATAGTTTCATCAAGGTTAACACGGACGGAGCGGTTAGAAGAGATGGCAAGGCTTCTACGGCAGGTGTCTTTAGGAACAATGCAAGGGAATGACATCTAGGTTACGTTGTCA
This sequence comes from Fagopyrum homotropicum, assembly GCA_033239125.1. NCBI lineage: Eukaryota > Viridiplantae > Streptophyta > Magnoliopsida > Caryophyllales > Polygonaceae > Fagopyrum > Fagopyrum homotropicum. Next base: position 35,918,460 of record BSWB01000004.1, read on the forward strand.
ACCTGGGTATGTGTACCGTTCCCATGGCGGAAATTTAGAGCATATTCTACGGGTTGAAGATCGCTTGGGAGAGTGGTATGCCAAAGGTGATTTTGGAAGCTGATTCACAACTTGCTATCACTTTTCTCGGTAAGAGGTTGCCTAGGTTCCATCCTCTTGCAAGTCTGGCTTCTAAGTGTCAAGACTACCTCAAAAGGGACGGGATTATCCAGACCCGGTATGCCTACCGCGAGGCGAATAATGATGCAAACTTTCTTACTTCTCTTGCTTTTGACTACCCCTTGGGGTTTAATTTATTGTGTGACCCTCCCGGGGGTATAGTGGATCTTTTGCATCATGATGTAAGGGATCGGGCTATCCCCTGTATGCGTACTACTTAGCCCTTTTTCATATATAATAAGCGCGACTAGATGCGCCAGAGACCACCAACTCTCCTTCCTACCAAAAAAATTATTGTTCATAAGACATAAGACCGTGCTTTTATCTAGTTTTGATGGACAACAAACTAGATTTAGGAAACAAGCAAGGAGTGAGCATCCTACTAGCAACAAATAAAGAGAAAACGCCTATATAATTTTCAAGGGGTTTAGAGTTACAGGATTTGGTTTGTCTAATTTCACACGTTAGGTTGGTGTAATTTGATTTAGATTGTCATCCAGATACATAATTTAGTTTAGAAGACTACTTCGCCGAGTTAAAGCAATAATTTTTTTTTATCAATTAACTAGTGATACATTACACAATCTTGACTAAAATATTTTTTCAATAGTTAATTATTCAATGAATTTTTTTATAGAATCTTGACTAATATACATTTTAATAAATAATCATTTAATGTAATATTTTTATAAAAAATAATCTACAAACTTGATTGAAAGATACTTCCATGTTTTTATTTCATAATAGTTATTTCATAGTTTATTAAAGGATTTTTCTTCTTGGTGCCGTCAAGATTTGGACTATTCCTCTTATTATCCATCAAGTTTTAAAATTCCGCTTGGTGGCTTCATTGTTTCATTTATTTCCTCTCTATACCCATTCATAATATATTACATTAAAAATTCATTGTAAAATAATAAAATCAGAAAAATAAATTTAAAATAAATTATGACCTTATTAAATTTAAATTAATAAATTTATAATAGAAATAGTTTTTATATTTTATATTTTTTTGAAATAAAGATATTTTTTATTTTTGAATTAAAATATCTTTTGTACTTTTTACTTTTGATATTAAAAATATATATAAATAAATTTAAAAAAAAATTTAAAATTTTATTAAGAGTCTAGAAATTTAAAAATATGATAAATTTAAAATTTTATTAAGAGTCTAGAAATTAAAAAATAAATTAATTTTATAGTTTTATTTTAAATGGAAATAAATAAATTTTTTTATTTTAGTTCAAAAATAAAAAAAAATTATCTTTAATTTAATTTACTTTATTGAATTAGAAAAATATTTAAAAAATAATTTTATTATAAATTTATTAGTTTAAAATGTATTGAGGTCATAATTAGTTTAAAATTTATTGTTAAAATCTTTTATTATTTTATAATGAATTTTAATGTAATATATTAAGAATGAGTAGTAAAGAGGAAATAAATAGAACCATAAAAATTTCATTTGTAAAATCCTTTATTAAACTATTAATAAAGTCTAAACTTTGAGGGTATCTGATAACGTGATTTATGACGTTAGTATAGGCGTACAATTAGATAGTTTTTCCCGTTATTCATGCACGGTTTGACATTAGTTTAAGACGTTTACACTCATTTCGTGCATATTTCTAGAAAAGACGTCTACACGAGCTTTTGTCGGTTTTGTAGGTATTTCGGGGATCTTTTGGGCACTAATCGATACATTTGAGGGTCAAGCCTCATGGTGGTACACATCCAAGGCTTTGAAGGAACATAATTGGAGCAACAAAGGACACAAGGACCATAATTGGTGCAAGCAATGGAGCAACTAATGGCTAGACGATCATAACATGCCTCTGTTGAAGAAAATCGGACCATCACTCAGGAAAATCGGCCGATTTTCCTGACTGGGTCGATTTTTGGCCTTCAACAGCTTAAGCCACGTGTCCCACGATCTCTTTGCCCGGCCTTGCTCTTGGTGGAGAATATAAGTGGGCCTGCAAGCTGTTGCTGAGCATCTCTCCTCTCCCACATTCTCTCTTTCACAGCTGATTGGATTGGGGTAGACTTGGAGAAGATGAAAATCTCTCTCAAATTGGAGGAAGAAGAAGAACACCAACTCTAGAGTGATAGTGAGTTTTTGAATGATTTTGAGTTGATTTTTGGAGTCTTTGATTGAAGAACTATTGCAAGGAGTTGTTAGGAACGTTTTGAAACTTCATTTGAAGGGTTGTAAGTCTTGCTAAACTTAGATTCAGCTGAGATTTATTGTTTTTACTTGCTTATTTTTCATCATCCATCTATGAGAACCATGTATGCTTGTGTGATGACTTTGGATCTTGATATGCATATTATTGGCTAGTTTATTGTGATTCTGGAGTGATGGATTGATGGTTATGGCTTGGGTGGTGATAGAATGGACTTATATGTTAGTTTAGGATGATTTGTATGCAGAAAACCTAACCCAGAAAGAAAAATCGGGTTGTTCATCAGCCAGATCGGCCGATTTATCCAAGATCCATCCGATTTTTCTCTCAGTTGCTCTTTAATCGATGAATCTGTGTGTTAGGATGTTAAGTTATTGAAATCCTAGTGTTTATTAAGCATAATTTAGCTTAGGATCACCTAATGCTATCAACCTAAGTGAGGGAAGAGATCTATCCGATGATTTCCGACCTTAGACACCTAAGATGATGAATTCTAGGTAGTAGTGAGCCTCACAAGCCGCTATTGGATTGAGTGTGCTAGGATTACTGCTTGAGACTTACCTTTTCCGAGACTTACCCGGTAAGGAGAGGTTTGCCCCTTAAGTAGTGTCCGGTTTGTGTAGAATTCCCAACTTTACCTCCTTGAGACTTACCCGGTAATAGGAGTTTGGTGCGGGATTAGTGAAGCGAGAGATTTACCCGGTAATTGCTTCCATTTGAGAAACACCCTTTCCCAACACCGCAACTTTGTCCTTAGAATCTTTAGAATCTTGAGTCCAATGCCATAACCGGAAATCTTGACCTCTAGAATCCACTTTTTCTCTCTTTGATCTCATATCTTGTGTTCGTGTCATTTGTTTGTTTGCTAGCTTGAGTTGTTAGTTTGTTTATTACCTTGCTTGATTTGTGATCTTTGCTTGGTCACCACAAAAACTCAACCAAAAATATCATCATTTTCATTTCTTTATTTCTTTCTCTTTTCTTAGACTAGTTCTATACTATCCACGCTCACTTGTTGATTCGATTTCACCTTAGTCTTCGAGTTCGACCTCGGAATACTTTCCTTGCTACAAAACGACCCATACACTGTGGGTTCGCTAGGAGTTAGGAAAAATATAACGAGTATAAATTTAAGGCTTATTGCGTGCATCACATTCTTAGCGTAACAGTATCAACTTTGAGGGTATCAAGAGGAAAAAATCCTTTATTAAACTATTAATAAAGTACAATATGATATTTTGATCAATACGGTAAAATATGACTAAAATATATTCTAGTCAATATGGGGAAATATGGCTAAAATCGACAATTACATAGGTGGTTATATTCGATCAAGTATATATTATAACGTGGTTTCATTTGTAAAATAGAATAATAAAATCAAAAGGTGACATTTACAAAATGTCTTCTAAACCAAAAACTAATTTTAAGCTCGTTCTCATCAGTAAGAATGCTTTAGGTTGGACTACATCTAGGAGATAGTTTAACCTAACCACTTTTCATCACAAAAAAACTAATTTTAAGCTACAATGTGTAAATGTGATATCCTAGTCTTCTATAAATATGTGCGGTGATTATTAAAGTTGTGCAAATCTAGACCGGACTAGATTTTTACGGTCTAATCCACACCCGAACCGGATCCGGTGTGAGGTGGTTTCCGGTCCCTGTCTAAGACCACAAAAAACTTATGAGTTGGTCGAACTGGAAATTAATTTTGAAAAAATTTAAAAACTAAAACAAAATAAGAAAATAGGTTAAGCGACTTTCTAAATATTTTGGTCCTTCGGTCCGGACCCAGATAACCCGGTTCTGGCTTCCTAAAAATTTCGGTCCGGACCGGAACCAGAACATACGGTACCGGTCCTCGGTTCGGCTTTCTAAATACTCATGTCCTCCTGTCCGGATCTAGATAATCTAGTCCGGACTATACCCGGAAAAAACGGTCCCAATCCGGTCCTCGGTCCATATTTCTAAATATACTTGTCCAATGATCTGGACCTAGATAACCCGGTCCGGGTTTTCTAAAAACTCATGTCCTTTGGATTGGACCCGTAACTTGCGGTCCTAGTCCAGTTTGGTTCTTGGTCTGGGTTTCTTAATATTTCGATCATCGGGTCCGGACCTGGATAACCCACTCCGGGTCGGACCGGTTGCACAACCTTAGTGCTTAGGGGTGACATTTGACCATGTGATACGGGGATTGACCGCTTTGAAACTTCTAATCTTTTGACACAAAAAAAACCTTCGATCTTTATTATAGGAAACGGACAAACGAGGTTGATCGGTGATGATGAGGGTGAGCTGGCCGAATATGGACGACTGTGGACAGGTGATTGATCCAATGATGGTGTGGATCAGTAGATGGATAGATCAAGGTCGAACCCTATGAAACAACCTGGAGCACACTAGGAAAACTATAGCCCTAACACAACCGGAAATGATCGTAGAGTCTTTCCACTATAATCTTTCATAAAAGGTAAAACGATTGTCCCTAGAGCAAAAGAAGGAGGCCAATGAATGATTGAGAGCATCCACTTGACAATTCAAGGTGAGACAATACAAACAATCCAACCTATAAGGTCAAATGAGAAAGTTACTCGCTCTCTCTTCCCCGGGAAGACACACAAAATTTCGTGCAAATATACTCGAAGTATTGAATTTTTATATTGATAAAAAAATATGAAAGGTGCGGGTAAAACGTGTATCCTTTGCATTATATGGGTATTGGATCGAAATCCTACTAGTTAGGATTAAATAAAGTTCTATCTTATGTAAGATATTATAGGTTCAACTAATATAAAATATGGATTGGAAAAATATAATTAAAAGGCAAAAAAACCTATAATAATAAGTGTCAATTATGATCTGAAAATAAGATCCAACTTAGATAAAAATCAGCCATTAAATGTGTGTGCGTTTCTTCTTCATTCACACGTATGATTGCTTGTTCTCCCGGCTGAATGTACATGACTATCCTCATGCTTCCTTCCAAAGCCTCAATCTTGTTCTAACAATCCTCTAGCTCATACATACATCATTCTAGTTGTTAGCCCATCCGTTTAGCTTGAGCTCTTGTGATTGGTCCTTTTAGTAATGACTCAACGGTCCCACATCATTGTCCCTATCTTAAAAAGGATTCGTCCTTTAATCTGACATATCTTCATCCTCAAGGAAAGGGTTAAGATCTGCGACATTGAAAGTAACACTCGCTTCATATTCTCCTGGAAGTTCCAATTGATATGCATTATCTCCAACATTCTTGAGAACTTTGAATGGTTCATTTCCTCTTGCATCCAACTTGTTCTTCTTCCGGGTTGGAAACCTCTCCTCCATTAAGTGTTCCCATATAAGATCACCGGGTTGGAAAACAACCCGAGGGCATCCATGGTCTACTCGTGCATCTACCGTCTCGGAGTTCTTGTTGAGTCGGCTGCTTGTCCTTTCGTGTAGCTCCTTGATGAACTCCACTTGTTTACCTACGTCAAAATTTTATCGCTCTCTCATTTGAAAAGGAGTAAGATCAAGTGGGGTTAAAGGGTTCATACCATAAACACATTCAACAGGTGAAAGTTGTGTAGATGAATGCAAAGTACGGTTATAAGAAAACTCTACACGAGGTGAATCATCTTCCCAAGCTCGAAGGTTCTTTCGGATGACAATTCGAAAGATGGTGGTAAGAGTTTTATCAGTCACTCCAGTTTGATCATCCGTTTGGGGTGACTAGATGTAGAGAATAGGAGATCTGTTCCAAGTTTTTCTAAAGAGTTCTCTAAAAATAGTTAAGGAATTTGACATCCTTGTAGCTTACTATGGTCTCGGAAACTACATGTAGTCTTAATATCTCCCTAAAGAAGAGGTTGTCGACGTTGGTAGCATCATCAATTTTGTTACAAGAAATAAAATGAACCATTTTAGAAAACTTGTCAACTACAACAGATATGGAATTTCTCCCTCTCTTAGTGACGGGTAACCCAACAATGAAATCCATGGAGATGCACGTCTTCCTAAGGAGATGCAGGGATCTGCAAAGGTGTGTCTAGACCATTTGGTTGTAGGCTCGATTTAGCCTTAAGAATTCAAGGCATCTCTATACTAGGTGCTCAACATCTATCAACATGTGGGGCCAAAAGAAATGGTTGTCTAGCATATGATAAGTCTTATTTTGTCTGAAATGACCCATCAATCCTCCTCTATGCGCGTCTTTTGTCAATAGAATTTTAAGAGAACATTTGGGTATGCACACTTTATCCTCCTTGAACAAGAATCCCTAAAAAAGATAGAACTTTCTTCTAGGTCCTCTATTGATAGGTGATGGAATCACTATCATTTAGGTTAGCTTTTAGAGTCTTTTTATTATATTAGTGTCGGTTTGTGCTACTAACTCTTTGGTCCAGAAGAAGAAGATTAAAATAAGATAAAGAAGGAGTTATAAGCACTTAGGAGTGAAGACCATTCACGAAGCAAAGCTTCTGTTGCATCACCGCCCCCGCGGAGCAGTGTCACCGCCCCTGCGGGTGACACCATACTCCGGAGCGCAGCCTACGCCTTCGCGAACGCCAGGAACGAAGACTGTCACCGCACCTGCGTCAACCCTTGGCGCCCTTGCGGTGACTTGCCCTGAAGAAGCGAAGCCAGCACCTTTGCGCCTCTGCCTGCGTCTCAACCTGGGAGTTGTGAAGATGAAGAGTCAATGTCACCGCCCCTGCGTTGACACTGGGATGCCCCTGCGGCTCGGAATCAGAAACGACAAGAAGTTGAAGAATCAAACGTTTGAAGATCATTAAATATCCGCCCCTGCGGAATTGCTAGGCCTTCTCTGCGGCTACAAAGAAGATCAAACGTTTTCACTTGTACCGCCCCTGCGGATCTGAAGGCCGCCCTGCAGTTCAGCGACAAAGACTTTACTCCGGCTGTTTACACCACCTTTATGGCATTAAAGGTGGCTGTTTTGGTTGTAAGTTCTTTCTATTATAAGTTTTTATTCAGTAATGCTTTGTGTTTCCTTGATCTTCATTGTCTAATTGCATGTTTTACTATCACTTAAGATTGATCACCTTAGGTTCTAAAGTGCATGCAAAGAACTAGGATTAATAGATTTCGGGTTCGGGTCTTGAATCTAGTAGTAAACTTTAAGTAATAACGGGTTGTAATTGCTTAAAGAAAGGAACACAAATATAAAGATAAGTTTAACGGTTTTAATCTTTTCTTTATATCTCTTAGTCTTTATTTGAAAGCTAACTTGTTAATTGTTCTTGTAGGTTTACGGAACACTAATCTGTTAAGTTGTGTTGATGCCGGTTGGCTCAACACACATATATGATCAAGACGGGAGATTACTTAAAAACTTGTAAAAAGGAACTCACCAAAGTAGTAATTGCATGATAAGAATCAACCTAGTGTAGATTCACCCATCATTGTCTTATTTGTTATGTTACTTGCTTTCCTATGTTTTGTGTGTATCTATTCACCCAAAATCCCCCCCCCCTTTTGTTACTTGATCAATAATTGAATTTAATAAAAATATCAAAACTCTCTTGGGTTTGACCCTTACTCAACCACTATACTTGTTTTAGTGCTAAGTCGGGATTATATTTTGATAAGATAAAAACGACCACTAGATAAAGGTCTTGTCAAATTTTGGCGCCGTTATCGGGGAGTTTTGTGTTAATTTTTATTTTGTTATTATTGATTATTGGTTTGAACCATTTTTATGGTTCAAACCCGTGCTACTAACTCCGGCTTTACTTCCTTTGATCCAGAAATTGAGAGGACGCAAATCCGGCAACGAAGACAACAACAACTCCAAGAAGAAATGGATGATCGTACTCTTCGTCAACTCACTCAGCCCACTTTGCCTCAAAACCCGCTTGCGGTTACTATACCGGCATTGGGGGAAGGAATTAACTTTGAGCTCAAGCCGGGTCTCATTCACTTGCTCCCATCTTTCCATGGGTTAAGTGGTGAAGACCCCATCAAGCACCTTGGAAAGTTTCATACCATGTGTATGAATACGAAGCCAGCCAACATCACCGAAGAGCAAATCAAGATGAGGGCATTCGATTTCACACTCAAAGATGCAGCGGAATGATTGGTACGACCACCTTCCATCCGGGAGTATCGACACTTGGGAGAACCTCCACAAGGAATTTTTGGAGAAATACTTCCCAGCCAAGAAGGTCAATAGCTTGAAGAAAGCTATAAGCAACATCGAGCAAGAGGCGAACGAGACTCTCTACGAGTACTTTGAGAGATTTGCACGCCTCCGATTCAGCTGCCCTTTCCACGGATATTCGACTCAAGATCTAGTCTTGTACTTGTACAATGGCTTGCTCGACAATGAAAGGATGATCGTCGATGCGGCTTGTGGAGGTAACATTCTTAACTCTACCCCTGACCTTGCTTTGGAAAAGATACAGGAACTAGCTGAAGGAACCCGGAACTTTAGAAGGACCCCTTCTAAGAGAGGTGTTCATGTTGTGAATTCCGGGAAGAGTGAGATCTCCACTAAGCTTGCGAAACTGAAGGAGATGGTAAAGAGATTAACACTTATGAGAACCCCACAACAGCTAAAGGCACGTGGAGTGTGTGCTGACCCATATCATCCAACGGACTTGTGTCCCCAAGTCCTGGATGACGATGCCGAGGTGAATGCAATGGGTTATGGACAACTGTTCGCTCCAAATGGTGTGTGCAAGCTTTAAATTTATAACCCAAGACGTTTGCTAAAAACAAGGATGCGAACCCGCAGTGTACGGGTCAATCATAGTAAAAGCAAGAAATTCCGGGGTGTCGATCTCAGGGACTTAGGTGAAACAAAGCAAGTATAGGTTGTCTATGAAACTACTAACCACAAAAGTGATTAAAGCAGTCAAAAGATGATAAAAAGTCAATTAAGGAAATATATAATTCTAGGGATTAAAGCATCTAGTTGTGGTTCCAACTCAAGATCTAAAGATAAGCGAACAAAGCTGAGATTTTTGCAAAGGGAAGGTGTTACTAAAGTGGAATAGATCACCGGGTAAGTCTCACTACTCACTAATTCCAAACCGTAACTCCTATTACCGGGTAAGTCTCAAGGAATTAAGGAAAAGAACTATAACCTCAAACTAACACTCCAACTAAGGGAATAGAATCAACCTTTACCGGGTAAGTCTCAGGCTAACTCACAAAGATGGGATGAAAGCACACTCAAACCCCAATAAAGGATAAACCTTTATTACCTACACTTATGATCTTTGGTAAACAAACAAAGGAATTACCGGGCAAGTCTCATCCTAAGCTTGCATTGAACCTGGAATGGTGTAATAAGAATAGGATTTGGCAAACTTTAACACTTAACTCTCAGTTTCGGATCAGAAAAGTCACCTCGGTCAGTCAAATTCCACCCCGGCCGAGATGTTCATCGACTGAGCGAGATGTTCTAGGGTTAAGGATAAAGACTCGAACTTTCTAGGTCCTACTGGAATTTAAGATTATTCTATCATTGTTTTTCCCACAACCTTCAGCCAATCACCCTAGAATCACACAAAGAAATTAGCCAATCATCATCATGAAAGCAATAATCAAATATAAGGGAAGAAAGTGAATAATTAAACACAAAAACCTTAAGAACAAGACTTCAATAACTGAATCAATTATCAAACAAATAAGCGTTCCTTGGATCAAAATCCAATAAGACAATCAACAAAAAAGGGAATCTAAGGGAATCTTACAAAACCCTTCACAAAAGCTATAAAAGCTATCAACTTCCTTCCTTCAACTTTCCTTCAACCTTCCAAAAGTCCTTCCTAACTGTTGTATGCGGCCTCTTGCCGTTAGCGGATGTAGCGGGGTCCTGAATTTGTGGGAAATCCAACCTTTTATATAGGAAAACTACCCTCCAAAGATAAAATATCTTGAAAAGGTATTTTCCTAATAAAATATATCTATCTCTCATAAATAAATCCCCAAAATATATGATCTTCCTTCCAAAAATCCAGCCTAAAAATATAAGATCCCTCCTTCCAAAAATAAAAGATCTTAGCCAAGAATAAAATATATCTCGCCGCGTCCAAGGTGTTCGCCTCGGTCGGGAAGCTCCTCTGGATCACCTCGGTCGAGATGGTATTGTAGCTGACCGAGGCGGCTCTAAACTGAATGTGAAATCTCTCAAATCTGGTCCAAAGTGAATCTTTAATCCATTTCCATGCTTCCTGGATTCTTTCTTAAGCTCCTGAATGTAGCTCCGATGACTCCTTAGCTCCTTTAGCTCTATTTTGATGCAAAACGTGTCATTTTACCTACGATTACAAAGAAACTTGGTGTAGACCTCGATTCCCGCAAATGTAGATGAAACGACAATATAATTACATAATATACATTCAAACATGTAGATTATTGAAGATAAAACGTCTAAACAGGTCCCAAAATATAGACTATAATTCATGCTATCAAAATACCCAATACTTGTCCCTTGCTTGTCCCCAAGCAAGTTCCAAATCTTAAGTACAAGATAGAATGGATTATAAGTCATAAAGATCAATGAAAAGTATTTCAAAACATTTTTGGTGGTGTGCTCCACTCATGGATCACTCTAAGAGAATGCTTCATGGAATTTAAAATCAAAACATGCTCAAAACATTTTATAAATATAAGAAAGTTGTTCATCTTTGCATAAAATCATAGAATGCATAATAAATCATTATTATCGAAATTAATCATGTATAATCCAGTTTAAACCACCAAGTCAATCAACAAGCTCGAGGTCTCAAGGGCTTTCAAAAGAAGGTCAAGAAACGTGTGAGGGTGGGATGTATATAGGGAATGTGGTGTTAGAATCCGGGAAAAGGATCTTCACTTCACTTCACTTGCTTTGAACTTCAACATCTTCCACCAATAAGCTTTGCTTATTTACTTTTTACTTTACTTTTTGGGATGCATGAACAGAGGTGCACAATAACCGAAGCCTAGGAGATAAGCAAACATCAATTTCTCGAGATGCCTCAAATTCTTGATGCACATACCATGACCCGTTAGGAATATCGCTCAATCCGACTTTGGCAAGACACAAACACCCGGCTATGTGAATGGTGCCGAGTTACTCATCATCATGATTCACCTCCCCAAACCTATGTTATTTCTTTCTAAACTTCCAGCCCACATCTCAACTTTTCTTTCACTTGCTTCTCACTTTTGCTTGCTTCCAAATTCCCGGATAGGTAAAGGGAGGCAAATATATATATGAGGGGCTAAAGCATGATCAAGAAGAAGAAGAGAAGAGAATGAATTGCCTTGGTCTTCCCAGGAAGAAAGTGAGAGAACTCATCATGTGGTATCAACCTTCAAATTCAACATAATTTGGTTAAAAACAAAGTATTAAACATGCCAAACTTTCAAATAAAGCACTTAGCAACTTAAACATATCATAAAACCTTTCAAACATATAAAGATTTCAAAACCAGTCAGCAAACAAAAATCATCACTGAGATCATATTGATAACACGATTTATGATTTAGGTTTAGGCACTCATTTAGATAAGTTTTCCGCTCATTCATGCATGGTTTGCACTAGTTCGTGACGATTTGCACTCAATTCATGTATTTTGTCGAGATAGACGTCTACACGGACTTTTGCATGCTTTGTAGGTATTCTAGGAGCTTTAGGAGCTTAATCGATACATTTGAGGATCGTTCCTCGAGATGACACACCTTCGGACTCATTGGGATGCAAGCTAGGGGCTAAGGAGGACACATGGGACCTCGTTGGTGCATGCCATGCACCAAATTGAGGCTTGATGATCCAAAACAAGCTGAGGTACCAAACCACGGCCACTGGGACTTCCACGGACGTGGTTTTGGCCGTGGTTTTCCCCAGACAGTTGTGACAGCTGTCCCACGATCTTCATGGCCGACTCTTGCAAATTTGGAGGATAAAAGGTGGTCCTGCAAGGCTGTTATGGAGAGACCTCTCACTCCCATTCTCTCCCACACTCTCAACAACAATATTCTCTCATTTGGAAGATTGGATTAGAGCTACCATTGGAGAAGAAGAAAGGCTTCCTTTGAAGAAGAAGAAGAAGCACACTAGTTCATAGTTCCATAGTCTTTTTGAGTGATTTTGAGTGAAACGTTTTGCAAGGTCTTGTAAGAATCGATTGAACCTTCTTTTGAAGGGTTGTAAGTCCTTCTTGAACCTTGATTTATTTTGTTTTACTTGTTTCATTTGCTTAATCCATCCTTCATTTCATCTTCTTGCCATGGATTCTATGATTTTATTCTTGTTGAGTTTGATTGTTAAGATGCATGTTGTAGGCTAGATAGATGTGATTATAGGGTAAGGAAAAGATGGTTATGGCTTGGACTATGATAGAATGGACTTAGATGTACCTTTGGATGAATCATTTGCTCGAGCCTAGCCTCTGTTGCAAACCACGGTTTGTTCTATACATTCCACGGCCGTGGTTCTTGATGAACAACCCGTGATTTTGACTGACTTGCTTGCTTTGATAAATCTAAGTGTTAGGTTGTTGATTTGTTAGTGTTAGTTGAGCTAAACCTATCCTAGGGTGACCTAGTGTTAGCAACTAAGAGTTAGAAGAGACCTACCCGGTGATTCTTGCTTTTAGATACCGAAGATGACAAACTCTAGGTAGTAGTGAGCCTCACAAGCCGCTATTGGACTGAGTGTGCTAGGATAGGTGTTTAGGACTTGCCTTCCCGAGACCTACCCGGTAAGGAGAGGCTAGATCCCTAGAATACCATCCGGTTTGTGTAGAATTCCTATCCTTAGGCTCTTTGAGACTTACCCGGTGATGAGACCTTAGGAACAGACTAGTGGACCATGAGACCTACCCGGAGATTTATCCCAATCTAGAAACGCTCACTCCCAACATACTATAGTTAATCCAAGGAATGATTAGATAGCTTGAGTCCTATGCCATAACCGGAATTTCCAACCCCTAGAATCCGCTTTTCTCCCCTTGATTGCATATTTTGTATTTGCTTGTTTACTTGTGGTGTTAGCTTAGTTGATTGTTGATTTCGCATGATTTGTGATCTTTGATTGATCACCTAAAAACCAAACCAAAAACATTGAGATTTTCATTTCTTTATTCCTTTCTCTTTTCTTAGCCTAGATCTTCACTATCCTTAGTCATTAATCGATTCAATCTCACCTCAGTCTTTGTGTTCGACCTTGGAATACTATCCCTACTACAAAACGTCCCGTACACTGCGGGTTCGCTAGGAGTTAGAAGAAATATAACGAGTTATAAATTTAAAGCTTTTGCGTGTCACGTTCTTAGCGTAACAAGTTTTTGGCGCCGTTGCCGGGGACTAGGTTAAGATTGAGTCTTAGTTTGTAATTGTTTATATTGTAGGTCTTTCTTGTTGCTTTGATCTTGTTTGGTTTGTGTCTTTGCTTTTCAGGACATCTCTTACTCTTTAGGTGTATGTGAAGATCTCGTGGCAAGGATTTAGCTCCATTCGATCCCGAACCGGAGAAAACCCTTAGATCTAGATCCAAGAGCATTAGAAAGGGAAAAGAGATGGCCGGAAGAGATCTCCAAGCTGAGTTAGACGAAGCTTTAGAGCAAATTAGGCTAAGGGATGAAGCCTTGGAGAATGAAAGAAGACTTGCCAATGAGAGGCAAGAAGCAACTAGGAGGGAGATTGAAGAGATTAGGCAAGCTCTTGTGCAAAGAGAGCTTAATCGTCAACAACCTCCACCTCCACCACAACCGCAGCCGGCGGTCAATATTCGGGTTGTGCCCATTGCTATTGAAGAACCACAAACGTTAGGGCAACGTATGGATCCGGGACAAAGAGCACACCGTCCGGGTGTGAACTTAGGAGATCCCGCAGCCCATGATTACGAGCTCCGCCCTCAAGTTCTACAAATGATCCGGCATAATCAATTTGGAGGGATGGAAGGAGAGTCTCCCCATCAACACTTGATGAACTATGAGATCTTGATGGAGACTCTAAGACCACCTAGATTGGAGAGCAACAACCATAAGCTTAGGGCTTTCCCCTTCTCACTTAAGGATAAAGCCTTGGCTTGGTATCAATCTATTCCACAAGAGCGAGTGAGTACTTGGGAGGAGATGACAACCGAGTTTTTGACAAAGTTCTTCCCACCTTCCAAGACTACCGAGCTAAGAGGGAAGATCAATGCCTTTGTAATGAAGGATAGAAAAAGCTTATTCAAGTCTTGGGAGAGGTTCAAAGACCTTCTCCTAGATTGTCCACACCATGGTATACCAAAAATTGAGCTATTGGAGATCTACTTCAAAGGACTTGATGAAGATAGCCAATTCAAGCTTCAATCTCTTTCCGGTGGGACTTTCATGGAAAAGAATATGGATGAAGCTTGAAATTTGTAGAGAAACAAGCTTTGGTGATTGAGAAGTACTCCCATCGGATGAGTGATGGGAGGAAAGCGGGAGCATATGAGGTGAGTGAAGTCACCATGAGTAACTTCAAGCTTGATGCAATCAATAATGAGTTGAAATATTTGAGGGAGTTGTGTGCTACAACTTTGAAGAATCAAGCAAGCCCTCAAGTGCAAGTGCAAGCAAACTTGTCTTCCAAGGAGGAAGATGTGAACTACATGGGAAGGGGCAATTATAACAACTATCAAGGCCCAAGGAACTTCAACAACAACCGGCAATTTAACAATTACCGGCCTAACCACAACCATCCCGGGTTTTCCTATTCTAACCCGGATGGAGCCTTGAACCCTTCCGCTTCCACAAGCGCAACTCCTCCACCGAAGGCTTCAGAAGAACCTCCACCCGGATTCACTCAACCTCCAAAGGATAGAACCGAGATGATGTTTGAGCAATTGCTTGGAAGGTTGAGTGGTCTTGAGAGCACGGTGACTTCCATTTCTAAGGCTCAAAAGGTGGTTGAAGCACAAGTGTTCCAAAAGGCGGGTGAAGCTCATAGAGATCCGGGAAAGCTTCCCGGAAGAACCGAGGACAACCCAAGAGGCCAAGTGTTGGCCATCACAACAAGGAGTGGGCTGAGCATGAAGGATCCCTTACCTAAGGGAAGTGACAAGGGGAAGCAAGTGGTGATAGAGGAAGAGACATTGCAAGAAGATGGAGGAAAGAGCAAGGACGATGAGCCAACATATGTGGCACCACCTCCATACAAGCCACCACTACCGTTCCCACAATCACGAGCAAGAGCTCGCTTGGACAAACACTTTGGTAAATTCCTTGAACTTATGTCTAAATTGCATATTAACATTCCGTTCATGGATGCTATTTTAGGAATGCCGGCATATGGCAAGTTCTTGAAGGAGATACTCTCCAATAAAAGGAAGTTGGAGGAGTATGGGGAAGTGAGGATGACAAAGAGGTCCTCGGAATTGATCCAAACCATGAAGGAGGAGATGCCTCCTAAGCTAAGAGATCCGGGATCCTTTTGTGTGCCAATTGGAGTGGGAGAAGTGAAGTATGAAGCCCTATGTGATCTTGGGGCAAGTGTGAGCATCATACCGCCTCCGATTCAACTGCCCTTTCCACGGATATTCGACTCAAGATCTAGTCTTGTACTTGTACAATGGCTTGCTCGACAATGAAAGGATGATCGTCGATGCGGCTTGTGGAGGTAACATTCTTAACTCTACCCCTAACCTTGCTTTGGAAAAGATACAGGAACTAGCTGAAGGGACCCGGAACTTTGGAAGGACCCCTTCCAAGAGAGGTGTTCATGTTGTGAATTCCGGGAAGAGTGAGATCTCCACTGAGCTTGCGAAACTGAAGGAGATGGTAAAGAGATTAACACTTATAGGAACCCCACAGCAACTAAAGGCATGTGGAGTGTGTGCTGACCCATATCATCCAACGGACTTGTGTTCCCAAGTCCAGGATGACGATGCCGAGGTGAATGTAATGGGTTATGGACAACTGTTCGCTCCAAATGGTTTGTGCAAGCTTTAAATTTATAACCCAAGACCGCAGTGTACGGGTCAATCGTAGTAAAAGCAAGAAATTCCGGGGTGTCGATCTCAGGAATTTAGGTGAAACAAAGCAAGTATAGGTTGTCTATGCAACTACTAACCACAAAAGTGATTAAAGCAGTCAAAAGATGATAAAAAGTCAATTAAGGAAATATACAATTCTAGGGATTAAAGCATCTAGTTGTGGTTCCAACTCAAGATCTAAAGATAAGCGGACAAAGCTGAGATTTTTGCAAAGGGAAGGTGTTACTAAAGTGGAATAGATCACCGGGTAAGTCTCACTACTCACTAATCCCAAACCGTAACTCCTATTACCGGGTAAGTCTCAAGGAATTAAGGAAAAGAACTATAACCTCAAACTAACACTCCTACTAAGGGAATAGAATCAACCTTTACCGGGTAAGTCTCAGGCTAACTCACAAAGATGGGATGAAAGCACACTCAAACCCCAATAAAGGATAAACCTTTATTACCTACACTTATGATCTTTGGTAAACAAACAAAGGAATTACCGGGTAAGTCTCATCCTATGCTTGCATTGAACCTGGAAAGGTGTAATAAGAATAGGATTTGGCAAACTTTAACACTTAACTCTCAGTTTCGGATCAGAAAAGTCACCTCGGTCAGTCAAATTCCACCCCGGCCGAGATGTTCATCGACTGAGCGAGATGTTCTAGGGTTAAGGATAAAGACTCGAACTTTCAGGGTCCTACTGGAATTTAAGATTATTCTATCATTGTTTTTCCCACAACCTTCAGCCAATCACCCTAGAATCACACAAAGAAATTATCCAATCATCATCATGAAAGCAATAATCAAATATAAGGGAAGAAAGTGAATAATTAAACACAAAAACCTTAAGAACAAGGCTTCAATAACTGAATCAATTATCAAACAAATAAGCGTTCCTTGGATCAAAATCCAATAAGACAATCAACAAAAACGGGAATCTAAGAGAATCTTAGAAAACCCTTCACAAAAGCTATAAAAGCTATCAACTTCCTTCCTTCAACCTTCCTTCAACCTTCCAAAAGTCCTTCCTAACTGCTGTATGCGGCCTCTTGCCGTTAGTGGATGTAGCGGGGTCCTGAATTTGTGGGAAATCCAACCCTTTATATAGGAAAACTACCCTACAAAGATAAAATATCTTGAAAAGATATTTTCCTAATAAAATATATCTATCTCTCATAAATAAATCCCCAAAATATATGATCTTCCTTCCAGAAATCCAGCCTAAAAATATAAGATCCCTCCTTCCAAAAATAAAAGATCTTAGCCAAGAATAAAATATATCTCGCCACGTCCAAGGTGTTCGCCTCGGTCGGGACGCTCCTCTGGATCACCTCGGTCGAGATGGTACTGTAGCTGACCGGGGTGGCTCTAAACTGAATGTGAAATCTCTCAAATCTGGTCCAAAGTGAATCTTTAATCCATTTCTATGCTTCCTGGATTCTTCCTTAAGCTCCTGAATGTAGCTCCGATGACTCCTTAGCTCCTTTAGCTCTATTTTGATGCAAAACGTGCCATTTTACCTACGATTACAACGAAACTTGGTGTAGACCTCGATTCCCGCTAAGGTAGATGAAACGACAATATAATCACATAATATACATTCAAACATGCAGATTATTGAAGATAAAATGTCTAAACAGGTCCCAAAATATAGACTATAATTCATGCTATCAACAACCACAACAGCAAAGGCCTAGGAACGATCCCTATGCGCAGAATTTCATGCCCAATTGGCGTGATCAACAGAACTTTCGTTGGAGGGATCAACAAAACCAACAACAGCCCCGACAAGGTAAGTATCAATCAACTGAGTATATGTTGCAGGTTTTGACTAAACATTTTGCTACCCATGTCCAAACAACAGAATCCAGCATTAAGAACCTTGAAAAACAGGTTGGGCAAATGGCGGAAGCCATAACAAGGACCGAAGCTAGATTTTCCGGAGGAGTGCCTTCCCCGACAGTTATAAACCCCAAGGAGACTGTTAGTGCCCTAACATTAAGGAGTGGGAAGCAAATCCAACAGAAACCAGCAAAAGAATCACAAAGCAAACCCTTTGACGAGTTTACCACACCCACAGCCGCCCCGGCGGATGCAACTGAGCCCAACACTGAGCAGACGCCGCCCCTGTGGCTGGATGTCTCCGCCCCTGTGGTGACAACCCCTGAGCCGCCCCTGCGCCTGAATACTGCCGCCCCTGCGGAAAACTCGACAGAGAGTTCTGCGGAGAAGGATTTTTACATCCGGCCTAAGTTTCCGCCACTGTACTCTGAGAAACCACCAGCTCCTTTCCCTGAGGCTCTAAAGTAGAGAAGAATCATTGAGGACAAGGATCTCTTTGAGACCTTCTCCAAATGCGAGGTAAACATTCCCCTCTTTAAGTTAGTGAAGAGTATTCTTAAATATGCTCGCTTCTTGAAGGAACTATGCACTATCAAGAGGAATCAGAAGTTGAAGGGGAAACAAAAAGTGCAAGTAAGTGAGCATGTGTCAGCCGTTTTCCAACGGAGAATGCCCAAGAAGTGCAGCAATTCGGGCATGGTAAGAATTCCTTGTGTTATAGGGGAAACCCGTTTTGAAAAAGTCATGCTTGCTTTTGGTGCTTCTATAAATGTTTTGCCATATTCTATTTACAAATCACTTGTCCTTGGGCCATTAATGGAAACTAGGATTGTAGTACAACTTGATGATTGATCTAATGTGTACCCGAAAGGGATAATTGAAGATGTATTAGTAATGGTTGACAACCTAATTTTTCCTGCTTATTTCTTCGTAATGGATATGGAAAATGATTCGCATGCTGCACCAGTATTGGTAGGTAGACCATTCTTGAAAACTGCTAGGACTAAAATTGATTATGTTAGTGGCAAACTAACCATCGAGTTTGATGGTAAAGTAGTGGAATTTGACATCTATGATGCAATGAAATTTCCTAGTGATGATCATTCTTTATGTGCTATTGACATTGTTGAACCTTTTGTGCAAGATGTGTTTGATAATTCTGATATTGACGAGTTGAAAAATGGAATTGAGCATGAAATTGATGGTTTCAAATCAGAATATGTTAACATCCAGCATGAAAGAGGTCCTAGCCCAATTAGATGGGCATAAAAGGCTACCTATCTCCAATTTGGCCATTGGGCCCACTTTACTAACCCCAAGCAAGAAGCTTGTTCCATCTATAGTGCAGGCACCAGAGATAGAGTTGAAGGACCTTTCATCCCACCTCAAGTACGTTTTCCTTGGAGATGACAATACCTTGCCGGTGATCATCTCCAATAAGTTGACTACCGGGCAAGAAGACAAGTTGGTAAAAGTGTTGAAAGAACACAAGACGGCCCTTGGATGGACCATTGCGGACATCAAAGGGATAAGTCCATCAACTTGCATGCATAGGATCTTACTTGAGGATGAAGCCAAACCCTCTAGGCAACCTCAATGGAGGTTGAATCCGCTAATGATGGATGTGGTCAAGAAGGAGGTGTTGAAGCGCCTCCAAGCGGATATGATCTTTCCAATTTCAGATAGCACTTGGGTTAGTCCAACCCAAGTGGTTCCAAAGAAAGGAGGCATCACAATGGTGGAAAATCAACAAGGAGAAATGGTCCCGAGCAAAACGCAAACCGGATGGAGATTTTGTATTGACTACCGCAAGCTCAACAAGGTAACACGTAAAGACCATTTCTCATTACCTTTTATTGACCAAAGGTTGGAACGTCTTGCAGGTCATCCGTACTACTGCTTTCTTGATGGATATTCGGGCTACTTCCAAATATCCATTGCACCAGAAGACCAAGAAAAGACGACATTCACTTGCCCATTTGGCACTTTTGCGTACTGTTCACCACTTAGCGTGCATGCAAATAAGTCTTAAATTTATAAAACTAGAATCAAGCAAGCGAACCCGCAGTGTACGGATCGATATAGTTAAGCAACAATTCCAGAGTATCGAACACAGGGATTTGGGGGGTTAAATCCAATTATAGAATTGTCAAGCGAGTAAATGTACGAGCTTTTGTAAATTATTGGGAAAACAACAATCCTAAAGATCCAGGAATCCAGCTGTGGCAATCGATTCAAGATATACTAAAAATATAAGGACAGAGTTGAGGTATGCAAAGGTATACGAATGTAAGGCAATGTACGGTGAAGTTCCAAGACCTTATATGGCTCAACTAAAGACTCTCTCTATAAAGGTTGTTGAGGCTTCAGTATAGAAAGGATCTAAAGGTAATAATTAATGTCAAATACCCAAACTTGTAATCCAAGGATCAAGACCAACTAAACCGATTAAGGTTGTGACACTCAGAATCGAGGTAGAGGTTGTTGAGGCTTCACTACCACCTAGAAAGGATCTAAAGGTAAGAATTAATGTAAAAGCAAGGTTCGTAACTGACACAAAATTATGGGTAGTTCTTGAGTTCCACGGCTGTGGAAGCTCAAGAACAGACCGTGGATTAGGTTCGTCGGCGATTCTCTCTAACTCTCAGGATCCAATCTGTTTACGATCGATCTATCATCATCTAAGCCACAACTATCAACCCTTCACCTTAGAATTGCTAAAGGGTTTTAGCCAACAACAGTCATTATGATATCAAATTCAAGATTTAAAAGAATAAAGGATGAAAACTTCAGAAAACCTTCAATAACTTTCAAACCAATCTCAAATCCATAAATATCAATGATAATATAACTCAGATTTGGAATAAACATAAACAAGTAACTAATCTAGATAAGAACGAAGAACGGGATGTCAATCCGTCTTCTAATCAAACCTAGGAATCAAAGGCGTAACTTCTGCCAAGAACGATCTTCCAAATCTTCAACTCTTCGCAATTCTCCGCTGCGAAATAGCAATCTCCACACGTCCCACTTGAAACCCTAGGCACGTGTAACTCCGTAGACAAAAGTCTAAGTGCGAGGCGTAAGCAAGGATGCAAACCCTAAGCGGAGGTGTAAGCGAGGTAGCGAAGGTGACGGAATCTCTTTTCTTCCGTCCTTTTATAGGGCTGGATAAAATATGTCTTTGGCCCACATGCGTAGTAGACCGTGGCTTAAAATATTGCGTAAAAGATCGCCAAGATCACGGTCGTGGAAGGTTCCACGCCCGTAATTTAGAGCGTGGGATTTGATCACGGTTGCTTCAAATCCTCCACGGACGTGTAAGTTGCTGGAATGCTCCACGCTTGTCTTGCCAAGGTTCCACGGCCATGGATTAGAGCGTGGATCCTAATACGGCGGTATTTCAGGGCGTGGAACATATATAGATCGTAATTCTCTATTGTCTCGTGCTATTCTTCAACTTAGCATCTTCCTTAGCTCCTAATGATGTCCTCAATCCTTGGACATGCTCAATCCATATCCATTCTCCCTCGATTTGTCCGATTTTAGCTCTTAATTGCCTACAATCAACACAAGGCTTATGTAGACCTCTATATCGACAAAATAGATGAACTAACTCACAATTGCTTCAATGCTCTATCAATGATCACCAATATGGATGAAATACACTTAGAAAACGTGCCTAAAATATCACAATAATTCATGCTAACAAATAACCCCATACTTGCCACTTGCTTGTCCCTAAGCAAGGTCTTTCAAAACTTTAAAACTCAAGTTAGGATGAAATATGTGTACCTTCTCAAAGCAAAACTTCTTTTAGATGAATGTGCTTTCTAATCAATAGATCATTCTCAAATCTTGCTTCATTCGTTTATAAGACTTTCATATACATAATCAAAGAGTAGAGAGTAAAGAAAGCTCATAAATTAATCAAACTCCCATGTAAACATCATAACCTTCAAACATTATCAAAATCAATCATAAGAAACTTCAATTTAGATCACCAAGTCATATATCATTCTCTTGATCTTAAGGACTTTCAAACAAGGTCTAGAATGTGGAAAGGGAAGGAAAACTTTAAGGAATGTGGTGCATGAATCCGGGAAACTGGATAGCTACTCTTTTCTTTTTCTCTTGCGGTTTCCGCAGCACTTTCAACTTAGAGTTTCACTCTCTTCTTTTCATTTTTCGACTTTACTTTTGGAGTTATGGATAGAGGTGCACAAAAACCGAAGCCTAGGAGATTGGCGTTTCTCATTTTTGCGAGATGCCTCAAACCCTTGATGCACATACCATAATCCGCTAGGAATATCGCTCAATCCGACTTTGGCAAGACACAAACACCCGGCTATGTGAATGGTGCTGAGTTACTCATCATCATGATTGACTTCCCCAAACCTATAATTTCTTTCTATTCTTTTGAATACAAAATATTGCTTTCATGGCTCTCCCACATCAAACATGTCAATTATCAACTCCTCCAAATTCACGGATAGGTAAAGGAGGTCATTATTTCAATGAGGAGCTAAATGATCAAAGGAAGAAGAAAGAAAATTGAATTGCCTTAATCATCTCAAAAAGAAGCATAAGAACTTTTTATGTGATTTCAACCTTGATTTCTCAACATGATTTAAGTAACATTCATCACATTATGAAATTTGCAAAAGAGGAATAATCAACTCATTCAATTTCTTTTCAACTCACTATTTGTTTAAGCATGCGATTGTCATCAAAACTCAATTCACAAGTGGTGATTATCATAGAAATCATCTCTATCCTTAGAAGCACAAAATTTTCAAAATTTTTCAATTTTTATGGGTTTTTCAAAAGCTTTTTCATGCAATGCAATAATGAAACGTGCAACAATAGAATGAATCATGCAAGGTAGTCTCGATAGAAGCATACAAAAGTGAGTAAGAGTTATTACAACTATTAGTCACACCCCACCCCATACTTGGAACAAACATTGTCCCTAATGTTCAAAAAGAAAAAGAAGAAAAAGAAAGAAAGAAAAAGAACTCACAAAATGGTGGTGGAGCGGCTAAAACTGTCGATCATCAAAGGTCATCACTGCGGTGGAGGCGGTGGTGGAAACAGGGAGAAGCTGGGATCATAGTACCGCCCGAACTGCTGGCAGTAAACATCTCTCATCATATGGTCAAGATCGTCGGCTCGTGCATCCCTAGCATCAGCATGAATCTCCAAAGCTCCAACCCTATCGGAAAGGTCGGTAGCCCACTATGGCAGCTGCTCGTACCAACCAGGCGGCTGGCTGTACCACGCCGGTGCATCTGAAGGTGCTGGTGCAGGTGGCGGCTGTGCGTGCCAAGGTGGTGGAGCTCCTATCCAATCCGGCTGCGTACTGTACCATGAAGGAGGATCCGCCATCCATGTAGGTCTCTCGCTCATACTAGCACGGCGAGAGGATCAACCTGAAGCTCTAGTAGGGCGGGGAGAGTGTCTAGGAAGGTCAGAAACTGCATCCGGCTGATCCGGGAATGTACCAAAGTCATGATCAGCTCCTCCTCCCTCAAACTCGTCATCCCCTCTCATCTCCTCCTCTACAACTGGCGGTGGTGGAACGTAGGGAGGGGCTGCCAATCTGTCCGCATGCATGGCAGCAAACGTCGCCTTCTAGTTATGGCGTCCAGCCATAATGGAATACTCAGGGAGCCACTCTATCCCTCTCCCTGTCCTACTCTCCCAAGGCATAGCAGCATATGGTGGACCTCTATGGGTGGGGAAGATGATGCCTCTAGTCATGAGGCTATGTAGTCCTAGGGGTGTAGCAGCAATACGTGTACAAGCCGAGAAATCAACCCCTAACTGTCTAGCAAGGTGGGTGACCATCCCACCGTATCCAATGTTACCAGCCCTCTTATTCTTTAGCTTGATCATAGTAGCAGCTAAGAGGGTGGCACAATCTGCTGGTCTACCGTATAACATACAGTAGAGAAGAAAAAGCTCGTCAGTCTTAATCTTCTGAGGTGTCTCCATCATAGGGAAGAGACACTCAGAAAGTACCCCATGAGCAATCTTCAAGGCTAGGTGATATATCAACCTAGCCTTGGTATCAGCTGGCTGCCAGCGGTCCTCGCTGGCGTAGATCATAGCGATCTCTTCCCAGAAATCCTTGGCGTACACGCCACTGAGGAAACGACCATTGAAGGTCTCGTGGAACCCAAAGAAGGCTCCAAACTCCCTGATGGAGAACTCATAATTTCTTTCCATCAGCCGGAAAGAAACAGTCCTATCTACATGACTGTGCTGGAAGGAAACCACAAACTCCCTCGTGATCTCCTCATAAGCATCTTCCCGAATAACGGAGAAGATGACTAGACCGGCTCTATCTAAAAGCCAAGTAAGGTTTCCTATCACATGTAGAGGCTCTAACTCCTCCAGCAGTAGGTATCTAGGTCCTATGACCGCTCTCTTCTGGATCCTCTCTAAAGCATAGAGATGATCGTCATGGATAGTGGGGATCCTAGGGCGAGGTGGTGATGGTGATGATGGAGGTGAAGGGGATGAAGGGGGTGGTGCTCTAGAAGAGGAAGCATTATTGCCTTTCCTCTTTTTGTTCTTATCCTTATCCTTGTTCTTATCCTTGTTCCTACCGGACACTCTCCTTACAAAATCCATATTCTGCTTAAAACCACGGTTTGTTCTTCAAATTCCCCGGCCGTGGAACGTACAAGAACCGTGGTTTGTCTCGAAAATTCTCAAAATCCAACAGAAATTCACCAAACTCAGCAGCAAGTAGTCCTAAACTAATTTCCTTCCAATTTCAATCAGTTCTCCTAAAAATTCTATAAAAAACGAGGACAAATCGACAAAGATGGAGAAAGAACCAAAAACCTAGGTTTTCCGAATTGCGCCTTCTCCGGTGATTTGCCGCTCGAATCGTTGCTTGGATCTTGTTGGTGATTGGATTTGCTTCAGTTTTGACCAAAGAATCGTCAAAAACGATTAACGAATGAGGAATTCGGAGAGGGGGCGTGGATTCGGCGAAATAGGGCGTGGTTTGGTATTTTGGTTTGTGTTTTGTGAAGAAACGTGGTTTATATAGTGGCCATAAAAATTTTTGAAAATCACGGTCTGTCGGGGGGTTCCACGGCCGTGGAAATGTACGGAACCGTGGTTTTGGTGATTTTTCTCAGGCTTTTGAAAATTACGGTCACTGTAGCTGTCACGGCCGTGGTTTAGGCCGTGGAATTCTCTGTAATGCTCCAAAGTCCAAGTTTCGTCAATTTTTTTCAAGTTTTTCCTTCCCCTTTTCTTTTCCACTGTTCCTACATCCAAAAACACGAACATACCGGAAGGTATCGAAGGCAAAACAAAGCAAAACGTCTATACTAAGCTAACTATGAATCAAAAACAAAAACGTAAGTGCAATATCTTGGGTTGCCTCCCAAGAAGCGCTTTGTTTAAGGTCCGTAGCTAGACCATATTCGCACTTATTCGAGTGCGGTGGGCGCGAACTCTTCAGCTTGGAGTTCCGGTGTATACTTCTTGAGTCGTTGACCGTTCACCTTAAAGCTTCCGCCCGTTTCACCCCATACTTCAACTGCACAATGGGGAAAAATACGTTTGATTAGAAAAGGTCCGGTCCAATGAGATTTAAGCTTACCTGGAAAGAGACGGAGCCTTGAATTGAAGAGGAGAACTTGATCTCCTTCTTTGAGGTCCTTTGAGATGATATGCTTATCATGCCAACGCTTCGCTCTTTCTTTGTAGATCTTGGTGTTTTCGTAAGCGTTCAAGCGGAGTTCTTCAAGCTCATTTAGGTCCAAGAGACGCTTCTCTCCCACTTCCTTCTTGCTGAAATTTAGCCACTTGATTGCCCAAAACGCCTTGTGCTCCAACTCTACCGGTAAGTGACAAGACTTCCCATACACAAGGTTGTATGGTGTGGTTCCGATGGGAGTCTTATACGCAGTCCGGTACGCCCACAATGCATCATCTAGTTTCAAAGACCAATCCTTCCTAGTCCTTGAAACCGTCTTCTCTATAATTCCTTTGATCTCCCGATTTGAGATCTCAACTTGTCCACTAGTTTGTGGATGATAAGGGGTGGCGATCTTGTGAGTCACCCCATACTTAGCTAAGAGAGCTTCAAAGCGCCGGACAATGAAGTGAGAGCCTCCATCACTAAGAATGGTCCGTGGTGTCCCAAATCGCGGGAAGATGGTCTTGTTAAAGAACTTAACCACTACCATGACATCATTGGTGGGAGAGGCAATCGCTTTAACCCATCTTGAAACATAATTAACCGCTAAAAGTATGTATTGGTTTCCACAAGATGAGGGGAAAGGTCCCATGAAGTCTACTCCCCAAACGTCGAAGATCTCCACCTCTTGAATGTTGTTGAGAGGCATCTCATTCCTCCTAGATATATTTCCTGTTCTTTGACAAGCATCGCAACAAGAAACAAAGGTTTGCACATCTTTAAATAGAGTATGCCAAAAGAATCCAGATTGCAATACCTTAGCGCTAGTCTTGTTCGAACTAGCGTGTCCTCCACATGGTAGTGAATGACAATGGCGGATGACACTTTGCATCTCATCTTCCGGCACACATCGCCGAATAATGCCATCCGGACCTCTCTTAAAGAGAAGAGGTTCATTCCAAAAGTATTCCCGAACATCCTTAAAGAACTTCTTTCTTTGTGCGTAGGATAATCCGGGAGGTAATTCCTGACAAACCAAATAGTTAACAAAATCAGCAAACCATGGTTCGTTACCTTTGGCGATCACATCGATGCACTCCTCTATGATATGTAAATGCTCGTCCGGAAAGGAGTCATCTATAGGTAGATGGTCGTACTCTAGATGTGTTAGGCGACTCAAATGATCCGCAACAGAATTTTCCGAACCCTTCTTGTCGCGGATCTCTAGATCGAATTCTTGTAGGAGAAGAATCCATCTAATTAGCCTTGGCTTCGCATCCTTCTTTGCAAGGAGATACCAGATCGCAGCATAATCCGTGTATACAATCACCTTTGCACCTACAAGATAAGAGCGAAATTTGTCAATTGCATATACAATGGCTAAGAACTCTTTTTCGGTAGTGGCGTAGTTGAGTTGCGCCTCATCTAGCGTCTTGCTAGCGTAGTAGATAGCGTGGGTTCGCCCTTCCTTTCTTTGTCCAAGGACAACTCCTATTGCTACGTCACTTGCGTCACACATAACCTCAAAGGGAAGATTCCAATCCGGAGGTTGGATAATCGGAGCTGAAATTAGAGCTTCCCGAATCATATTGAACGCCTCTAAACATTCCTGCGAAAACTCAAAAACTGCATCCTTCATCAATAGATTAGTGAGCGGTTTTGATATTTTAGAGAAATCCTTTATGAAACGCCTATAAAATCCAGCATGTCCTAGAAAACTTCTTATCCCTTTCACCGAAGTTGGGGGAGGAAGCTTTTCTATTGTCTCTATTTTAGCTTTATCAACCTCAATCCCTCTACTAGAGATTAAGTATCCTAATACAATGCCTTCTTTTACCATAAATTGACACTTTTCCCAATTAAGAACTAGGTTAGTGTCTTCACACCTTTGTAATACAAGAGCAAAGTTAGAAAGGCAATTGTCAAAAGAGGAACCATAAACGGAGAAGTCATCCATAAAAACCTCCATGATTTCCTCTATATATTCGGAGAAGATGGCCATCATGCACCTTTGAAAGGTGGCTGGGGCGTTGCAAAGCCCGAACGGCATCCTCCTATATGCGAACGTACCCCACGGACACGTGAACGTGGTCTTCTCTTGATCATCCGGGTGTATCGGAATCTGAAAGAAACCACTATAACCGTCAAGATAGCAAAAGTGTGAATGTTGTGCTAACCTTTCAAGCATTTGATCGATGAAGGGTAGTGGGAAGTGATCCTTCCTCGTCGCGTTGTTTAGCTTGCGGTAGTCTATACACATCCGACATCCTGTTACGGTTCGGGTAGGAATGAGTTCGTTATTCTTGTTGGTGATGACCGTCATTCCTCCCTTCTTTGGAACCACTTGTACGGGACTCACCCACTTGCTATCGGAGATAGGATAGATGATACCTGCATTAAGTAGTTTAAGAATTTCTTTCTTGACAACCTCCTTCATGGTCGGATTCAACCGCCTTTGAGGTTGTCGCGAAGTCCTAAAGTCCTCTTCCATTAAGATCTTATGCATGCATAGGGAAGGTTTGATTCCAACTAAGTCCTCTATAGTATATCCTAAGGCTTTCCTATGTTTCTTAAGGACAACCATAAGCTGACTATGTTCATCTATGCTTAAATCGGAGCTAACAATTACCGGAAAGGTAGAATTAGGTCCAAGAAATGCGTACCTTAGATGATTAGGAAGTGGCTTCAATTCCATAACTATCGGAGTTTCCAATGGTTCTTGAGAAGTATCCGATGCTTCCTTAGAAGTGTCTAAGGAAGTAGAAGGTGTTGGAGAAGAATCAAGAGAAGTTGAGGAAGAGACACAATTGTCTTCGGAATCACCCAAAATTACGGCCTCTCTGCATCCTCCACGGCCGTGATTTTGGGCGTGGAAAATATTTACGGTTGCTCTGTTCTCTCCACGACCGTGTAAGCCTCTGAAGTGCTCCACGGTTTTGTTGGTGAAATCCACGGCCGTGGAATAGAGTGTATGACCGTGGATCCGTACGTTTTCTGCCTCGTCGTGGAGTTTCTCAAACTCTTCTTCACACACTTCTTCTTGTGCTTCTAAGGCTTCAATTGCCTCATTGCACTCCTCTTCTTCCCCTATATCCATTAGGCTCATAGAAATAACCTTTTGCAAAGGATCTTTGAAGAGAATAACACTTACCTCCTCTCTACATAGCCCTTCTTCGTCTTGGATATTGAATATATCCTCCTCAAAGATTGGTTCCTTCACTAGAGTGGAAAAAACGAACTCTACCCTCTCTTCTCCTATGTCAAAGGCGAGTCTAGCATTCTTGCAATCGACTATGCAGCCGGACGTTGCAAGAAACGGTCTTCCGAGAATGATCGGGACCGGACTATCTGCAGGAATGTCAAGCACAACAAAGTCTATAGGAACATAGAATTTATCAAGCTTGACCGGGACGTCTTCAACAATACCGACGGGACGAGTTATGGATCGATCCGCCAAGTACAACGTCATCTTCACCGGTTTAGGATCGCCTAAACCGATCTTCCTGCATAGGGCAAGCGGAATGATGCTCACGCTTGCTCCTAAGTCACATAGTGCATCATATGTGACATCTCCCACCCCTATGGGAATACAAAATGACCCCGGATCCTTTAGCTTTGGGGGCATCTTCTCTTTCATGGTTTTGATGAGATCCGAAGAATCCGAACTCATCTTAACCTCTCCAAAATCCTCTAGCTTCCTCTTGTTAGAGAGGATTTCCTTTAAGAACTTCCCATAAGCTGGCATACCTACAATGGCATCAATGAAAGGTATATTAATATGTAGTTTGCTCATGAGTTCTATAAACTTACCGAATTGTTTATCTAGACGCGCTCTTGCTCTAGATTGCGGGAATGGTAGGGGAGGTTTGTAAGCTGGAGGAGGAACATAGACATCTTCCTTCTCCTTCCCCTTTTCTTTCTCTTTCTCAACGGGGACTTCTACAAACTTAGGTTGTGGGTCGGTAGTTATCACTCCGCTCCTAGTTGTGATTGCCATCACCCTTCCTTTTGGGTTGTCCTCCGTTTTTCCTGGAAGTTTCCCTTGATTCCTAAGAACTTCCTCCGCATGGCTGAACATTTGGTTTTCTAAAACCTTTTGGGTTTTATCAACCTTAGTAATATGATTATCAACCTTGATGATGCGAGTCTCCAACCCTTGAAGCTTGCCCAAAATTGTCTCCAACATGGGATCGGGCTTCTCTTTCCCCGAAGTACTCCCACCATTAGATGTTTGCCCCTGGCTTTTCAAAGGAGTAGAAGAAGAGGAAGGTGGAGTTAGTGAATTTCCTGAATTAGAAGAATAAGAATTACCGGAATTTTGTTGATTGGGACGCCAATTGTTGTTGTTTGAACCCCTATTGTTGTTCCAATTGTTGTTCCGGTTGTTGTTGTTGTTGTTCCAATTGTTCCGGTTGTTGCGATTTGTATTCTCGTTACCTTTGTGGTTATTGTTGTTGCCTAAATAACCCACGTCTTGTTCCTTGTGCTTCGGAAAGTTGGTTTTGATGGCTTCCTTCAACTCTTTAATCTCCGTGTTGAGAGAAAAGATTTGAGTTTGAGATGCTTGTGATAGCTTTGCTCCTTGATCCACATGATTCGCCTCTACTTTCCGATGAGAATACTTCTCTATAACTCGCGCTTGCTTCTCAATGAAGTCCCAAGCGTCATCTTCCCTCATGTCCATGAATGTACCACATGAAAGGGATTGGAGCTTGAATTGTGTCTCCACATCCAGCCCCTTATAGTATATCTCCAATAGTGCAAGCTTGGATATGCCATGATGAGGGCAATCCAATAGCAAATCCTGAAATCTTTCCCAAGATTGAAACAAACTTTCGTTAGATATCATAGAAAATGCATTAATCTTACCTCTTAGCTCCGCCGTTTTAGATGGCGGAAAAAACTTAGTGAGGAATTCCGAAGAAAGATCCTCCCATGTTTCAAGCTTTCCACTTGGAAGAGCTTGATACCAAGACAATGCTTTCCCCTGCAAGGAGAAGAAGAAAGGCTTGAGTTTGTAGCTGTTGGTAGTTGCGTTCTTCGGCTTTATTGTCTCCATCATAATCTCAAAATTTTGTAGATGTTGATGTGGAGATTCAGCGCTTGTTCCACCAAATTGGTTTTGGCGAACAATGGTAATAACTTGAGGGTTGAAGCTAAACCCTTGTACATCATCAGCATCAAAGTTCACACCTAAACGGCGTGGTTGCTGCGTTGGATCCATCCTTTGGCCAAGAGTTCTTGGCTCTTCATCCACACGTTCGACTCTCGCACCTCTAGGTGGAACACGGCGATTTGCAGCTGGCCGTGGGAAGAATGGATTCGCATTGATCGTTGGATCAATTTCCTCTAGTGGTGGCATGGAGGAGCCGCTATCCTCATTGGATGAGTTGGCTCTAACCGATCTTCCCGGTCTCCTTCTTTTCTTTTTCTCTTTGAGGTTGTTTATTTCCAGCCTCATTTGGAACATCATGTCCGTTAGATCATCAACCTTCATTTGATGACGATCCGTTTCTTCCCTATGAGTCTTCTCACTCCATTGGAGTTGAGCTTCCTTTTCCGCTAACTCCGATTGGAGATCACGTTCTCTTTCTTCAGCCATTTTTCTTTCCTTAAGCTTTCTCCTCAAAGTCCTCTCAAGCTCTTGATCAAGAGGTAAGAGGTCTTCGTTGTTCCTAAACCTGCGCATACACTTGAAAAGATATCAAATAACAAGGGAAAAGCTCCCAAGCTTGACAACCGATAACCGAATTCGGCCTAGACCAAATCCCCGGTAACGGCGTCAAAAACTTGTTCGCCACTTAGCGTGCGTGCAAATAAGTCTTAAATTTATAAAACTAGAATCAAGCAAGCGAACCCGCAGTGTACGGATCGATATAGTTAAGCAAGAATTCCAGAGTATCGAACACAGGGATTTGGGGGGTTAAATCCAATTATAGAATTGTCAAGCGGGTAAATGTATGAGCTTTTGTAAATTATTGGGAAAAAAACAATCCTAAAGATCCAGGAATCTAGCTGTGGCAACCGATTCAAGATATACTAAAAATATAAGGACAGAGTTGGGGTATGCAAAGGTATACGAATGTAAGGCAATGTACGGTGAAGTTCCAAGACCTTATATGGTTCAACTAAAGACTCTCTCTATAAAGGTTGTTGAGGCTTCAGTATAGAAAGGATCTAAAGGTAAGAATTAATGTCAAATACCCAAACTTGTAATCCAAGGATCAAGACCAACTAAACCGATTAAGATTGTGACACTCAGAATTGAGGTAGAGGTTGTTGAGGCTTCACTACCACCTAGAAAAGGTAACCCAAGACTAAATTAAAGCAAATCTTTAACTTTGGATTAAAGTAAAAGCAAGGTTCGTAACTGACACAAAATTACGGGTAGTTCTTGAGTTCCATGGCCGTGGAAGCTCAAGAACAGACCGTGGATTAGGTTCGTCGGCGATTCTCTCTAACTCTCAGGATCCAATCTGTTTACGATCGATCTATCATCATCTAAGCCACAACTATCAACCCTTCACCTTAGAATTGCTAAAGGGTTTTAGCCAACAACAGTCATTACGATATCAAATTCAAGATTTAAAAGAATAAAGGATGAAAACTTCAGAAAACCTTCAATAACTTTCAAACCAATCTCAAATCCACAAATATCAATGATAATATAACTCAGATTTGGAATAAACATAAACAAGTAACTAATCTAGATAAGAACGAAGAACGGGGTGTCAATCCGTCTTCTAATCAAACCTAGGAATCAAAGGCGTAACTTCCGCCAAGAACGATCTTCCAAATCTTCAACTCTTCGCAATTCTCCGCTGCGAAATAGCAATCTCCACACGTCCCACTTGAAACCCTAGGCACGTGTAACTCCGTAGACAAAAGTCTAAGTGCAAGGCGTAAGCAAGGATGCAAACCCTAAGCGGAGGTGTAAGCGAGGTAGCGAAGGTGACGGAATCTCTTTTCTTCCATCCTTTTATAGGGCTGGATAAAATATGTCTTTGGCCCACGTGCGTAGTAGATCGTGGCTTAAAATATTGCGTAAAAGATCGCCAAGATCACGGTCGTGGAAGGTTCCACGCCCGTAATTTAGAGCGTGGGATTTGATCACGGTTGCTTCAAATCCTCCACGGCCGTGTAAGTTGTTGGAATGCTCCACGCTTGTCTTGCCAAGGTTCCACGGCCGTGGGTTAGAGCGTGGATCCTAATACGGCCGTATTTCAAGGCGTGGAACACATATAGATTGTAATTCTCCTTTGTCTCGTGCTATTCTTCAACTTAGCATCTTCCTTAGCTCCTAATGATGTCCTCAATCCTTGGACATGCTCAATCCATCTCCATTCTCCCTCGATTTGTCCGATTTTAGCTCTTAATTGCCTACAATCAACACAAGGCTTATGTAGACCTCTATATCGACAAAATAGATGAACTAATTCACAATTGCTTCAATGCTCTATCAATGATCACCAATATGGATGAAATACACTTAGAAAATGTGCCTAAAATATCACAATATTTCATGCTAACACATACCGCAGAATGCCATTTGGACTTTGCAACTCCCCCGACACTTTCCAACGGTGCATGATAAGTATTTTCTCTGAATACATAGAAAATTTCATTGAAGTCTTCATGGATGATTTTACCGTCCATGGAGACAGTTTTGATGCATGTTTAGGACATTTGAAACTTGTTCTTGAAAAATGTGTTGAAACCAATCTATTTCTTAATTCGGAAAAATGCCATTTCATGGTGGAACAAGGAATTGTGCTAGGACATGTAATATCCTCCAACGGGATTGAGGTAGATAAGGCAAAGGTTGATGTAATTCAGAGTTTACCTTATCCTACTAATGTTTGAGAAATCCGATCTTTTTTTGGTCATGTAGGGTTCTACCGACGGTTCATCAAAGACTTTTCGAAGATCTCGGCATCCTTATGTAAATTGCTCAAGAAAGACGTCACTTTCATAGTGGATGAGAGTTGCAAGAAAGCTTTCGACACTTTGAAGGCATGTCTCACCAGCGCACCAATCATCCGTTCTCCGGATTAGGAGAAACCTTTCGAAATCATGTGTGACGCCAGTGATTACGCCGTTGGAGCTGTCTTAGGACAGAAAGACGGACAAGCTTCACATGTGATCCATTATGCGTCTATGACACTCAATGGAGTGCAAAGGAATTACTCTACCACCGAGAAGGAAATGTTAGCTGTGGTTTTTGCCCTTGAGAAATTCAGACAGTACCTACTTGGGGTAAAGGTAACTATCTTCACTGACCATGTTGCTCTTAGGTACCTCATGGCGAAGAAGGAAGCAAAGCCACAATTAATTCGATGGGTGCTCCTTCTAAGTGAATTTAACCTAGAGATACAGGACAAGAAAGGGGCTGAGAACCTGGTGGCCGATCATTTGAGCAGGATAGTAAAGGAAGAGGAGGATCCAGAAAAAAGGAAAGAGATAGCTGGAAGTTTTCCAGACGACACATTTTACACCACTCTCTGTTGTGTAACCGCCCCCGCGCCTCACACTCCCCGCCCCTGCGGCTCAGTCTAGGTGCCCCTGCGGAATTGTCGACAAAGGTTTGTCTCAAGCTCCAGTCCTTTAAACCTTGGTTTGCTGATATTGTGAATTTCATGGTCAGGAATGAGTATCCACCAGACTTCACCAAGGCACAACGGGAGAAGGTGAAGGCTGAAGCTCGACACTACGTTTGTGACGACCCCTACCTTTGGAAGCATTGTAGTGACCAAATAATCCGCCGTTGTATTCCGGATAATGAGGTACAATCTGTCCTAACCTTTTCTCATTCCGAAGCATGTGGGGGGCACTTAGGGGCAAACAAAACTGCGAGAAAAGTTTTGGATGCCGGTTTCTTTTGACCACACATTTTTAGAGACGCTTTTGCATTTTGCAAAGTGTGTGATAGATGCCAAAGGGTAGGAAACATTTCAAGGAGGCATGAAATGACCCAATCCTCTCTTATATTCTGCGAAATATTTGATGTTTGGGGAATTGATTTCATGGGACCTTTTCCTACCTCATTTGGGCACACATATATTTTACTTGCGGTGGGCTATGTTTCCAAGTGGGTGGAAGCAAAGGCCACCAAAACTGACGATTCAAAAGTGGTTGCAGCTTTCCTTAAGGAAAATATTTTTGCAAGATTTGGAATTCCGAAAGCCTAATCAGCGCTAGGGGTACCCATTTCTGCAACAAGACGATCACGACTCTCCTTACGAAGTATCACGTCCACCAACGAGTGTCAATAGCTTATCATCCACAAACAAATGGCCAAGCTGAGATATCCAACTGGGAAATAAAGACCATCCTTGAAAAGACGGTCTCTCCCGGAAGGAAGGATTGGAGTACAAGGCTAAACGATGCTCTATGGACATATCGGACAGCCTACAAAACTCTTATAGGGATGCCTCCTTTCAAGCTCGTGTTTGGGAAAGCTTGCCACCTTCCGGTGGAGATAGAGCACAAAGCTTGGTGAGCGGTGAAAAAGTGCAACATGAACGTAGAGGAAGTGGGAGAGTTCCGGAAACTCCAATTGCAAGAGTTGGAGGAATTGAGATTAGATGCATATGACCATGCCAATTCATACAAAAAAAAGACTAAAGTGATAGCATGTATTATTGTCTATATTTTGGGACTTGTTTAGACGTTTTATCTCCAATAATCTGCATGTTTGGATGTATATTATGTGATTATATTGTCGTTTCATCTACCTTTACGGGAATCGAGGTCTACACCAAGTTTCGTTGTAATCATAGGTAAAATGGCACATTTTGGACTAAAATGGAGCTAAGGAGCAAAAGGAGTCATTGGAGCTACATTCAGCAGCTTAAGGAAGAACTCAGGGAGCAAGGAATTAACAAAGAAGATTTACTTTGGACCAGATTTAAGAGATTTCACATTCAGCTGAAATTCACCTCGGTTGACCACAGAATCACCTCGACCGGGGTGATCTTGAGGAGCGCCCCGACCGAGGCGACACCCTGGCGTAGCGAGATATATTTTATTTGGCTGAGATATTTTATTTTTGGAAGGAGAGATCTTATATTTTTGGGCTGCAATTCTGGAAGGAAGATCATATATTTGGGAGATCTATTTTAGAGATAAGATATATTTTATTAGGATATTATCTTTTTAAGATATTATTTTCTTTGGAAGATAATTCTCCTATATAAAGGGTTGGATTTTCCACAAATTAAAGGACCGCTATGCTTAGAGGCTGAGAGCATCCAGCAATTAAGGGATTTTCTGGAGCTTTGAAGGAAGGAAGGAAGATTGAAGATCAATCAAGGAAGGATTGATAGTTCGGATATAGCTTTTAAAGGGATTCGTAAGACTTTCTTAGATTCCCTTTTGTTCGATTGTCTTGTTGGATTTGTGATCCAAGGAACGCTAATTTGTTTGATATTTGATTCAGTTATTGAAGCCTTATTCTTAAGGTTTTTGTGTTCAAATATTCATTCTCTTCCCATATATTTGATTATTGAATTCATGATGATGAGTCGCTAATTTCTTTGTGTGACTCTAGGGTGATTGGCTGATAGTTGTGGGAAAGACGATGATAGAATGATCTTAATCTCAGTAGGACCCTGAAAGCTTGAGTCTTTATCCTTAACCCTAGAACATCTCATTTAGTCAATGAACATCTCGGCCTGGGTGGGATTTGTCTGACCGAGGTGACCTTTTTTATTTGAAACTGAGAAGTTAAGTGTTAGAATTTGCCAAATCCTATTCTTATTACACCTTTCCTACTTCAAAGCAAGCCTAGGATGAGACTTACCAGGTGATTCCTTTGTTTGTTTACCCATGATCATAAGTATAGGTAATAAAGGTTTATCCTTTATTGGGGTTTGAGTGTGCCTTCATTCCATCTTTGTGAGTTAGCCTGAGACTTACCCGGTAAAGGTTGATTCTATTCCCTTAGTTGGTGTGTTGGTTTGAGATTATAATTCCTTTCCTTAGTACCTTGAGACTTACCCGGTGATAGGAATTTCGGTTTGGGATTGTGAGTAGTGAGACTTACCCAGTGATCTATTCCCATCTTAGAAACACCTTCCCTTTGCAAAATCTCAGCTTTGTCCGCTTATCTTTAGATCTTGAGTTGGAACCCCAACTAGATGCTTTAATCCCTAGAATTGCATATTTCCTTTAATTGACTTTATTATCATCTTGGATTGCTTTAATCGCTTTTGTGGTTAGTAATTACATTGACAACCTATACTAGATTTGTTTCACCTAAGTCCTTGTGATCGACCCCTGGAATTCTTGCTTTTTATTACAATTGACCCGTACATTGCGGGTTCGCATCCTTGTTTTAAGCATACTTCTTGGATTATAAATTTAAAGCTTGCACACACCATTTGGAGCGAACAAGTTCTTGGCGCCGTTGCCGGGGACTTGGTCTAGACCGAGCCGGTTGCGGTAGTCTTTCGGGGCAATTGCCCCTGTTGCTACTAACCGCTCTACTTGAGTGACTTTTGCAGGTTCTTTCTCTTAGGTTTATGCGAAGAACCCGCGCTGGGAAGGAAATCGTTCCTTACGATCCCGAACTAGAAAAAACATACAAAAGACGCTTGAAAGAAGCTAAAATGGCCAACCAAGACAATCGCGATCTTGAGGCCGAATTGAAGGAGGCATTGGAACAACTACGCCTCAGTAAAGAAGAACTGCGGCTGGAAAAGGAAGAAACTCGCGTAAGGACGGAAGCGATCCAAGCAGATATGGTAGCCTTACGGGACCAATATCTACCTCGACCGAATCTAGTTCCTCGACCGAGATACTTCCACCTCGGATACTTCTCCGAGATGCTCTTTTTGCAGGTATTCCACAGACCCTAGGACAGAGGATGGACCCTAACCAGCAATTGAGGCGTCCAGGAGTCAACCTAGGTGATCCAGCGGATCTTGATTATAAAATTCGACCGCAAGTTATTTCCATGATTTGCCAATACCAGTTTGAAGGTTTAGAGAGGGAGTCTCCGCATCAATATTTGCAAAACTATGAGATCTTGATGGAGACCTTGAGACCTTCAAGGCTGGAAAACAACAATTACAAGTTAAAGCCTTTCTACTTATCTTTGAAAGATAGGGCGCTTACTTGGTATCAATCTCTTCCTCCCGGAAAGATCAACACTTGGAAGGAGATGACGACGGAGTTCTTGACTAAATTCTTTCCCCCCTCTAAAACCGCTTAAATGAGAGGGAAGATCAATGCATTTATCATGAAGGACAAGGAGAGTTTGTCCAAGTCATGGGAGAGATTTAAAGACATACTTTTGGATTGCCCACATCATGGGATTCCAAAGATAGAGTTGTTGGAGATATACTTCAAGGGATTGGATGGAAATATCCAATTCAACCTTCAACTACTATCCGCCGGCACGTTCATGGACATGCCGATTGATGAAGCTTGGGAGTTCATTGAGAAACAAGCTGTGAACATGGAGAAATACTCCCACCAAGGAGCTGAAGGTGGAGTTAAGAGGGTCAACTGCCAAGAAGTTCCATCAAACAATGATCAACTCACCTCTCTAAAGAATGATGTGAAGCAATTGAAAGAACTTTTGGTGGCTCAAACTAAAAAGGAAGAGGGAGGATATTAAGGGTCAAGGAACAACAATCAAGGTTCCCGGAACAACAACTACAATAACAATAGAGGGTCCAACAACAACAATTGGAGATCCAACAATAAAAAATCGGGTAACTCTTACTCTAACTCCAATATAAATAATTCTTCTAATCCTTTCCTCTCTTCTTCTTCTTCTTCTTCTACTCCATTGAAGAGCCAGGAACAAGGATCAAGTTCGTCCCAACAAGGATAGAAAGATGCAGCGTTGGAGGCCATCTTGATCAAGCTAAATGTTATGGAGACATCCATGACGTAATTTTCAAAGGCACAAAAAGCCTTAGAACAACAATTCTTTAATAAAGCGAATGAAGCGCCAAGAGATCCAGGGA
Source organism: Fagopyrum homotropicum (assembly GCA_033239125.1). Classification (NCBI taxonomy): domain Eukaryota; kingdom Viridiplantae; phylum Streptophyta; class Magnoliopsida; order Caryophyllales; family Polygonaceae; genus Fagopyrum; species Fagopyrum homotropicum. Next base: position 35,957,250 of record BSWB01000004.1, read on the forward strand.
AGCTCCCAGCAAGGACAGAGAGCAACCCTAAAGGACAAATCATGGCAATAACGACGAGAAGTGGATTAAAAACTGCAAATCCAATGCCTCGGTCGATGCCAGTGCAGATGAAGAACACCTCAGTCCAGGTACAGTCGAAGAACACTTCGCCCGAGGTACCAACCGAGGTGGAGCCTCAGAAAGAGGAGGAAAAATCTGAAGTTTATGTTCCACCTCCTGCTTATAAACCACCACTTCCATTCCCCCATTCAAGAGCTAGAGCACATCTAGACAAGCACTTTGGTAAGTTCCTTGACTTGATGAATAAACTACATATTAACATCCCTTTCCTTGATGCTATTCTAGGGATGCCCGCATATGGGAAGTTCTTGAAAGAGATTCTATCAAGTAAAAGGAAGCTGGAAGACTTTGGTGAAGTAAGGATGACAACTAAATCCTCGGAACTTATTCAAATCATGAAGGAGAAGATGCCACCCAAATTGAGAGATCCCGGCTCATTTTGCATTCCCATACAAGTTGGGGATGTCACTTGTGAAGCCTTGTGTGATCTAGGAGCCAGTGTGAGCATCATCCCGCTGGAGTTATGCGTGAAGATCGGACTTGGAGAGCCCAAGCCAGTGAAGATAAGGTTATACATGACGGACCGCTCCATTACCCATCCCGTGGGAATTTTGGAAGACGTTCCAGTTAAGTTAGGTAACTTCTATTTACCTATAAACTTTGTTGTGCTTGATATTCCCACGGACTATCCAGTACCTATCATTCTCGGGAGGCCATTTCTAGCAACTTCGGGTTGCAATGTGGATTGTAAGAACGCCAAGTTGAAGTTCAACATTGGCGGTGATGAAGTGGAGTTTGCATTGCTTGCTGCAATGAAAGGAGAGCAGTTGGAAGATGATGTCTTCAACATCTATGATGAAGAAGAATCAAGAGAATTGGTGAGCTCTATCCTTATTGATGATCCACTCGAAAAAGTAATTAGTTTTAGCTTAATGGAGGAAGGTATAGATGCTTCTTGTGATGCAGATATATGGAGCTTAAAGGCACTAGAAGAAGATCTAGAAGCTCAGATTGAAAAACTAATCCAGGAGAAGAAGATCTCCAGTTTCGGTCCAAGTTACAGTACCTCGACCGAGGTACTTTCTGGACCAAGTGAGGTGTTCTTAGCTGAAGAACATCTCGGTCACCCACTTTACACCTCGACCGAGGTCGCAAGCAAGATGATGTCAACCAAGACTTCTGAAAGTCCAGTCTTTCGATCTAAGTCAACTCCACTGGAAGGAGGAAGCAAGAATTCCCCTCAAAAAGCACCCCCAGTTGTGGAGCTTAAACAACTTCCAAGTCACTTGAGGTATGCTTTCCTTGGACCGGTTCTACTTATCCTGTTATTGTTAGCGCTTCCCTTTTCGAAACTGAATTATCTAAACTGATGCATGTCTTGAGAATACATCAAAAGGCTTTAGGTTATACTATTGATGATCTTATTGGTATTAAACCTTCTTTCTGAATGCATAAAATACTAATGGAGGACGATCATAAGACTTCACGGGAACCTCAAAGATAGTTAAATCCGATCATGAAAAAGGTTGTGAAGAAATAAATTCTTAAGTTGTTGGATGCAGGTATCATATTTCCTATCTCGGATAGCAAGTGGGTGAGCTCAGTGCATGTAGTTCCGAAGAAAGGAGGGATGACCGTTATAACGAATAAGAACAACGAGTTGATCCCAACTAGGACCGTCACGGGTTAGAGGGTGTGCATCGACTATAGGAAGCTAAACGTGGCCACTCGAAAGGACCATTTTCCACTTCCCTTCATCGATCAAATGCTCGAACGGTTAGCCCAACATTCACATTTTTGCTATTTAGATGGCTATAGTGGCTTCTTTCAGATTCCTATCCATCCGGATGATCAAGAGAAGACCACTTTAACTTGTCCATGGGGGACATTCGCTTATAGGAGGATGCCATTTGGATTATGCAATGCACCCGCTACCTTCCAGCGATGCATGATGGCTATCTTTTCCGAGTATATAGAGGAGATCATGGAGGTATTTATGGATGATTTTTCAGTATATGGTTCCTCTTTTGATGATTGCCTATCTAACCTTTCTCTAGTTCTACAAAGATGTGAAGACACTAATCTCGTTCTAAATTGGGAGAAGTGTCATTTTATGGTTAATGAAGGCATTGTGCTAGGACACCTCGTTTCCAACCGAGGAATTGAGATCAATCGAGCTAAGATCGAGACTATTGAGAAACTTCCTCCCCCCTGTTCTGTTAAGGGTGTGCGGAGTTTTCTCGGGCATGTAGGTTTCTATAGGACATTCATCAAGGACTTCTTGAAGATTTCTAAACCACTAACTAAACTCTTGAATAAGGATGTTATTTTTGAGTTTTCGCATGAATGTCTTGATACATTTTACAGGATTAAGGAAGCGTTGATCTCAGCTCCCATTATTCAACCTCCGGATTGGACCTTGCCCTTTGAGATCATGTGTGATACGAGTGATGTGGCGGTAGGAGCGGTGCTTGGACAAAAGAAGGATGGCCGGACCACCGCCATTTACTATGCTAGCAAGATGCTAGACGAAGCACAGCGTAACTACGCCACCACCGAAAAGGAGCTATTGGCGGTTGTATACGCTTTTGAGAAATTTCGCTCTTACTTAGTGGGAGCGAAAGTTATTGTTTACACTGACCATGCAGCTATTCGTTATTTACTTGCTAAGAAGGATGATAAGCCACGTCTTATTCGATGGATTCTCTTGCTTCAAGAGTTTGACCTAGAGATCCGCGATAAGAAGGGATCCGAAAATTCTGTTGCGGATCACCTCATCCGGATACCCCCCTCTTCATGCAAGAAGTACGAACCACCCATAGACGATTCATTCCCAGATGAACACTTGCATCTGCTGGAACGTTTGATATACTTCCTTATCTCAACCCAGGATGGAGGTGAAGTATGGGGTGAGGATACTTTCCAGCATGTTTAGGGATACCGTACGGTCCAGCTAGCAACCTTAAATCAAGCGCTTCTTGGGAGGCAACCCAAGGTATTGCTTCCTTTTCCTTTTTTTTTCTAGTCTAGCTTTAGGTAGTTTGCTTTTGCCTTGCTTTGTTTTTGTTTTGGCGTCCTAGACAGAATTCAGGTACTTTCTAAGGAAGGAATACAACCCAAGAGCAACACTGGAAGGACAGAAGTTCGAGATTTTGAGAAGACGGAGTTTGACTGAGACACATCTCGGTTGCAGTCAAAGAACCTCGACCGAGATGATTCTTGAGCAATCGAGGCGACTAGGGCAGACGACAATTCACCTCGGTTCGTATCACCTCGGTCCAGTCGGGACCATCTCGACCGAGGTGACAACAAAATTGGCGAGGGGTATAAAAGGAGAACGGTTTCTCCTCTTTCCCTCCCACCTTCTTCCTCGACCGCGGCGGTGAACCACCTCGTTTTCTTCATTTCTCTACCGTTTTCGACGATTCCTGCTTCCATTCTGCAAGGAAAGGCTAGAGGAACAGTTTGCAAGCGAGAATCTGCAACAAAAAAGCCTCAAACCGACTAAATATGGGGAAAACGTTCGAAAACCCTAACTTCTCTATTCTCGTTGATTTCGGGATTTAGTGGATTTGGTTGCCATAGATTTCTGTTGGAAAAGGATTAAGTACCCCTTAGGAACAATCTGTAGTAAAATCGGGGAAAAGAACTGAAATCCAGAGAGTTGGAATCGAGCAGCTTCGTACCTCGGTCCAGTCGACCTGCGCCTCGGCCGTGGTGTTCTTGAGCTCTGACAAGCGACCGAGGTGATCTGTCAGACAGAGAGAGAGAGAGAAAATGAGTTCTAGGTCTGATCGCTAGATTGTTCTTAGAGATAGATCATCCCCTTCTTCTTCTTCTCGACGTTCCATACCGGTGATACATGAGCGTCACCAGGTTGATTACGACCGCATCTGTACGCGCCCAGTGATTGCGCCGTGGTTTTTAGACATTTCCGCTTTTGACTGTTTATATGTTGTTGATGATCTGAGACGGATGGTCTCGATGGTTGGGCTGGAGCAGTTCATGGAGATTTGGTCTCCAACCTACCTCGAGCCCACATTAGAGTTTGTGAGCTCTGTGACTTACTTGCCCGAGGAGAGGGCCATCAAGTACCGGTTGTTGAACCAGAACTACTTAGTCCATATAGATCAGTGGAGGGACATCTTCGGCTTCCCGACCCGCACACTTTCTGACTTCCCTTCTCGAGCCGTGGTCGACAGTTCTGGGGACAGATAGCTCATGTGACTGAGCATGCTGATAGGTGGAGACCTGAAGACTCCAAGGAGAGGATTATCTTCCACCTCGCTTTCAGACTCGCCCACGGGATTTTCAGCGAGACACTTCTGGCGCGTACTGAGACGCCCCAGAAGATTAGACAGGGGGAACTTCTGAGTTTGTTCTGTATGGTGACCAGAGGAGTTCCCGACTTCAGAGTTTTGCTAGATGGGGATCTTCACAAGATAAACGCCAAGGGGAAGGGAGACATCTGTTGTGGCGGTTTAGTGACTCACATAGCTATAGTGATGGATCTAGATCTGAGTGCTTGTACATTAGTGGCGGCTGCCAAGCCGCTAGGTCTACAGGAGATGATCACCAGGAGGATTCTAGTTCCTCATGGACTCACTACGCCATATGTGGTGATGCCTTGGGAGCAGACTGCCCCTCAGGGTATTAGGTGGTCAGCTCAGTTCTCCGTATTTGACCCTCAGTACTGGTCCATTGCATGGATACCTTACGTTGAGGATGCCAGAGATGCAGAAGCAGCCCCGGTACAGAAGGATGAGGAGGTTGATGAGGAGGATGATGGCGGTGCTGCCATGGAGACAGGGACGGATACAGCCGGTCCCAGCGTACCAGTCGTCGATCTAGACGGCGAGGAGACAGAGGAGGAGCCAGCTGCAGCACCAGCACGTCCTGCTAGGCAGAGAGTTTGCAAACAGAGGGATCCCGTAGCTCACCGCCGGATTGACGAGCTGACGGATCAGATGATCGACTCATACGCCGCCCTTTCCTTGTATATGCTGGAGATGAGGGAGAGTCAGCACTACCAACGTCGGATGATGGAGATCCAGTTCCAGCACATGATGGGATATCCTTTTGACCCATCCCAGCATCCGTACGTGCCATATCCACCACCACCAGCAGATCAGGACTAGAGCTTGCAGGATTTCTTTTATTTATTTATTATGCAGCTCAGCTTATGTCCGGTGAGTTTCCTGTTTCCTAGACTTATTTTGACCTATTGGGACAAATTGTCCCAAGTATGGAGTATTTGGATGTATGATTTGACTATGTGTATGCTTGTATGACTTCGGTTTGGATATTTATGTTTTATCTTGCTCTATGTGCTTATCTGAGACCACATGCATGCATACAGGTTTTTGTTTGAGAAAAACGTCAAAAACTGGTTTATAAAAAAAAAATTTATGACCTCGACCGAAGTGACTCTGACCAATCGAGGTGCTTCACCTCGGTTGACTTAGAACATCTTGACCGAGGTGGTTTAACTGAAAGTTTTTGAAACGATTTTTGTGCTTCTTATTTGGATATGACCTCAGTGAAGATTTTTGTTTGCAGATTGGTTTTGAAATATTTATATGCTTGAAAGGTTTTATGATATGTTTAAGTTGCAAAATGCTTTGTTTGATTTTTTGGCATGTTTAATACTTTGTTTTTATCCAAATTATGTTGAATTTGAAGGTTGACACCACATGATGAGTTCTATCACTTTCTTCCTGAAATGATTAAGGCAATTCACTCTCTTCTCTTCTTCTTCTTGATCATGCTTAGCCCCTCATATACATATTTTTCTTCCTTTACCTATCCGGGAATTTGGAAGCAAGCAAGTGAAAAGCAAGTGAAAGAAAAGTTGAGATGTTGGCTGAAAGTTAGAAAGAAACAAATAGGTTTGGGGAAGTCAATCATGATGATGAGTAACTCGGCACCATTCACATAGTCGGGTGTTTGTGTCTTGCCAAAGTCGGATTGAGCGATATTCCTAACGGGTCATGGTATGTGCATCAAGGGTTTGAGGCATCTCGAGAAATTGATGATTGTTGATCTCCTAGGCTTCGGTTATCGTGCACCTCTGTCCATGCATCCCAAAAAGAAAAAAAAAGTAAAAATAAGCAAAGCTTATTGGTGGAAGATGTTGAAGTTCAAAAGAAAAGTGAAGTGAAGATCCTTTTCCCGGATTCTAGCACCACATTCCTAATATACATCTCACCCTCACACGTTTCTTGACCTTCTCTTGAAAAGCCTTTGAGACCTCGAGCTTGTTGATTGACTTGGCGGTTTAAACTGGATTATACATGATTAATTTCGATAATTATGATTTATTATGCATTCTATGATTTTATGCAAAGATGAACAACTTTCTTATATTTATAAAATGTTTTGATCATGTCTTGATTTTAATTACCATGAAGCATTCTCTTAGAGTGATCTATGAGTGGAGCACACCACCAAAAATATTTTGAAATACTTTTCATTGATTTTTATGACTTATAATCCATTCTATCTTGTACTTAAGATTTGGAACTTGCTTGGGGACAAGCAAGGGACAAGTATGGGGTATTTTGATAGCATGAATTATAGTCTATATTTTGGGACATATTTAGATGTTTTATCTTCAATAATATGCATGTTTGGATGTATATTTTGTGATTATATTGTCGTTTCATCTACCTTTGCGGGAATCAAGGTCTACACCAAGTTTCGTTATAATCGTAGGTAAAATGGCACGTTTTACATCAAAATGGAGCTAAAGGAGCTAAGGAGTCATTGGACCTACATTCAGGAGCTTAAGGAAGAATCCAGGAAGCATGGAATTGAATTAAAGATTTATTTTGGACCAGATTTAAGAGATTTCACCTTCAGCTGAGAGTCACCTCGGTTGACCACAAAGTCACCTCAACCGAGGTGATCTAAAGGAGCGTCTCGACCGAGGCGAATATCCTGACGCGGCGAGATATATTTTATTTGGCTGAGATCTTTTATTTTTGAAGGAGAGATCTTATATTTTTTGGCTGGATTTCTGGAAGGAAGATCATATATTTAGAAGATTTATTTTAGGAGATAAGTTATATTTTAATAGGAAATTATCTTTTTAAGATATTTTATCTTTGGAAGATAATTCTCCTATATAAAGGATTGGCTTTTCCACAAGTTCAACCATGCTTAGAGGGCTGATAGCATCCAGCAATTAAGAGATTTTCTCCAGGGTTTTGAAGGAAGGAAGATTGAAGATCAATCTAGGAAGGATTGATAGCTTATTATAGCTTTTGTGAAGGGTTTTGTAAGACTTTCTTAGATTCCCTTCTTGTTGATTTGTCTTGTTGGATTTGTGATCCAAGGAACGCTATTTGTTTGATATTTTATCAGTTATTGAAGCCTTATTCTTAAGGTTTTTGTGTTCAAATATTCATTCTCTTCCCATATATTTGATTATCGCTTTTATGATGATGAGTAGCCAATTTCTTTGTGCGATTTTAGGGTTATTGGCTGAAGGTTGTGGGAAAAACGATGATAGAATAATCTTAATCCCAGTAGGACCTTGAAAGCTCGAGTCTTTATCCTTAACCTTAGAACATCTCGTTCAATCGATGAACATCTCGACCGGGGTGGGATATGTCTGACCGAGGTGACCTTTTTTGATTTGAAACTGAGAAGTTAAGTGTTAGAGTTTGCCAAATCCTATTCTTATTACACCTTTCCTTGTTCAATGCAAGCCTAGGATGAGACTTACCCGGTGATTCCTTTGTTTGTTTACCCATGATCATAAGTATAGGTAATAAAGGTTTATCCTTTATTGGGGTTTGAGTGTGCCTTCATTCCATCTTTGTGAGTTAGCCTGAGACTTACCCGGTAAAGGTTGATTCTATTCCCTTAGTTGGTGTATTGGTTTGAGATTTTCCTTTCCTTAGTACCTTGAGACTTACCCGGTAAAAGGAATTTCGGTTTGGGATTGTGAGTAGTGAGACTTATCCGGTGATCTATTCCCATCTTATAAGCACCTTCCCTTTGCAAAATCTCAGCTTTGTCCGCTCATCTTTAGATCTTGAGTTGGAACCACAACTAGATGCTTTAATCCCTAGAATTGCATATTTCCTTTAATTGACTTTATTATCATCTTCAATAATCTGCATGTTTGGATGTATATTATGTGATTATATTATATTATCGTTTTATCTACCTTTACGGGAATCAAGGTCTACACCAAGTTTCGTTGTAATCATAGGTAAAATGGCACATTTTGGATTAAAATGGAGCTAAGGAGCAAAAGGAGTCATTGGAGCTACATTCAGGAGCTTAAGGAAGAACTCAGGGAGCAAGGAATTAACAAAGAAGATTTACTTTGGACCAGATTTAAGAGATTTCACATTCAGTTGAAATTCACCTCGGTTGACCACAGAATCACCTCGACCGACGTGATCTTGAGGAGCGCCCCGACCGAGGCGAACACCCTAGCGTTGCGAGATATATTTTATTTGGCTGAGATCTTTTATTTTTGAAAGGAGAGATCTTATATTTTTGGGCTGAAATTCTGGAAGGAAGATCATATATTTGGGAGATCTATTTTAGAGATAAGATATATTTTATTAGGATATTATCTTTTTAAGATATTATTATCTTTGGAAGATAATTCTCCTATATAAAGGGTTGGATTTTCCACAAATTAAAGGACCGCTATGCTTAGAGGCTGAGAGCATCCAGCAATTAAGGGATTTTCTAGAGCTTTGAAGGAAGGAAGGAAGATTGAAGATCAATCAAGGAAGGATTGATAGTTCGGATATAGCTTTTAAAGGGATTCGTAAGACTTTCTTAGATTCCCTTATGTTCGATTGTCTTGTTGGACTTGTGATCCAAGGAACGCTGATTTGTTTGATATTTGATCCAGTTATTGAAGCCTTATTCTTAAGGTTTTTGTGTTCAAATATTCATTCTTTTCCCATATATATTTGATTATTGCATTCATGATGATGAGTGGCTAATTTCTTTGTGCGACTCTAGGGTGATTGGCTGAAAGTTATGGGAAAGCCGATGATAGAATGATCTTAATCCCAGTAGGACCCTGAAAGCTCGAGTCTTTATCCTTAACCCTAGAACATCGCGTTCAGTCGATGAACATCTCGGCCGGGGTGGGATTTGTCTGACCGAGGTGACCTTTTTGATTTGAAACTGAGAAGTTAAGTGTTTGAGTTTATCAAATCCTATTCTTATTACACCTTTCCTTGTTCAATGCAAGCCTAGGATGAGACTTACCCGGTGATTCCTTTGTTTGTTTACCCATGATCATAAGTATAGGTAATAAAGGTTTATCCTTTATTGGGGTTTGAGTGTGCCTTCATTCCATCTTTGTGAGTTAGCCTGAGACTTACCCGGTAAAGGTTGATTCTATTCCCTTAGTTGGCGTGTTGGTTTGAGATTATAATTCCTTTCCTTAGTACCTTGAGACTTACCCGGTAATAGGAATTTCGGTTTGGGATTGTGAGTAGTGAGACTTACCCGGTGATCTATTCCCATCTTAGAAACACCTTCCCTTTGCAAAATCTCAGCTTTGTCCACTCATCTTTAGATCTTGAGTTGGAACCACAACTAGATGCTTTAATCCCTAGAATTGCATATTTCCTTTAATTGACTTTATTATCATCTTTGATTGCTTTAATCGCTTTTGTGGTTAGTAATTACATTGACAACCTATACTAGATTTGTTTCACCTAAGTCCCTGTGATCGATCCCTGGAATTCTTGCTTTTTATTACAATTGACCCGTACACTGCGGGTTCGCATCCTTGTTTTAAGCATACTTCTTGAGTTATAAATTTAAAGCTTGCACACACCATTTGGAGCGAGCATAAAGCATGGCATGACCGAAACATTCTCCGGAAGGACTTCAAGGTAGGAAATAAGGTACTTCTCTTTCAATCACGTTTGAAACTCTTCGCAGGTAAGCTGCGTTTAAGGTGGACGGGGCCGTTCGTGGTAGCCGAAGTATACCCCCACGGAGCTGTGGATCTCTATGATCCCCAAACGCACAAGGTGTTCAAGGTAAATGGAAAAAGGCTAAAGCCTTACCTTGAAGGGGTGAAGAACGATCCAATTGATGAGATGGTGCTGGCGGAAGCACAATCAGAGAAGTAGAGCCCTTACGTCGAGCCAACGACGTAAAACAAAAGCGTTGTTTGGGAGGCAATCTGAAGGAATAAGAAGAGGAGTCTTTGTCAAGAAAACCGCCCCTGCGGCTCAGTGTCCCCGCCCCCGCGGTGACACCCATGCCCGACGCCGCCCCCGGCGCTGGGCCTGTGCCTGCAACATACTGGTCACCGCCCCTGTGGTGACTCCCTTATGCCGCTGCGGCGGCCACCCTTGACACACATCTTCAGCGCCGCCCCCGACGCTGAGCCTGCGTACCCCCCTCTTGCTTGTCACCGCCCCCGCCCTCGCGAGTATACCCAGAAAAGAAAAAAAATAAGGATCCCAAAAATTGCCTACACCTACCACACCCACCTACTCTCATTCTTCACCAAACACACCTCCCCTTCGAACCGTACTCCCTCACACCCACACCCCTGCGTAAAACTCCACCACCACTACTCCGACACCCACACCCCTGTCTTCAACTCCACCACCACCGGCTCCGACGCCCCTGTGTCGCACTCCCTCTAACACCTTCCACCCTCTCCAACCTTAACCCCACATCCATTCCTACCTCTCTCACACTCTCTACCCTCCACTTTGAGCATCTCCAGCGACATCGCCACCAACAAGAAGCCACCGGAACGCCCCCAGTACCACCAACTTCGTAGCTGTCTAGAATCGCCCTCTGCACTTCTCCCGCCCCCGCGTTTGCAAGTTGCTGCCCTTGCGCCTTGCCGCCCCTGCACATCATTCAGCCGCCCCTGCGGAAAACACAACAGAGGGTTCGTCTTCTTTCCCTGTTTTTGAAAGTTGCTAATTCTTTTGCGTAATCATCTACAAGAATGGAACCCCAAAGGAAGCACAAGATGTTGGAGGGTGAAAAGACCCGATATAGGAATGTGCAAGATCGGGTTGTGTACGCAACTCGGTTTTTGCACGTTCCTACCTTGAAGAAGCTAGGCATGATGGAGAGCATGTAGTCCTTTCTAGCAAATGTTGGGCTCGGAGACTTTCTACAGAAGAGTGCTCCAATGTATCCCGAGCTCAGCCAACAATTCATATCCACCTTCACCATGGAGAAGGAGGATCATGTGTGTGTTGAACTCACTTTCAAGTTCAACAAGGAGAAATACACACTTGACTTCTACCAGCTACAAGAGGCCTTTGGGGTGACTCTCTACCCCTCCGAGAACCGGTGGGAGCCAGTTCCGACTCCGGGCCTGTGTGAGTTCTGGCAGGCAGCTACCGGATCAGAGTTTCATCCAGGGGGTGAGTACTCCAACAAAGTCACTCACCCTTGCTTGAGGCTTCTCTCCAAGATCCTCATGAGTGTCTTCTGTGGACATAAAGAGGAGAACAAGGTCGCCCTCAAGGACCTCCCACAACTGTATTCTTGCCTTCCGATGAGCGAGAAGGTGATGGATTGGCTGTCCCTCTTCCTTACCGCTTTGAAGCGGATTAGGAAGAACGAGCCGAGGGACATTGTTGGCGGTGGGGTGATCTCCTTGATCGCCTCACAAGTTATGGATCTTTCCAGCCTAGAGGATGGGTTGGAGGCACCTCTCTACATAGAGGGGATGTTGAGGAGGTGCAAGCTCCTCAAGAGGGACGGCGACAACCTCTTTTGGCTCTCCTTTGCTGACGGGAGCCACATCACCTACCTCCCACGGCCACTTCCACTAGGAGACGAGCTCTCCGAGCTTTACATTCCGGCAGATCCTTTCGTGCCGAGGCAGCCTCAGGTGGCCATTGTGGATAGGCACGCTACGAGCTCCAGCCGGGATCATCATGAGGAGCACATGCCCATCCCCGACGACGAGGAGATTTACAAAGAAAGTCGAATGATTAATTACATTATTCTAAGTTTCGGGACGAAACTTATTTTTAAGGGGGCACTGATGTAATACCCGAAGATTTTAAACTCTGTTTAATACCGAATTCAACCGGTTTCCGAACCGCTAACTTTCATTCTTATAAATAAAATAAAACGATAATTGATTTCTAGCATTTTATGTGACCTTGATTCACATAAAATGATAAATCTTGTAAACCGTAAATATTTCCATACAAATTTTTATAATTTGTTTCAGCCTTCGGTTAAGGAGTGAGTAGGCCCAATATTTTTCTGGCCCAAAAGCCTTCAGCCGGCCCAAACCCTAAGCTAATCTCCTAATTAACCTAACCACTTAATTAACCTAATTTTTTTTTAATTAAATCTAACCTAAGGGAGCAGCAGCCGACCAGCCGTGTTTCTCCTCCCTCTCTATCGCCGCAACTCCTACGCAGTCGACTCCATCCCATCTGGTTCTGCTTAGCCGCCACCTCCACCGGGTCTACACGCAGGGAAGGGTGATGATGACAGCCGAACAAAGGCGGCAGCATCTCCAGTCCGCCTACCGCCACCCTACCGCCGTCTTCTACCAACAGCAGTAACATAACGAATCCGAACCGTAGCCTCCACCAGTCGCGCCGGACGTCTCCTACGCTCACCGATGAAAACCCATTTCAGCCGAGTGACTGCAGCCATTCGTCACATCCAGAATGGGTCCTGCTGGGTGAAGAAGAGCAACGCCGGAATCCTTCCGCCACTGATCGCAAGACCACCACCGAAGTCGCCTCTGTCGCCGCTGGAGTCGAACGGTCCGGACCTTACTGCCGCCGCTATAGAGGTGGTAACAGGTGACGTCTTGCACATCCCTCTCCTCCTCCTCTATTGTCACTGCAAGTATCTAACCACCCCGTCTCGCCGCAGGACCGGAACGGACCGCTGCTGCAGTAGGCGAGCGAACCTCTGCACACCGCCTTCCTCTAGCCGCCTGTAAGGAACTGTCACGAGGAGAAGGCCGGTTGGGTGAGCGTACACTACCATCTCCTTTTTACCTGTTATTTTGTTCTAAGACTTCAACAGCCAAGAGTGAATGGGGGTAGAGTTATGGGCTTTTTGCAGTAGTGTCGTGTATACACATATGTGTACTTTGAAGTGGGGTTTGAAGGGGAGAAGTTTATAAACTTATAGATACCTCAGTGTATCTTTACGTGTTCATAGTTGTGAGTGGAGAATGCTGAATATTGTTATATATGTGAATAAGCAATGGATATATATATATATATACACATATATACATAAGTTTGGATAGGTGTAAGTTCATATAAAAATAATAATAGTATGTTTATATAAGTATATATATATATAGACACATATCTCCAAGTATAAGTATGGTATATATAAATATATATGTAAATATGTATATGTATAGGTATGAGTGTAAGTTATATATAAATGTATGTATATTAATAAGTAGAGCGTATAAATATACATAAGTATATATACATAGACGGGTAAGAGTAACAAAATGTACGTACACACACATAGGTATTAAAGTAGAATAACCGGAGAAAGGATAATGTAGTTCTCTTTGACGAGTGTTTGAAATTGACCTTATAACCTCTAAGTAAGCTATCCGTGAGAACCAAAATTTTGGAAACAAGTTCTGAAAGAAATTAGTAGAATTCAAAAATAAACTTTGAGAATTTTCGGCACTAAGGGTAAAATGGTCTTTTACCGTAAGAGAGCTTTTTCCGTAATCCCTTTGCATGAGGTTGGACATCTGGATGTGTTTTTGATCCACATGCCTTATTTGACAGGCGTTTGAGTTACCACGAGTACGGACCGAGTTGAGATTTTTAGAGTGGGATTTGATTCAGGTAAGTCCTTGCGACTTACTTAGCTGGTTTCTGGATATTAGTTGGGTGATAATGGATGTGTGTGTGCAATGTGTGTTATTATATAAATAACAACTTGTTAGGACGACCGTGATTATTCTGTGTAAGGCCCAAGTGCATGTATAACGGGCCGTGACATCACTGCCCAGCTCTGCCAGGAGACTGGGAGGTTCTCTATACCCAGACCATACAGGTACACGGTGAGATGCATCGGATCCACTCCTGATGGGTACACGGGGGCGGAGGCGAGGTTTGGGAATCCCTCGTGTCACAAAATAAGTATCATTAGAGTGAATGAGTTAAATGAAGATAATAAATGGATTGTTTGAAAGCATAATGAGTGTTTATTATTTTATGTGTGTGTGTGCTATTATTATTCTTCTAATGTTTAGATAACTAGCTAATGGTTGTTTTGTTGTGGTTTTAGTTTTACAGCAGGTTAGAACAGCAGCTGAGTGATCCGGAAGTAGTGGTCAGCCGGGTCTCCGTACTCCTTAGAGTGGGGGTGTGGGTTGTTGTTTTGTTGTCTTTCCTTTTGTTAAGACAATTAGTCTTTTCTGTTGTTAAGTATGATAGGCTGTTAGACTTTGTTGCATTCATCCTTTTACAAATGTATTTTTATGAATTTCGGTTTTTCTTATTTGTGTCTTGTTGCAAGATCCTAGTAAAATTATTGTCCAACTGAGGTCGGGACCCATTGTGAGGTCCTAACCAGTAATGTCCCGAGTTCTGAGAATTCGGGGTGTTACAACATGGTATCAGAGCCAGGTTGGCAACAATGGCACTTGAAATCTTCTGAAAGACCGAATAAGTTTTAAGCAGAATCCGAAAAGGGGTCTGAGTTTTAAAAAGAGAATTTTGGTTTTTAAATGCATGCATAGTCTGGTTAGGAATAGAAAAGTACGGCTGACCACCACTACTACCGCGGATCTCAGTATGTTTAGTATGGACTTTAGGTTTTACTGTAGTTGGACTTTTAGCTTGTTTATAAAGATATGTTATATAGATAGGTATATGCAGAAGATTAGTAGAATTTATAGTTACATTACGCCCTTAATGGAGATAACAGTTTGAGATCCTCATTCGGTTGACACACCTAAATTTTTGAAGAGTGTCAACGTGAGGATTAGTATGTACATCTTATGTGCATTAGGGTAGACGAACGTCGGACAACTCCTTCGAGCTTGTTGAGGAACGTTGAGACGGAAAAGTGAAGACTCAAAGACAACACCAATTACGATGACAAGAAGAGAATTCCGAATCAACTCAACGAGATCAAATGAAGGATATACAAGAGAGTAGTTTCGGAGAAACAAGAGATGATCGCCAACTAGGGAATTGAGAAAGACAACGGAGAGGCTATTTCAAGTTGTGTAAAGTGACTTCACAGACAAAGAGGATGACGTCGAAAATTTTCCATAGACATGAAAGTCAAAAGAGAGATATAGTAACGATCAAGAAAAGGAACATGAAATTTAAGCTCACTGACAGACTAGGAAGTGAAAGTTGACGCCAAAAGCAAGGCGAAATATGATCACTCTCAACAAGCTAATTACCACCGCAATCCAGATTGATAACCGAGACAGTCAAGAGTATGGAATTCAACACGAGATACATTAACCATCCAAATAGAAAGAGTTAAAGAGCTGCAACTTGGAAGCTTACGCATTGCTAGAAAGGGAAAGGTGGATTTCACCAACGTGGAAGTGGAGTGATCTCATAGAACAGAGGAGAATTGTGACATAGACCGTGATACAACAATAACCAGCTTCTATAAAGGCAGCATTACAAGCAACAACCAAGGAAGAAGAGTGTGTGAGAAGAGTAATGGTGAACCCGAGGGACCCCAATAACTTCCCATTCAAAAGGAATTTAAGCTAACAACACTACAAGTTCATAATAGAGAACCGCAAATAGACGATAACTCAGGTAAAAGAATCACAGAGATTTACCTACAAGCTACCCTAGAAGGATTGAAAAGTCTGTTGATGGAAGAAGAATGATACAACTGGACTCGTAAGAGTATAACAATCTTACAAAAATGTAGATTGTAGGAGGAGCTAAAGAAGAATAAACAGAGAGACTGGAGGAAATATATTTCACCAAGTATATCAAGCCTCAAAAGAGATGAAGAAAAGTAAGTCTATGATGTTGTAGAAGGTCAACTACATCCTACTTGGACAACTTAAAAGTAACTTGTGCGGGTTAACTAGTGATGGTTAGTTAACCGATAAGAAGAATAACCACAAGGTTATAAAAGAATTTTATCGACATCTAGTGAATTTCTTTCGGAAATCCACGACGAAAATGGTGAAGTTAAATCAATACAAGTACTAGTATCCTGGATGGTAACGTTGAATGAGTCCAATATGATAACTCTAATAAAGAAACTTAAGAACAACTCTTGACGGTCGGTAATGACCCTTGATGATAGTAATGGTGAAAAGGGAATTGTTGGGGATAGTTACTTACTACTGACTACGAAAGATACATATCAGAGTTAGAATGAAGGGATCCCTGTAAGAAGAACTAGAAGACTAAGAGGAAGTAGATGATTGGAAACATGTCCTATGTCTTGGCATTCCACACAAGTGAGACTGATGGTACTCCTTCGAGAAAAAGGTAGGGTCAGACTGTCTAGATTGACAGGGAAAACCCTTGTGATTAAAGATGTGACACAGAATAATTGGAAATTCCGAGGCGGCACAAACATAAGGAGTATGATGTAAAGCCTTGGTGAAATGTGTGGTCAAGTTGTGAGGTGATTGCAGATAGAATCTACATGTCGACTAAAACAGACATGAGAAGGAGTAAAAGTGAAAGACTAAAGGTGGTTATATGGATCCGGTATCACACCAATAAGATGGTTACCGAAAGGACTAAAGACTGCTATTTAAGGAGAAATGGAGGTACTGCATGGAAAATTCAGCTGGACTGATGACCTAAGAGTTTATGAAAGTAATAAGACCAACCAACGCAGTTGTAAAGTGTGTACGAGAAAACTCAAGCGGATTTAACTATCTTACGGGGTGTAAATATCAAAGAAGGTAAAGCGACATGAGTATAAGGAAGACATAATAAATGCGATGCGAGAAATTTGATTGGTGGGAAAATCATATGCACCTAATGTGTTGTATACAAATGGTACCATTGGACGTTTAATAACAATCATACCAACGGACTGATGACACTATGATGGATTTAGTGTAAACCAAGTGTATAACTTATCCAGTGAGAAGGAAAGTCAGGTATCAAAATTGCGGGTTATGATAAGTTTTAAATAAAGTTTTGAGATGAGGATGTCCTTAGGAAATCTATGCAAGAGTACAAAGCAACTGAAGTTCCAACACAGAATGGGTAGTAATGATCAACAAACAGTTAGAGACCGATGCAGAGAAGAAAAATGTATAAGACGAGTCACCTAGTAGAAGAGTTCACAAGACAAGCTTGTAAGGCCAAAAGAGATAAAAAGTCGACCCGGATATGAGGGTCTAAGGTGCATGGAAGGGATACCTACAATGGAGTGCAGATGCAAAATGTAGACCTTACAAGTGTGGAGAGGTTTTAACCTCCTCAAAAATATAGGAATTTAAAAGGAATCGCAATGTCGGTATTTAGGAGTATCATGAAGGCAATGTTGCCGGTAACACCAGAGAAGGAATGTACATATATATGAACGGCCTTGGTGGACTCGAAAGTCCAAGGTAACCCCAATTATCACGGGACCTAAGTCATCAAAACCGACGGTCCGTGCAAGGGGAACTGCAAGGGAATGATAACTAAAATCATCAGAACTACAAAGACACTTACCAGCTATCGTTGAAGACTTGGAATGACTATTTAGGTCAAGATGAATGACCCAGTTGAGCTCGAGAAGTAGAGTTAGCCTAAGGAAACAGAAGTGTGGAATAGAAAACGAATTAGTGGAGCATGAAAGGATTAATCGAGCAGATGATGCTCACCAAGAATTTAACGCCAGTATAGGTATGAGAAGAGCAGGTCCGGAATATTGAGATAAGTCAATTATAGAGTGACTGACATCAACTGAGGACGTATAAGTGTTGATTGGTATTGACGAGCAGGTACCGTTAAGAAGAGATATTAGTGACTGCGAATTTAAGAGATAACTTTACCGATGACTTGGAGGAATCCCCAAGTAGGCAACGACAACCTTCTGGGGTGATCTAAGGATATGGAGAGAATCGGGTTAGAAGGTGCTTACTGGTTGGTTAAGAACATACAACGGTGGAGTGAGAGAGTAAGGGTCTGTTTGAAGAGAATATTGCTAGTATTAGAAGGGAAGCATAGGCGGTAGTTGGGTAAATCATATTAACCCTCAGAAAGACGCCATTGTGACTAATGGGTGTTACAACATTAGTCACATTGAGGAAACTGGGCCACTTGGGTGTGTGATTTTGTTTTGAGTTATATAAATTGAAAGCTTGACAAGAAGTAGGTGAAAACCCATTAATTGAGAACGATCCGATTAGGTCACATTGAGGAAACCGGGCCAAGCGGTTTGTATTACAAAAGAGCCTTAGGCACTTAGCAAAGTGCCGACAGAAGTTTAAAATCATTATGGTTTGGTAGAGTCACAAAAAGGGTTGGAAGTAAGTTTTGAAAACCAAACCGTTGAGAGAGTACCTACCAAATCCGAGACACGTCATCAGCCATGAGGACTTGATAGTTGAGCCCGACCATACCTTTGTAGAGTACCCACCAGCTGTCCTGGAGCGCAGTACTAGACGTCTGCGGTCCAAGGAGATACCGATGTTCAAGATTCGGTGGTCTAGACGAGGAGCCGATGAGGCCACTTGGGAGATAGAGGAGAGTATTAGACGTAACTATCCCGAGTTCTCTGCGGGTTAGATGTTACTTTTGTATCGACGAGTTAGTACTCGGATGATGTGTTGTTTGACCTTCAGGTTTTTATATTGGATTGAGTGATTATGTTTTATATGATGTGTGTCTGAGTATGATGATTGAGTAGTTGCCTGGTAGAAAACGAAATTTTTATGAATTAAGATTTACAAAGAAAGTCGAATGATTAATTACATTATTCTAAGTTTCGGGACGAAACTTATTTCTAAGGGGGCACTGATGTAATACCCGAAGATTTTAAACTCTGTTTAATACCGAATTCAACCGGTTTCCGAACCGCTAACTTTCATTCTTATAAATAAAATAAAACGATAATTGATTTCTAGCATTTTATGTGACCTTGATTCACATAAAATGATAAATCTTGTAAACCGTAAATATTTCCGTACAAATTTTTATAATTTGTTTCAGCCTTCGGTTAAGGAGTGAGTAGGCCCAATATTTTTCTGGCCCAAAAGCCTTCAGCCGGCCCAAACCCTAAGCTAATCTCCTAATTAACCTAACCACTTAATTAACCTAATTTTTTTTTAATTAAATCTAACCTAAGGGAGCAGCAGCCGACCAGCCGTGTTTCTCCTCCCTCTCTATCGCCGCAACTCCTACGCAGTCGACTCCATCCCATCTGGTTCTGCTTAGCCGCCACCTCCACCGGGTCTACACGCAGGGAAGGGTGATGATGACAGCCGAACGAAGGCGGCAGCATCTCCAGTCCGCCTACCGCCACCCTACCGCCGTCTTCTACCAACAGCAGTAACATAACGAATCCGAACCGTAGCCTCCACCAGTCGCGCCGGACGTCTCCTACGCTCACCGATGACAACCCATTTCAGCCGAGTGACTGCAGCCATTTGCCACATCTAGAATGGGTCCTGCTGGGTGAAGAAGAGCAACGCCGGAATCCTTCCGCCACTGATCGCAAGACCACCACCGAAGTCGCCTCTGTCGCCGCTGGAGTCGAACGGTCCGGACCTTACTGCCGCCGCTATAGAGGTGGTAACAGGTGACGTCTTGCACAGCCCTCTCCTCCTCCTCTATTGTCACTGCAAGTATCTAACCACCCCGTCTCGCCGCAGGACCGGAACGGACCGCTGCTGCAGTAGGCGAGCGAACCTCTGCACACCGCCTTCCTCTAGCCGCCTGTAAGGAACTGTCACGAGGAGAAGGCCGGTTGGGTGAGCGTACACTACCATCTCCTTTTTACCTGTTATTTTGTTCTAAGACTTCAACAACCAAGAGTGAATGGGGGTAGAGTTATGGGCTTTTTGCAGTAGTGTCGTGTATACACATATGTGTACTTTGAAGTGGGGTTTGAAGGGGAGAAGTTTATAAACTTATAGATACCTCAGTGTACCTTTACGTGTTCATAGTTGTGAGTGGAGAATGCTGAATATTGTTATATATATGAATAAGCAGTGGATATATATATATATATATATATATATATATATATATATATATATATATATAAGTTTGGATAGGTGTAAGTTCATATAAAAATAATAATAGTATGTTTATATAAGTTTATATATATAGACACATATCTCCAAGTATAAGTATGGTATATATAAATATATATGTAAATATGTATATGTATAGGTATGAGTGTAAGTTATATATAAATGTATGTATATTAATAAGTAGAGCGTATAAATATACAGACGGGTAAGAGTAACAAAATGTACGTACACACACATAGGTATTAAAGTAGAATAACCGGAGAAAGGATAATGTAGTTCTCTTTGACGAGTGTTTGAAATTGACCTTATAACCTCTAAGTAAGCTATCCGTGAGAACTAAAATTTTGGAAACAAGTTCTGAAAGAAATTAGTAGAATTCAAAAATAAACTTTGAGAATTTTCGGCACTAAGGGTAAAATGGTCTTTTACCGTAAGAGAGCTTTTTCCGTAATCCCTTCGCATGAGGTTGGACATCTGGATGTGTTTTTGATCCACATGCCTTATTTGACAGGCGTTTGAGTTACCACGAGTACGGACCGAGTTGAGATTTTTAGAGTGGGATTTGATTCAGGTAAGTCCTTGCGACTTACTTAGCTGGTTTCTGGATATTAGTTGGGTGATAATGGATGTGTGTGTGCAATGTGTGTTATTATATAAATAACAACTTGTTAGGACGACCGTGATTATTCTGTGTAAGGCCCAAGTGCATGTATAACGGGCCGTGACATCACTGCCTAGCTCTGCCAGGAGACTGGGAGGTTCTCTATACCCAGACCATACAGGTACACGGTGAGATGCATCGGATCCACTCCTGATGGGTACACGGGGGCGGAGGCGAGGTTTGGGAATCCCTCGTGTCACAAAATAAGTATCATTAGAGTGAATGAGTTAAATGAAGATAATAAATGGATTGTTTGAAAGCATGATGAGTGTTTATTTGTGCTATTATTATTCTTCTAATGTTTAGATAACTAGCTAATGGTTGTTTTGTTGTGGTTTTAGTTTTACAGCAGGTTAGAACAGCAGCTGAGTGATCCGGAAGTAGTGGTCAGCCGGGTCTCCGTACTCCTTAGAGTGGGGGTGTGGGTTGTTGTTTTGTTGTCTTTCCTTTTGTTAAGACAGTTAGTCTTTTCCGTTGTTAAGTATGATAGGATGTTAGACTTTGTTGCATTCATCCTTTTACAAATGTATTTTTATGAATTTCGGTTTTTCTTATTTGTGTCTTGTTACAAGATCCTAGTAAAATTGTTGTCCAACTGAGGTCGGGACCCATTGTGAGGTCCTAACCAGTAATGTCCCGAGTTTTGAGAATTCGGGGTGTTACACTTTCCAGCCTAGAGGATGGGTTGGAGGCACCTCTCTACACAGAGGGGATATTGAGGAGGTGCAAGCTCCTCAAGAGGGACGGCGATAACCTCTTTTGGCTCTCCTTTGCTGACGGGAGCCACATCACCTACCTCCCACGGCCACTTCCACTAGGAGACGAGCTCTCCGAGCTTTACATTCCGGCAGATCCTTTCGTGCCGAGGCAGCCTCAGGTGGCCATTGTGGATAGGCACGCTGCGAGCTCCAGCCGGGCTCATCATGAGGAGCACATGCCCATCCCCGACGACGAGGAGATTCCTATTGCGCCACCGGAGGAGGATCCGGCTCTTGCGAGCCTTTAGGCTCAGATGGCGGCCTTGACCACCCAGCATCAGGTATGGCAGACCGAGTACCAGTGGACCATGCTTGAGCAGCAGCAGAGTTGGCAGACTAGTTTTGCCACCTCCATGACCTCCCACTTTGACCGGAGGCAGGATGCTTTGCAGGCAGCCCAGCAGCAGCAGCTGGAGGCTCAGTAGTTGGCTTGGCAAGCCAGCTTTGAGACCTCTTTTGGCCGTCGGATGGATGCTCAGCAGACCCGCATCGAGGATATCTACCTCCGGCAGGAGCACTTCTTCCGCCACTTCCCATACCCACCGGAGGAGGGTCCGGATGGTCCAGCCGGACCATCCCACTAGTGGTATTATCATCATTTCTCCCTTTCCCACATTTATCTTTGCTTCATTTTCCACTTTGAGGGCAAAGTGTGCTTCAAATATGGGGGAGGGACATATCATTGCATGTATAGTCTGTTTGAGTTGTTTTTTAGTATGTTTGCTTTTAGTTCTTTTTAGTTGAAATTCAGTAAAAAAAAAGAAGAAAAAGTCAAAGAAAATGAAAAAAGGCATGAAAATCATTGGATAAACCGAAAACCCGAAAGGGCGGTTTAGGCAAAAAGAAGGTAATCCGACCAACCTTAGGTTGGTACAAAATTGGATTTGAGGGATGTGAGTTTCAAGTGAGATCATCAAAGAAAAGAAGAAGAGTGGCAAGGTGAAAACCCGAAAGGGAACCTTGGCAAAATGAGCGACACCGAGTGTAGGTTTCCCTTCCGACGTTTGGTGACATAAGAAGGGGAGTCATAAGGAGGTTGTCCGGGTAGGTCACTCTTGGAGCAATAAGGATGGTAGTGTTCTCACCTTTTTCTCACATTTTCTCTCTTTTTCCTTCTTTCTTTCTTGGTTTTTCTTTTGTTTTCATTGTCTTTTCTGCTTTCCCATGCTTCCTGAGGCCTTCGAGTCTAAATTGCTGTCATTTATTTTACTCGGGACGAGTAAAAGGTCTAAGTATGGGAGAGTTTGATAGGTGATGGAATCACTATCATTTAGGTTAGTTTTTAGAGTCTTTTTATTACATTAGTGTCGGTTTATGCTACTAACTCCTTGGTCCAGAAGAAGAAGATTAAAAGAAGATAAAGAAGGAGTTATAAGCACTTAGGAGTGAAGACCATTCACGAAGCAAATCTTATGTTGCCTCACCGCCCCTGCAGGTGACAGCATACTCCGGAGTGCAGCCTGCGCCTTCGCCAGCGCCAGGAACGAAGATTGTCACCGCACCTGCGTCAACCCTTGGCGCCCCTACGGTGACTTGCCCTGAAGACACAAAGCCAACGCCCCTGCGCCTCTGCCTGCGTCTCAACCTGGGAGTTGTGAAGATGAAGAGTTAGTGTTACCGCCCCTGCGTTGACACTGGGACGCCCCTGCGGCTCGGCATCAGAAACGACATGAAGTTGAAGAGTCAGACGTTTGAAGATCAATAAATATCCGCCCCTGCGGAATTTCTAGGCCGCCCCTGCGGCTACGAAGAAGATCAAACGTTTTCACCTGTACCGCCCCTGCGGATCTGAAGACCGCCCCTGCGGTTCAACGACAGAGACTTTACTCCGGCTGTTTACACCACCTTTATGGCATTAAAGGTGGCTGTTTTGGGCCGGCCATTTACTCCTAATTAGTGCCATTTTTAGTATAAATAGACACATGGTTGATAGCTAGAAACATCCACTTATCATCCATTTTAGAATCTAGTTTCCCCATCATTTCCATTGCTACCTTTGTAATGAGTTGCTAACTCCCTTACTACATTGGGTTGGTTTGAAGCTGGATTATTACTTTTGTTGTAAGTTCTTTCTAATATAAGTTTTTATTCAGTAATACTTTGTGTTTCCTTGATCTTCATTGTCTAATTGCATGTTTTACTATCACTTAAGATTGATCACCTTAGGTTCTAAAGTGCATGCAAAGAACTAGGATTAATAGATTCCGGGTTCGGGTCTTTAATCTAGTAGTAAACTTTAAGTAATAACGGGTTGTAATTGCTTAAAGAAAGGAACACAAATATAAAGATAAGTTTAACGGTTTTAATCTTTTCTTTATATCCCTTAGTCTTTATTTGAAAGCTAACTTGTTAATTGCTCTTGTAGGTTTACGGAACACTAACCTGTTAAGTTGTGTTGATGTCAGTTGGCTCAACACATATATATGATCGAGACGGGAGATTACTTAAAAACTTGTAAAAAGGAACTCACCAAAGTAGTAATTGCATGCTAAGAATCAACTTAGTGTAGATTCACTCATCATTGTCTTATTCGTTGTGTTACTTGCTTTCCTAAGTTTTGTGTGCATCTATTCACCCAAAATTCCCCCCCCCCTTTGTTACTTGATCAATAATTGAATTTAATAAAAATATCAAAACTCTCTTGGGTTCGACCCTTACTTAACCACTATACTTGTTTTAGTGCTAAGTCGGGATTATATTTTGATAAGATAAAAACGACCACTAGATAAAGGTCTTGTCATCTATCTCGGGTGCGAACAAAGCACTGGATAAAGGGAAGCAAACGGTGCCACATAGACAAATATCGAGTGCGACTTATGTGTCCAAGAATAACTATAAGAAGTGGGTACACCTAGGGAACCAAAAGAGGGTAATGATGTAGGGAGTTGGGTAGTGCAAAAAGGAGGTCTTCGGCAATATACATATGGGGAAGGAGGCATTGAATAAACAACTTGAGGAGAATAGTAATCTTCTAGCCTAGTAGGCTACTGATCCAATGTTGTTGCGAAAGGCTGAAATGAAAAAACAACTAGAGATTGTCTTGGAATAGGAGGAAAATCTCTAGTGTCAAAAATCAAGGCAGAATTGGTTGGCTTATGGGGACAAAAATACCGTTTTTTTCATTTATCTAATGTGGTGTGCATGCAAAGTAACTGAGTTGATGATTTGAAAATGAATGGCGGAAAATCGTATTTAGATGAAGAAGTTCTGGAGGCACACACGTCATAGTTCTTTTGGAATTTGTGTGGGCCTATGGATCTCCCGAACCTCGGGCTTATTCCTGCGGGTGGATTTCCCAGACTTTGTCCCTCTCATCTAGCAGAGTTAAACCGAAATTGTGATGATATGGAGATTTTGGCAGCAACAAAGGAGATGGGGCGGTTGAAGGCACCGGTCCCTAATGGGTTCCAACCCATTTTTTTACCAACAGCTTTAGTCCACTGTTGGACCTTCCTTGGCCGGTTTTGTCGAAGATTTCTTCCTCAATGGCTACCTCCCCTCTACATCAAATGAGACCCTTATTGTGTGGATTAGCAAGGTGATTAAACCAGAATTTATTAACCAATTCTGACCAATTAGCCTTTGTAATGTATGTTACAAAGCGATTATTAAGATCCTTACTGCCCGACTCAAAGGTGTAATGGATCACCTTGTCTCCCCAATGCAGTCCAGTTTCATCCCAAGCTAGATGATATCAGATAACATTGTTATTGCCCAAGAAGCTATTCATTCTATGAAGAGGAAGAAAGGTTAGAAGGGTTGGATGATTTTGAAGGTAGACCTTAAGAAAGCCTACAATATGTTGCGCCGGGAGTTTATTATTGAAACTCTGCAAGACATTGGTCTTTTGCTTTTGTGGGTAAACTAGAATTCCAACTGCTTATTTACCGTTTCGATGGGAGTACTTTGGAATGGTGAGGCATCAAGCTCTTTTCCTATGACAAGGGGGATCCGATGTCACCTTATTTGTTTCTGTTATGATTGGAGAGATTGGATCATATGATTAATAGAGCATTCATGAAGGGATGTTGGAAGTCGATGAGTGCTTCTAGGGGAGGTCCTAAGATTTCTCACCTACTGTTTGCGGACGATATCCTCCTCTTTGCGGAAGTATCGGTTTCTTAGTTGAATATAATCAAGAAGATTCAAGAGGATTTATGTGGAGTGTCTGGTCAAAGGTTTAGTCTCTTGAAATACCGACTGTATGTTTCGAACAACGTCCGAGGGGATTTAGAAAATGTCCTAAGTGAGTTATGTGGGGTTCCTTACTCGATATCTAGGAAAATATCTAGGCATTCCCTTATTCCATGATAGGTGACGAATTCAACTTTCAATCCACTTATTGATAGAATGGGGAGAAGGCATGTGGGTTGGAAGGCTCATGCCCTAAGTATTGTCGGGAGAACAATACTGCTTAAATTTGTGTTGTCTTCCCCGCCTATTTGTTACATAAATACTATCCTCCTTTCTAAGAGTGTTTCGTGTGAACTTGACATGTTATGCATAAAAATTTAATGGGGAAGTGTTTTTTGGTGCTCGTAAGATCCATTTATTGAGCTGGAAAAAGGTTTGTCAAGATAAGGTGCCTGGTGGTATGAGTATTAGGAACGCAACCAACTCCAACGTAGCTATGTTAAGCATGTTAGGCTGGTGTTTAGTTACGAATAAGGATCAATTGTTGGTGTGTGTTCTTTATAAGAATTATTTTATCCCAATGAATAACTGGCCTCGAGAGCTCGCTTTCAGCAGGGGAAGCTCCTTTACCTGGCGCGGACTTGCTTATGCTTACAACATGGTTATTGCTCCCAACTTAGGGTGGGGTGTGAAAGTTGGGCGTAGAGCACTCTTTTGGACGGATAGCTGGATTGTTGAGGAATTTCTCGAGCTTCTATGTCGATTACCTCTTACTCAAGCGGATCGTGTTCTTCATGTTATGGATGTGTGGTTAGATTCGGGAGGTTGGAATTGGGAATACTTATATAGTCGGATAAATAATACATGTTTCCTCAAGGTGATTGTGACTGCACTATCGGATGTGACATGTGGGGAGGATACGGTTAGGTGGCTAAGGTTTAAGCATGGGATGTTCACCACTTTTTCTGCGTCTAGCTTCATCCGGCAAGGTAGAGCTAGGACTCATGTTCGGAAAGATCTTTTTAAACAAGTGAATGTTGTAGATTTCTGGACGCATTCATTATTTCATGTGGTTGCTTGCTGTGAGAGTCCCTCTGACCAATGTTGGAAGATGCAGACGTCACATGGCCGTGGACTCTTCATGTCACTGTTGCCCAAACTCATAGGAGAAATTGCTCCAACTATTTTGGGATTGTCCGCTTGCGAACTAGATTTGGATGCAACTAGGGTCGAATTGTCACCTACAAACATTCTTCAATTTGGGTTGGCAAGACTGGTTGTTTATCAATGTTAGACCGTAAATTGCAAATATCCGGTCTGGCGCAATAAACCGTAACCCGGGTTGGACCATAATAAACCGTAACCCGGGTTGGACCGTAAATTGCAAATATCCAGTCTGGCGCAATCCGGTCTAGTCCGGTCCGATCTGGTTTTGGACCAGAAAACCTCACTAAAATTTCACAATTTAGGTACAACCCGGTCCGGTCCGAAATATTCAAAATTGCACAATCTAAGTACAGGTCTGGACCAGACCATTGTTCAGTCTACGGTCCAGGGTCTCATCAGTTTACGGTCCACCTGTCCGATTCAGTCCGTATGCACAGCCTACTTGGGTCACAGACATAAAGGTAATTAAAGTTGTAATAATTAAAACGCTAGTTCAATTTTGGTTTGATTAATCAATTTTTAAGAGCAGAGTGTGATTCTACAAATATTTGGGATGTTAATAAATTGGTCAAAGGATAATTCAACCCTTAGAAACATAAACAATATACATATGCTTCCCGAACTAATATCAAGTATCCAACCCTAAAACCAAACATTTCTACAATTCAAAAAAGGTTTGAACCCCTTTCAGCATGTCAAACAAATTGTTCTAAATCGTCTCATAGATTGGCAACTGTTTGGTAAAACACCATTTACCCTATTAACTAGTTACATTCTCAACATGTCTAATCAAACACCCACTCTACTCTTACTATTCCATCCTTACTACAAAGCACAAGGCTTTACAGAAGCAACTGGCATATGACGTCCAACAAATGCCCATACTCAGGTGAGGCTGTCTAAATCTCATTTTACAAATACCAAAACAGTTAGAAGCAACTATAAGTCAAAACGTTTGGAGCCCCTGGACAAGGGCCAATAACCCCTATATCTTGTGCTGGGACTTGGCTCCATGGTGAACAGAAGTCAGTTGCATTGCTGAGGGGCCAACGACAACTTTCTTCTGTTCACCGTGGCGCCTATTCTATCGTGAGGGTATGTCATGTATCTGGTCCTTGTCTAGATACACTTGCGCCTGTGCATCACCTTTTCAAACAACTTGGTAATGGTGTGAAAAACATTATAAACAAATTAAGTGATAAACTCAAATGATAGGGTAAACTGATAAAAACAACAGACACAAGTCTTCTACCAGGTGGGTACTGGAAGATCTTTTCGACAAATATAACAAATCAAATTTTAGGAATTAAAATAATAAGGACCAGGTGCTGGTGTCGCCATAACCATCCCTGCAGGAGCAAAAACCTACATAGTTCAGAATGTAACATAAAAAAAATTTCAAAGGAATGGCACCAAGAATATAACTGCTCAACATCCCGCTTCTCTGCAAATTTCACAACAGCACAGCAAGGTTAAAGATGTGAGTCTGAAATTTCCAACAAGTCATGGCAACAGGTTAGTAACCAGGCAGAAGATCTCCAAGAAATTATGATGCCTGTAAGATACACGATAAATAGAAAGAAAAAGAGTTAAGAATGAAACAACCATAAAGAATAAGGTGCATGTAGGATAGATAATTCACTCTCTAATCAAATTAACAGATTCATGCAATAGAAATTTTGATAACTTGTTTCTGCCCTAAGGCCTTACTCCTGGTTTCTAAGTCTCACACTTTATAAGGTTCGGAAAAAATTGTGTTCCACCTCACTGTGCCCACCCACTTTCTACCAAAATAAAAAAGGAAAAATGTAATGAACCCGATTAAGGATTTTTCGCCCAACTCTCTCCCTTTGTCTCATTCTCACACTTCTTGATGTCACCTGCACTTGGTCACGCTATCGCCTTAGTCATCCCCGTTCTTTCTCCTACTCTCACACGGGCCCGTTTCCCAATTAGCAATCGTAGTAACAGCAGTGTATGGGAATTAGGACTATAGTAACCAATTGAGAAATTAAAATGCTACCAGTGATTTGGCGACAGGTTGTGTTGATCGGTGTTTTGCTTTAATCGACATATCCTCTAAGGGCCGGTTTAGTTTTAAGTCCGGAATCGGAAACGGAATGGAAACGAATATAGTCCATACGTATACCCTTGTTCATGAAAGTTTTTGGAATCATTCCTTGTGGTTTGAAGTAATTGGAGTAGAGTTTGATTACTTTTGATACCCTATAGGGAAACAAAATGTGGGAAAGCAAGTGCATATTGCATTAAACCACAAGAAATGATTCCATAAAATTTCATGAATAAGGATATTCATACGAACTAAATTCGTTTCCATTCCGTTTTCGGAGTTGGAACCAAACGGGCCCTAAGAGTTTGGAGCAGTAAGTCTTTACAAATACACAAGTATCCCCACTTCTAAAACCCACACATACTCGCACTATTCTCATGAAAACGTTTTGCAATGAACTAGGTTGTAAACCAAACTATTCTAGAAAATATCTTTATACAAATGAGTCAGAAACTAATCTTATGAAACTTCTACAACAGAACATGCTAACTACCCGGTAAACTATTATCAAATAACTACTACTATCTGCTACTACTTAATGCCAAATGATGCGATGAACTAGGTTGCCTGCCGTCCATATTTAATTAGGAGCCCACTCTGATCCAGGGTCATTTGAAAACCTAGGACGAGAACTAAAATGGGCTTAATACCCAAATTTAGCAAGTGAGAGAGAGCAATAGATTGTAATGAGAAGGTTGGCCTTTTTGGGTTTGAAAATATGGAAGACCGGAAATTTGTGGTGATCCCTCTTTGATATTAGTTTTGGAGGCAGAGAGGAGGCTGTGGGAAGGATTCGAAGGAAAGATGTTCGTTTTAGATCACCAACAAACAACTTCCATACAACTAGAAGCTGATAAGTTGTTTAGAAGTCTTTAGTAGAAACTTGGGCTTCAGGCAGAAACCTATGAACCACAAAACTAATTTGCACCAAAAAGAACTTTAAAAAAATGGTAAAGAATGAAGGTGTAGTGTAGGCCACAAAAGCAGCACCAGCTAAAACTGCAAAATGAAGCCAAAAGTCAATCAAGAAATGAAATATGAAATCAACCATAAGCCCAAATATTATAAACAAGCAGGACATAATTAGAGGCATCCTAATTATTTCTCATCTATATACACAAAATAGTCCACTAAGCTTCAACTAATACCTCACATGAAGCCCAAAGCTAGTACTGCCATAACCTTTCACCACATGATAAAATAGAAAATCTGTTTTATCAATAGAAGCAGTTTAGTAATTTCATCCCCAATAAATCCAAGCAAAAGAGCCGTAAAAATGTTACTGGTATATAAAAATCAGAAAATCAGCAGTAACCAAAGTAAAATGCAAATAACTTGACAGCGATAAGGGGCAACAGAGACAGTGGACCCACAATTCAATAGTCCTAAGCTCCTAACATATTCAACGGGTGCAAATTATTGAGAATCCACCACCAAAAGATGCCATATTAATCATTCCAACATACCAAAACTTCCCAGGCTTGTCACCTCATTACAGAAACCAAAATGTGGCAAGGAGGAGGAAATAGAGACTAATAATCTCATTGAACAAGCAACTTCTGTATGCTATCATATAAAGGAACAGATTGTTGATGAATAAGATCCGCTACTACATCAAAACCACAAAGTAGGGTTAAGAGTAATATGAGCAACATGATATATCCATGTAAAGAGCGTATCAACCAATACAATAGACCAGAATTTACAGACAAAGGTGCATATCCATCATAAATTCATGATTGTCATGCAAAGTTCCACCAACAATCAAGGGTCACTTGACTCTTCAGCAAAGAATCACAAATCACTTTGAATTTTAAGGTCAAACCAGCCTATATTAGCAATGCACATAAGGTAATGTCAGCTATCTAAACAAAAGAACTTTTATTAGAATTAATTTTATTTTTTTGCAAGTGCTGTTTGATCAAAACTTTGTAGTTGATAAAAAAAATCACGAGAAACAGCATGTGGTCACTTCTGCACAATTAGCATTACTCATGCTCTTTAGTAATCACCTACTATAGGAGAATCGGAGGTATACAAAGGACAATATTTCTTATTTACCCAACAATTCTCATCAGTCATGCATGCAGAAATAAAAAGGTAAAATCCATTTATCCCTCAATCTCACCTATTCCACCAAATCTAAATCCATCATTTTTTTTATTTGTAGCCTTACACAGATCTATTACTACAAATTCTTCAGCAGTCTTGCATATCAAGTAGGTCAATTTGGTTCTAATCTACTATATCTATTAGTAATTAATCCCCTTCCCCAGAACTTCCATTCCTCCTTTTCATCCACTGGACTGCAAATATGAAAAGAAGTCATAGCTGCCTGAAAAAATGTAGTACTGCAAACGAAAATCAAACAGAGAAATGCAAAAGAAATCAGGTTCTTGCCTTTTTGCCTCATTGTGATTGGTATTAGCTCATCTCTGCCATAAATTTCTCCTACTCTGCATCTGCTCCTCGACTCGTCTTCTCCGAAGATGGAACAGGGGGCATCGGAGGATTGGATGCCCATGGCACATTTACAAAGCTTAGGGGTTGATCAGATGTTGTAGCAAGAGTAGGAGGTGGGGGAGGAGCTACTCCATAGTACATTGAATAGCCTAGCATTGAGTACGGAGGTAACGGAGGTGGTTCCATGGAAGTAATAGTGCTAGCATAGACATTGGCAGGCACAGGTTGGACAGGAGCACCACTCTGAGATTGCAAATCAGTGGGGTAGCTTTGTGGTGCATCGCTGGTAGAAATTGGTTGTGACAGTGTGCCACTAGGCAGAGAAACATGAGGAAGGTCATACTGAGCACTAAAAGGCGGTAGAGGCTGACTTTGCATTGGATTATACACAGTCGAGCCGGGAGGTGGGGGATAAGCTGCATAAGGAGGAGGGACAGGTGGGCCCCAAGGCACAGGAGCACCATAGCTTCCAGGAGGCATGCTACCAAGAGGTCCACCATATGTAAATTGTTGGGATGGATACGCACCAGGAGTCTGGGCTGTATTTGGATGCAGCGGCATGGCAGGCGCAGTAGGAACTGGTGGACCGGTTGGCTGAGGTGGCTTTCCTGCCACTCTCACAGCAATTCTTCGCCCTTCTAGCGTATAGCCACTCATAGCAGCAATCGCAGAATTTGCCTGTTCAACATTTGAATACTTCACAAAACCATACCCCTTGCTCAGTTGAGTAACTCTATCTTTTATGACCTTAGCCATGACAATTTCACCAAAGGGTGAGAACATCTGGATCAAGGCATCATCCTCCAGTGTCGGAGGCAAATATCCGATGTACAAATTAGTTTCATCATATTCTTTAGGCTTGATTCCATCAGCACCCAAGCCTTCCTGCAAATTTCCAGCAGAACTACCACTCAGCCAAGGAGGATTAGTTGCACAGCTTCCGGATCCCAAAGTCAGGTTTGATGAAGTTGTTTTTGTAAGTGAATCAGGAGCAGTTCCACCTAATTCTGCAAGGAAGTTCTGATATTCATCGTCCATCTTCTTTCCAGATGTACCCTTCATTGGACAATCAATTGTTGGATGCCCACCATCACCACATATTTTACAAAGAACATCACTCTTAAAGGTCGAGTTTCGAGAAGGGCATGCATACTGCCTATGTCCAGGCTCTCCACACAATCTACAGTACTCCTCATCCCTAATGGTTCCATTCAGTGCAGCAAGTTCTTTCAGTTGCATCCTCTTGTGCTCATTCAGAACCTCGTCAACCGGCTGTAACAGTTTCTCAATCATTGCAGCTGCCCCCTCAAGCGACTCCTGATTATCAGCTTCAACCAGAACATGCAAATCCTCATTCTCAGATGGATCAGGCTTCGCAATTTGCTTATGTTGCATCTGCAGTCGCCCTTCCTTAATCGACCCCTTACCCCTAATCACAATCTTTGCCCCTGTCTCCCTCTCCATCCTCTTCTGTGTATTGCCTCTTGGTCCAATTATCAAACCTATGAAGTTATAACCAGGGTACTCCTTCTGAGGTATGTAAAGCTTCTTATGAATCTTGGGAGGCCTATAATCCGCTGGAGGTTTATAATTAGGGTTTATCTTCATGATTTGAGATACGATTTCCAACCTCTCCCTGTTCATTTTTTCCCGAGCACGATACTCCCTGGTATTAATCCTAATCCCCATATTGTCATAAATTGGCTCAGGAGAAGGTGATCTAGCACCTTCCGGTCTATCGTCATAAGGACCACCAGATTGCAGTTTTCTACTAATCTCAAGAAGTCTACTATTAAGGACTTGAACCTGAGGATCGAATTCAATACCTCCCATGAAATCCGGCAACTGAATAACAGGCTTAGGCTCGTCGTCCGCCCACCGTGACTTCCTCTTCCTCCCTCCGGCGCCATCACCTCCACCACCATCCTTATTATCCGTTTCTGACGGCGGGTCCCACCTGCTCCGCCGCTTCCTCCTCCTGCTAGTGGTCTCATCCTCGCCGCCGGAGTGATCCCTGTCGGTCCCACTCTGCGTGTTCGTAAATCCAGACAGTAGCGGCTTGTGAACCTCCTCTGGATTGGCCGAGCCACTCACGTGATTTCCATTCTCAGATCTCTCTGTATTGGAATTGGACGATACATGATTGGTGTAGTACGAATCTTGAATCTGGTTAGATGGATTTTGATCTTCAGAAGAAGCTAGGGTTTTAGGCGGCTGGTGGTCGTCGTTAGAGGATGGTTGAGAATGGCTGTGAGAATCTGGATCTAGGTACGGAACTAGGGTTTGGGGAACAGTCTGCGGGTGTGGAATGGAAGAAGAATCCATGGATTCTGCAATGCAAATTCAGAGAGAGATTTTGATATGGGGAAAACTGGAACACGACGAGGATGAAGTAGGAAGAAAGCGGGGGAAAGAACAACAATTCGATGCCCAACGAAATTTGTTGCAGTTTTTATCTAAATACAAGTATCTTATATATCTATTAAAGCAGAAGTCTCTATTGCCACATGTCAACACCAGATTTCTCGAAGTCTAAAAAATTATTTTAAAAAGTGATTTTTAAATGTTAATATAAATTAAAAATTAAATTTTAAATTCTTTAAAAAATATTTAAATAAATATTTTTATAA
This sequence comes from Fagopyrum homotropicum, assembly GCA_033239125.1. Lineage (NCBI taxonomy): Eukaryota > Viridiplantae > Streptophyta > Magnoliopsida > Caryophyllales > Polygonaceae > Fagopyrum > Fagopyrum homotropicum. The sequence continues at coordinate 35,991,376 of BSWB01000004.1, forward strand.
AAATAGTTTTTAAACTTTTACGAATTTTTTTTACCAACAAGCATATCTTAACAAATCAATTTAAAATATAATTAATTTGAAGAGATAAATAATTAAATGAGAATTAAAAATCATAATATTGATTATAATTTCATTTTTTAAAATTTTATTTTACAAAAATATGCATATAAATTTTTAAGTATTAAATATTTATTAAAACTGAACCCGCACAAAGTGCGGGTAATACACTAGTTATAAGTATTGGGAAGTGTTCAAGGCCCATTATTCTTGTACGGCCGACACGTGTCCCGGAAAAAAAAAAAAGTTTTAATTTAATTTTTTTTTTTTTTTTGTTCTGAACGATTTTTTTTTTTTAAACGAGTAAAAGTAATAGTTCAAAACTTATTATGGAATAGTTCATAACTTATAAAAGGATAGTTCATGAATTATAATAGAATAGTTCATAGTGTAAAATTTATAAAGGAATGAAAGTAATAGTTCAAAACTTATTAAGTAATAGTTCATAACTTCTAAAAGGATAGTTCATGAATTATAATAGAATAGTTCATAGTGCAAAATTTATAAAGGAGTGAAAGTAATAGTTCAAAACTTATTACGGGATAGTTCATGAATTATAATAGAATAGTTCATGAATTATAATAGAGTAGTTTAAATTGCAAAAATTTATAAAGGAGTGAAAGTAATAGTTCAAAACTTATTATGGGATAGTTCATGAATTATAATAGAATAGTTCATGGATTATATTAAAAAGTAATAGTTCATGGATTATATGGGAATAGTTCAAAGTTTATAGGAGAATAGTGCATAAATTATAACATGGTAGTTCAAATAAATTTTCATTAGTTTCCGGGAAAAAAAAAATCGTTTCGGAAAAGAGAAAAAAAAAAAATTTGGGACACGTGTCGCCCGTACGGTCGGCCGTACGACCGTACAGCAATATAAGGGACGTACCTGAACATTTACCTATAAGTATTACTGTATTATCGTGATAAATAAATTTAATTTCATTATTATTATATTTATTTATTTTTATCATTGGTAAGTATCTTACTATACTATATTTTCAGCTTTTGGGAGCACTAAATGTCTACATTTTAACCTTTTATTTTGTCCCATTATTACCCAATTAAATCTATCAAATAAATTTTTGATTTTTGTAACTCCAATGTTTAATTCTTATGGTTATAACTCCTATATTTAATTCATATGGTTTTAACTCCTCAAATTGATTTCATATATAAACTACTTCCAGAAGGGTGACAGGGTGAGATCTTCTAAAGCCGCTTTGTTTTCAGCCCGAGGTTCTAGACCTTACTGAAGAAGACCTTATCAACATATTTGCTCTTGGTGTCTCAATGGTTACCTCTCTATCCCTTTCCATATTCTACTTGACCATTGCAGCGGCACCACACATGTTCATCAACGCCTACATGAACTTCTTGTCCATTGTTGTTGCTATTGAGTACTCGCTCCCACAAGTTGTCAAGTTTATGGAGTACCTTGCTGACCCAAGCAAGTTTGTTGCGGCTGTTGTTGCGTTTGCTGTTGTGGATGCTGGTGGCTTTGCGAATGCTTTTGCTCCTGCTATTTAGAAGATCTCACCTTAGAAACATATATGTTATGTAATGAACTATACTACTATTGTTTTATGTTGTAATTTACCTCCTCGGCTTCAAACAACTGTATGTGAGTCCATAGTTCGAAAATCAGATACGAGAAGTAGGCGATTAACATCATGATGCTACTTACTGTTAACAAGTTCAGAGTTTGAGTTAAACTTTCACTTGCAGTTACATATTTTTCAGTGACAAATACAAACAACATTGGTAGCAAGTGGCACATTAGACTAAGAAGCAACATGAGAGTGTTTATATCACCTTGACTCTGCAAGTAAACCACAATATACAAAGAACTTGTACTAATGTATCATCAAATTTAAGACAACTATTCAACAATGGTAACAAAACAAAAGTTTGGTTTCCTTACTCTGTCAAAATTTTGCAATATCTTTTGTCAAATACTTCATTTTTTATAAATTCACAAAATAGTTACTAAACTGTTATTGATAGAAAAAACGGTTAGAGACCGTTTTTATATAAAAATTTTCTCTATAGCTCAATAATATTTTTAAATAAAATATCATTAATTGATGTAAATAGTAAAAATTACATACCACAACAAGCCTTGAATTACATAGTAGATATGTTTCTATGGTAGTCATACCACAACAAGCCTTCTCTATAGATTTTTTCACAAATTTAAAAACTGATACAAAATACGTATATAATAATGTATATAGATTTAATTATATAATAAATTACTTCCAAACAGTTTTTTACTCATTAAATACCCACATTAAGGACATAATACAATTCTTTTGAGTTTTTTACGCATTAATTATAGTCTTAATTAGCTGATAAATTCCTTTTGACCCATTTTTACTTAATAAAATATATGAAATCAACTTTAATTATAGAGTTAAAGGCCTAATTAAATCCTTTGATAATTTTTTTCATTATCATTATGATTGGTGATATTCATAAGATAATTTTGTGCAGCATTTTAAAACGTATATAACCTTAATTACATAATAAATTCCTTCCAAACAGTTTTTTACGCATTAAATACCCACATTAGGGACATAATAAAATTCTTTTGACAGTTTTTTACTCATCAATTATAGTCTTAATTAACTAATAAATTCCTTTGACTCATTTTCCCTTGATAAAAAATATATGAAATCAGCTTTAAATATAGAATTAAAGGCCTAATTAACTCCTTTGACAGTTTTTTTTCATTATCATTATGATCGGTGATATTCATAAGATAATTTTGTACAGCATTTTAAAATGTATATAACCTTTATTACATAAATAAATTCCTTTCAAACAGTTTTTAACGCATTAAATATCCACATTAATGACATAATAAAATTCTTTGACAGTTTTTTACGCATCAATTATAGTCTTAATTAACTAATAAATTCCTTTGACTCATTTTCCCTTGATAAAAAAAATATATGAAATCAGCTTTAAATATAGAATTAAAGGCCTAATTAACTCGTTTGACATTTTTTTCATCATCATTATGATTGGTGATATTTATAAGATAATTTTGTGCAGCATCATTCTCTTACCTTATATAAATGGGCTTCAACCCCACATTGAAACCACATCTCAAAATTCCTAATCACATTTAGTTACTACATAGCACCAATATAATGACAAAATAACCAACAAGTGCTACCATGGACCAATTAGGTGAAGCCGTATCTGTCGTAGTACAAGTTATGGTGTGTCCTTCCTGCAAGCATTCAAAATATACTAGCATCGATCAATTGGCGGAAGATGTTAATGCTGAAATACAAGTCATGGTGTGTCGTAAATGGGATGTGTTCAATGTTTTTAGGAGATACCTTAGCACTGATTTGATCTTCTCCAACAACATAGTTTGCATTTTGTTTACTTAGACTTTATTTTTATTTGTGTGAAGATTATAATGTTTTGATATTTCTTTTTGTAGGAAAATTTTGTGCATGCAACAATCAAAACAAAACACTAATCGGTAATAAGCATTCAATTTGTATATTCAAGGACACTTGATTATTTCTCTCATTTGACCAAAAAATAGATGTTATCGGATGTGTGACTAATATCGGAAAGGCAACAAAGACAACACGCTCTTCAATGACACTTGATTTCGACTTAGTGAATAATAGGCTTATGCTCTCTACTGTATCTTCTTATTGTCTAAATTTTCACACCAAGTAATGTTGTTAACCTCTAAATTATACATCAAATGTGAGTAATTTACAGGGGACAAATCCTAAGGATGACCTTATGAGGAGATTTGGGGGATGAGCTTCTACTTAAGAAATCTAAACGAGAGACAGAGGTCGTTGTCATATTAGTAGCAATGAATGTCAAGGAATTTAAAGGTATGTATTATTTAATTACCACACATTCATTGACTATAATGTGCTTATACCTAATTTTTACTCCTTTAAAGTTATAATGTGGTTACACCTAACTTTATTCCTTTGTAACCTCAAATATTTTCAGATGAAGTGTACCTCTCAAGCTCTTCTTCGACGCAAATTTATACTACGGATGAGATTCCACATCTAATAAAAGGAACAAAATTGTTTAACTATTAAAAAAATTATGTAGAAGAATTATGTAGATATGTTTTTACGTTGCTTCCGCGTGCGAAGCGCGTGGCCATGTCACTAGTTTCTTTATTATATTTGGTTATCATCTCATAGTTTCTATGTTATGAATTATGACTTTGTTCGGTAATTATGACTCCGTCCGATTTCACCAATTTCACCGTTTGTAAGCATATAAAGTAGAGCTTTTGAGGGGCATTAAATGATTCATATTAAAGTCATATTTTGCCACATAATATCAAATTATCTCTTAATTTTTATTTGTTTTTGCACTTCTTTTTTTTATCTTCAAAAAAATAAAATATATTTTATTAAAGTATACATTTTTGTGTATCGGTAAATGTATAACCTATTAGTATTGAATCTATACATAAGTATATATTTAATCCAATTTTTTTATTTGATGTTTATGATAAATAAAAACTTTTAAAATTTATATTTTTAGTTTTTGAGGACATTGATTGAATTTTATTAAAATCATACATTTTTAGCTTTTGAAGAGCATTAAATTATTCATTTTTGCCTTATTTTTCCACATACTATCCAATTAACTCTCTCAATTTTCTTTATTTTTGCACTTCCTTTTTTTTATCTTCACAAAAATAAAAATGTATTTTATTAAAGTATACGCTTTATGTATTGGTAAATGTGTAAACTATTAATATTAAATCTATACATAATTATATATTTAATCCACTTTTTTATTTGATGTTTATGGTAAAAAAAACTTTTAAATTCTATATTTTTAGTTTTTAAGGACATTGAATGATTTTTATTAAAATTCTATATTTTCAACTGTTGAAGAACAAACGACCTTTCACAATATAAACATTTAATGATTCATATTAAATATTTTTCATAATAACATCTAATTAACTTCTCAAAATTACTAATTGTTTTAATTTGAGAATTACAGATAACTCTTCCAAAATAACCAACTTATGGCATACCTCTAATAACTTTTCAAATCACTAATTGATTCATATTAATATCTTATATTTTGTCAAACCAAATATTATTTCTCACTTATTTTTGTTTTTGAAACTCCTATGAATTGTAACTCCTACCATTAATTCCCTATTTAACTCTCAACTTAACTAATATCATTAAGTACAATTGAAAGAGAGAAGAAAAATGAAGAACAACGAGTTAGAAGAGATGGAGTGAGAGAACTCGCACCGGATAGGAGAAAAGGGATTAAAGAGGACGTCGAGTTTGTCAATGAAGACGATTTTAACGAATCTCAGGGAGCCTTCTTTTCTTTTTCAGCTTTGTATAAATTCGTTCGCTTTTTGTTCGTTTTATATATTTCGGTGCATATCTCTCTCGATCCGTTCTTGTTTGTTTGCTTATATATCTGTGGAATATATAAGAAATTTTGTATAGGTTTAAAGATTTTAGTTTAAAATAATATTTATAAATATTAGCCCTAAAACTAATGATATACTTATATATTTGGATTTTTTTCCAAAATAAACTCTAACAATCTACAAATAAACGTACCGATATCCAACTATATTTTCTGAAATTAAAGTGAATTTTTTTTAAAAAATACGGTAGTTGTAACTGAAATATATTTATATATCTAAAAAGTCTTTTTTTAAGAATAAATAGTTGAAAGTACGTGATAGGGTTTGTTATATTTAGGGTTTAGTATTTATAATCGAGATTTAGCAGGAGGAGGGTGTTGGATTTTCGGTGTCCGGTTTTAGACCAAAGGGCCGTAGTCTCACTTATGTGAGTAGACGGTTCTCCCAATTGCCAAACAAATTAATATAATTATCTTGAACTAAAAACTAGTTATTAACCAAGGGTTTGTAATCTCCACAAAGGAGTAGACAAAACCCAACCAAGAGTTTGTAATCTCCACAAAGGAGTAGACAAAACCCAATCAAGAGTTTGTAGTCTCCAAAGGAGTAGACAAAACTCAACCAAGAGTTTGTAATCTCCACAAAAGAGTAGACAAAACTCAATCAAGAGTTTGTAGTCTCCAAAGGAGTAGACAAAACTCAAGCAAGAGTTTGTAATCTCCAAAAAGGAGTAGACAAAACTCTAATAGAAGTTAAGTTCAATTACACGTCTTATAAACCGATTGTTATATGTTAAAACCATTGACTTGGATAATGTAATGAGTCATTCATAAATGAATTTTCCTTCTAAGTGTATTCTCCCCTACACCGGGAATATCCAAATACCTTAGTGGGATAAAACGTTACACGTTACAAAGACTAAGTAAGAGACTTACTTGTCTTACTTTGTAGAAAGGGTATTCCTAGGTTTTGTCAATACAAAACCAAACTAAGATGGATGCCTATCCTTTGTCAATACAAAGGAACTATACTGGTCTTTCGAGTTTTGCAAACAAGCTTATAAGAAGGCCTATCCAATGTCAATACAATGGAACTAGAAGCTTTATTGTTGCAAAAACGAATTTTCAATCAAGTGCAAATGGCTCTCCATTTTATAGGCATAGGGGGCCACGTTTTTGGGGAGTTAAAAGCAGTTAAAAGCGATTAAAAACGGTTATGGAAGTTACTTGGAAGTTACTTGGAAGATGGGCCTTGAAGCCCTAGAAAGCCCGAGGCCCACATAGGGAGCCCAAAACCGCTCCCCGCAGCTAGCTTAGAGCTAGCTTATTTTTCTTGGTCCAACCACTTCCAATGAGCTTCATTCACTTTAATATAGCTAGGGTAAGCTCCAAGATCCTCAAATACTCAATATCTTAGCTCAAGCTAGTGTAGCTCCTTAAGAAGCTCACTAGCTGCTTCATTGACATTCACTAAGCATTTGAGCTTGGATTGCTCCCAGTTTTGAACCACATATTCTTTAGCCAATATAAGGCCTAAGAACCAAAGGTGTGCCGATAAAATGTGGCTAAAAAGCCCCAAACGTCGGCCTTCTAAAAGCTAGCACAAGTTGACCTTGTCGTGAATCACCTTGCTTTGATTCGACTCCCCTTATAATACTAGTTGTTCTTAGTGTCGGTCACTTGGCTTGCCTCCCGCAACCCGGACCATAGTGACACACATGTGAACAACTCATTGCACCTTGTCTCAAGACAAGCTCAACGGTTACAATGAAGACTTAGCCCAAATCTCCAACATTCCTCCCCCATTTGAGCAAAGTCAAGAAACTTTTAATAGACATACATCCAAACAAAATATTCGCATAATCATAAATGTCTTTCGATTGAATTTATTGAATTAGTATAATTACACATTCTGCACTAAAGAATTGTGGTGTCCTAATGGATTGAACCACTCAACTTGTTTAAGTACATGAAGGCAACATACACGAAATTTACATTTCCTTTACAAATAAATAACACATTTAAAGGCTATTGTGTCCTAATCCTTTAATGAACATATAGGCGAGTCGACCATCTACTCCCTCGAAGAAGCCTTGACACTTCACGTTCACGTAGCCAACTCTCTTTTGATCTTGCACCTATAATTGCAATTTTTCAAAAGAGTTGTTAAGAAATTACATATTTCAAACTATACATATTATATAGGCACAGAGCATTACCTTGGATGGACATTTTATGCTTACAACTTCTTGGAATGGGCTTTCCTCATTGAATTCGGCTAAGGCATCAAGCCATAGGCGAATTGGGTGTCCCACGACAAGTCGTTATCAATTTAGGTCGTTAACCCCATCCCCTTGGCTGACTTTTGAACTAAGCCCCTAGCCAAGCTCTTGGTTAAGTAATCGGCTAGATTATTGTGGGTTCTCACAAAATCGACCGATATTATACCGTGAGTTATGAGCTCTCTAACCGAGCTATGTCTCACACCAAGATGTCTTGATTTCCCATTGTACGTTTGGCTATAAGCTTTAGCCAACGTAGCTGCACTATCACAATGAATCGAGATAGGAGAAACCGGTTTTGGCCATAGAGGAATTTCTAGAACCAAATTTCTTAGCCATTCAGCTTCCTTGCTGGCAGCGGCAAGTGCCACAAACTCGGACTCCATGGTCGAGGTTGTGATGCATGTTTGCTTCTTTGAAGCCCACGAAATGGCACCACCACCTAACAAGAAAACCCATCCTGTGGTGGATGAGTGATCATCTAGATTAGTGATCCATGACGCATCCGAGTAGCCTTCTATCACTGAAGGATACTTACTGTACAAGATGCCAAAACCCATGGTCCCCTTGAGGTACCTAAGCACACGCCTTAGTGCCTTCCAATGTTGTGAGCTAGGACAACTTGTGTACCTACTCAATTTACCAATAGCAAAAGCAATATCTGGCCTAGTGCTTGTCATAGCATACATGCAACATCCTATTACTTGTGCATACTCAAGTTGAGAGACAGCTGATCCTTGGTTGGGCATCAACTTCTCACTTGAGTCCATAGGAGTACTAACAATTGTACTTTTATCACATTGGAAGCGTTTGACAATCTTCTCAATGTAGTGTGATTGCGTCAGGCTTAAGCCTTTAGCATCACGTTTGATTCTTATGCCTAGAATCACATCCGCCTCACCTAAGTCTTTCATAGAAAACTTAGTAGACAAGAAATCCTTAGTAAGATCTACTTGTCTTTGGTTTGTTCCAAAGATCAACATGTCATCAACATATAAGCATATGATCACACCTTGACCGGTATGATCAAACTTACTATAGACACACTTGTCAGCTTGATTTATCTTAAATCCATTTGACAATACAACATCATCAAACTTTTGATGCCATTGTTTTGGAGCTTGCTTTAGTCCATACAAGGATTTGACCAAGCGACATACTTTGTGCTGTTGTCCTTTTAAAACAAACCCTTCAGGTTGTCTCATATACACTTCCTCATCTAGATCACCATTAAGGAATGCTGTCTTGACATCCATTTGATGAACCACTAGATTATATATAGCCGCCATAGCTATTAATAACCTAATGGTTGTAATCCTAGCCACCGGAGCATATGTGTCAAAGTAATCGACACCTTCCCTTTGTCTAAAGCCTTGGATGACCAAGCGTGCTTTAAACTTGTCAATAGAACCGTCAACTTTCATCTTCCTCTTGAAGATCCATTTGCATCCCAAAGGTTTGCAACCGGAAGGAATGTTGGCTAACTCCCATGTATGATTGCCCATAATGGAGTCCATCTCCTCTTGGATTGCTTCCTTCCAAAAGGCAACATCTTGAGACTTCATGGCCTCATCAAATGTCTTTGGATCCTCATCCATATGAAAGTAAGAGTGACGATCCATTTCATTATCCCTTGACCCTTCAACCAAGAACACTTGGAAAATTGATTTTTGGGACAAATTATTTCTCATAGGAGCAATCTCTGGCAAGTCAAGCCCGTGAGACGCTTCCCAGGATTCATCTTGAATCCTACGATGCTTGTTTGGGTGTTCCTCATCTAAAGTCATGTTGATCACTTCCCTAGGCCTAGGAGCCGAGGTGAAGCGATCTTCATCAAAGATGGCATCCCTAGACTCTATTACGGTATTAACCGAGATGAAGTCATTTGGTTCTATCACATAGAACCTATAAGCTTTGGAGTGTTCTGCATAGCCAATGAACACACACTCAACACCTTTTTCACCTAAAGTTTTACATTTGTTGTCATTGAGCCTTACTATGGCTCGACATCCCCAAACTCGTAAGTAATGTAGGTTTGGCTTCCTTTTGAACCATAGTTCATAAGAAGTCTTCTTGCTTCTTTTGTTTGGAACACGATTAAGCAAGTAGTTTGCCGTGAGCATAGCTTCACCCCAAAACGAATGCTTAAGACCCGAATAAGATAACATGGCATTGACCATCTCTTTAAGCACTCGGTTCTTTCGTTCGGCCACACCATTTGATTGTGGTGTGTAAGGTGCCGTGGTCTCATGTATGATCCCGACACTCTCAAAATATTCCTTATCCATAAATTCACCACCACGATCCGTGCGTAGTCTTTTTATTAAGGTACCTTGTTGTAACTCAGATTCATTCTTGAATACATAGAATTTGTCTAAGGCATCACTCTTTGCAAAGAGTAGATATACGTAACAATACCTAGAGTAATCATCTATGAATGTTACGTAATACTTCTTCTTTCCTAATGAAGGAGTAGAGTGCAAGTCGCCTAGATCTGAGTGGACTAAGCCGAGCACTGATTGTTCTCTTTCAACTCTAGGAAATGGAAGTCTTGTTATCTTGGTCAACATGCACGTTTTACACTTGTCTTTTGGCAAGTCAAGTTTAGGTAAACTACCATCCTTAGTCATGTCATTCATACGCTTAAAATGAACATGTCCAAGTCGTGCATGCCATTTAACAAAATCACAATTGGAAGAAGAAGAAGAAGACAATGTAAACAAATTGTTCTTGTTTATATTACTATTAGAAAGTTTATTACATAAAGAGAGAAGAAACATATTATTGTTCCAATGGCCAAAGCCTACAAATGTTCCTCTCCTAGATAATACATAGCGGTCGGCTTCTATGACTTGTTTGAAGCCAAGCCTATTGAGTACACCACCAGAAACCACATTCTTTCTAATGACCGGTGCATGTAGTACATTTGACAAGACTAGAGTCTTGCCACTTGTGAAATACAGATCAACCCGTCCTCTTCCTAGAACGGGGGTGGTAGACTCGTTTCCCATATATATGAGTGCTCCATCGTTTGCAACAGCGTATGTCTTGAACCAACGCCGATCTTTGCAAACATGAGTTGTTGCACCCGAGTCCACCCACCATCCAAGGTCATCATCCTGCATGGACAAACATTCAAAAGTCAATGACACATAATTCAAATCAGAATTTATATCAAAGTTAGAATCAAGACTCATAAGTGAGTCACCTTGGTTTAATGGGTTTTGGCCACTTTGGCCTCCACCCTTGGATCCATCGTCCTTAACCTTGCAATCCCGCTTGAAGTGGCCAGTCTTGCCACACTTCCAACAAGAACCTTTTGGTTTCTTGTCAACATTATCCTTTTTGGACTTTTTGGACTTATTTCCCTTGTCCTTGCCTTTGTCCTTTCCTTTGAACCTCTTCCTTTTGCCCTTGCCATCCATCATGTTGGCCTCGTGGGAAGTAGAAGTTTTATCTTCCTTCTTGAGTCCCCCTTCTTGTGCCCTAAGGCCTTGTTCAATTTGAAGGTGAGAGCCAAGTTCCACCAACGTGAGTTCTTCCTTCTTGTGCTTTAGCACATGGCGGAAGTCCTTCCACGAAGGGGGGAGCTTATCCATTATAGACGAAACCGCAATGGCCTCATCCATATGCATGGCATGTTGAGTGAACCTCCCAAGAATCCGGAGCAATTCATTGTATTGTTCCATTACCGGCCTTGAGTCCACCATTTTATATGAGTTAAAATCCGAGACTAAGAATTTGCGAGATGAAGCATCCTCCGCCATGTACTTAGACTCCAATTGATCCCACATTGATGTTGATGACTCTACACTTTGGTAGACATCAAACAATGCATCACTCATGCCATTGAGAATATGACCACGACATATATAGTCATCATTATCCCATTTGCTCCTTCGTCGGACAGCCTCTATCTCCTCCACCATATCATCAACCGGCTCGGCCGGTCTAGGTGTAGTGAGTACATAAGCGACTTTTAGTGTAGTCAAGAGGAAGGGCATTTTCTTTTTCCACCTCCTAACGTCTACACCCTCAAACTTATCCAACTTCCCAAAACGAGAAGTCATTTCTGTCATTAACGTCTTACTCATTATTAATCAATCCAATCCTACAAAACAATTAACAATAAATACACTTAGAAGATTGTTGGATTTTCGGTGTCCGGTTTTAGACCAAAGGGCCGTAGTCTCACTTATGTGAGTAGACGGTTCTCCCAATTGCCAAACAAATTAATATAATTATCTTGAACTAAAAACTAGTTATTAACCAAGGGTTTGTAATCTTCACAAAGGAGTAGACAAAACCCAACCAAGAGTTTGTAATCTCCACAAAGGAGTAGACAAAACCCAATCAAGAGTTTGTAGTCTCCAAAGGAGTAGACAAAACTCAACCAAGAGTTTGTAATCTCCACAAAAGAGTAGACAAAACTCAATCAAGAGTTTGTAGTCTCCAAAGGAGTAGACAAAACTCAAGCAAGAGTTTGTAATCTCCAAAAAGGAGTAGACAAAACTCTAATAGAAGTTAAGTTCAATTACACGTCTTATAAACCGATTGTTATATGTTAAAACCATTGACTTGGATAATGTAATGAGTCATTCATAAATGAATTTTCCTTCTAAGTGTATTCTCCCCTACACCGGGAATATCCAAATACCTTAGTGGGATAAAACGTTACACGTTACAAAGACTAAGTAAGAGACTTACTTGTCTTACTTTGTAGAAAGGGTATTCCTAGGTTTTGTCAATACAAAACCAAACTAAGATGGATGCCTATCCTTTGTCAATACAAAGGAACTATACTGGTCTTTCGAGTTTTGCAAACAAGCTTATAAGAAGGCCTATCCAATGTCAATACAATGGAACTAGAAGCTTTATTGTTGCAAAAACGAATTTTCAATCAAGTGCAAATGGCTCTCCATTTTATAAGCATAGGGGGGCACGTTTTTGGGGAGTTAAAAGCGGTTAAAAGCGGTTAAAAACGGTTATGGAAGTTACTTGGAAGTTACTTGGAAGATGGGCCTTGAAGTCCTAGAAAGCCCGAGGCCCACATAGGGAGCCCAAAACCGCTCCCCGCAGCTAGCTTAGAGCTAGCTTATTTTTCTTGGTCCAACCACTTCCAATAAGCTTCATTCACTTTAATATAGCTAGGGTAAGCTCCAAGATCCTCAAATACTCAATATCTTAGCTTAAGCTAGTGTAGCTCCTTAAGAAGCTCACTAGCTGCTTCATTGACATTCACTAAGCATTTGAGCTTGGATTGCTCCCAGTTTTTAACCACATATTCTTTAGCCAATATAAGGCCTAAGAACCAAAGGTGTGCCGATAAAATGTGGCTAAAAAGCCCCAAACGTCGGCCTTCTAAAAGCTAGCACAAGTTGACCTTGTCGTGAATCACCTTGCTTTGATTCGACTCCCCTTATAATACTAGTTGTTCTTAGTGCCGGTCACTTGGCTTGCCTCCCGCAACCCGGACCATAGTGACACACATGTGAACAACTCATTGCACCTTGTCTCAAGACAAGCTCAACGGTTACAATGAAGACTTAGCCCAAATCTCCAACAGAGGGAAGAATTACGATGTCGAATCCAAAAGTTGACATAAAGGGATTCTACAAGCAGAGGAAGAAGAGGGGTGCTGCCTCCACCAAAACCTCCAAGTCGAAGAAGACTTCACGTGCTCTCGCTTTTGTTCTTCATCTTTAAGGTTTCACTAAATTAGGGTTTCTAATATATATATATATATATATATATATATATATATATATATATATAGAGTTTGGCTCACATGTAAACAACCCTTATAGTGTTCAATGAGAACACACGTTAACCATAGGATTGCTTTGATCTAATGGTCTTAATTAAACTAAATTTTAAGGAATATTTTACTTCACTCTCCAATTAAAGAGAGTGCATTACACTCTCCATAATAATTATAGTCAAATATGGTAGTTAGAGATTCCCTCCCTAATTGTTATTATCCTAATCTCCACATTTAAATCCAAATCTGGTTTTCAACGTGAATTCATATTGCACTTTTTTTCATTTCTCAATTCATCATTCACCATAGTTGATATCAACAACATTTCTAAATCAATTCAATTATCATCTCCATTCTTCTAGTTAATATTGTAAAAAAGTATTCGTCTGTGTTCATGAAAATATTCGTCAATATACTATTAAGAATTCATTCATACCAATATTACTCGTTCATGTCCAACAAATTTTAGTCGATTATTGATAACTGAAATTAATAGTCAGTGGTACATAAATTATTTATTTATATAGTGAAAAATATACGCTCATAATTTGAAGAGACCATTGTTTCAATCTTCGGACAATTCGCGAACATATACGTATATGAAGATATTCGACCATATTACTTAAAATATTCGTTAGTGTACTATTAAATATTCGTTAGTGTTACTAAATATATTCGTTGCAAAATTTAGTTATTCAATTGTTTCCAATAAGTTGTCGCACATACACGGACAAACCACCACAAATCGCCGGATAAAAGACATATAACCACCGAATATTTACAACAACATTTAGCGTCGAATAAAAACTAAAGTACAGTAATTCATGTATATGACAATGAAATAACAAACTTTGTTCATCAGATCAAAGAAGGTTTCAAGCACCACAAAAACATATTGAATCTTAATCTAAGCAAAATCAACGTCCTTCTCATTTTGCTAAATACATTAACATACATCAACGAATAAAAACTCAATAAACAGTGAATACAAATCCAATAACACATGCTTCTCTTGTACTGTTGAGGATGAGGACAACCATGGATTTCGGTGGTCTGCAATGATGACAAATTTGGAGTCGTACAAGAAGATTGTTGATGGTAATGATGTAATACCGACACGAGACTACAAGGATGAAGGAAAACGCGGCTTTTGAATAGCCTCGAGCGAAATTGATGGCGAGCGAGACGAAATTGGTCTCATAGACGGTTGAGTCGCGATGCACGAGACTGAAGGAATGTTGGAAGGGTACCTGAGGCATTCGAGGGAGAGCCATGACGAGTTCAAGTCCGGATCTGCGAAGAAAACAGGCTGGCCAAATCTCGTATGGAGACGATGGTGGTGCCTTCATTGGACGAACGACAACAACCCTAATCATCGTTGAATCGCCCTTGCTCGCCATTGGAGTCGTTTCACAAATAATCGGTTATTGAACGATGATGGAAGATGGAAGATTTGAATGAGAGATTCTAGGGCAATATAAGGTAACAAATCTTTTTATATATAATAATGGAGCAAATTAAGTGAAAATTGATTTTCACTTGCAGCCAATTCCCCACTCTCATTCTAAATTGTTTTATTTTTAATATATTTTCCCTATTTATTATGGTTAATCTTGACCATCTATTACTCTAATCTTACGGATTAGATTTGTTCTCATTGTACACTATAAGGGTTGTTTACATGAGAGTATGATTCTATATATATATATATAGAGAGAGAGATGATTATCAAATTTGTATCTTTTTTGACAGATGAATTCTCGGAGAGTGAGCGGATGCTGAGAACATTCGACATGAACATGGCGTACGGACCATGCTCAGGGATGACCAGAATCGAGAGATGGGAACGTACTCTTCGATTAGGATTAAAACCTCCCATGGAAATCAAAGCCGCTATCATGTCTACCGATATCAATCAGCAGTGCTTGTGGTATCCTAGGGTTTGATTTAGATCACGCATGTTTTCTCTTATTAGGGGAAAATATATCTATTCTATATAGAGTCGTTACGATTTTATTTTTTCCATCAACTTTTATATTCTTAATAGCAAAGTTTAGTCTCTAGATGTTTACGTACAGTTTCAGACTTTGTTTCTTTTTCCTTTTGTAGCTTTGTAGTCTTGTAGATATGGATAAAAACTGGAGAAGATAGATACAACTACCATATATGGGTTTTAAATCAAACCTAATAATCTTCGATTTCAATTCATATCTTTCACCAAAAAATGGATAGGATCAAGTTAAGTTTAATTATTATTTAATTTATTTTTAATCATTTTTTCGTAAATATTTATATTTAACTAGCTTAATTCTCGTACTTTGTACAGATTGATCAAATATAAAAAATTTAGTTTATTTTAAAAAGTTTTAAATTTAATAATTGTATATTTTAATTTTATAAATACTAAGACAATTATTTTTTTTCCACTTACAACGAGTTAAAATCTAATCTAATTAATATAAATTTTATTCATTTTTTCAAAAAAGAGATACTCAAAAAAAAATTATATATACTCTTTTAATTCAAGATTTTAACAAACTCTAATTTATTTTATTTTTTAAATATATAACAATAATTTTTTTTGATATTCTATTATTAAAATCAATTAATATCTTGTGACTTAACAACAGTAAAAAAAATATTATTCACCATGTCCTTATCATCATGTCCAAATATTTATAAAAGAAAAATATATTTATATAACAGTAATTTATCATCATTTTTTAGATAAAAATATATTATTATCACTTTTTATATCCTCAAAACTTCAATTATCATAGGTAAACATAATATTTATAAAAAAAATATTTATATAATAATAGTTTAGTCATATTTTGTTTGAGGGTGTGATTAGTTTATATTTTTTTTTAAAAAAAACACATTTTAGTATATGTGTTTTTACAAACTAACTTTTTTAAAATAAATTTAACCACCTTATAAAGTATATTTTATTGAATTAAAACACATATATTGCTTTCAAGTTGATAAGTATTTTATTATATTGTCTATAATATCTTTAGTACACTTCATTATTAAATTTTAAAATAACTGTTTTTTTAAAATCAATTTTAGTCCATAAATTAGTTGATGTATCTTTTATTTATTTTTTCATAAACTTTCTTTACAAATTAATAATTATTTGATAATTATAAGGAATTTGTAGTCTTTTTTTACTCCATAAATTATTTTTCCAGAAACACATATATTGCTTTCAACTTTTTTTACAAAATCAATTAGGTATTATGTTACAAACTTTTTTTTAGAGTACTAAAGGATCAAAATCATTAATGTTTATACCTAATAAAATATTTACAAACTTTTTTTTATTAAGAAACAATAAATGTCTCTATCCTTCTAATATATATTTTTATTTGTAATTTTTTTAATATAAAAAAATTGTAATATATCTTGCACTCATTTGTTAAGGTTTTTATTGGATTAATATTCATAAGT
This sequence comes from Fagopyrum homotropicum, assembly GCA_033239125.1. Classification (NCBI taxonomy): domain Eukaryota; kingdom Viridiplantae; phylum Streptophyta; class Magnoliopsida; order Caryophyllales; family Polygonaceae; genus Fagopyrum; species Fagopyrum homotropicum. The sequence goes on from BSWB01000004.1 coordinate 36,008,349, forward strand.
TATTTATCTTTACAATTCAAATCGGTAGGTCTCATTGATATTGTGCAGGATAGTCTCGCACACTAATGGGAAAACGGGGACTTTGTAAGTTCTTGTGCAAGGCCAATGTAATACCCGAAAAATTTAAATTCCGTCTAATAACGGATTAAATCGGATTTCGATATGCCAACCTTGATTCCTTTAAATAAAAGAAACGAAAGTAAATTCCATCATTTTATGTGATGTTGTTCCACATAAAATGATAACTGGTAACACGTAAATAAGCCCGTAAATAATTCCGTAAATTTAACGGTTCCGGGCTATTAGTGAGTATTTTCTTTCATCTGAATTGTTTGTGGGCAGATAGGCCCAATTTAACTGGCCCAAATAACCTTCAGCCGGCCCAAATTTTACACTAACCTTTCCTTAATTCTAATTTAACCTAATAAAGCATTGATCTAATCTAACCCTAAACTAATCAACGCTAAACTAACCTTACCTACCGCAGCCCTAGCATCACGCTTCTGGAGAAGACCGACCATCCGTCATGTTTGCGCCGCCTCACAATCAGAGCGGATACACCGCTGGGACGCCACCACACCTGCGCCGGGGACAAGGCTCTTCACTCGCCGCCGCAGCCAGACAACCGGACCTGTTGCCGCTACTGCTGTGCCTTCTCGCATCCCCCTCCCCACCTTTCTGTCTTCGGCAAAAGACGCCTATCGCCGCCCTCTGCACACGGGAATGACACCAGCAAGCCGTGCCGAAGAGAAGGACCTCGCGACGCCAAGCCCTGTACGCCTCGCCTTCGCCAAAGCCGCACCCATCCGTCCGCACAGGCACTGGACTGTGGCACTCGAGCCATCCGCACAAACAATGGACTGCTGCACTCGAGCCATCTGCACAAGCGCCGGACTGCTGCACTCGACCCATCTGCACAAGCGCCGGACTGGACGTTGCTCCGTCTGTCGACTCAAAACGTAGCACCAACGGGCTGCCTCTCTTCTGTCGATCCAGCAGACCACTGATATGGAGGAGCCCAGATTTGATCCACAACAACAGCCTTGGTATTATCCTTCTCATGCCTTCGAGTCATGGAATCGAGTAAGGTCCCAATCTGTCCTACCTTTGTCCTTCTTTTGAGCAATCCTTAACATATATATATAGATATATATATGCTGATAAGAGCTCCTTTTCTGTCATCAATCCATTCCTAACAGCCTCGGAAGATAGCTTGAAGAGTTGAGGCGTTTTCTGAATTTTTCGGAAGTGACAAGCAGTCAACTTAGGGTCCAGATTTGGGTAAGTTAGATTTCTTCTTTTTGGATGATTTTCGGATATGTTATATATGGTGTTTCAAAGTAAATCATACTAAAATTTCAGAGGAATCCATGTTATGGTTTGAGAGATATGGGGTTTCAAAGTTCAGTTTTATAAATGTGCTGAGTTGAGAAAAACAGCATGGGATGCTGTTTTGTGAGATAGTTTTGTATAGGCTTTTGATCTTTGTTAGGCTTGAATTTTTGATATGTTATAGTTGACATCTTGTTTTAGATCATATTAAAATTTGGGAAGAATCGGAGTTACGGTTTGAGAGTTATTGTGTTTCAAAGTTGACGTTTTTATATATGTGCTGAGTGTTGGGGATAACAGCAAGTGATGCTGTTTTGTGAGATGGTTTTGAATAAGCTCTTGATCTCCGTTGGACTTGAATTTTGGATATGATATGGTTGACATATTGTTGTAGAACATATTAAAATTTGAGAGGAATCCAGCGAGTGGTTTGAGATTTATGATTTTTCAAAGATGGAGTCGTAAGCAGTTTTTTCTGTTGTGCTGAAATCCGGTTTTGTGAGATAGTTTTAAATAGGATTTTGATCTCCTTTGAGTCTGAATTTTGGATATATTAGAGATAAGATTTAATAGTAGAACATATAAAAATTTGGGATAAATACAGCGAGTAGTTTAGGAGTTATGATTTTTCAAAGTTAAGACAATGTGCTGCTTGTTAAGTGTTGTACCCAACTTTAGAAATTTTTGTAGAAGCGATGCTTTAACAGTTTTAAGAAATTCTTTCTCCTATGAGTAGATAGGATATCATATATGACCTAGGGAATTATTTCGGAATTTTTATAAGATTATTCGAATTTTATATTTGAAGCTGTAGTTGGACTTTAGTGACTTTTCGAGAAATAGAAAATGGGTGGTTTTTCTAGTTGTTACCTAAAATCATCCTAGGGAGTAGAATATGGTTAGTTAGTCTCAAATAAGAGTTTAAACATAAATTATGAAATTTTTAGAAGTTTTGGGACCAGGGATAAAACAGTCATTTATCCGTATAAGGATATTTTGGTAATTTAGCTGATGATAGAGTTAAATATCTTAGAAGTTAGAGACTTCTAATTAAGTGGGATATAATATTGATCCACTTGCCTTTTATAACAGGCGGTTGAGTTCCTACGGTTACAGACCGAGTCGAGATAACGAGATTATGTTTGAATTCAGGTAAGTCCTTTGGGCTTACTTAGCTGACTTCTAGATATGAGTATGAATAATGGTAGTGGTGTGTGAATGAGATGCTTATAGATATATTTTAGTAATATTTATATACCGACTTATACCTTGGCCTAAGAGTAACGGGCGGTGGCATTCTGCTCAGTTAGCTTGAGGGCGCTGGGGGTTTCTTTAGGGACTAGTCCACACTCGGTTTGTAGTGATGCTACCGGCGGAGGTAAGCTAGACCTACACCCAGTTGGATAAGGAACGGAGGCGAGAACTCTTAAGATTTCTCGTGCCACAACTGTAAAATGGAATAAGGTGACTCACTTAATGAACAGATAATAACCGGTTTGTATGCCAGCATGATGATTGTTTTATGTTATCTTGAGTGTGTTTGTGCTATCCTTATTCTGCTTATATTTGGATCGTTAGCTAACGGTTTATCCGTGTTGTAGATTTGTAGAGATAGACAGTTGCAGAGTGATCCGGAACGGATGGTCAGCCGGGTCCACGTACTCATTAGATGGGGACGGGGGAGTCTCCCTTACAGCATGCATGTTATGTATATGTATATGTTTTGTAAGGCTGTCACATGTGTACATTCATACAGTAAAAATATTATGTTTTGAAATTGTTTTAAGTACATTTGTGCCTTGTTGTAAGATCCAAGTAATGTTGTTGTTAAACCAAGGTCGGGACCCATTGTGAGGTCCTAACCAGTAGCTCCCCGAGTTTTGAAACTTGGGGTGTTACAACATGGTATCAGAGCTCTGGGTTGGCAACAATGGCACTTGAAATCTTCTGAAAGACCGAATGTATCACCCGAAAGGGGTCTAAGATTTTCAAAACGGATTTCTATTTTACACACGTGCATAGTCGGGTTGTTGGGATAGTAGTACGTCGGACCACCATCGTTCTCCGTGGATCTCTGCAACTTGGTATGATAGGTGAGTTAGTATGTAGACTTATATTGATATGTTTTAATGTATGATTATACATATGTATATGTGTAGCATGTTAGTATCCTAAAGGATATTTTAGATCCTTTAGTTGTGATATCATGAAGCGATTATCGCCTCATGATAAATCCGTAGCGGACTTGAAGAATTTCAATACGAGACAATGGATCCAGACCTAGGATTGAGTATTATACTCTGGTGGGCGTCCTGGCGACCCTATAAATCATCCGGAGAACGGGTGGGCAAGGAAGTAAAGATGTTGAGATAATTTTCATCACAAGTATCATATAGAACGGAGTACAACCAAGAATTTCGGAGTGAAGGACGTTACCATCAAGGCGGACGCCACCATATGCAAGCATGGACACGAGAGTACAAAGAGAATAGGGTGTTGACCCAGTGGTGAGAGATTAAAGGGTACAAAGATAGAGAGTGAGTTTAATGACGATAAATAGAATGTGTAACCATGGAAGCAAGTGAAGCCCTCCAAGGATATGAGCATTTTTAAAGAAACTTCGACATAAGTGTCAAAGAAACTAGAAGACTAAAACTGTGACAACTAAATTCCATAAAGGTATCAAGATCAAAACAAAACCAATTAAGGGGAAGAATGTGGGAAAATGATATTGGTGGACTAAAGAGTCCACGATAACTTCTCATTCACATAAAGATTTAAGTTACCAATACTAACGGTCTTATTAGAGAACCGCAAACAGACGATGAACAAAGTAAGAAGAATCGTGAAGACACGCTTACAAGTTATTGTGGAAGACTTGACGAACTCCTTGACGACAAATAAATGCTATAAATGGACTCAGAAGAGTATAATGATCTCATAAGAAAACAAGAGAGGTGCAGACTATGGAAGGAGCTAAAGGGATATTAACAAAGAAACTGGAGGAGATAAATTTTCACCAAGGGTATCAAACTTCAAAAGAGATAGAAGAACAATAAGTCCGTGATCTTATAGAAGGGCAACTACAGAGTAGTGATAACTGAGACATAACATGTACGGGTCAACTAGTAGTAATTGGTTGACAGATAAGGAGGATAATTATGAAAGAATTTTATAAACATCTAGAGGACCCTTCAAGAGATCAACAACGACAAATGTGAAGTTAAATCGGTACATGTGCTAGTAACATTAATAGTAACATGGAGTGAGTCGAGTTAGTAACTCTAATTAAGAACTTAAGAAGGAAGACTAGACAGCCAAGAATGACCCTTTATGTTATTTGAGACCAAGGGAACTGTGTAAGTGATTTACTACCTACTGGCTAGGAAAAAGGTACATATCACAACTAGTACAGATGGATTGTAAGAGGAGAACTAGAGGAGTAAGAAGTATACACTTTGATAAGTTTCTATGTCAGTCAAGACAGAGTGTGTAGAGCATTTCGTACAAGGGAGAAGGATGATTCTATTACGATAATTGTAGAATAAACCCTTGGGACTAAGTGGTGCACGGAATGAAGACCTGCAATTAAGTGTAAGATCAAAGGTAGACCCCACAAGTGTAGAGAAGTTTTGACCTCATCGGAGATATAAGAAGTTGGAAGGAATCACGAGACCAGTATCAAAAAAGAGTAGGAGGCTAGTAGTCGAGTCAATGTAGTTCAATAGAGCAATATTATAAACAATGCTAATGAAGGAACATGTGAGAATGACCTAGGGGACTCGAGAAAGGGAGTTGGCCTAAGGAAATGGAAGTGGGAAGGATAGAACGGACAAACGAAGGAGAAATGATTAACAGAGTAGTTGATGCTTACCAAATTTTATGTCAGTAGAGCATGAGAAGAGGGAGTTCAGGATATTGATATAAGTCGACTATAGACTGACTGACGTCAACAGAGGACGTGCAAGTGTTTCTTTTGGTATTGAGGAGTTATATGCCATTAAGAAAAGATAATTGTGACTGTAGATTTATGAATTAGCCTTACCGACGCCTTGGAGGATTTCCTCAAGTAGGTAATGACAACCTTCTTTGATTAACTAAAGGCATGAAGAGAATTGAGTTAGAGATTTCTTACTGGCTAGTTAAGATCAAACTCCGGTTGAGTCAGAGAGTTTAGATCCATGTTAGAAGAATTCCAAAAGTAAACGTAAGAGGTCGTCTTCCAACCGTCATCTTAGTTCCTCAATCATTTTGGACTCACGAAAAATGTCCTTATGATTAACGGGTGACAACATAATTATCAAAGTAACACAGCGGAAGCGTGATGGGTCCTAACCCACATAACAAGAAACTCGAGAGTACAGAAAATGACGTGTCGAGTATAAGACGGTGATAATTGGTAAAATGCATTTCGTTTGGAAAGAACGTGAAATAGGCTACGTGGAGTGACAGGAAATTTTGTAGAGGAACTGTATCACCATCTAGATAGACGAAAAAGTATGTGCACATAGAAGTATAGAAAGAGAGTGGTACCCCATTATAGATACAAGTGAAGCATGCCGACCTCGTCACATGTCGGCAGACAAGTGAAATTGGGAACTTAATACCTAGCAGGGTACTTTAGAATGAGTTTCTGGATGGAATGAAAAAGGAAGTAACGGTGTAATAAAGGTATTGTGTAGGGCCTGCACTAACAAGCTCAAGGGAGTAACTAGCAAGTTGAATCGAAAAACAGATAAGAAAAGGAAGCTACGGGAGTGTACTTACAGACCAGTACTCGTACATATAGAAAACATAATCTCAAGAGTAGAGTATAAGAAGAATTTTATATCAGAACAGATCCGAGTTGCGTTGCATGTCAGAGAAATATTATCGGTCTGATAGACGTGAGGGATATAAGAGTGGAATGTTGATGTTGTGTTAGCAGTTATCGAGCAATTATGATCAAACGATGGTGAGGTAAGATTACCTTGTGGCTAGTGTTGTCATCACGAATACATTCTATATCACCTAAGATCTTGATACTGCGTAAGAAGGTTGAGTTGAACTAGAGATCCATAAAATAATATGATGACGTCGATAGAATACAAAGATTGACCACCGGGTTTTGGTTGTTAAGTTATATCAAATTTAAGACTAAAAATGAGCAGATGACGGTTCTTTAATGGAGGAACCATATGACGGAGCCATATTATAAAATAAGACCAAGTGAGTTATGATACAACTAGCCTTAAACACTTAGTAAAGTACGGGGAGGTGTATAAGGGGGGATATCCTAGATCGGATACCCGGAACCCTTCAGAAGATCAGAAAGGAAAGAATTGGAATAAATTACCTCAGGAAGGTCATCAAAGGATTTAGAGGTGAGTTAGGTAAGACAACCTTGTGAGACCTTACAAGCGGAGTTGAAAGTGAGTGAAGGACTAGTATTCCTCGCCCTATATAGGAGAGCAACCCCATTGTCCACGGATTAGTTAGAGGGAATACCTACTAGACACGAGTTAGCTCCTCAGAATAGAGGATCGGACAACTGGACCGAATGATACCGGTGAGTTATCCGATAACCACTCTAGAACGTGGTAGTAAGCGCTAGTGAGGTATGTACATGAAAATATTATCGGAGTCAGTGGTTTTGTGGAAAGCCGACGAGGCTACTTGAGATATTGTGATATTAGGAGATGTCGTAACCTTTCAGAGATCATTACAAAGATAGTTGTAACCTTGAAAACAACTAGTTGGGGCTTGACCCTGCAAGTGTGTGATATTATATGACTACTTGTTTCCTTTTCATGATTGAGTGCTTAGTCATGTGTGTTATAGTGATGACCTTTGGTGTGTGAGTACTTAGATGTAGAAACGATAAGGTTTTTGGGTAGTGATTAGATACACCCGACTAGTGCCTTAAAGGCCAATCACGATTATCTAACCCTAAGTTTCGGGACAAAACTTATTTTTAGGGGGTACTAATGTAATACCCGAAAAATTTAAATTCCGTCTAATAACGGATTAAATCGGATTTCGATATGCCAACCTTGATTCCTTTAAATAAAAGAAACGAAAGTAAATTCCATCATTTTATGTGATGTTGTTCCACATAAAATGATAACTGGTAACACGTAAATAAGCCCGTAAATAATTCCGTAAATTTAACGGTTCCGGGCTATTAGTGAGTATTTTCTTTCATCTGAATTGTTTGTGGGCAGATAGGCCCAATTTAACTGGCCCAAATAACCTTCAGCCGGCCCAAATTTTACACTAACCTTTCCTTAATTCTAATTTAACCTAATAAAGCATTGATCTAATCTAACCCTAAACTAATCAACGCTAAACTAACCTTACCTACCGCAACCCTAGCATCACGCTTCTGGAGAAGACCGACCATCCGTCATGTTTGCGCCGCCTCACAATCAGAGCGGATACACCGCTGGGACGCCACCACACCTGCGCCGGGGACAAGGCTCTTCACTCGCCGCCGCAGCCAGACAACCGGACCTGTTGCCGCTACTGTTGTGCCTTCTCGCATCCCCCTCCCCACCTTTCTGTCTTCGGCAAAAGACGCCTATCGCCGCCCTCTGCACACGGGAATGACACCAGCAAGCCGTGCCGAAGAGAAGGACCTCGCGACGCCAAGCCCTGTACGCCTCGCCTTCGCCAAAGCCGCACCCATCCGTCCGCACAGGCACTGGACTGTGGCACTCGAGCCATCCGCACAAACAATGGACTGCTGCACTCGAGCCATCTGCACAAGCGCCGGACTGCTGCACTCGACCCATCTGCACAAGCGCCGGACTGGACGTTGCTCCGTCTGTCGACTCAAAACGTAGCACCAGCGGGCTGCCTCTCTTCTGTCGATCCAGCAGACCACTGATATGGAGGAGCCCAGATTTGATCCACAACAACAGCCTTGGTATTATCCTTCTCATGCCTTCGAGTCATGGAATCGAGTAAGGTCCCAATCCGTCCTACCTTTGTCCTTCTTTTGAGCAATCCTTAACATATATATATATATAGATATATATATGCTGATAAGAGCTCCTTTTCTGTCATCAATCCATTCCTAACAGCCTCGGAAGATAGCTTGAAGAGTTGAGGCGTTTTCTGAATTTTTCGGAAGTGACAAGCAGTCAACTTAGGGTCCAGATTTGGGTAAGTTAGATTTCTTCTTTTTGGATGATTTTCGGATATGTTATATATGGTGTTTCAAAGTAAATCATACTAAAATTTCAGAGGAATCCATGTTATGGTTTGAGAGATATGGGGTTTCAAAGTTCAGTTTTATAAATGTGCTGAGTTGAGAAAAACAGTATGGGATGCTGTTTTGTGAGATAGTTTTGTATAGTCTTTTGATCTCTGTTAGGCTTGAATTTTTGATATGTTATAGTTGACATCTTGTTTTAGATCATATTAAAATTTGGGAAGAATCGGAGTTACGGTTTGAGAGTTATTGTGTTTCAAAGTTGACATTTTTATATATGTGCTGAGTGTTGGGGAAAACAGCAAGTGATGCTGTTTTGTGAGATGGTTTTGAATAAGCTCTTGATCTCCGTTGGACTTGAATTTTGGATATGATATGGTTGACATATTGTTGTAGAACATATTAAAATTTGAGAGGAATCCAGAGAGTGGTTTGAGATTTATGATTTTTCAAAGATGGAGTCGTAAGCAGTTTTTTCTGTTGTGCTGAAATCCGGTTTTGTGAGATAGTTTTAAATAGGATTTTGATCTCCTTTGAGTCTGAATTTTGGATATATTAGAGATAAGATTTAATAGTAGAACATATCAAAATTTGGGATAAATACAGCGAGTAGTTTAGGAGTTATGATTTTTCAAAGTTAAGACAATGTGTTGCTTGTTAAGTGTTGTACCCAACTTTAGAAATTTTTGTAGAAGCGATGCTTTAACAGTTTTAAAAAATTCTTTCTCCTATGAGTAGATAGGATATCATATATGACCTAGGGAATTATTTCGGAATTTTTATAAGATTATTCGAATTTTATATTTGAAGCTGTAGTTGGACTTTAGTGACTTTTCGAGAAATAGAAAATGGGTGGTTTTTCTAGTTGTTACCTAAAATCATCCTAGGGAGTAGAATATGGTTAGTTAGTCTCAACTACATGCATGATAGATATTGTGTTACACATCAACAAATCAACATTATTGGAAAGACAATGACTTTGTAACTTCTTGTGCAACTTAGGGTCCGGTCGGTACACTCCATTCAACCGGTTGAAGTGGTTGAATGACTTATCTCAGCGTTTGGTATTGCATTTCTTTCATTTAGACGAGGGATTGAAAAAGACATTGATTGATTTTTATTAAAATCATATATTTTTAACTTTTGAGGAGCATTAAATTATTCATATTTTTGCCTTATTTTGCCCAATTCGGCTCCGGTGAAGTTTAAAAATAACTTTACGGTGAAGTTCAATCGATCTAAACCGTTGACTAAATTTGAAGGTTAAGATATCCTAATTAATTAAGGTTAGTAAATATAAAAGGTAGTTTATAACAAAATAGAATTTTAATACCACTAAATAGGAAGGCAATATCATAAAAATCAATCAAATTTATTTAATTTATTATTGATTTAGTGTTTAATCTTCCTCTGTTTATTAGCATTTAAAAATATTTGGATGAATTTTAATCTAATTGTATTTATGTTAATTCAATTGTTAATTTTTTTATTTAAAGATATGTAACATACACACTACCTCATCTATCTAATTAGTATTTTAAAGATGTTTGAAAAGGCAAACGGTTTTTCAACCCTGTTCTTATATTTTTTTTAATTTAAGAAGTAAAATTAATTTCATATCCGTTTAATTAATCTTAAAAAAATATCAAAGGATACATAAAAATAAAAATATAACTAGTATACATTTTTTCTTTTACTAATAAATAATGTTGCTATCAAACACATTGTTAATTAGTTAAAGAATGAGGAAGGAGACGTGTTAGGAAAGCTAAATAAATATTTTTATTATTTATAAATCATTTTTTCAATTTTAATAGTATCAATATTTATATTTTTATAACTATCTTTTCTATTCATTGACCTTAATTAGTGACTTAACCTTTAATTTAATTAACGGTTTAGTGATATATGACTAAAAATAGATTTTGATTTTAATAACCTTAGTCTTTGATTTTAATAATCTTAGTTTTTAATTTTAATTACTGTTTTAGTGATATATGACTAAAAATAGATTTTATATATAAATTTTTTTTATAAATAAATACATATGTATTTCAAAATATCTCCATTAGTATAAGAGAAGAATATCTTGTTTCTTTATATATTAATAATTTTTTTCATGTGTATTAATCTTAACCGTTGATTTAAATCAATGGTTTAGATTGAATCAACTTCACATGAAGTTGATTCTATAACTTCACGTGAGCAAAATCCTATTTTGCCACATACTATCCAATTAACTCTCTCAATTTTCTTTGTTTTTGCACTTTTTTTTTTTATCTTCACAAAAATAAAAATGTATTTTATTAAAGTATACACTTTATGTATTGGTAAATGTGTAAACTATTAATATTAAATCTATACATAATTATATATTTAATCCACTTTTTTATTTGATGTTTATGGTAAAAAAAAAACTTTTAAATTCTATATTTTTAGTTTTTAAGGACATTGAATGATTTTTATTAAAATTCTATATTTTCAACTGTTGAAGAACAAACGACCTTTCACAATGTAAACATTTAATGATTCATATTAAATATTTTTCATAATAACATCTAATTAACTTCTCAAAATTACTAATTGTTTTAATTTGAGAGTTACAGATAACTCTTCCAAAATAACCAACTTATGACATACCTCTAATAACTTCTCAAATCACTAATTGATTCATATTAATATCTTATATTTTGTCAAACCAAATATTATTTCTCACTTATTTTTGTTTTTGAAACTCCTATGAATTGTAACTCCTACCATTAATCCCCTATTTAACTCTCAACTTAACTACTACCTTTAAGTACAATTGATTCCAAATTCTTACACCTCCAAAATACACTATATTATTTCATTTTCTCTTTGTCTATCCATATATTCAACAAATCCTACTAACCCACAATTTCATTTTGAATGTTGAAAAATTGTTGGAGAGCTTGATAAAACTCTTCAATGACATACAAATTAGTTTTGGAGCTTAATCTCTAACTATCTTCCATTTTGACTCAACTACAAATTCTTGTTTGATATTGTTTTTCATCTTAATATGCGAGCTAGAGAAGTTGAACTAAAAAACAAGCAAGTAGTTGTTGACTCTGAGGATATTGACATGGTTGTAACGGGTAAGTTCTTCATTTGATAGTAAGCTATTGTTTCTTTGCTTTGTAGCAATATAGTATTACATATCAAATTCTTATTTTAGGGATTTCAAGAACAACACTGTCATGAAGAAGCTTGGATTGCCTTTTCGTTTCGTCTCTTTAATTTTATATTGTATTTATTTTCAAGTTTGAGTATAGAGTGACTAACTTGCAAATAAATTTCACCTACACTATTGTCACGTGGTCAAAGTTGATAAGATATACATGTTATGAGGAAGAAGACAATTATGTTATGAGGAAGAAGACAATTACATGATATTGTAGTAGAAGATCGTGGAAGTTCGGATTCAACTCAAGCTTGGATTGTCTTTTCGTTTTGGCTCTTTAATTTTATATGATATTTCGTATATGGTTTGAAACTTGGCAGTGATGAAACTAAAGATCAGTGTAGAGAATATTAAGGTTTGGAATTTTATATTACACAAATTATTACTTCCTTTTAATTAAGATAGTCGATTTTTTATTTTCTAAAATTTATTAGCGGGTGAGAGTTTATATTTTTATATGAGAAAAATATTTTTGAGCTATAAATGTAATAAGATGTCCTTATATTTTTTCCCGTATCGCTTATCTTTGTATAACTTTAAATATTTTAAAGTTATTAACTATCTTGTTATATTGTATTTTCAGTTTTTAGCAGTGGCGGCCGCAGGATTTTTAGAGGGGGGGGCGAAATTTTTTTTTTCGATAAATATATCTATGAAAATAAAGTAGCGATAAAAGCAAAGTTAATATGTCATCTACTTACAATAAACAAAAATAAATAAAAAAAAACATTACACTTAAAGGCGCGGTCGTGGACCGCGCCTAAAAAATTTTTTTTTAAAAAAATAGGTTGCCCTATAGGCGTTGTCTAGGACAAAGATAATAAAAACACAAATAGAAGTATATAACCGCGCCTCTTTAGTTTTTTTTTTTCAAAAACATTACACTATAGCCGCGGTCTAGGACCACACCTCTATTTGTGTTTTTGTTATCTTTATTTCAGATATTAAAACGTTGTCCTCAACAACGCTTTTTACAAATAAGAGTGTGGTCTAAGACCGCGCTTCTAATCCAAACAACAAATCTCGTGCATTTTGGTGAATTATTTCACTCTAGAGTCTAAAACGGGAAATACTTATGAAGTTTCGTTCACTTCGACGAAAGATCCAAAAAAAACATTTAAATATAACACAAGAATAGTGATATTTAAAAAAAATAAATTGTAGAAAATTTTTTTATAAACGAGAGAAGCACAATCCATTTTAAAACGATTTTTTTCAAAAAAATTTTTTTTTTTTTTTTTTTTTTTTTTTTTTTTTTTTTTTTTTTTCTCGGAGGGGGGGGGGCGGCCGCCCCTCCCCGCCCCCCCTTGGGGCCGCCCCTGGTTTTTAGCACATTCTTTGTCTTATATTAAACTATTTAAATATTGTCTCTAATCTTACTACCATATTTTAAACCATTTTGAATATTAACCAGTAAGAACTTATTTATAATTAGTCATTGGTACGATCACATTGAAGATTAACTCCTTCGAAATAAGTCTAATTAGCCATTAAGTGTAGATCACATTGCTTCCGCGCGAAGCGCGCGGCCATGTCACTAGTATTGATAAAAATAAACACACAAATTGCATGTAACTTAATGATAGGATATCCATTTTTTATTGATTATTGTCCATTAGTTATTAGACAATATGTTCATCTTTTTTTGAACAAATCAATATCATTTTATATATTGTACCAATAATTGTGAAAATAAATCAATACTAAATATCTATTTAGCAATTTTTCACAATAAAGTAGAGTTTTTGCCTAATAAATGCTCTCATAATAGTGAATATTATATTCCCGTTAACTTATTATAAGAAAATTATTGCACAATAAATAAGTAATTTAGGAACTTTTTAATGCCCAATGAAAAGAAATCGTTACAAAATTGTAATAACCGAAAATTTTAAGTTCCGGTAAACTACAATTAACCAAATTCCGATGCGACCTTCATAAATAAATAAAATAAAACGAGTTTAAATGTTATCATTTTATATGACTTTAAGTCACATAAAATGATGAAACCTTATAACCAGATTTAAATACACGCCTTAAATAATAATAATTTAGATAATACGGAATTTAATTCCGTATTATATAATTTCCGCACGTAATTAACAAGTTACGAGTTCCGCGTTTAATTTCATGTGATCCCCGCTCAATTGGGCCAGATCTAGGCCCAAGCCTTCAGCCCACTCTCCTTAGCCCATCATTAAACCTTAATTAGAACCTAATTTAACACTAACCTAATTCTATGCTAAACCTACGCTGCCGCTTCCCTCTACGCTTACCTTCTGCACATTCGACCCGTACCTCTGCCTTCAACTAGAGACGCGAACCACGCCACTCCGCCTTCCACCGCACCTCTTCGCCGGCGCCAGTCAAGCCACCGCATCCCTGCGCTGCCTTCAGCCGGAGCCATCGCCGCCGAGTCCTGCACGTCTTCAGTCAAGTCCGAAAACAACAACGCTGCTGTTTCTTTTCCGCTTCAACCGGAGCGCCGCACCGCTGCCTTCAGCCGGATCCATCACCGCCGAGTCCTGCACGCCTCCAGTCAGGCCGGTAAGATCCCGACCTCCCTCTTCTTTCCGTCTCCCTTCCTTTCCGCTTTCTGGTTCGATTCCGAGGACAGTAACCCTCCCTTCCTGCGCAACCAACTTTCCGGATCTCACCGCACCGCCAACTGCTACAATCACCAGGCGCTGCAGCACCAGTGAAGACCACCAGCGAAGGGCCGCCGGACGCCAGTGCACCGCCTGGACTCACCTCGCCAGACTGCAGCTCCGGTAAGCCGGCTTCTCCATCTCTTCCTTCCACTGCAGTAGGTGTGTATGTAGAGTTGGGATGTACCGTAATTCCTTTCTGCAGCATGTATATACGTATAGATTAATGGGTATAAAGGACGTATTTGTGCATATATATATATATATATATATATATATATATATATATATATATATATATATATATATATATATATATATATATATATATATATATATATATATATACGGGTACGGTGTTAGTATATAGTAAGAAACGTGAGTGGAGATGCAAGATGTGTATGAATAAGTTGATTCGGAATATATATATATATATATATATATATATATATATATATATATATATATATATATATATATATATATATATATATATATATATATATATATATATATATATATATATATATATATATAGGATACATATAAGTACTTATGTACTTTCGATTACGGAAGATTTATAAGAGCAGGTGTGAGCTTATATAAGAAAATGTATGCCGAGTACATAAATATACGTATATATAATACTTGAAATAAAAGTATACTTATGAGTTGAGTTGGTGAAATTATAAAATATGAGAATTTATATATGTACCTAAATACCTAGGAGTTTCGGAATTTTTATATAATTGGAAGGAAAGTTAATATGCACAAAAGTATATATATATATATATATATATATATATATATATATAGTTATATAGATTTATAAGATTAGATAATACCCGAGAATGTAATAATGCGATTCCAGATGACGAATGGACGAGATTAATTTTTATAGCCCTAGTAAACTGTTTTGGAAGTAATCTTAGATTAGAAAAGTGTTCCAAAAGAAATATTAGAGGTCAAGAAGTGACCCGGAGAATTTTCTACACTAAGGGTAAAACGGTCTTTTACCGTATGAGAATCGTTCTTTCCGTAATTCCTTCGCATGAGGTTGGACATAGAGATGTGAGTTTGATACACATACCTTCATTGACAGGCACTTGAGTTACCACGAGTACGGACTATCTGAGGAGTGTTATAGTGTTTTGACTCAGGTAAGTCCTTGTGACTTACTTAGCCAGTTTCTGAGTGTTAGTTGAATGATAGTAGTTGTGTGTGCTATTTGAGTGTTTAATAATAATAACTTGCTAGGACGACGGTTATTATTTACGTTTAAGGCCCAAGTGTATGTATAACGGGCCGTGACATCACTGCCCAACTCTGACAGGAGACTGGGAGGTTCTCTATACCCAGACCATACAGGTACAAGGTGAGATGCATCGGATCCATTCCTGATGGTTACACGGGGGCGGAGGCGAGGTTTGGGAATCCCTCGTGTCACAAAATAAGTATCACTAGAGTGAACGAGTAAATTAAAGCAAGATAATAAAATGGACTTGTTTGAAAGCATGCTGAGTGTTTATGTTTTTCTGAGTGTGTTTGTGCTGCTATTATTCTGCTAATATTTAGATAACTAGCTAACGATTCTTCTTGTTGTTGTTTTAGATTTACCGCAGGTTAGATCAGCAACTGAGTGATCCGGAAGTAGTGGTCAGCCGGGTCTCCGTACTCCTTAGAGCGGGGTTGGGGTTGTTTTGTCTTTCCTTTCTTTTGGTTAAGACAGTTGTTCTTTTCTTTTGTTTAAGTACTTTAGGCTGCTAGACAATGTTGCATTCATTACTCTAAAAACATGGTTTTTATGAATTTCGGTTTCTTTATTTGTGTCTTGTTACAAGATCCTAGTAATGTTGTTGTCAAACTGAGGTCGGGACCCATTGTGAGGTCCTAACCAGTAATACTCCGAGTTCTAAAAATTCGGGGTGTTACAGAAATAATGTACAAATTGATAATCAAAGGTAATGACCATTAGTTATTATACAAGATGTTTATCTCTTTGTTAATTAACAAGTCAATATAGTTTTACATATTTCGACAAGTAATTGTGAAAAGAAACCGTTATACAACGTTTGTTTCACGACTTTTTATATTAATTGACATCAATAATAAATATCATATTTCAATTACTTATTATAAGTAAGTAATTGCACAATAAATGCAAAATCATTTTAAAGACTTTTTAATGTTCGATGCAAATAATAGAATATGCAATATAAACAACCTTCTATTTTCTATGAAAACATATAATGAAAGTTTTTACCTAATAAATGTAAACAATCTTGAGAGTAAATGTTCTAATCAAAAATAAAATTTTAAATAAACAAACAAAGAATAAACATTTCAAATTATACCACATCAAATATTAATGTAGAAATGAAGTGTGCCTAATAATTGCCAAAAATATTTGGGAGTAAATGCTTGATAACAAATAAAAAAGATTTTGATATCATCGTTCGAAAGGACGTGATAAGATGGTTTACCAACAAAGGGTGATCATTCCTAATTTCTTACCTAGCTAGTTAAAAAAAATACTTAATAAAAATAATTAAATAAAAAAGATGTAATTAATTGAGGAGTAAAAAAAAGAATTAACCATTCAAACTATACCACAATAGTTTATTGAGTAAAATATTTTTTACAAGAAATTAATTAGTTATCTCAGTAATGAAGAAAATAAAGCGTTTTCCCCCATTTATTATCAAAAGTTATCGGTCAATCTTTAGAGCAATGCATTATTGTTCCAAACTTTCCATTTATTAATTTTCAAATACTTATAAATACGGACAAGGAAGGTTTTTGAATGTTGAATTCTAATGGCGTGAGATATGTTAGTCTCATTGTCTTTGACATCAACTATTGGCCCCAACGCATATGCAACCTCATTCTCCCCATCGTCATTTTCGTCGCTTTCATATCTTGCTTTTGATTTCCTATATTGACATTTTATTTTTAGTTTGTAATATGTAAGTGTTTATTTTATTCTTGCATTATTATTTTTTTTGTATCTGTTTGATTTTTTTTGTTCCTTCTCAAAACTACTCTTTTAGATATTGGGATCTTATAATTATTTTTTCATATTAAGATTGCGAGTAAAATAGTCATAAACAAATATAGTGTACGTACGTACTACATATAGTATGAAAATTTGAACCAACTTCTTAACTATGTTATAAATATTGAGAAATTCATAGTGTGTATATATATATTTCCTTATATTATTCTAATGTTTGCAGATTTCTTTTTACAATCACATGATATGTACATTTTTTATTAGATACTAGATAATTATCGAATATTTATTTGATACTTTTCATGGATGTTATATTCTATGACTTTTCTCTATAACTTTGTAGCTTCTTGAAAATATTTGGACGATACATAATAGATATTTTAAGAGTAAAACAATTTGTTTTAGGAGGGAAACAATTTATTTTAGTAACCAACGCCTAATAAAAAAACATGGTTAATAGATTGAACTACTTACCCGTATACACTTTTATACGAACAATAGTTTCATAGTTTGGGTGATAAGCTTCTAAGTAATACGATATATATGTGACGCTCCAGAAATGGGATAACTATACAAAGTCAGGAGTCCGGACGATGACTACTTAAGGCTTATAAGAAGAGATAAAACCAAGGGCATAAAGCTTGTCAAGATAGAAGTATAAAAACCAATCGTCATCCATTACATCAACACAATGGTTTTAAAAATAATAACAACATTTAGGTCAAACTTGAGGCCAACAACAATAAGGTTTAGAAATACAATCCACCAACCCCAAAGACGTAAGACAAAAGCTAGGAACAAATCTTAGAGAAAACACAAGACCACCCAAGTTCGACCAAAACATAGACTCACACTAGGTCGCCCGACCTCTATGCTTTTGAACTGAGCTTAAACATGATTATGTCAAAACATAACCAGCCCCACTGTGGTGGGATTAGTCTTCCACATAGACTAAGCCGATACACAAGCAATGTAATATGTGAACAAGACAAGTATAAAATCATATATGATATCACATGAACACTTATAGGAAAACTTAAAAGAGTTCAAAACCATCATACTTCAAATATGCTCATAATACTCAAAAGAGTTCAAAAAATAATGCTTCAAATATGCTCGTAATACTCAAAAGAGTTCAATAATCAACAGGAATCAAATATACTCATAATAATCAAAAGAGTTCAAAACCATCATGCTTCAAATATGCTCATAATACTCAAAAGAGCTCAAAATTAACATGCCTCAAATATTCTCAATATCATCAAAAAAGAGTCTAAATAATCAAACACGCTTCAAATATGTTCAATATCATCTCAAACCGGTATATAGATGTAACCAAATAGTCAATTGACCAGAATGGGATAACAAGGTAAAACTTGTTCCCTTTCTCCAATTCGTCACCAAAATCCATCCAACAATAGTATGAAAACATGCTCGAGCATTCTTTACTTTAGAAACCGTACTCAAACCAAGAGTGCAATAATTGCTTTTAAAACATGTTCAAACCACGTTGAACACGAATGTAGCTCCTAAACTCCAACCACGAGATGGGCACAAGAATCACGGATCTAGTGTAGTCCTCTCTATCCACAATGGTCAAGCACAACCTCAACCCACACAAACCGTGATTTTTACCACTGGTAAACATAACCCGCCTAAATCGAGGAGTGAAAATCATGAAAACAAAACAGGCTGGTAAATTTGCATGTTGTGGTCAAAGACCAAACTATCTCTCTCATTACAATATTGGCAACATGTCCATTATGGTTAATGACCAAATCATCGCTCTCACAAAAACCATTGGAAAAATTGCCCGATGTGGTCAAATATCAAATCATTACTCAATACTCAAATACTCAATAAATCTGATTCTCTTTAAAATACCACAAATACAAGATTAACATTTAACCATCAACATCGGAAAAATGCCACTCAAATCCAAGACGATGTAAAAAGATTTCATAAACAATCAATAATTCATCAATTTAAAACACCACAAATGCATAGTTTATAACATCTTTGAAAGCATCAAATCATGCATGTAACAAGATCAATGACTTAAACTTAATCATGCTCATATAAAATCCCACAAGTACTTGCCTCGGTAATCTTACTCAAACGCACTCAAAGGCAAAAGCGACAGATGGTGAATCAAAACTCGTCAAACCTCACAATAACAAAAAAACAAAGCAAAGGTCCACAATCAACATATATACTTTAACCATCATCATAAAACATCATCTAATAGGTGTAGAAGGGACTTACTTAATCCCGCTTGAAAAGAGGGTTGTACTTCACTTAGGGTTTCCCAATACCCGTTTATCCAAATGATCAAGTACCTAGAATATCCAACTAGGCACATCATCAAATAAAACACCACAAACCTGCACTTATAACACGTAACATCCGTTGTCCAACAAGGATTTTAATAATACTCACGTAGCGAAGCGGAAACTGCTCAGCTTGCTTTCTGTCCTTTAACGCGATACTTATAACTTATATTAAGATGATAGCACCAAAGCGGATTCACCTGATTCAACAAGGGGCAAGGCTAATGGTTCTAGACTTTCTTATTCTTTCTACCGGAATGAAAGTCGATCAACGCTTATCGAACTTCGACTGGAGCTAAAACCTTATCTGAAGGTGCTTCCAATCTAACAACATCAACTATACAAATTAACTCCATTTGCTAAACTTGGGGTCATATACCGTAATATATAAATATAGGTTAAAACTCGTAATTATAAACTTGAGTTAAAAACTATAAATATCTTTTCTAGGGCAAAAAGTACAAATCCAAAAGTTTTGGCCTTTTCAGCAAAAATAAAACTTGGTCATAATCTGTAAATACTTTTCCAAGGGTAGTTTTGCAAGATTGGAAAATATGGGTTATTTACGTAAAATAAAAGTTTGACCGCTTTTTGTAATTATTCAAACGAGGGCATAAATGTTAAATACGAAACATGGGTCAAAAACATAAATACAAACGTTAGGAGTTATTTTGTAATTATACCATGAAGTGGGGAGGCCCAACCATAACTAGGTGGAGACAGAAGAGGCAACTCTTCTTCCTTGCTGGCGGTGCTCCACGACAGCAGGGGAGGGTGGCACTAGGGCGGCAGTTTCTCGTAGTAGTGGTTTCATCTCCGGCCACGGCGGGGACGACAATAGGGAGCGGCTCTTGTTTGTTTTGGTTTTCGATGATGGCTCGAGGTGAGGAGGCTAGTCGAGGGTGAAGGAAAGACGGAAGAGCTGCTGCAGAAAATAAGAGGTGATTTCTGGTAGAGAATAAAGAGAAGCGAGGTTAAAGATAAAAGGCTCGATAAAGGAGGGAGTGAAGATGAGGTTGTGATTCTGGTGGTGCAAGGAGGAGGCGGGGAGTGAAAGCATGAGCAGAGGAAAAGGAGAAAAACGAGGGAGTTGCAAAAGAGAGGAGGACGAGGTGTTGAGGGAGAGCGAATGAGAGAGATGACTCGAAGGTGTAGCAGGGGTAGTCGTTACTTGAGCACTGTAGTGTAGGCTGAAGAACCAAGAGCCTCGGCATCTGACGGTTTGGGGAGAGAGAAAGGAAAGGAGGGGCGGGAAAGAAAAAGAAAAGTAAAAATAAAGAAAGAGAAAGAAAAAAGGAAAAGAAATAGGAAAAATAAACCCGATATCCAAAATCCGTATACGAACGTTTGAATTGTAAATTTTTTCGAAATTTTTACGCAAAATAAAATACGGAAAATATATATAACATATATACTCGTAAATCCGGTATGAAAATATACTCATAATATTGATGTGGGACCATCCTTGATAACATCTACACCTACATTACATGGACCATTCACTAAGCCAGGAGCCGAAGGAACTCAAGGAAAGGTTGCTAACAAGTTGCATCCATGGGAGGAATCGGTGAAATGGAAGATTGCATGGCATATGAAGAAATCGACCAATGCTTAGAAAAATCGACCTAATACATCGGCCGATTTTTCTGCAGGAAACTCAATCAATTTTCGTGTCCGATTTCCTTCACTTGAACGAGTTGGAAAAGATCCGGCCATGATCTTCTATCTTTTGGCAATTATATCTTGTAATGATTCCTTAAATCTCTTAGACTATCTTAAGGGATTATTTAGATTCTATCTTTTTAGATTTTAAATTTTATATCTTTTAAAAGATATCTTTCATAGATAATCTTTTCAAAAGATATATTTTATAAATCATATCTTTTTAGTTTTTTCCTAGTTTTAGTAGGTTTAGACTCCCTTATAAATAGCCTTAGTGGAGGAGATTGTTAGATAGCTGAGTTGTGATTATATTTTCCACATTATTGTGAGACACTTGTGACTTCGCTCACGGGGTTTGCATTTTATCATTTCTATTCAATCAAAAGGAGATTTTTTGGTTAAAAAGTTGTGAATCTTTGCTAGGTTGTTCTTCTGTGTGTTAATCTTGTTGAAGGTTGGTGCTACAAGTCAAACTAGTTCCTCCATGTGCTTGTTGTTAGCATGAAATATTGTGATATTTTAGGCACGTTTTCTAAACGTATTTGATTCATATTGATAGTCTTTGATTGAACTTTGTGCATATGAGAGCTAGTATTACCTATATTGTCGATATGGATGTCTACACTAGTTCTATGTTGATTATAGGTGATTTGGAGCTATTTCCGAACGGAAACGAGCAAAGGAGAGTTGAGTTGATATGTCCATAGATTGAGGACACTCTTTGGAAGCAATTTGGAGTCTTAGTTTGAGGAATGCACGAGTTTAGGGAAGAATCACGTTCTTGCCCTAAATTACGCCCTAAAATACGGCCGTATCACAAACCACGTTCAGAATTACGGCCGTGGAATTGGAGTCAGAAATCCATGTTCATTCCAGGGGATTACACGGCCGTGGAACATATGTTGCAAACCGTAATTGTTTCCACGCCCTAAATTACGGTCGTGGAACACTTCCACGACCGTGATCTTGGCGAATCTTTTCGCCACACTTTGGAGCCACGATCTTTTAAAGATTGGGCCGGGCCGACATTTTGCCCTACACTATAAAAAGACGGACGAAGCAAGATTCCGTCACCTTGGCTACGACCTCGCTTACGACCTTCGCTACCCGTTTGTCCTCATTCTTCGCCGCTTAGACACGAAGACGTTTTGCTTAGCTTGCTTGGAAGCAATTGACATCTCTTTGAAGAGATCGAAGTTCGTTTTTGGAATTCATCTAATCTCGCACTTTTGGTGGAGATTGCTGTTGAGATCTCCGGATTTGCGGAAGATCGTAGTTCTTGGAAGATTTTGCAAGAAGATCTCTCTTCTTGATTAGGTTCGATTTGGAAAACGGATTGACATCCCGTTTTCTTTTCTTTCCTAGGGTTACGATTATTTGTTTTATTGTGAACCTTTTGACATTGCTTATTCTCTGTGTGACTTTGAGATTGAATTGAAGATTATTGAAAGTTCTTGAAAGTTTTCATCTTTTTATCTTTTAATTCTTGAATTGATATCAACATGACTGTTATTGGCTAAAAGCTCTAAACAATTCTAAGGTGAAGGGTCGATAGTTGTGGCTTAGATGATGATAGATCGATCGCAAATAGATTAGACCCTGAGAGTTAGAGAATTGTCGCCGACAGCCCTAAATTACGGTCTGTTCTTGAGTCCACGGCCGTGGAACCTCAAGAACTAACCGTGATTTACTTTAGTCTACGAATCTGCTTTTACTTTAATCTAAAGTTAAAGATTTGCTTTAGCTTAGTTTAGACTTGTCTTTTCTAGGTGGTAGTGAAGCCTCAACAACCTCTACCTCGATTGTGAGCCTCAACAACCTCAATCGGTTAAGTTAGTCTTGATCCTTGGATTATAAGTTTGGGTATTTGACACTAATTCTCGCCTCTAGAACCCTTCTATATTGAGCCTCAACAACCTGTATAGAGAGTGTCTTGTAGGTGAGTTATATAAGGTTTTTGGAACTTCACCGTACGATTACCTTACATTAGTATACCTTTGCATATCTCAACTCTGTCTTTATATCATTTAGTATATCTTGAATCGATTGCCACAATTAGATACCCGGATCTTTAGGATTGTTGTTTTTCCCAATATTTGCAAAACTCTCATATTTACTTGCTTGATAACCTGCAATCGAGTTCGTTCTCCCCAAATCCCTGTGTTCGATACTCTGGAATTCTTGCTTAACTACGTCGATCCGTACACTGCGGGTTCGCTGCTTGATTCTAGTTTTATAAATTTAAAACTTATTTGCACACACCTCTAAGGGCGAACAAGTTTTTGGCGCCGTTGCCGGGGATTTGGTTTAGACCGAATCCGGTAGCCAGTTGTCAAGCTTGGGAGCTTGCTCTCGTTATTTGATATCTCTTTGAGTGCATGCGCAGGTCTAGGAACACCGAAGATCTCTTACCTCTTGACCAAGAGCTAGAGAAAACCTTGAGGCAAAAGCGCAAGGAAAAGAAGATGGCCGAAGAACACGAACGTGATCTTCAAACGGAGTTGGCGGAGAAGGAATCTCAACTCTGATGGAATGAAACTCTCCGCCAAGATGAGATGGATCGTCATCAATCTCAAGTTAACGGTCTACAAGACATGATCGTCCAAATGAGGATAAAGATGAGCGACCTTGAGAATAAGGTAGGCAAGAAGTCCTCAAAAAGGAGATCAAGGTCTAGAAGAAAAAGCCACTAATCCGCTGATGATAGTGACTCTTCCATGCCGCCGTTAGAAGAGATTGATCCCACGATCAATATGAATCCTTTCCATCCACAAGGAGCTACTAATCACCGCATTCCACCTAGGAATGTGAGAATCGAACGTGTGGATAATGAGCCAAGAACTCTTGGCCAGCGGATGGATCCAACACAACAACCACGCCGCTTGGGTGTGAAATTTGATGCTGAAGATGTGCAAGGGTTCAGCTTTAACCCTCAAGTTATTACTCTTGTTCGCCAAAGCCAATTTGGCGGTACAAGTACCGAATCTCCACACCAACACTTGCAAAACTTTGAGTGTATGATGGAGACAATGAGACCGAAGAACGCTACTACCAATAGCTATAAGCTCAAACCTTTCTTTTTCTCTTTGAAAGGGAAAGCGTTGTCATGGTATCAAGCTCTTCCCAATGGGAAACTAGACACGTGGGAAGACCTTTCCGCGGAGTTTCTCACCAAATTCTTTCCGCCATCCAAAACGGCGGAACTTAGAGGTAAGATTAATGCTTTTTCCATGAGACCTAACGAAAGTTTGTTTCAATCTTGGGAAAGGTTTCAGGATTTACTCTTGGATTGCCCTCATCATGGCATATCCAAACTTGCCTTGTTGGAAATCTACTACAAAGGGCTGGATGCGGGAACGCAATTCAACCTCCAATCCCTCTCATGCGGAACGTTCATGGACATGAGAGAAGATGACGCTTGGGACTTCATTGAGAAGCAAGCAAGAGTCATAGAGAAGTACTCCCACCGGAAAGCGGAGGGAAATCGTGTGGAGCAAGGAGCGAAGCTCACACATGAAGCTCAAAATCAGATTTTCTCCCTCAACAATGAGATCAAAGAGTTGAAGGAGACTATCAAGACCAACTTCCCAAAGCAACAAGAGAAGGATGTTGGCTATTTGGGCAACAACAATAGCGGTGATAACTCCAACCGCAACAACAATAACCGGAACAATAACCGGAATAACAACTGGAATGGAAACAACAACAACCGGAACAACAACAATTGGAACAACAATCGAAGTTCAAATAACAACAATTGGCGCTCCAATCAACAAAATTCCGGTAACTCCTATCCTTCCAATTCTAATTCACTAACTCCACCCTCCTCTTCCTCTACTCCTTTGAAAAGCCAGGGGCAATCATCAAATGGAGGAAACAATACGGGAAAGGAGAAGTCCGATCCCATGTTGGAGACAATCTTGGGAAAGCTACAAGGGTTGGAGAACCGCCTCATCAAGGTTGATGATCAAGTCTCTAAGGTTGACAAAGCTCAAAAAGTTTTGGAAAACCAATTGTTCAACCACGCGGAGGAAGTCCCTAGAAATCAAGGGAAACTTCCAGGAAAGACGAAGGACAACCCTAAGGGAAGGATAATGGCGATTACAACTAGGAGCGGAGTGACCACCACCGATCCGCAGCCTACGTTCGTTGAAGTCCCTGTAGAGAAGGACAAAGGAAAGGGGAAGGAGAAGGAAGATGTCTATGTTCCTCATCCAGCTTACAAACCTCCCCTACCATTTCCTCAATCTAGAGCACGAGCGCGCCTAGATAAACAATTCGGTAAGTTCATAGAACTCATGAGCAAGATGCATATTAATATACCCTTCATTGATGCTATTGTAGGTATGCCGGCTTATGGCAAGTTCTTGAAGGAGCTCCTCTCTAACAAGAGGAAGCTAGAAGATTTCGGTGAGGTCAAGATGAGTTCGGATTCTTCGGATCTCATCAAGACTATGAAGGAGAAAATGCCCCCAAAGTTGAAAGATCCGGGGTCATTTTGCATTCCCATTGGAGTGGGAGAAGTCACATATGACGCTTTATGTGACTTGGGAGCAAGTGTGAGCATCATACCGCTTGCATTGTGTAGGAAGATCGGTTTAGGCGATCCTAAACCGGTCAAGATGACGTTATACATGGCGGATCGATCCATCACTCGCCCCGTCGGTATTGTAGAAGACGTCCCGGTCAAGCTAGGTAAATTTTTTGTCCCTATTGATTTCGTCGTGCTTGACATTCCTGCAGATAGTCCGGTCCCGATCATACTCGGAAGACCGTTTCTTGCAACTTCCGGCTGCATGGTTGATTGCAAGAATGGGAGACTCGCTTTTGATATTGGAGAAGAGAAAGTAGAGTTCGTTCTTTCCACTCTAGTAAAGGAGCCAATCTTCGATGAGGATATTTACGGTATCCAAGATGAAGAAGGTTTGTCTAGGGAGGAGGTAAGTGCGATTCTCTTCAACGATCCTTTACAAAAAGTTATCACTATGAGTCTAACCAATGTAGGGGAAGAAGAAGAGTGCAAAGAGGAAACTGAAGCCTTAGAAGCACAAGAAGAGATGCATGAAGTGGAATTTGAAAAACTCCACGATGAGGCTGAGAATGTAAGAATCCACGGTCATACTCTGTATTCCACGACCGTGGATTTCACAACCAAAATCGACCTCCATTCCAGAGGATTACACGGCCGTGGAATACATGGAGAGGCCGTAATTCTGACCGTGGAAGAGGGTGATCGGCTTACATCTTCAACTTCTTCTGATTCTTCTCCAAACCACTCCACAACCTTAGAAACTTCTAAGGAAACGTCGGATGCTCCTCAAGGACCATTGGAAGCTCCGAAAGCGATGGATCTCAAACCACTTCCTACTCATCTAAGGTACGCTTTTCTTGGATCTAATTCTACCTTTCCGGTCATTGTTAGTTCCGAACTAAGCATAGATGAACATGAACAACTCATGATAGTCCTTAGGAAACATAAAAAAGCCATAGGTTACACTATCGAGGACTTAGTAGGAATTAAACCCTCCCTATGTATGCATAAGATACTAATGGAGGAAGATTTTAGAACTTCAAGACAACCTCAAAGGCGGTTGAATCCGACCATGAAGGAGGTTGTCAAGAAGGAAATCCTTAAACTTCTTGATGCAGGTATCATCTATCCTATCTCCGATAGCAAATGGGTGAGTCCAGTTCAAGTAGTTCCGAAGAAGGGAGGAATGACGGTCATCACCAACAAGAACAACGAACTCATTCCTACCCGAACCGTGACTGGATGGCGAATGTGTATAGACTACCGCAAGCTCAACAACGCGACGCAGAAGGACCACTTTCCATTGCCATTCATCGATCAAATGCTTGAAAGGTTAGCACAACATTCACATTTTTGCTACCTTGACGGTTATAGTGGTTTCTTTCAGATTCCGATACACCCAGACGATCAGGAGAAGACCACGTTCACGTGCCCTTGGGGTACGTTCGCTTATAGGAGAATGCCGTTCGGGCTTTGCAACGCCACAGCCACCTTTCAACGGTGCATGATGGCCATATTCTCCGAGTACGTAGAGGAAATTATGGAAGTCTTCATGGACGACTTCTCCGTATACGGTTCCTCTTTTAACGATTGTCTTTCTAACCTTTCTCTTGTTTTACAACGTTGTGAAGACACTAACCTAGTTCTTAATTGGGAGAAGTGTCAATTCATGGTTAAGGAAGGAATCGTATTAGGTCACTTAGTCTCTAGTAGAGGGATAGAGGTAGACAAAGCTAAGATAGAGACCATAGAGAAACTTCCTCCCCCAATTTCGGTGAAAGGGATAAGAAGTTTCCTAGGACATGCTGGATTTTATAGACGTTTCATTAAAGATTTTTCTAAGATATCAAAACCTCTCACTAATCTATTGATGAAGGATGCGGTTTTTGAGTTTTCGCAGGAATGTTTAGATGCGTTCAACACCATTCGGCAAGCTCTAATTTCAGCACCTATTATCCAACCCCCGGATTGGACTCTCCCTTTCGAGATTATGTGCGATGCTAGTGATGTAGCTATTGGAGCTGTTCTTGGGCAACGAAAGGAAGGGCGAACCCATGCCATATACTACGCTAGCAAGACGCTAGACGAAGCTCAGCTCAACTACGCCACTACAGAAAAAGAGTTTCTAGCCATTGTCTACGCTATTGACAAGTTTCGCTCTTATCTTGTAGGTGCAAAGGTGATTGTCTACACGGATCATGCTGCGATCCGGTACCTCCTTGCAAAGAAAGACGCGAAGCCAAGGCTAATTAGATGGATTCTTCTCCTACAAGAATTTGATCTTGAGATCCGCGACAAGAAAGGTTCAGAAAATTCTGTTGCGGATCATTTGAGTCGCCTCACACATCTAGAGGACGACCATCTACCCATTGATGACTCCTTTCCAGACGAACATCTACACATCATAGAGGAGTGCATCAACGAGATCTCCAAAGGTAACGAACCATGGTTTGCTGACTTTGTTAACTATTTGGTTTGCCAGGAGATACCGCCCGGACTATCCTACGCACAAAGGAAGAAGTTCTTTAAGGACGTCCGGGAATACTATTGGAACGAGCCTCTCCTCTTCAAGAGAGGTCCGGATGGCATCATTCGGCGATGTGTGCCGGAAGATGAGATGCAAAGTGTCATCCACCATTGTCATTCACTACCTTGTGGAGGACACGCTAGTTCGAACAAGACTAGCGCAAAGGTATTGCAATCTGGATTCTATTGGCCTACTTTATTTAGAGATGTGCAATCCTTTGTTTCTTGCTGCGATGCTTGTCAAAGAACAGGCAATATTTCTAGAAGGAACGAGATGCCCCTCAACAACATCCAAGAGGTGGAGATTTTCGACGTTTGGGGAGTCGATTTCATGGGACCATTCCCATCTTCTTGTGGAAACCAATACATACTATTGGCGGTGGACTACGTTTCTAGATGGGTGGAAGCAATTGCCTCTCCCACAAATGATGCCATGGTGGTGGTTAAGTTCTTCAACAAGACCATCTTTCCGCGATTTGGAACGCCAAGGACAATCATTAGTGATGGAGGTTCTCACTTCATAGCCCGTCGCTTTGAAGCTCTTCGAGCTAAGTATGGGGTTACTCACAAGATCGCCGCCCCTTACCATCCACAAACGAGTGGACAAGTTGAGATCTCAAATAGGGAGATCAAGGGAATTCTAGAGAAGACGGCTTCAAGGACTAGGAAGGATTGGTCCTTGAAACTAGATGATGCATTATGGGCGTACCGGACTGCATACAAGACTCCCATAGGAAGCACACCATACAATCTTGTGTATGGGAAGTCTTGTCATTTGCCGGTAGAGCTGGAGCACAAAGCGTTTTGGGCTATCAAGTGGCTGAATTTCGGCATGAAAGAAGCGGGAGAGAAACGTCTCCTAGACATCAACAAGCTGGATGAACTTCGCTTGAACGCCTATGAGAACGCTAAGATCTACAAGGAAAGGGCAAATCGTTGGCATGATAAGCATATCATTCCAAAGGACTTCAAAGAAGGAGATCAAGTTCTCCTCTTCAATTCAAGACTTCGCCTCTTTCCAGGTAAGCTTAAATCCCGTTGGACCGGACCTTTTCTAATTAAGCGCATTTTCCCCCATGGTGCAGTTGAAGTATGGGGTGAAGCTAGCGGAAGTTTTAAGGTGAACGGCCAACGACTCAAGAAGTACACGCCGGAACTCCAAGCTGAGGAGTTTGCGCCTACCGCACTCGAATAAGTGCGAGATTGGTCTAGCTACGGACCTTAAACAAAGCGCTTCTTGGGAGGCAACCCAAGGTATTGCATTTTTATTTTTGTCTTCAATTCATAGACTAGTTTAGAGTAGACGTTTTTGCTTTATTTTGCCTCGATTTCTTCCGGTATGTTCGTGTTTTTGGTTGTAGGATCGATGGAAAAGGAGAAAGGGAAGATAATGTCGAAGAAAAGTGACGAAATTCGGACTTTGAAGCTTTACAGAAGGTTCCACGGTCTAAATTACGGTCGTCATAGCTACAGTGGCCGTAATTCTCAAAAGCCTTTGAAAAATCACCAAAACCACGGGTCCGTACACTTCCACGGCCGTGGAACATCCCGACAGACCGTAATTTTTGGAAATTTTGCCGGCCACTATAAAACCCACATTCTTCACAAACTTAACCAAAATTTTCCCCATTTCCACGACCTAGAAACCGAAAACCCTCCATCTCTCTCAATTTCTCGTTTTCTAATCGTTTTCAACGATTCTTCGCCCTAAACTGCAGCAAATCCAACCACGAACAGAATCCAAGCAACAAATTGAGTGAAAATCGATCAACAAACACGCATTTTGGATTTTTCAATCCGAAAAAGAGGTTATTTCTTTCTTCTTGATTTTCGCGGATTGGGTTCGTTTTTGCTATAGTTTTTTAGGAAGAACTGATAAAAACCGGAAGGAATTAGATTAGGGCTGCTTGTTGTGGTGATTGTTGGTGAAATTGCTGAGATTCGCAAGTTTCTGAGACGAATCACGGTCTCTGGGTAAACCACGGCCGTGGAATCTAAGAACAGACCGTAATTTTTGGTGAAAAATGGATTTCGTAAGGAGAGTGTCAGGAAGGATAAAGGAGAAAAAGGGAGAGCAGAATAAGAAAAGAAAGGGCAATCCCTCTACCTCTAGGGCACCACCGCCCTCATCTCCCTCACTACCATCCTCACCTTCACCTCCATCTTCACCTCCTCACCCTAGCATCCCAACCATACATGAGAACCACCTTGCTGCGTTTGAGAGGATCACAGAGAGGGCAGTGATTGGCCCTAGGTATTTGTTGTTGGAGGATCTACATCCTCTTAACATAGTAGATGATCTTACATGGCTCTTGGATAGAGCCGGGTTGCTTTTCTTCACGAACATTCGTGAAGACGCTTATGAGGAGATCACCCGGGAGGTTGTGACGTCCTTCGAGCACAGCCACGTAGATAGGACCGTCTCCTTCCGTCTCATGGAACAAGACTATCATTTGAGTATTGTCGAGTTTGGAACCATTTTCGGGTTCCATGAGACCTATAACGGTCGATTTCCGAGCGGAGTTTACCCCAAGGATTTTTGGGAGGAAGTAGCCATGATTTACGCCGACGAGGACCGTTGGCAACCCGCCGATACCAAGGCTAGATTGATGTACCATCTAGCCTTGAAGATAGCTCACCGTGTTCTTTCGGAGTGTCTCTTTCCTAGGACGGAGACGCCCCAAAAGATCAAGACGGATGAGCTATTCTTGCTCTATTGTATGCTTTACGGTCGCCGTGCAGATTGTGCCACTCTTTTGGCGTCTACGATGAGTAAACTGAAGAACAAGAAGAAGGGGAACATTGGATATGGTGGGATAGTGACCCACATTGCTAGGACGTTCGGTGTTAACTTTTCTGCTTGCACCCGTATACCGGCGGTTCCCTTAGGGCTACATGCTTTTATGGTTAGGGGACTCATCTTCCCCACACATAGAGGTCCGCCTTATGCGGGCATGCCTTGGGAGACTAGGACGGGTAGAGGGATTGAGTGGCTGCCGGAGTATTCCATTGTGGCGGAACGCCACAATTGGAAGGAGACGTTCGCTGCGATGCATGCGAACAGGCTAGTGGCTCCCCCTTACGTTCCACCACCGGTTGTGGATGAGGAGGACATGGGAGATCAGTACGAGAGTGGTAGAGGAGCGGAGCAGGAGTTCGGCACGTTTCCGGATCAGCCGGAGGCGGCCCAGGATGTACCTAGGCGCTCTCCACGTCCAGCTAGAGCTTCAGGCTCGTCATCTCGCCGCGCTAGCGTGAGTGAGAGGCCCACGTGGATGACTACACCTCCCACTTGGTATGACACACCCCCTCCATGGTCCACGGCGCAGCCAGCAGCACCACCACCGCCACCAGCACCAGCACCATCCGATGCTCCATCATGGTACAATCACGCCCCGGGATGGTACGAGCAGATGCCGGATTGGGCTACCGGACTTTCGGAGAGAGTCGGAGCGCTAGAGATCCGGGCGGATGCTAGAGACGGACGCTTAGACGACCTTGACCACATGATGAGGGACGTCTACCGCCAGCAGTTTGGGCGGTACTATGATCCGAGTTTCTCTCCATTCCCACCCCCGCCGGCGCCGCAGTGATTGATGCATGATCGTTGTTTTAGACATTCCCGCCACCATTTGTGAGTTTCCTTTTTCTTTTCTTTCTTTTGTTCTTTCTTTTGAACATTAGGGACAATGTTCGTCCTAAGTATGGGGTGGGATGTACTAAATGTTTGTAATAACTCTACTCTCTATGTTTGCTTCATTTGAGACTATCGTTGCATCTTCATTATGTGTTACACGTTTCCTTATTGCATTGCATGAAAAAGAACTTGAAAAACCCATAAAAATTGAAAAATTTTGAAAAATTCTGTGCTTCTAATGAATTGAGATGATTTCCATGATAATCACTACTTGTGAATTGAGTTTGATGACAATTACATGCTAAAAGGATTGTGAATTGAAAAGAACTTGAATGAATGAATTTTACCTCTTTTGCAAGTTTTATAATGTGAGAATGTTACCTAAATCATGCTAGAAAATTGAAGTTGAAATCACATCATAAGTTCCTATACTTCCTTTTGAAATGATTAAGGCAATTAAATACTTTCTTTCTTCTTTCCTTGATCATCTAGCTCCTCATTGAAATATTAGCCTCCTTTACCTATCCGGGAATTTGGAGAAGTGAATGAGAAAAAGGCATGTTTGATGTGGGAGGGCCATGAGAGCAATTATTTGCAATCAATTGAATAGAAAGAAATTATAGGTTTGAGGAAGTCAATCATGACGATGAGTAACTTGGCACCATTCACATAGCCGGGTGTTTGTGTCTTGCCAAAGTTGGATTGAACGATATTCCTAGCGGATTATGGTATGTGCGCTAAGGGTTTGAGGCATCTCATAAAACTTGAGAAACGCCGATCTCCTAGGCTTCGGTTTTTGTGCACCTCTATCCATAACTCCAAAAGTAAATTCGAGAAGTGAAAAGAAGAGAGCGAAGCTCTAAGTTGAAGTATTGCGGAAACCGCATAAGAAGAAGAAGGTAGTTATCCACTTTCCCGGATTTATGCACCCCTTCCCCTTAAAGTTTTCCCTTTCCTTCCATATTCTAGACCTTTTCTTTGGAAGTCCTTAAGATCAAAAGAATGTTATATGACTTGGTGATCTAAATTGAAATTTCTTGAGATTGATTTTGTTAATGTTTGAAGGTTATAATGCCTGTTTAGAAGTTAAGTTGGTTCATGAATTTTCTTTGCTTTTTACTCTTTGATTAAGTGTGTGAAAGTTTGAAAAACGATTGAAGCAAGGTTTGAGAATGATCTATTCTTTAGAAGTCACATTCATCCAAAAGAAGGTACACATATTTCATCCTAACTCTTGTTTAAAGCTTTTTGAAAGACCTTGCTTAGGGACAAGCAAGTGTTAAGTATGTGCTTGTTGTTAGCATGAAATATTGTGATATTTTAGGCACGTTTTCTAAACGTATTTGATTCATATTGATAGTCTTTGATTGAACTTTGTGCATATGAGAGCTAGTATTACCTATATTGTCGATATGGATGTCTACACTAGTTCTATGTTGATTATAGGTGATTTGGAGCTATTTCCGAACGGAAACGAGCAAAGGAGAGTTGAGTTGATATGTCCATAGATTGAGGACACTCTTTGGAAGTAATTTGGAGTCTTAGTTTGAGGAATGCACGAGTTTAGGGAAGAATCACGTTCTTGCCCTAAATTACGCCCTAAAATACGGCCGTATCACAAACCACGTTCAGAATTACGGCCGTGGAATTGGAGTCAGAAATCCATGTTCATTCCAGGGGATTACACGGCCGTGGAACATATGTTGCAAACCGTAATTGTTTCCACGCCCTAAATTACGGTCGTGGAACACTTCCACGACCGTGATCTTGGCGAATCTTTTCGCCACACTTTGGAGCCACGATCTTTTAAAGATTGGGCCGGGCCGACATTTTGCCCTACACTATAAAAAGACGGACGAAGCAAGATTCCGTCACCTTGGCTACGACCTCGCTTACGACCTTCGCTACCCGTTTGTCCTCATTCTTCGCCGCTTAGACACGAAGACGTTTTGCTTAGCTTGCTTGGAAGCAATTGACATCTCTTTGAAGAGATCGAAGTTCGTTTTTGGAATTCATCTAATCTCGCACTTTTGGTGGAGATTGCTGTTGAGATCTCCGGATTTGCGGAAGATCGTAGTTCTTGGAAGATTTTGCAAGAAGATCTCTCTTCTTGATTAGGTTCGATTTGGAAAACGGATTGACATCCCGTTTTCTTTTCTTTCCTAGGGTTACGATTATTTGTTTTATTGTGAACCTTTTGACATTGCTTATTCTCTGTGTGACTTTGAGATTGAATTGAAGATTATTGAAAGTTCTTGAAAGTTTTCATCTTTTTATCTTTTAATTCTTGAATTGATATCAACATGACTGTTATTGGCTAAAAGCTCTAAACAATTCTAAGGTGAAGGGTCGATAGTTGTGGCTTAGATGATGATAGATCGATCGCAAATAGATTAGACCCTGAGAGTTAGAGAATTGTCGCCGACAGCCCTAAATTACGGTCTGTTCTTGAGTCCACGGCCGTGGAACCTCAAGAACTAACCGTGATTTACTTTAGTCTACGAATCTGCTTTTACTTTAATCTAAAGTTAAAGATTTGCTTTAGCTTAGTTTAGACTTGTCTTTTCTAGGTGGTAGTGAAGCCTCAACAACCTCTACCTCGATTGTGAGCCTCAACAACCTCAATCGGTTAAGTTAGTCTTGATCCTTGGATTATAAGTTTGGGTATTTGACACTAATTCTCGCCTCTAGAACCCTTCTATATTGAGCCTCAACAACCTGTATAGAGAGTGTCTTGTAGGTGAGTTATATAAGGTTTTTGGAACTTCACCGTACGATTACCTTACATTAGTATACCTTTGCATATCTCAACTCTGTCTTTATATCATTTAGTATATCTTAAATCGATTGCCACAATTAGATACCCGGATCTTTAGGATTGTTGTTTTTCCCAATATTTGCAAAACTCTCATATTTACTTGCTTGATAACCTGCAATCGAGTTCGTTCTCCCCAAATCCCTGTGTTCGATACTCTGGAATTCTTGCTTAACTACGTCGATCCGTACACTGCGGGTTCGCTGCTTGATTCTAGTTTTATAAATTTAAAACTTATTTGCACACACCTCTAAGGGCGAACACTTGTCTTATCTAGAAGGCTTGTGTAAGGTTAAAGAAGGAAGGGTGAAAGGTAATTCTTTGTTAAAGGTTTTGATCCATCGAATTCAAGGTTCTTGCAAGTCTTATAATAGTCCTATCTTCCTATAATAATCATTTATCATTTCATATTCATCTTCTTTTCTTTCCATATCGTTCACTAATCCGTTTACTGAGTTTCAAAGAAAATCGATTTGTTCTTCATATAAGTCGGCCGATTTATCCTATAGAACAACCCGATTTTTATTCCAGTTGAGGACTTTCAATCTAGATCGGGAACTGCAGCTTATCCCCGCATCAAAGTGGTATCAGAGCTAAGCGAAATGTTTGATTTTTTTAGTCTTCTTTGAGTCTTTAAAAGTCGAGTCTTTTCTTGTTCGCCTTCCTTGCGAGATTATTTGAGTCTAAGGTGCGTTGATTTGTGTAAGTTCGGGAAGAGAGAAACGCCATCACCCAAACACAAGCCAGCCGTTGACATTGAAACGTCGCTAATACAAAAAAAGAAAGTTCTTGAACGTCGGAACCATGAGTCGATTTTTAAATAGAAAAATCGACTTGTTCTTCAGAAATATTGACTAATTTTTGCTACCGTTGCCAAAATTCGAAGAAATCTTTGAGGCATACTTTGTGGAATTGCAGTTCACCTTGTGCAAGAGTATTACAACAGAAGAGTTCTAGTATATACCTTGAAACAATCAAAGAGATCTAGCCATACCTAAACACAAATCTGGCTATCTCTTTTTCTTAACTTCGCAACTCAAGGTACGTTCTTCTCTCTTCTTAATCTCTTGTGTGCTTTTCTTAACCATTTCTACTCTAAATACATTGAGTCTTTTCTTTGGGTGTGTTAGTTAATCTCTTTGCTTCCTAACATACTAGTTGTGTCATACTTGCAATATTTCTTTCTATCTTGAATCTTTGGGTGAAGAGACCCACAACAGGAAACCCTTGCGCTAACTTCCAACACAAGAACCTTTCTTCCGAACACAAGTTAACTACTTGAGACATCCAAGGAAGTTCTAGTGGACGCTAGTGCATTGATTAGTAAAAGAGCATTAATCCACCCAAGACAACTACGTCAAACCAGCTTTTGATTCACAACGAGTGTGAGTGCGAGAGAAGACAAGTCAGAAACCCTTGTTTATCACTAATATTACACGTTTGTTGTTACTTTATGTGATTGTGCATGATGTATTATCCGGACTATCATTCCAGAGAAGAATCTCGACCCCCAGAGCAATATCTCGTCCGAGATTTTGTCCGAGATTTTCCTTAGTCAAGGTTTAATCAATATGTTCCTCAACGGAGATCGATGAATGAGGATGACGGACGCTCACGTGTAGAACTCTAGCCCCGGAACCACATCCACGAAACCATTATGAGCAAGGTATGAGGTATTCAAATCAATATTATGATATGCCTAACGCTCCAAAGTATGTTGATTTTCAAGAATTCGCGGATGAGAGGGATTATCGTAGGAAACGCTATTACCCAAGGGCGGAACCACCTAGACGTCCTTCGGTTATGGTTGATGAAACTATAAAGGAACTCAGAAGTGACTTGGAAGAAGTGCGTATCTTATTGATCGCCTGCATGGAGGTTGTCCAAGCTAACGAGGCTAGTGATTCTAAACTTTTTGTTCCTACTAATGATCATGTGGAATTAAAGACATCTGATTTGATTGTATATTATGAGCATGATATAGATACAAACATGAATGAGCATTCTCTTGTTAACAATGAACATGAGCCTAAGTTGTTGCATTCATCTTTGAGTAGTGATCTATCTTCTCTTTTTCCTTCAAGTCCTTACATAAAGCCTTTTGAAAACCTTATGGAAGAACATAAACCGTTTTATGTAGTGCATCCCCAAGTTGTGGCATTACTAGATTCACATAAGAAGTATGTTATGCATGAGATTGCTAATGAAAGTTTAAGATATCATAGAGTGTTATACCCTTTGCATTGCCATGATTTTGTTAATACATTACTTCTTTCAAACCTTAATCTTGCACCGTTATCCAAGAGGAAGCGAGTGAGCTCTATTGTAGGATTGCAAGATGAGATGGTCGAGAAGGAGGGTATACAAGAGTTGATGATTTCATCTCATGAAGTTGATCCAGTCAAGAAGCCTCCATACTTGAGTCATTATGTGCTTAGTGATGATCAAGCCTACGATTTAAGGTCGAATCATTTTCAAGAAGGGGAGTATGATGTGGGACCATCCTTGATAGTGTAACACCCCAAATTCTGAGAACTCGGGGAGCTACTGGTTAGGACCTCACAATGGGTCCCGACCTTAGTTTGACAACAATTTTACTAGGATCTCACAACAAGACACAAAAGTATTTTAAAACATTTGAAAACTTTAAGCAATATATATATGGAGAATATGTATCAGCCTTACAAGAAAAGATACTAAAACGACGCATATGAAGAACAAAAGACATCCCCGTCCCCAACTAAATGAGTACGTGAACCCGGCTGACCATTTCCTCCGGATCTCTCTACAACTGTCTTAACCTGCAAGGCATCTACAAGCGGTATAAAACCGTTAGCTAACATTCTATGCATAAGTATAACGGTAAAAGCACAAACACACAACATACACAATCAACATGCAACACTCAATCCTTTTATTATCTTTAATTAGGTGATATGTCATTACTAATGATACTTATTTTGTGACACGAGGGATTACCAAACCTCGCCCCTGTCCCTGTTTACCAACAAGGAATGGTACTAATGCATCTGACCGTCTACCTAACTGGGCTGGTCGCAAGGAACCTCCTAGACTCTCGCAAGAGCTAGGCAGATGATGTCACGACCCGTTATCATACACTTCGGTCAATAACGTAATATAATAAAGTCGACCCAATCCGGTTTCGTTGTTTATCATAACTAACAAACACCACTCATACACATTACACTCATACAAGAAGCCAACTAAGTAAGTCCGTGGACTTACCAGTCTCCAAAAGTAACCGATTAGCACACTCTCAAGTTCCCCTCGGGAAAGCGCACAACGCCTGTTCAAGACAAGGCACACGAATCAAACAACGCTCTAGTCAACTAGAAGTCCTTAGACTTCTAGGCTCAAGATCCTCACAAGAACATAAACGCATAAGATTGATCGACACTTAAAACCTAACACAACTCTTCTAAACTAAACTATACTTATACCCAACTTCGGAATATCCTAAATATGGATTAACCCAATGGACTGCTCTCCACTTTTACTACACGCTCCTATACATATCCATCAACAACATATCCAAAAATAAAGTCCAACAAAGGTCAATAACCCCTCCAAATCTATCTCACAAAACTGCATCACAAGCAGTTTTTCTAACACTTAGAATATTTCAGCAACCATCCAGAAAACTACTTACAGCCTCGACTTTGAAAAATCATAACTCCTAAACCTCTCGATGGAATCCTCTCAAAGTTTTATATATTCTACTATGAAGTATTAACTATGACATAACCAAAATTCAAGTCTAACCGAGAAATATAACCCAATCAAATCTATATCACAAAACTGGATCACAAGCAATTTTAGACAACATTCAGCATAACCTATAAACTGCTCAAGGTCTCTACTTTGGGACGCCATAACTCTTAAACTAAAACTCGGATTCCTCTCAAATTTCAGTATGTTCTACTATGAAATACCAACTATAACATATCCGAAAATCAGTAATAAAGGAGGCGTCTAACTTACCCAAATCTGGATCACAAAACTAGCAGTTTCTTAAGAAATTTCAGCACAACAGAAAAAACTGCTTACGACCCAATCTTTGAAAATTCATAAATCCTAAACCACTCGCTGGATTCCTCTCAAATTTTAATATGTTCTACCACAATATCCAGCTATAAACATATAAAAATTTCAGCCATAATGGATCAGTCTTTCATACCTAAATCTGGTCATCAAGTTGGCTGCTCGTCGATATTGAAAACTAAGAAACTGCAACAGCTCATTGAAGTTGCTCCTTGGTTGTCATATATATGTTTCAAGATGATTTAGAGGAGACTATTAGTAGAATATATATGATGGGAAGCAAGGAGGAGATAGGGTGGTCACACACGAGACTCACAACAGATGGAGGCATGGCTGCTGCAGCACGCAGATGGAGAAGCAAGGCTTCCAGTTCACTTGAGTTTGAGTGCACCAGGAGGAAGAGCACCAAGATGGGAGAGCATCCATAGTCTCCAAAAGGCGCCAGTCTAGAGTTTGCAGAAGAGGGGAGTCATGATTCCTGTACGTGGCTGGATCATTCCGAATAGGTGCAGCGAAGGAGGAGAGGAGGAGATTAGCAGCGTGAATGAGGCGTGAGGCAAGCGATCTGTTGAGATCTTGCAACATGAACCTGGACGTGAAACTAAGAGGGAAAGCAGAGACCTTGCAGCAGCGAGATTCTAGGGCGTTACGGTTATGAGATTGGCTCTCCCATTCATCACGTACACGCTGGAGGAGAAGAACGGCTTCCCTGCTGGACTGGCGTCGTCCTGGGCTTACTGATGGTCCTGGAGAGTCAAAATCTTGCTATTGGGCTGGAGTTCCTGGGCTAGAGACAAGACAAAAACTTGGCTGAAGTAAGGGCAAGAGTTGGGCTGAGGTAAAGGCAAAATCTGGGCTAAGGTAAAGGCAAAACTGGGCTGGGGTAAAGGCAAAAATTGGGCTGAAGTGGTCAAGGAGACTTGTCAAAATTGTGTCTTGGTCTTGTCAAAACTCGTCGGTGACGTTGTCATGGTCTCGTCATGTTCTTGTCAAAACTCGTCGGTGGCGTTGTCATGGTCTCGTCATGTTCTTGTCAAATGGCATGAGCTAGAAGTGGAATAAATCTAGGGTTTGATATATTAGGGTTTGATATAAAATTCAATCATTTTATGTGAAGTGAGATTACATAAAATGATAAAATTTGAGATAGTCTGCACGACTAGGTAGACAGAGAAAGATCAACGGATTAAAACCTGGTTTGATACGGAATTAAACGGAATAAATTTTAATTTTGTTTTCTAAACTCCTCTAACCTTATCAAAGCGTAACGAAAAAAACCCGGTCATTACATCAGATCCCCCTCAAAATAAGTTTTGTCCCGAAACTTTGGGTAAGACAATCTTGATCGGCCTTTAAGGCACCAAATGGGTGTGTTTTATCACTACACAAAAGTCTCGTCGTTTTCACAATTAAGTTTCCCGCACATCAAGGTTATCAAAAGCACACATCACTGACTAAATACTCAATCATGAAATAAACAAGTAGTCAAACAATATCACACATACAAGGTCAAGCCCTACTCGTCACTCTCGAGGTTACAACTATCGCTACATAGGCCTTTGAAAGGTTACGTCTCTAACTATCCCCAGTATCTTAGGTAGCCTTATTAGCTTTTCATAAAACCACTGACTCTTAAATCTTTTCATGTACTTAGATCACAAGCGCCTGCTATCACGTTCTAGAGTGGTTACCGGATATCTCACTGGTATCATCCGGCTCAACTGTCTGATCCTCTAATATAATGACCTAACTCGTGTCTGGTAGGTATCTCTCCAACTGAAATTCTCCCACTCAGTTCCCAAACTTAGTCTCCGTGGAAAACTGAATTAGTCTTCGTGGAAAACTGAAGCTACACTCTCCAATAGGGTGAGGAATACTAGTCCATCAGTCACTTCTAAACCGCTTTAAAACTTCAAATGGTTTCCTTACACAACTCACTTCCAGATCCTTTGATGACCCTACGAAAAATAATCTATTCAACTTTCTTCCCTTCGTTATGACAGCTTGCTTCCGGCCTTCTGAAAAGGTTCTGACTACCCACTCAGGCCAAAGTCTTGTACATCCACCAACACTTACCAAGTGCCAAGTGCTCTTCGTATCACGACCTACTTGGTCTTGTCTTTTAATATTACTCAGTCATCTTATTCCTCTGGTAAGGAATTGTCCCCTTTACCCTTTTCTGGTCTAACACACGGGGCACCTAAGAATCAAATCTAGTGGGCATCCTCTTTGTTCACTTGGCATTATTATATTATTTATAGATCTCTAATATATCGTTTGCTCAAACTTAGGCTTCTCACGCATTTTTCAAGATCTTAAATGACCTAGAATATGTCCAGAATGACGGTATTAGACACGAAGTGATTTCTTATCACCGTTATTTGATCATAACTACTCCATAATTGTTCACATACCATCAGTAGTGCACTCTTTTATCCACCATGGTTATCAGACCGATAATATCCCTCTACCTCAAAACGCAACTAGGCTTTGTTCCGATATAATATTACACATAAAATGTACTACGAGGTTATGCTTTCTTTAAGCACGGTTACTAGGTTGCAAGTATGCTCCTGTCGCTTCTCTTTCTTATGTATCTTCGACTCAGGATGGTAGTTACTCACTTTGAGCTTTCTAGTGCAGGCCATGCACAATACTTTTATTACATCGTTAATTCTTTCCTCAATCCATCAAGAAAACTCACTCTAGAATACTCCGTTATGTATTGGATTCCGAACTAGTTATCTGACAAGCCGTCATTATTCACTTGAATCCATAACAGGATACTAATCTCCTTCTATAACCTCTTACATGCACATACTTTCCCGTCTATCTTGATTGTGATAAAATTCTTCCACAATTTTTTTTTCTGTACCATTGCTTCCAGCTCTGTGAGTTAGGTCCCACCACGCTTCCGCTGCGCTACTCTGATAATTCTGTTGTCACTCATTAATCATAAGGACATTTTCTGTGAGTCCCAAATGATTAACCTCAAACTCTTTCTTCCAATTATACCATAAGTCATAACCGGATGAAGTACCAAGTACCTTCCTTAATTGCCTTAATGAAACAAAATAACGATTGGAGAACAACTTCTTCCGTTTACTTTCTTAATTCTCTTAGCTCGGATCCGAACCCCTTGACTCGACCGGAGTTTGATTTTAATCAACCAAGCAGTAACCTCTAACACGATTCTCTCTATACCTTTAGTTGTCTATGAAGATTTACGTTGCCTACTTGAGGAAATCTTCTAAAGCATCGGTATAGTTACTTCAGTAATCCTCAATCATAGATATCTCTTCTTAATTGTACATAGCTCGTCAATACCAAATAACACTTACACATCCTCAGTTGACGTCGGTCAGTCTATAGTTGACTCATCTCAGTATCCCGAACTTACACTTCTCATACCCCGTCTGGTATTAAAATTCTTTGATAAGCATCTCCTACTCAATTAATCCTTTTATACTTCTTTAGTTTGTTCTATCTTTCACCCTCCGGCTTCCTTTGGGCTAACTCCATTCCTCTAGTCCGATTGGGCCATCCATCTGACATAAATAGTCGTTTCAAATTTTGCACGATAGCTTGCAAGCGTCTTTGCAATTCTTATGGCCGTAATGATCATCCACTTGCAGTTCCTCTTGCATGGACCTTCTGTGTTGAGGGCTTAGGTCCCGTGATAATTGGGGTTACCCTAGACTCTCGAGTCCAGCAAGGACGTTCTCCCATACACATTTCTTCACTGCAGTTAGTGGTAATATCGCCTTCATGAACTCCGTTGACCCTACTACAGGCTTCCATTCTTTGGATATTGGCGTCGCGGTTTCTTTCAAACTTCTTTTATCTCTGAGGAGGTCAAAACCTCCCCACACTTGTGGGGTCTACCTTTTCGCTTTTACACTCAATTGTAGGTCTTCATTCCGTGCACCTCAGATCATCATATCCGGTTCGACACCCAATCTCTTCAGATCTCTCATGCCCATAACTGACTATGGGGCATTCGCCACGATTGTAACGTCCTTTATCTCGTCATCTTGGTTGTACTCCGTTCTACTTTGTTCTTGTTCTAATGTTGTTATCTCCACTCGGAGATCTTCTCGTCTCCTGCATGATTCTTCTAATTCATCTCTCGGCCTCATACAAT
Organism: Fagopyrum homotropicum; assembly: GCA_033239125.1. Classification (NCBI taxonomy): domain Eukaryota; kingdom Viridiplantae; phylum Streptophyta; class Magnoliopsida; order Caryophyllales; family Polygonaceae; genus Fagopyrum; species Fagopyrum homotropicum. Next base: position 36,051,449 of record BSWB01000004.1, read on the forward strand.
CATGTCCATGATATGACATTATATCCTTTCTATATGAGCTGACTCGGGATCTTCTTCCTCATCAGATTATCCTTGTGGTAAAAATTATCCCAACATTTTTACTTCTTTGCTCATTCGTTCTTCGGGTGAGTTATATGGGTCACCAGGACGCCCACCAAAGTATAATACTCATTCCAAGATTTGAGTTCGTTGTCTCGTGTTGAAAACTCTTTAAGTCCGCTACCGATTTATAATGAGGCGATAATCGCTTCATTATATCACAACTAAAGGGTACAAAATATCCTTTAGGATACTAACATACTATACATATACATATATATATAATCATACATTAAAATATATCGATATAGTTCTATATACTAACTAACACACCTATCATTCCAAGTTGCAGAGATCCACGGAGAACGATGGTAATCCAACATACCACTAACCCACAACCCGACTATGCTCGTGTGTAAAAACAAAAATCCGTTTTGAAAATCTTAAACCCCTTTCGGGTTCTGGTTATTTTATACATTCGGTCTTTCAGAAGATTTCAAGTGTCATTGTTGCCAACCTAGAGCTTTGATACCATATTGTAACACCCCAAATTCTGAGAACTCGGGGAGCTACTGGTTAGGACCTCACAATGGGTCCCGACCTTAGTTTGACAATAATTTTACTAGGATCTTACAACAAGACACAAAAGTATTTAAAACATTTGAAAACTTTAAACAATATATATATGGAGAATATGTATCAGCCTTACAAGAAAAGATACTAAAATGATGCATATGAAGAACAAAAGACATCCCCGTCCCCAACTAAATGAGTACGTGGACCCGGCTGACCATTTCCTCCGGATCTCTCTACAATTGTCTTAACCTGCAAGGCATCTACAAGTGGTATAAAACCGTTAGCTAATATTCTATGCATAAGTATAAAGGTAAAAGCACAAACACACAACATACACAATCAACATGCAACACTCAATCCTTTTATTATCTTTAATTAGGTGATATGTCATTACTAATGATACTTATTTTGTGACACGAGGGATTCCCAAACCTCGCCCCTGTCCCCATTTACCAATAAGGAATGATACTAATGCATCTGACCGTCTACCTGACTGGGCTGGTCGCAGGGAACCTCCTAGACTCTCGCAAGAGTTAGGTAGATGATGTCACAACCCGTTATCATACACTTGGGTCAATTACGTAATATAAAAAAGTCAGCCTAATCCAGTTTCGTTGTTTATCATAACTAACAAACACTACTCATACACATTACACTCATAAAAGAAGCCAACTAAGTAAGTCCGTGGACTTACCAGTCTCCAAGAGCAACCGATTAGCACACTCTCAAGTTCCCCTCAGGAAAACGCACAGCGCCTGTTCAAGACAAGGCACACGAATCAAACAACGCTCTAGTCAACTAGAAATCCTTAGACTTCTAGGCTCAACATCCTCACAAGAACATAAACGCATAAGATTGATCGACACTTAAAACCTAACACAACTCTTCTAAACTAAACTATACTTATACCCAACTTCGGAATATCCTAAATCTGGATTAACCCAACGGACCGCTCTCCATTTTTACTACATGCTCCTATACATATCCATCAACAACATATCCAAAAATCAAGTCCAACAGAGGTCAATAACCCCTCCAAATCTACCTCACAAAACTGCATCACAAGCAGTTTTTCTAACACTTAGAATATTTCAGCAACCATGTAGAAAACTGCTTACAGCCTCGACTTTGAAAAATCATAACTCCTAAACCTCTCGATGGAAACCTCTCGAATTTTTATATATTCTACTATGAAGTCTTAACTATGACATATCCAAAATTCAAGTCAAACCGAGAAACATAACCCAATCAAATCTATATCACAAAACTGGATCACAAGCCGTTTTAGACAACATTCAACATAACCTATAAACTGCTCAAGGTCTCTACTTTGGGATGCCATAACTCTTAAACTGAAACTCAGATTCCTCTCAAATTTCAGTATGTTCTACTATGAAATATCAACTATAACATATCCAAAAATCAGCAATAAAGGAGGCGTCTAACTTACCCAAATCTGGATCACAAAACTAGCAATTTCTTAAGAAATTTCAGCACAACAGAAAAAATTATTTACGATCCAATCTTTGAAAATTCGTAAACCCCAAACCACTTGTTGGATTCCTCTCAAATTTTAATATGTTCTACCATAATATCCCAGCTATAAAATATAATAATTACAGCCTTAATGGATCAGTCTTTCATACCTAAATCTGGTCATCAAGTTGGTTGCTCGTGGATATTGAAAACTAAGAAACTGCAACAACTCGTTGAAGTTTCTCCTTGGCTGTCATATATATGTTTCAAGATGATTTAGAGGAAACTATTAGCAGAATATATATGGTGGGAAGCAAGGAGGAGATAGGGTGGTCACACACGAGACTCACAATAGATGGAGGCATGGCTGCTGCAGCACGCAGATGGAGAAGCAAGGCTTCCATTCACTCGGGTTTGAGTGCACCAGGAGGGAGAGAACCAGGATGGGAGAGCAGCCATAGTCTCCAGAAGGCGCCAGTCTAGAGTTTGCAGAAGAGGGGAGTCATGATTCCTGTACGTGGCTGGATCATTCCGAACAAGTGCAGCGAAGGAGGAGGGGAGGAGATCAGCAGCGTGAATGAGGCGTGAGGAAAGCGGTCTGTTGAGATCTTGCAGCATGAACTTGGACGTGAAACTGAGAGGGAAAGCAGTGACCTTGCAGCAGCGAGATTCTAGGGCGTTACGATTATGAGATTGGCTCTCCCATTCATCACGTACACGCTGGAAGAGAAGAACGGCTTCCCTGCTGGACTGGCGTCGTCATGGGCTTGCTGATGGTCCTGGAGAGTCAAAATCTTGCTACTGGGCTGGCGTTCCTGGGCTAGAAACAAGACAAAAACTGGGCTGAAGTAAAGGCAAAAGTTGGGATGAGGTAAAGGCAAAAACGGGGATGAGGTAAAGGCAAAAACTGGGCTGAAGTGGTCAAGGAGACTTGTCAAAATTGTGTCTTGGTCTTGTCAAAACTCGTCGGTGACGTTGTCATGGTCTCGTCATGTTCTTGTCAAATGGCATGAGCTAGAAGTGGAATAAATCTAGGGTTTGATATATTAGGGTTTGATATAAAATTCTATCATTTTATGTGAAGTGAGATTACATAAAATGATAAAATTTGAGATAGTGTGTACGACTAGGTAGACAGAGAAAGATCAACGGATCAAAACCTGGTTTGATACGGAATTAAACGGAATAAAATTCCGGATATTACAGATAGCATCTACACCTACATTACATGGACCATTCACTAAGCCAGGAGCCGGAGGAACCCAAGGAAAGGTTGCTAACAAGTTGCATCCATGGGATAAATCGATGGAATGGAAGATTGCATGGCATATGAAGAAATCGACCAATGCTCAGAAAAATCGACCTAATAAATCGGCGATTTTCCTGTAGGAAACTCGATCGATTTTCGTGTCCGATTCCTTCACTTGAACGAGTTGCAAAAGATCCGGTCATGATCTTCTATCTTTTGGCAATTATATCTTGTAATAATTCCTTAAATCTCTCAAACTATCTTAAGGGATTATTTCTATTCTATCTTTTTAGATTTTATATTTTATATCTTTTAAAAGATATCTTTCCTAGATTATCTTTGGACAAATTTGGTTAGTAGGCTATTTAGAGAAATAGTAATAGCAAGTAGGCTTTTTTGTTTTTCAATTAAGTAAATACACCCCTCTTATATTTTTTTTACCGTCAAACCTTCTCCATCCTCTTGTTTTCTTCTTTCTTCCAAATGCTTTTTAAAAACTGATTTTTTTTATTTTCTTTTATTAATTTTTTTGTCTTTTTTATTTTCTTTATTTTTTATTTATTTTTTAGAATGAAGAATTTTTTTCACACACCGGAATTATCACATACCGGAATTATCACATACCGGAATTTTCACATACCGGACCGGAATTTTACATACCGGAATTATCACATACCGGATTTTCACATACCGGAATTTTCACATACCATAATTTTCACATACCGGAATTTCACATACCGGATTTTCACATACCGGATTTTCACATACCGGAATTATCACATACCGAATTTTCACATACCGGAATTTCACATACCAGAATTTCACATACCGGACATTTACATACCGAAATTTACATACCGGAATGAATTTTTAATTGTCTAATATTTAATTTTGCAAATTTTAGGGGGCTTGTTGTAATTTGCAATATTTTTTATTGTAATTTGCGTATATGATGACGGTTTGCAAAAATGGGTCCATCACCGTCTCTTTTGGTTTCCAAAAGACTTGTTCTTTTTCCCAATTGACAATTACAAATTGACAAGAGGTGGAGGAGTTGAGCATTATTTGAATGGAGAATTATATGTTAAAATTGTCTCAAAATAAAAGTATTATGTAAACAAAAATAAATAGCGGACAGAAAGCACAAGGATCAAGTGCTGATTGTGCCGCTAGTTTTAATTCAGAATTTTCTGGAATGAAATTTCTGGTATGAACTTTTTGTATGAAATTTCTGGTATGAAAAATTCTGGTATGAAAAAATTCTAGTATGAAAAAAATTCTGGTATGAAAAAAATTCTGGTATGAACTTTTCGTATGATAATTTCTGGTATGAAATTTCTGGTATGAGAATTTCCGGTATGAGAAATTCAGTCCAGAAAATAAAAAATAAATAAATAAAGGCAAAAAAAATAATAAAAGAAAACAAATTCAATAATTAAAAATTAAAAATTATACTTATATAACAAATAACAAACATCGTTTATTCTTTCTTTCTAATAGAAGGGTTAATAATTTTTACCTACTATTAAATGAAAGTGGTAAAAAATTTGGGGTACATTTTCTTAAACAAAAACTAAAAAAAGCCTAGTATGTGAAATTCTCCCATTATCTTTTCAAATGATATATTTTATAGATCATATCTTTCTAGTTTTAGTAGGTTTAGTCTCCCTTATAAATAGCCTTAGTGGGAGAGATTGTTAGATAGCTGAGTTGTGATTATATTTTCCACATTATTGTGAGATACTTGTGACTTCGCTCACGGGGTTTGCATTTTATCATTTCTATTCAATCAAAAGGAGAGTTTTTGATTAAAAAGTTGTGAATCTTTGCTAGGTTGTTCTTGTGTGTGCTAATCTTGTTGAAGGCTGGTGCTACAAGTCAAACTAGTCCCTTCTTGTGCATGTCTTATCTAAAAGGCTTGTGTAAGGTTAAAGAAGGAAGGGTGAAAGGTAATTCTTTGTTAAGGGCTTTGATCCATCGAGTTCAAGGTTCTTTGCAAGTCTTATAATAGTCCTATTTTCCTATAATAATCATTTATCATTCCATATTCATCTTCTTTTCTTTCCATATCGTTCACTAATCCGTTTTCTGAGTTTCAAAGAAAATCGACCCGTTCTTCATATAAATCGGCCGATTTATCTTATACAACAACCCGATTTTTATCTCAGTTGAGGACTTTCAATCTAGATCGGGAACTGCGGCTTATCCCCGCATCAAATACGATATAAAATAATAATAAAATACGGAATACATATATAACGCACCTTAGATTAGGGGTGTTTCATCCTCCCCTAAGTGAGTTTCATCCTCGAAACTAAGACTCAAAAAGCGAGGGGTAACACTCCCTCATCATTGCTTCAGTCTCCCAAGTAGATGCATCGGTACCATACCGAGGCCATAAAAGCTTTACTAAAGGTATCTCTTTGTTTCCTAACTTTTTTAGCTCATACCCGAGAATCTGCACCGGGTGCTCTTCATAGGTACCACCTTCCTTAAACTCGATATCTTCCTACTTGAGCACATGCTTTGGATTCAGAACATATTTCCTCAAATGCAATACATGATATGCGTTATGTATTTGGCTCAGGATGACGACAATGCCATTCTATATGTTGAGGGTCCAATCCTCTCTATGATCTCAAAAGGTCCCACAAAACGAGGGCTCAACTTACCTCTCTTGCCAAATTGAAGCACGCTTTTAATTGGTAAAACATGCACAAGCACATGTTCATTCACACTAAACTGAACGGGTCAACGATGTGCATTGACATATGACTTATGAAGACTCTGCGTAGTCAATAAGCATTTCCTAATCAAGGGAATCTCATCATGTGTGCGTTGTAGGATGTTAGGTCCCACAAAACACTTTTCTAATTGGTCATCCCAACACAAGGGTGATCTACACTTTCTTCCATACAAAGCTTCACATGGTACCATCTAAATTGATGCTTGTCAGCTAATACTGTAGGTAAACTCTACCAAGGGCAAACGTGTCTCTCACATTCCTGGCCAATCCAAGGTACAAGCTTGTAACACGTTATCCAATGTTTGGATGATCCTTTTAGATTGTCCATCTATTTGTGGATGGAAACCGGTACTAAATCTCAACTTTGTTCTCATAGTAACATGTAGAGACGTCCGAAAATGGGACATAAAGCGATCATCACGATCTGACACTATCGGCTTGGGTGTACCTGGTAGCATATATTATAGTCTATATTTTGGGATTGGTTTGGACGTTTTATCTTCATAAATCTGCATGTATGAATGTATATTCTTTGATTATATTGTTGTTTTGTCTACCTTTGCGGGAATCGAGGTCTACACCCAGTACCACCTCGGCGAGGTGATCTTGAGGAGCGTCTGGACCGAGGCGAACACCTCACCGCCGACATGATCTTTATTTTTGGCTGAGATCTTTTATTTTTGGAAAGAGAATATCACATATTTTTGGCTGGATTTCTGAAAGGAAGATATCTTTTTGGCTGATTTATTTTGAGAGATATGGATATATTTTCTAGGAAATTATCTTTTTAAGATATCTTATATTTGAAAGATAATTCTCCTATATAAAGGGTTGGATTTTCTACAATTCAGCCATCTTCGGATCACGAGATTTCAGATCTTGGGATCACTGATTTTCTAGGAGGATTTTCTGAAGAGTTTGAAGGAAGTTTTAAAGGTTGAAGTTCAAGGAAGGAAGGAATCAAGTTGAAGTTGTCTTTGAAGGAAGTTTGTAAGACTTTCTTAGTTGGTTTGGTTTTGTTGTCTTTTCTGATTTGTGATTGAGGAATGCTTGTTTGTTGTTTGTTTGATTCAGTTATTGAGACCTTTGTGTTAAGGTTTTCTTGTTTGAATATTGATTCCCTTCTTATAAATTTGATTATTGTTATCATGATAATTGTTGGTAAGTTCTTTATGCGATTCTAGGGTGATTGACTGAAAGTTGTGGGAAAGACGATGATAGAATGATCTTAATCTCAGTGGACCCTAAAAGCTCGAGCCTTTACCTTAACCGACGAACACCTCGGTCAGTCGTCGAACATCTCGACCGAGATGGTACATATACTGAGCGAGATGAACCTTTCCTGAACCTTTACTGAGTTGAGGTTTTAGTTTGCCAAATCCTATCCTTGTTATACCTTTCCTGGTTCAACGCAAGCCTAAGATGAGACTTACCCGGTGATTCCTTTGTTTGTTTACCCAAGATCATGAGTGTAGGTAATAAAGGTTTATCCTTTATTGGGGTTTGAGTGTGCCTTCATCCCATCTTTGTGAGTTAGCCTGAGACTTACCCGGTAAAGGTTGATTTTATCCCCTTGGGTGGTGTGTTGGTTTGAGATTATAGTTCCTTTCCTTAGTACCTTGAGACTTACTCGGTAAAAGGAGCTTTGGTTTGGAATAGTGAGTAGTGAGACTTATCAGGTGATCTATTCTCACCTTAGAAACACCTTCCCTTTGCAAACCTCAACTTTGTCCACGTTATCCTTTGAGATCTTGAGTCGGAACCACAACTGGATGCTTTAATCTCTAGAATCCGCATTCCCTTATCTGACTTTTATATCATCTTTGATTGCTTTAATTTGCTGCTAGTAGTTATTTGACAACGTGATTACCGTATTTTGTTTCACCATAGTCCCTGTGATCGACCGCTAGAATTCTTGCTTTTATTACAATTGATCCGTACACTACAGGTTCGCATATTGTTCAAGCATACTTCTTGGGTTATAAATATTAAAAGATCTAATCTTTTAATATCTTTAAAATAGATTTTATCTTATTAGCAGAAAGATTCTATTTTTAGTTAGTTTTAAAAGATCTAATCTTCCTAGAATATTGAGCTTACTTTATTATTTCCTTAAGTATAGATCTTATCCTATTCAGGATATTTGGAAGCTGATATTTTCGGCCCCTAGGGCTTGTATGTGACGTCTACCTCTCCTATATATAGGATGGTTGTTTCTCATTATTTATCATCCAGAAATATATACAATTATTGATAAGCACGTTGTGTTATCCCACTCCGGTGTCTACCGTCGTCTTCACGGAGTGAAGGGCAAACGTGAGTACGTAAGAGACGTCTTAATTGTCTCATTTTGACTTGTTTGAGTGTGTTCTACTTGCCAACTTCGTAAGCAGGGTGTTTCAACGAGCTACAAGCAAACCTCCAGGTGCCCTAGGGTCTTTGTACGTAGGTTGTTTCTTAGGGTTCAACCTTGATCTATCTTTCCCTTTATTTTATTCATGTCGCTTTTTTTTCTCTTTTGTTTTCCTTTCCCATCGAGTTTAGGCGTCAGAAGATCGTACAAACTACACGGGCGAATACCCCATATCAAAGCCGAGCTGACTAGTTAAAAAACATTATAAACAAACTCGATTCAATCTATATTCATTGAATCAACTCAAAATTCAACTCCCTTCTTCTCCAAGTTGACAGGTAGGGTTTTCTTTAAGGCATCAAAAAACCTGAAACTACAATGACAAACATCAATAACATAAGGAATAAAAAAGGAAGGATGATTCAATTCTGGATTCACTCTAGAGTGATTGAATTAAGGATCAAATGAAGACTCAATGATGAATGAAGAATACAACTTGAATTTTAGGGTTTCGGCGACACATCGTTAAACACAGGAACAAAGTGTTGATTTTATTGATGTGTTGGATAATTGAATAAAACTGACAACTGATGCACAATATTATTCAATTCCGAGATTTAACTAAAAATGATTAATTACATATATTCATAGCTTCACGGAGGTAATAATCAACCCTAAAATAATAACAAAGAACTAAAATAATAAAAATAGAATCTTGAAAGATTGATTTAAGTTAAATCTAAGTAACTAAGCTAATTAGATAAGGTAAAATCAATATCTTCCTTGGGAGGCAAGTGTGCATCTAGATGTCTAAATGCATCAAGGGAGACGTGTGGTGGAGTAGGGTTATACACTTTTTTCTTCTTCAATTGAGATCGATTTTGAGCTTTCTTTATTTGGTAGAGAATATGAGTGGACTTAGAAGTTTGATTCTAATTTCTTAAAGCTTTTTGGATCAAATTAAAGAATGGATCATCCAATTTAAAATTAAATACCAAAAGAAGAATGTTATTGATTCTAAATTTTGGGAACATTTTTTTTTGCTTCTTTTGGCAGATCCGAGTACATTCCTTAAATCCATAGTTTTCTCTTAATTTATGGTAAGTATGATGTCAAACTTTGTAGGCCACCTCCTATCATCTCTAGTTTTGCGTATTCTACTGTCAAACTTTGTAGTTCGGATATCAGGAGTAGGGTGGCGAGGTCAAGCTTAAGAATAGAGAGGAAGGAGTTGGGTTGGCGCACTATGGAGATTTGCTTGCTTCAACACACCAAGTTGAGCAGAGGGGATCTTCTAGGTTGTAAAGAGTAGGCTTCAATAGAGAGCGTAGGCTCACACGGGGACGAGCTAGAGTGATAACATGCTAGGATTTGTGGGTGTCTAGTTAGCCTTCTTCACACACGGGATGACGCCCAAACAACGGCATTGGAGATTTGAGGCCTTTCTTGTTAGGCCGGCCTAAGGACAGAGGTTTACACGATGGGCTTGTAGGTTAGGGATGACGACCAAACAATGGCGTTGTAGATTTGAGGCCTTGCTTGTTAGGCAGGCCTAAGGACGGAGGTTTAAACGATGGGCTTGCAGGTTGGGTGAATGGTTTACGTGAGGTTGAAGTTGGATGCCAGATTGAAAATTTTGAGCTCTTGGGTTGTTAATATAACTTTTGTTATGTCGTTGGTTCAATAATTGCTCATTTACGATGCTTCTTATATATTATTGAGTTTGTTTTTTGGATCAAATAACCCCTTCGGAATAAGATAATTACATAAAGATCGGATTAATTAAGAGCTAAAGAGCCAAGATAAAAAGAAGTCATGACCATGATTGAAGAATTCAGTTGATCGAACCTAGTGGTTGACTTGATTGACATTATTTGTGAAGTGAAGAGACAACTTGTTACGATCACACATAAATGTGTTTGTCGACTCGACTCAACCTGCCGCAATAAACAATACTTGTTTACTTGTTGGGTTTTCTGTTTGGCCTAATTTCATACCTAATATCATTGTCATAAATAGACCTGTTCATATCCGGGCTCGGGCCGGACATTTTCAAAAAAAAAGCCCGTTTTGGTGGACCCGGGCCGGGATGAGCCCGGTTCACGGGCCTGCCAGGGCTGCCGTACCCGCCCGGCCGGGCGGGCCGGGCTGCCCGGCGGGTACTTTTTTTTTTTTTTTTTTAAACTGTGACTTTATTTGTAATTCAGTACTTCAGTAGTATAATTTGTAGTGTGCCTGTAAAACTCGAAAAATATCATACAAACATAATCAAAAGGTTCAATTAGAAGTTTAGAACTTTAGGGTTATACGAAAGTAACGAAATGTATATATATATATATATATATATATATATATATATATATTTTTTTTTTGCCGGACTCCGGGCCGGGCCGAGCGGCCCGACCGGGCCTGGTACCTTGTTCGTACCCGGCCCGCCGGGACTGGCGGGCCGGGCCTAGCGGCCCGGTCGGGCCTCTGTCAATGTTCATACCCGCCCGTTTTCGCGGGCGGGCTGGCCCGGACTTGAACAGGTCTAGTCATAAACTAAATAAATTAATCTTTTTATAATTTATAAAAATAGTTTTGTCTACTCATGGTCATCCACTTTGTTTATATTTATATCACTTTAAAAAAAGGATGAGTTGTCTAAGTAGACAATTTATGTATCAAGGTGTATAAACTCGACCCTTTTGTTTATATGTTGACAAGCTAGGCATTTACATAATTTCATAAAAAGATTTATTAAAAACCAAAATAAAGATACTCAATAAATTATAATCGTTCTCTCTTCTGTTTATCTTTATTTATTTACTTAATCAAGAATGATAATAATTATCAAAAACAGTTAAAATAAAAAACAAATGCTAACAATATCCTTCATTCGTGGACTCTGATTTGAACGTCCATTCTTGCTGAAAAATTATAATCCATACCCTCCGTTGTTCCGTTCTTCATTGCTCCGTTCTTCATTGTTTTGATTGGAATTTGGCACGTCTTTATTCATATCAACATACTTGGCAAATTTCGTACGGTTATATGTCCTTGACCAAACTAGTAAAGGATGAAAATGTTGTTGAATCGGTCGGGGCTCTCGACTATGCCTTTTTGCATGTGCATAATAATCTCATCCGTAGCCTATAAATAAATGGTTTTAGTCACATTTTTATATGTACGATGTATGTGTATAATGTGTACACAAACATAACATAGTTTATATAGGATATGTACACATGCATAACCTATATTGTGTACAATATGTACACAAACATAACCTAGTTTGTGTACGATGTGTTTGTATACTGTGCACAAAAACATAAGATAATTTATGTACATATAGTTGCTATACATAACAGAGCTATACATAATTAAAACATTAAAATTTACTGTACATAACAAAGCTATACATAACCTAGTTTGTGTACGATGTCACGATGTGTTTGTATATTGTGATACATTAATGTTTTCAAAACAAAATAACGCCCATTGAATGCAGTTGGAATGTCGTCTTCTCCATTGTTAACATCACTGAAGAACTAGGTTGAGAAGTTTTCAATGATGGGGATTTTACCACGAATAAACCAAAAAGATGAGATCAAATACTTACCTGGTATAATTAAACAACAATCGATGAAGATTAACACTAGGAAACGACGATTGCAAGACGGAGAAGACGACGCTCAAAGAAGATACCTTCAACCGCTTGCAATGGAGTTGGAGAGAGAGTAGAGCGTATTTGGCTAGGAATACAGGATACTGCTTGTGATTTATTGAAGTAGCCGCTATAAAAAGATTTCGAGAATCTTTTGTTTACGGTTTCCATTTTTTTCAAAACTGTTTCAAACTTTTTTGGCAGTTTTTTTAATTCAAAAATCAATAAACTACCTAACCTCTATCCTTAATATATTGTATCAATTCTCTATTTTATCCTTTATTTTTTAAATTGATTTTGTTAGGGGCCTAGTTAGTCTACACTAAATAAAAAGGCCCTATCTCACCAATTATCTCTTAAAAAAACAAACAAGTGAAAAGCTTACCATTTCTTTGATGTGAATGATCTTAGTGCTTATTTGGTTGAACATGAAAAATAGAATTTATTAAGGGCTCGTTTGGAAGCGTTAGGAATCATTCCCGGTAACGGAATGATTTCGTATCAATCAAAAAATGCGTTTGGTTAGAGGTCTTTTAACACATGAAGGTAATTCCATCATTTCCATTTCCTTTCCTAACCCTTATGCGATTCCATTCCGTTTCCATTCCACCGCTCCAACCAAACGGGCACTAAATGTAATAAGTCGGGAAATAAATTATCTGGGTATCACAATTCTGAAAAGTAGTATAATTTGTATGTTTCAAACTATGTTTCTTAGGAAGTTAAATAACTAATTTGTCCCAAAATTGAGATAAATATTAACTTATCACTAAATAACCGTGGTTACTCCAATCAAAGTAAGTACACTTCCTACAATTTGGAGTTAAAATTCCAAGCAAATTCCAACAAAAAACACTTACCAGAAAATTAATTGTCGTGATTAATAAATAGAACAAATGTAGTAATTGGAAGAGAGAATTATGAAGTAACGAAGAATTGATCTTTGTTTGGTAGTCTTTCCTTCTCACCCTAGTATCAACCGGATAAGTTGAACTCACAATTTATCCTTCTTTTGAAAATTATAAATATATGTTAATTTTCATACTTGAATTTTTTCTTGTACAAGAATTATTGTAACTAATTTTCTTGCACACAATTATTGTATCGTATACAAGTAACTGAAAATATTATTATACTATTTTTCTTATACACAAATGATTTGATTATTTATTGTACCTGAAATTCATGTAAAAAAGTAAATACAAAATTAATTAAATAAGAACAAATTAGTCCATTCATCAATAAAGATGTTGTATAGTCATTTATTTATCATGGAATATATCAACTAAGTAATTATTATTATAAGTTTAGGTTACATAGCAAATTTACCCGGAAACACATCCTGGGAAAATTACACCTGATGATAAGCATCACACGAACCGGAGGGCTAAAAGATAGTCAAAGCAAGAAATGGAAAAAATGAAGAATGCAGTATTTAGCAATAACTTGTGGTCAGTTAAACTATTTTTTCTCTAGTTACCACAGGCCTATAAACGCCAATGCATTTCTATTGCACTGCAAGAATGACTTGTAACTTCAATAAAAGGAGGAACATGAGAGCAACCTGTATTCATTAAGGGGCACGAGAAGAGAATCATACAAGCTTGTGACCTTCTGCTGATCACCAATAAAAAATCTCACAACATCTCATCTGCTTTCGAGATCACGTGATACATTTCCGTTATCGCCTTTGTAAAGTATTCTTTGGCTTGGGGTCTCTTTATCTGGGGACAAACAAGGCCCAAAGAACACAAAAACACATTAGCTTGCTTGATGATTCTTAATACAGAGAACAATTATATGTATGCTGTATAGATTTTGGTGACCAGGTCACTTTGTATCCGGGCATTTTTGGGTTCATCAGCAAATTAAGTTCATATGTTTTGGATAGTGAATATAATGTTTACCTTCATTGTTGGGGTGAGGAGACCGCCTTCGACCGTGAGTGGTTCAGCCACCAAAGTAACGGCTCTTGCCAATTCAAATCCCTTCAGCTGCATACAAACATACAAAGATCCCAACAATTAACACATCAAATCTATCAGTGAATCAAGTAAGTCTGAATTAGAAGGTAGGCACTGATTCGTTGAGTACCCCAGCCTTTCTTCCTACAGCATCCATCTCAGCAAGAACTGCTGCCCTTGCCCTCGGATGTCGACATAGCTGCCCCAGATCTTCGTACTGCATCCAGCAAATCAAGAGTGACAAGGTATCAAACTCTGTATGCGACCATTTGTACAAGCCCAAAATGTCAAAGATCCAAAAGGAGATAAACACTTTAGTGTTAAAACTTAAAAGTGTAGCACTTTGGTGAAGTGATCTATTTTTGTAGTAAAGAAAGCGTGTGTAAGATAACAAACCTTGATTCCTTCAGTTGTGGCCCAACCCATCAATACATCTGGTTCGACGCACACAATAGCGACTAAGCTGGATTTCAAACTATCACCTGATGCAGAGATAGATAAAGGATGAATGAAGAGGAATGACTAAGTGACAAATGTAACAGATTTGCAATCGCTTGAGAGGCAAACTTACCATAAATGAAACACTGTGCCACAAATTTGCACTTGGCATAAGCATTTTCAATCTTCTCTGGTGCAATATACTCACCCTGTGCAAGCTTGAATATGTTTTTCTTCCTGATATCGAGCAAAGATAAATGTCATTCTCGAAATTAAGGTTTTTTGGACGTCTTATGCAATAATGCAATTATCTAGCATCGGGTGTAATATGTACTATAAACATGTGTTTTGCATCCAAACAAGCCTTGAACTTGTGGCAAAAATGAAACATAAAGAATAACCATATTAATCAGCAACAACAAGTGCCAATAATGGCTACAGTAGCTTCTATCAGATTGAAGCAGATCCCACCTATCTATGATCTTAAGGCGACCACCGGGGAACCAAAGACCTATATCTCCTGTATGCAGCCAACCTTCCTGGTCTATCATTTCTCTCCTGTAAACAGCTTAAGGCAATTAATGGGTTTAAATATGAGTTATGGTACAAAACTATATGGAGCTTCCTTACGTCTGAACTTCATCTTTGAGATAGCCTCTGAAGACAATTGGACCACGTACACAGATTTCACCACGGGGGTAGGGCTGATCATCAGAGGTGTAACTCATTTCAGGAACATCAACAAGCTTTATCTCTGAACAAGAAGAAAGTTCAGTGCATTAAGTTTCTTTACATCACAATCACTCCTTAGGCTTCTTTCTTCGCATCTATGGTAAGAAAGTTCGGGTCTAGCATGACAGACAAGGGCCAGCAGGAATTGACATTTTGATATGTATACTCTATTCAGTTTTATCAAAAGTGCTTCCATTTTCTTCAACAGTCCAGACATCATTGACAAAGAAAGATAGGCATTGAACTTTCTAGTAGGAGAAAATAGGAGTTCAGATGGTACTTAAATTTACGATGACACTTGGTTCTCCAATATGTCCAGCTTAAACTTACTTAAAAGTACAACTATTCTTCCAGAGATCATGTTTCACATTTATCATGCATGTGGTAATTTGAAAATTTTCCTCACTTATTCCTCATAAATGAATCACATTTAAGTAACTATCAGATGGATAAGGGACACAGAGAAGAGATTAATAAAAGAATATTCGAGGAAACAGTAGAAAAATATCATTTTGGATTTCATTTTATTTAGAAAAGAAGCAAATTTATTTAGCCTGTTAGAGAGCATTTTGTATTTGACAGACTTAAATTTACTCATTACAGAATGTTTAAATCATTTTTTGGAGAAGAGTTATGAGTTTTTAAACAAAAGGTTTGATCATATGCAACAAATTTTTAGTTCTATAAGAAAATTTTATTGCATTTCAGAAACGGAAAAAATGAATGTCAGTCCACAAGTACAAACTACAAACCAGCAACTTCTAAAAAGTATAACGTTAGGTTATTATAGAAAGCATATTGTATATGTTAAGGCTTATACTTTAATTTCAGTTCCACTTATCCTCACCCACTCTTCTTCCTTAGGCTTTTTATTGCAAGCTTTTTCTGCAACAAAAGTTTCCTTAGACTCAAGTTTCAAATTTGTGGAGCCAAAAAGTTCATTACATTACATAAATTAATGCACAAGAACCAAATGTTGTTCAAGACATTCAAGACATAATTAAGCTCACCGCAAGCAAGGCTTGGAGAACCAACATGACCACTTAAAATGTCTCCTGGTTCCATCATGCTTATCACACAAGCTGTTTCGGTCATTCCATATCCTTCAAAAACATGGCATCCAAAGCACCTGTAAGGTGATGAACACGCATCAAGATAGCAAAATTTTGGAACGATCAGTGAGACACCAAACAAGAATTCAGATAGGCAATAACTCGTCCCCCTTCGATTCATGGGTGGCAAGTTTATATACTCTTAAGTGGATATAGCCAAAATGACTCAGCTGAGGTTGAGAATCAACTTACACCTTCAGAAAGTCCAACACATCAGATGATATAGGTGAAGCACCTGAGAACATAATTCGAACTCTTCCACCAAGCTTTTCCTTTATTTTATTAAACACTAGTTTATCCCATATTGGTGATGGAGTTTGTCCTGTAAACATTACAAAGCTTTTAAAGAACGGATGTTCCAGTAACATAATTTTCCTTACACATCCAGAAGTTTAAGCAATTAAAATGTAGCACCAAAATTCTTGGCTATCCTTCCATACAAAGAAAAAAAAGCGATTCTTGGTTAGCCTATCGTTACAGGACCAACATGCAGCAACAATGCTCAAAATATCAGATAAAGTTTAATTGAAGGAAGAATCTACAAGATCAAAATGATCCAAGCACTGAATGGAAATTGATAATTGGGAAAAAACAGAACAGAACAGAAAACAAGACTCGGAGAAAATAACTAGAAGTCTTTCTCAGAACGTTGCAATGCAAAAATTTTAAGAGGCCTTATAAACAAATGTTTACTAACTAAAGTCTTCCACCAATGAGCTTGTAGAACAGTCATCAGATCATTAAGTTCTAAATTGGTGGGAAGGTATGTTTTTTGAAGAAAACCTTCTGGAATCTTGTCATGTGTGATCTTCAATTGTTCTGGCGTGAAAATAAGAAATCATGGAAATGGGCTGTGCAGCTCAATTGTCGCAAAATAAAGTGATAAGATATATAGTGGCAGATATTTATCATCCCCATTCCCCAAAAGACTTTTGCGGATCATAAGCACCAAAAGACGGTGGCCAAGAAGAATGCATTAAGCGGCAAGTGTTTTGTGCTCTAAAAGGAAGCTTGGAATCAAGAAGGACCATACGGAATTAAATATAATGCTTGTGCCAAAATAAACGAACCCAAAGGTATTAAGCCAACATGCTGATTTTCATCTTAGTTTTATAATCATAAAAGGGGAAATTGCATTCATACCATTCATCAATGCTTGTTTCTTTGAATTGAAAGCAATATTGAATAATCTCTCTCGCAGACCTCCTGACGACTTGACGGCATTAGTTATCCTACAAGACTTAGGTTGATAAGCATTTACCCAGTCACTTCTTGCCCAGGTTATATTTCCAGTGCAGTAGAAACGAGATGGTAAAATTGTACCCGGCGTATATTTTATTGTATAGCCGTGGAACACTGCAGAAGACAGTTGGGCGTAAAACTACCAAGTCTTCCATCAATTTCAAGTTGTCCTGCCACACAAGTCCATATTAGGGGGAAAAATAGAGTGGAATTATATTATTAACTGATACTTATCATTTAATCACTCTAAAGAAATTTCTGAAGTGAACCACATAACTATTGAATGCATGATGATAGATGAAATCATATACCCCCTGGTAGAATCCAACAGCAACACCATAGTATACGCATAAAACCTGGGCAGCTCGCTCATAGATGTGTGCCAATGGAAGATAGGATAAGTAGCTGCCAAGTATAAAAAAAAAGAAAAAAAAGCAGACAATCCAATTTAAAATTAGGAGCAGAGAGGAGAAACTGTGTGGAAAAAGTTGAATAAAAAACAAATTATGTAATAGTCATAAAATGTGGTTGTGTACTCACATATCTGAAGGATAAAGTGAAGATGAAAATGATGTACCAACAACATTTGCAACCAAATTTCCATGTGTTAACATAGCTCCCTTCACCAAAGAAACAAATGTCATTCGTAACAATGTATATATTTTCCTAATCCTTCCTTGGGATGTCGTTTACCTTAGGTGTTCCAGTAGTCCCACTTGTGTAGCATATAGTTGCAATGTCATTAGGTGAGGGTGGAGTATGTGGCTTCAGATTAATGTGGCCCTACATTGAAATATAGTTCAAGCAGCAAAGGAAATAGATACATAAGCGACGAGGATCATTGTTGAAGATTTTTTAATCTTAAGAACCTACAAGTTTTGGTCAGAAGTCTATCTGCTAAGCATTAATCGTGCTTGAAACATCAGGTTTGGGTTCCTTTGGTGTGAACTCATTAACATTGTAACGAGCTTATAAGGTTATATGTACTTATAAGATCCTTAAAAGCTTTTTATGTTGTGAATATATTTCTTTAGGTACGTCTGACAATGCCTGATTGTTTGTCAGTATACTAAAAACCTTATACCATATGACGGAAAAATGTAAGATCGAACTGTAGTCAAAAGTCTGAAATTGAATATTTGATTTCTTACATTCACAAAGTAATTATACTCTTATTCATTTATATTTTAAATACATTCAGTTATCAAAGCAACTGATCTTAGAATATTCTTTACCTGGTTTAGCAACTTTGAAAATGTTGTAAGCTTAGCTCCACTTGTGCTTGGAAGAGAAGGCAAGGTTTTATCAATGCCATCCACAACCTGCAATTCAAGTTCCAATACACTACCACAAATCATGACCATATTTCATCGTAAGAGAATTAACATATTTTACTCATGTATAACGTACCACTACAAGACGGACATTGGGAATCTCAGACAAGAAGCTCAGCACCTGCCATTTCAAAGAAAAATCACAACACCAAAAGCTTATCAAATAGATATTCCGATATTTATAATATGCACAACTTTGAATAGAGCATTGGTTAATAAGAAACATATATTCAAACTTCAACATAATTTCAACAATCAATGTAAAATAAAGTATATTTTCAATGTTGAGATCTAACATAACACATGTGTCCTATATCCAAGCCACGTCTCTTCATGTTATTGGTTCCTGCTTCTTATCACATCTCAATAAAAATTGACTGCTGCAAATAGGTAATGACTCCAATTAGCTTTTTCCCATTATTAAAGGGACCTAGTAAAGCATAAGAAGAAACTTTTATGTTTTTCTCCTATAGACCGCTGAAAATACCATGTTCCCACACCTTTCAGCAATACCTCTTTTCTGTTAACAGTTTCTTCTCCCAACTTTAAAGCAACAAGCTTCGTTTTGATGCAGCAAATTTTTAAATTTCCAATTTCACTGCAAGACCCTAAGATTTTATATTCAAGTAAGCTCAAAAGACTTTGAGCACTTCTAATGTCAATCCCTTTTGCATTGGAACTAGATTTATTAAAACCTTAGCAGGCTTTCCAACTTATCTTAGCAAAAGATATTACCACAAGCGTACTTGACTGATATAAACTCGGACATAGATTGAGATATAATTTTCTTTAAGGAACCAGATAAAGCTCACATCATTCAATGTTGCAGCAACACAGAAAATGGCCTGCACATCTGCATGATTCACGATATATTTCACAGCATCCGGACCTAATAAAAAAGGAATGCCTGTAAGAAACTTTACAAGTTTGGCAAATCTAAATGTCCGGAAATACATAATTTGGTACAGAAACAAACCAAGGGTGTCGTAGAGAGGAACTGAGACGTATGAATATGCCGAACACGCATGATCAACAATTATCCACTCAGGTCTATTAATAAAATAAAGTCCAACACAAGCTCCCTGTTAGAAACCAGAAGCATGTGATTACACGTATATTCAGCTGAACTTCTGGGTAAGTCATCAAAATGGTCAAACTCAACTGACATAAAGCTCTGGCATAGCAAGTGAAATCATATACAAGAGAACAGTAACAAGGTAAAAGTTAGATATGACTAACAAGTAACCTATTAGTTCATTTATCACGCACAACATATACCCTAGTTATATCAATCAGGTAGCCATATCAGACTTACTTTAAGCAATCCACAATTCTGAAGAGCTGATCCAATAGCTGAACGCGCATTGCTTACTTCTTCATATGTCATCCATTTATACCTTCAAGTTGACACCAACAAAACAAAGGTCAACTGAGCTTGGTAATTATGTGGACAATATGATGTGAAAGTTGGCAGTGAAGTGAAAATATCAGCTACTTACTCTCCAATTGATCCATCAACCCCAACCCGTGAACCCAAGTACTTGTTATCTGGATATCTTTCCACGGTGAATCTGATAACCAAGGTCATACAAGAAAATGCCACCTCTGCTGGAGTGTCAATCTTAAAAAGTGGGCCACAACTTACAAAAAGAGAAAAGAACTTACACAAAATTATCATATAATGTCCCAATCTCAGGATGTTCAGGAAATCTAGAGACAAGCTTCAAAGGTGACCGGGCAGATCTGCCACAAAGTACACAAACACAACCAGTTAAACAACATTTAATTTTTTTTATTTTTTTTAATTTGGGAGTATTGAATATGACATGCAATAGTAATAGCAATGATTTGACACACCTGTAGACATTCCACTTTCCTGTCTTTAATTTTTCAGGAAGAATCACACTGTAACCTTCACCTGTGGAACAACGGGCAGCTATTATTTCAATGATGGATCAAATGTTTCCTATGACAAATGAAAAGAACATCTTTTACCAATATCTTTGCACGTCAATATCTTTGCACGTCATCATCCTCTATTTCTTAATTAAAATACTAGAAGACTTATTCAACCCATGGAAAACATGTCACTTTCAGTTGTAGTCAAAGAGAGCTTTTCAATTTTCATTGGTAGCATCATTTTACTAGTGCCCAAAAGGCATCAATTTCGTACAAGCGTCCATCTGATTGGACAAGATAGCTTAAATATATCTTTTGCACATAACTAACCTGTTCTTTAACATCAACTACCACCAAATCATTAAAAAAAAATCAAGTACCATGAAGGCGCCAATGGCCAGGGGCGGGTCAATTATGCCCTTCAATTGCAATGAAAAAGATATTGTGCTATCGTTGAATGCTGTGCATCCTTTTCATAGTAAGAATCTTATGTGCATGAATGAGTGAATGAGCACAAATAAGTATGTTATAGGTTAGAACCAATCAGTACATCCTGCACATCATACAAGTCATAAAGTAAGCATCAAATGGATGTCATATTTGTAAGAGATTTTCCTGCACTGACATCTACTTCTTATCAATTGAGACGAGCTCAAACCGAGAATAATTTGCAGGAAGCTGTTGCACGGAAACTGATGAAAAAACAGATATGAGACAGGAAAACGTCATAGTTCCCCTAACTTTGATAAGGATTAGTCTTTCCGAGTTTCCCTAGAAAACGGAAATGCTTCCCTTATGGAGTTTCTATGCTCCATAGGCAGGAAATAATAGAAATGAAGAACCGGTAGTATGAAAGAAAGGGACCTCATCACGATCATCAACACTAGGCTAACAGTGTACAATCCTCGAGAAAGAAACCTTACGACATAAGCTGACACTCTAAACCAAATTCAATAGGTCCAAGTACAGCACTGGAAATTGGTTGCTAAACTAACATTAGATCAACGATTTCAGTAGCACACCAGCTTGCTGTGAGAAAGTTGATATGCACAATCAGATCCTAAGATCCACCACAAATTCGCTATAAATGGTAGATAGCAAATAGAAGCAATTAACATCAAGAGAGAGTTACTTTGAAAGAACTCGCCGGCGGTGGTACTGGTGTGCAGGGGAGTGTGAAGATCGTCGGAGACGGAGATCAAATGGCGCTGAATAGCCTTCAATCTGCGCTCCCCGACCGAATCCATTGAGTAGGCTTCTCAAAATCAGATTTTTCGATCTAGAAGGAAACTCCGTGAGAGAGACCTGACAAAATGGAGTGAAACAAAAAAACCATTCAATTTGTTTATTATTCTGCAGGATAAGGAGAGAAAACAGTGATAAATGTCTTTTAAAGAAGGGAATTCCGCCAAATACATTTAACGCGAAAGGCCGAAAACGGTAAACAGACGTGCTGATAACAAAATAAAAAAGAAAAAAGTATCCTAAAAAACCGTACAAACAAGTTAACGAAGAGGACATTGAAAACTGGAGATGACAAAATCATGGAGTGAACAGATAGACGAATTATAACAGTGTCTCGTACAGGTGGTACCTAAAAAAAAAAAATTTAGTGAAAAAAATTCGTTTTAAAATGGGTTGAGACTTCTCTCGTTTATAAAATTATTTTCTACAATTTATTATTTTTTTTAAATATCTTGTGTTATATTTAAACTAGTATAATACCCGCACCTTGTGTGGGTTTTGAAAAAAATAAGAAAGAATATTGTGAAATAGATTTTTTACGTGTTTTTGTATACTTCTCTCATCTAATCGACTTACCAATATTACTTTATTAAGTATAAATTTACTAAATGAGATTATACTATGGACATACTTAATAGAATAATAAGATTATATATATATATATATAACAATATTTGTTTTCCGATTATGTAATGAGTTTAGGGATTTTTTTTGGTTAATGGCTAACAATTTGATTTTACAATTTTTTTTGTATTTAATAACTCTTTTGTTTTTTTTTTGGGATTATAATGCTTATTGGTGTATTAAAATTTTTATTTTAATTAATTATTTTTGGACTATAAATCTATTAGTTAATTAGTTAAATTTATTTTTAATTATTAAAATTACAAAAGATTTATGTGATCTACAAGCTACTAAACTTAACATAATTAAACAAAAATTTAATTAATATAACGTCTACAAGCTAAAAAAAATTTAATTTTATTCAAAATTAACTTCAAAGTCCGATAACTATTATCTAAAAATAACTTATTTGCTTATGGGTGGAAGAAATAGTGTAAAAAATAAAATTATTATTTTAATAATAAAAGATTTTATGGTTTAAAAATAGTGTAAAACATAGAGATTTATTGGCTTAAATTGTGGGAGCTCAATTTCAAAAATCCTGCGTCCATAGCGCGCCACGTCATCAACTCGTGCTCTATTTTAGAGTATAACTAGTATAATACCCGCACCTTGTGCGGGTTTTGAAAAAAAATGAGAAAGAATATTGTGAAATAGGTTTTTTTTACGTGCTTTTGTTTTGTATACTTCTCTAATCTAATCTTGCGTCCACAGCGCGCCACGTCATCAACCTGTGCTCTGTTTTAGTAAGTATAATAGATTTGGTTTCTATAAAATTATTATTTTAATAATAAAATATTTTATGGTTTAAAAAATATTGTAAAAAATAAAGATTTATTGGCTTTAATTGTGGGAGCTCAATTTCAAAAATTCGGCATCCACAGCGCGCCACGTCATCAACCCGTGCTCTGTTTTAGTAAGTATAATAGATAGATTTGGTTTCTATAAAATTATTATTTTAATAATAAAAGATTGGCTTTAATTGTGGGAGCTCAATTTCAAAAATACTGCGTCCATAGCGCGTCACATCATCAACCCGTGATCTGTTTTAGTAAGTATAATAGATTTGGTTTCTATAAAATTATTATTTTAATAATAAAAAATTTTATGGTTTAAAAAATAGTGTAAAAAATAAAGATTTATTGGCTTTAATTGTGGGAGCTCAATTTCAAAAATCCTGCGTCCATAGCGCGCCACGTCATCAACCCGTGCTTTGTTTTAGTAAGTATAATAGACTAGTATAATACCCGCACCTTGTGCGGGTTTTGATAAAAATAAGAAAGAATATTGTGAAATAGATTTTTTTACGTGTATTTGTATACTTCTCTAATCTAATCGACTTACCAATATTACTTTATTAAGGATAAATTTACTAAATGAGATTATACTATGGACATACTTAATAGAATAATAATATTATATATATATATATAACAATATATATATATATATAACAATATTTTTTTTCCGATTATGTAATGAGTTTAGGGAATTTTTTTGATTAATGGCTAACAATTTGATTTTACAATTTTTTTTGTATTTAACAACTCTTTTGTTTTTTTTTTGGAATTATAATGCTTATTGGTGTATTAAAATTTTTATTTTAATTAATTATTTTTGGACTATAAATCTATTAGTTAATTAGTTAAATTTATTTTTATTGGCTTTAATTGTGGGAGCTCAATTTCAAAAATCCTGCGTCCACAACGCGCCACGTCATCAACCCGTGCTCTGTTTTAGTAAGTATAATAGATGTTTTTTTTGGATCTTTCTATGAAGTGAACGAAACTTCAAAAGAATTTCCCGTTTTAGGCTCGGAGTGAAATAATTCACCAAAATGCACGAGATTTGTTGTTTGGAGTAGAAGCGCGGTCTTAGACCGCACTCTTATTTTTAAAACGCGTTGTTGAGGACAACATTTTAATATCCGAAATAAAGATAATAAAAACACAAATAGAGGTGCGGTCCTAGACCGCGGCTACAGTGTAACGTTTTTGAAAGAAAAAAAAAAACTAAACAGACGCGGTTATAGACGCGCCTATAGGGCAGTTATATATATATATATATATATATATATATATATATATGCACGGTTCACGACCGTGCCTTTTAAGTGTAATGTTTTTCAAATTTTTTTTTGTATTTTTGTTTATTGTAAGTAGATGACATATTGACTTTGTTTTCATCGCTAGTTTATTTTCATAGATATAATTATCGAAAATAAATTTTCGCCCCCCCTAAAATTCTGCGGCCACTGATCTCGTCACCAAAGAACAAGATAACAAAAATCTACAACAAAGTAAAAATACACCACCACTTGGGAAATATGGATCCCCATCTAGACGAGGAATATCCAAAGACCTCTAACATAGCCACAAAATGATAAATATTATAACATATCACGTTAAAAATAAAAAAGATTGTGTATTTAGACTAGCATACATAAATGTGACCGCACCCTAAAAAAAAGGGATAATTTTTATCACAATTATTAAATAGAATATAAATTTTCTACCAAATCTAATTGAATCTTCAAATTGAATTTTAGGTTTAAATCTTAGTTAAGTTTAATGATTGAGGATTTAATATATGATTTTTCCTCTTAGTGTCCTTCAAGTTTAGTTTTCCTCTTGATATCCACAAATTTTTTAGCTTTCTCTTGTGCCCTCATGATCTGATTTGTTTATTCAATTTACGCTTTCTTAATATATTTTATTAAAAATTTAATTATAAAATATAAAATCAGAAAAAATAAGTTTTAAACTAATTATGACCTCGTTAGATTTTAAACTAATTAATTTAAGTAGAATATTAATTATAGTACCATTATTTTTAGTATATTTTTTAATTTTAAATCTAGAAAATTAACTTTAAAGCAAATTTTTTTATTTTGGAGTTAAAATAAAATAAAATTTTTATTAATTTTTAATTAAAATTAAAAAATTTAATTTAGTTTTAATTGAATAATAAATAAAAATTACTATATTTTTATTTTAAGTAAGGGTACACGATTAGTTTTAAAACTTGTTATGATCACATTAAATTTTAAACTTATTAAATTATAAAATACTAAGTAATGGTATAGAAATAATTTTATTTTTTATTTTTTTTTATTTTAATTTTAATATTCTAGTAAAGTATCTTTAAAATGTACCCTTATTTGAAATAAAAATATAGTAAATTTTTTATTTAATTTTGAATTAGTTTTAAATTTAAATTTTTGTATTTTTTTAATGCGAAGATAAATAAAATTTATTATATTTTTATTTTACTTAAAAAATAAAAAAATTAGCTTTAAGTTTACCTTTTAAGATTTTTAAATTAAAATAAATAAATAATACTTGTACATTACTTAGTATTTATAAAATTAATAATTAATGTGGTCCTAATTAGTTTTGTAAAAAAATAGATTTTTTTATTTTATAATTGAATTTTTAATGAAATATAATAAGAAAGGGTATAAGGAGGAAACACATCAAACCATGAGGGCACCAAGAAGAAACTTAAAAAATTTGTGGATATGAAGAGGAAAAGTCAAAACTTGAAAGGCACTAAGATGAAAAACCCTTCAAAATATATATACCTATGATTTGAAGTGCGATTTAGAAAGAAAAAAACCGATCAAATCATAGTTAAATGTGGATGCGTACGAACTTATTTTCGTGCATTACATTTCAAAGTGAAAAAGGAAGTGTGGGTTGTGCGCTTGACTAAACATTATTAAGGTCGGAATCTAGTGTATGAGACGTTAATCACATTACTTACGGGTGTTGATAGCATTCATATTTAGCGTCTTTTACCATAATTATTTTATTACATTCTCTAACCTTTTGAGTTTAATAAGCATATCCTATAGTCTATTTTCCCTATATTCCTATTTCAGATATCTACTAGTCGGTACACTACATGTAATTGCAAACATTCTAGGCATTCGCGGAGAAGAAATGATACATCTATTGGTGAATGTCGTTATACGGACTAAGGGATTCCCTACGGTCATCAAAGTCTAATATCATCGGCGGAAACGACTAGAGTCCGAGAGGAAGAGAAGAATAATGGGAGAATATTCAAGAGTGCTTGACCGGGCCCACGTCGCACGATGATATGTCCCCCTCTTGGATTCGATCCCAAAATGATCACCAGTTTTTTGTTGAGATGATCCTGGAGCAATTTTGGACTAGGACCGAGATTTTGGCCCAGGAGGTCAGACGACTATCTAGTGCTCGATCGGTCTACATCGACGTTTATCTAGACTGCTTTTTTTATATCTTGTCTTTAGTCCGAATCTTACGAAGCTTTCGAGCATAGTTCACAAAGAGCCGGTTGTGTGACATTTACACCCGTCGAACGATGACTTCCTTTTAGAGCAATAAAATACATTCCCTACTTGTTCTAAGGTATGTGTGAGTAATCCTCCTCTATTGTAGGGTTTGGTGAGCTCGACATGTCTGATCTATGATATTGGATTGATTCTTTGTATTGCTTGTATGTCCATTAATTGTGGTAGTTTGGTTCGAACTATATGTTCTATAAAGGTGATCTTAGCTCGGAGTGACAATGGAGTTCTCACAAATCAATTCCTCATTTGATGAGAAGAATCGGCAACCGTCTTGACTACGAAGTGACAATCATGATGACAACATAGATGTACCACAAGCAACGACCTAACCACGAAGTGACAATCAAAGAAGTTGTCTTTACATAACTCTAGCATATTTGTGATATTGTGGGATTGTCTTTTGATATCTAATATATTTCATGTTGTGGTGACCCGGATGCTGGAATGCTTTATCTTTATTGATATCTATTGTTTGACTTTCATCATCCTCCAATTTTAATATAATATTCTAAAGATCCAATACTTACTCATTTCTTCGGTATTTACTTATAAATTGATTTACGAGCTAGTCGGGATCACTTCCAAAGACCCGTTGGACGATCTATCCTACCTAAGTTTAGGGTTTTACTCTGATCTTGTCTTTGGTAATTCCCTTACTGTTCTCCGCTTTTCTAACTAATTTTTGATCTAGTCGACTTCCCTTGGTCGTACGACCACCTTATGGTTTCCTTTTATGTTTGTCTTATCTTTACGTAACCTATTTCTCATTTTGGGTCAAATCCAAGAGAGGTGAACAGGTCGTCATGCAACGTGGGCCAAGTCAAGCACTCTTGGATCTTCTCCTGATGTTTTTCTCTTCGCTCCCGAACTTCAGTCATTTCCGCTATGATCTTTGAATTCGATGACCAGTGTGTATCAGAACATTCGGCTATAAATGTATCGTTTATGCTCCGCAAGTGCCTAAAATGCTTGCAAATACATAAACCAATTGGTAAATCTCCGGAATAGGAATATTAGGAAAATAAACCAACAAGGTTTGTTTATTAAGCTCAAAATGATAGAGAATGAAATAAAATGATTACAGTAAGAGACGCTATTTGGAGTGTTATCAAGTACCTCATACTTGAACCTTACTTGTCCATAAGTAAGACCCGTTGATACTCTCAAGATGGATCCAAATACCAATTTTAGAAGCAACAAAACCCAACAATCCAAGCCCCTCATCATCATCACACAAACATTATATAAGATAAAAGTTAAAGCTCATAAGTTTGATGACCACTCAAAAAAATGTATATAACTATCTCTCACTTGTGTGTTAGGGGATATGAAAGATAACGATCAATCTCAACTAATATGAAAAGACTATTAACCATAAGCTTACCAAAGCGTCTTGAGTCTCAAACACGTAGCTTTTTCCTACAAATACACTCCTGAATCAAAATGACTTTTCATAGGTTGTAACATGGCCACATAATGAAGGGTAAGTAATTTTATTTGGTTGTGTGGTGTAGAAAGATCCAAGAACCAAGATCTCTTCAAGTTTATTTGTGGTTTATCTTCATGCAAGCCGGATGTCAATGCTCTTACTCAATGCACGTTACATTTCTTCACCTTATCACTTTTTCACTTTGTAAGACTTTATTCCTTTACTTTCTTCTTTTTCAACTAGATGCAAACGGTGCATAATTGTATTTCTTGATTGGACTTTTGCTCTTCTTCACTTTATGCACTTAAATCACGAGGATCTTTTTACATTGTTGTTCTTTACTATATGTAATCCCATACTTGAGTCTTGTTTTCTTCTTTCAAAGTAAGGTATCACCTTCTAATTCACAGATGGGTCAAATGGGGTTAAAAATGTCTAGGGATACTTTTGTGGAGCGACAAAGAAAGGTCAATATAGGCTAGAAAGGGATAGTAAGATGAAACGTTATGCAATGGGTAGTTAAAAAAATCAAGGGCTTAACAAAAAATGCCTCAATCATTTTCATAAGATGTAAGCACATAAACAAGCATGTAGTTTTGATAGAGAGTCCGTCATAAGTTCTAGATAGTGAAAGCATACATGAGAACACCATAAAAGAGGATACACAAGTAATATGTGGATAAGGATAAAAAAAACCTCACAAGGTTATATCATGAAACAAATTTTCTTGTCTTTAAACCAAATGACATCATCACTAGTATAGAATCAAAAAGAGCATATTTCTTGAAAACAAGATAGCACAAAAACGAAATATGCATGTTGACAAAATAAGAGAGAGATCAGATGAAGTTGAGCAGACAGGTTGTACGACTTACCTACACCCTGTCGGCCATCTTGCCCCATACAAACAAGAGAGTATATGCAGAAATATAATCGTGAAAGTTGAAGGATTTTTTTGGTGCTAAGGTCGGACGACCACCAGGACAGTCGAATGACATGGGTGTAACACCCCAAATCTTCAAGACTCAGGATGCTACGGGCTAGATCCTTACAATGGGCCCTAAACCTAGATTGACAACCGGATCTTGCAACAATGCACAAATAAATACAAAATCGACATAGATGAAAGCCAAAACGTTATAAACCAAAATACAGACAAGACTCGCAACCGAGTATCAAAACTATACAATCAAGTATAAGAACATACAAAAACCCAAACCCATCATATCATGTACGGAAACTCCTCTGCAGTCTCCCTATTTTGCACAACATCTACAACAACAGATAAACTGTTAACTAACATCCTATATATTAGAATAATAGTAATAGCACACACATAATCACATAAAGCAATATTAAACACATTGTGTAACACCGCAAGTTTTGGAAACTCGAAGTGTTACAGGCTAGGACCTCACAATGGATCCCGACCCTCAGAGTAGCAACAGTAACATCGGATCTTACAATAAGGCACAAACAAATGAAAACTAAAACTTGTTATAAAAACCAAAGGAATAACAAAGGAAGGCGTCAAAGACTTGCAGCCGAGTTCAAAACAAAGGAAAGAACAACAAAAATATAAACCCGATCCCGTCCTATAATGTATGAAAATCCCGGCTGACCACACCGTCCGGATCACTCAACATCATCTCTAACCTGTGGGACATCTACAACATCGGTATACACCGTTAGCTAACATTCTAGATATCGGAAAGACAATAAAGGCACAAATACACCTAAGAAGGTAAACACATAGCGTGCTCTCACACAACCGGTTATTATCTTTCAATAAGTTATCCATTACTAATTGAACTTCTTTTGTCACACGAGAATCTCTCGAAACTCACCTCCGCTTCCGTCTGCTGACAAAAATAGATCATCACTATCCGTTAGTTGTGGGCCTGGGTTGCAAGAGCACCTCCTAGTCTCCTGTAGAACTAGACAAGTGGTCACCACCCAATTATCATACACTTGAGCCAATAACGGTTATAAAGGTCAATCCTAGTCTGATTATTCGTTATAACAATAAAGATAAATAAACACCATCAAAACGGTCCAACCAATATACGGAACACAACTAAATAAGTCCAAGAGACTTACCTCAATCGAAGGTAAACTCAGGAATCCGTTACTGCTCAACTTCCTGAAGGAAAGGAAGAATGCCTGCCTAGACAAGGCATCGTGAATCAAAAACTGAATGAATGCTAGAAGTCTACACACTTCTAGTCTCAATTGTCTCTACTAGATCAACTACAGCGTGCTAGAAGTCCCTACTTCTAGTCTCAATGATCGTTAATGATCTCAACATGCTAGGATAAGGATTCCTAGTCTCAAGGTTTAGAAGGAACATTGACAACAACATAAATCAAGGGCGTAACCAAGTCGTGGGGATCAACAAGCCGCTAACCGGTATTCACACTAATCATCTAGGTCCAGCCTATCATGATCTAGCATAAGGAAAGGGAAAAAGACGCAAGGAAGGAAGCAACTCACCAAAGACGGGAATCATTGTAGAAGAACCGCGGGGGCGGTCACACAGAGGCATGGGGGCGGCAGGATTTGCAGCCGTGGGGACGGATCCTTCCAAGAGCGGAGGCGTTTCAACGATAGAGGATGCGTCTTCTCCTTTGACAGCAGGGACTCAACAAGGGATCAAAGCACGATCCTTTCAATCCACACACACGTCACACTCAACTAAAGAGCCTGGAAACACAATTCATCATCAACGAAGAGTACACAAGAATCAACACTCGATCTTGATTCCTGTGAAGAAGAAGAAGAAAAGAGAAGGAGAAAGAAGAAAAGGAAAAGGAAGAAGCATGTAGCAGGCTCATGAACATAAGAGAGATCAAAGGGGACAAAGACTTACACGTTCTGTAGAAGATCACAAAGGAAAGACTGCAACTTTGCTCAAGGTTGAAGAAACGGGAAAAGGAAGACAAAGCGGGAATTTACAAGGAACGGTTGGGAAAAGATAACGGAAGGACGTTTTTAGGGTTAGAAGATCAAAGGAAAGCCAGCCCATAAGATATAAGATCGGATCTTCTATCTAAGGAAAGAAATAAAAAAAAATAGGATAAAAACATATCAACACGATCTGGGGTCAGCAGCAGGGGCGACCCTCTTCACCGCAGGGGCGGTGAATGCCAAAACAGGGTATTATACATAGCATGCTCACAAACAAGCCGGCTATTGTCTTTCATTAAGTGATTTACTAATTCAACTTAGTTTGTGACACGAGGAACACCCAAACCTCGCCTATGCCCCGTGTACCAACATGAGTGGTTTGATGCATCTCCCCGTCTACTTGCCTGGGCTAGTCGTAGAGAACCTTCTAGTATCTTGCAAGAGTTGGGTAGTGATGTCACCGTTGGGTTATAATACACTTGGGCTAATTAATATGTAAGGTCATCCTAGTCCGGTTTGTAACACCCCGAATTCTCAGAACTTGGGACGTTACTGGTTAGGACCTCACAATGGGTCCCGACCTCAGTTTGACAACAATATTACTAGGATCTTGCAACAAGACACAAATAAGAAAAACCGAAATTCATGCAATAGTATTTTTTTAAGGAATGAATGCAACAAGGTCTAGCAACCTATAATACTTAAACAAGGGAAAAAGACCAACTGTCTTAACAAAAGAAAGAACGACGAACAACAACCCAACCCCCACTCTAAGGAGTACGGAGACCCGGCTAACCATTACTTCCGGATCACTCAGCTGCTGTTCTAACCTGCAGTGAATCTAAAAACACAACAAAAGAATAACCATCAGCTAGTTATCTAAACATTAGGAGAATAATAATAGCACACACACACATAAAATAATACACACCCATCATGCTTTCAAACAAGTCCATTTATTATCTTCATTTAAGTTATTCATTCTTACTAATGATACTTATTTTGTGACACGAGGGATTCCCAAACCTCGCCTCCGCCCCCGTGTAACCATCAGGAATGGATCCGATGCATCTCACCTTGTACCTGCCTGGTCTGGGTATAGAGAACCTCCCAGTCTCCTGTCAGAGCTGGGTAGTGATGTCACGGCCCGTTATAATACACTTGGGCCTTAAACCATAATAACCACGATCGTCCTAACAAGTTGTTACTTTTATTATAACACACATTGCACACACACAACCATTATCACCCAACTAATATCCAGAAACCAGCTAAGTAAGTCGCATGGACTTACCTGAATCAAACCATAACTCTCACAATCTCAACTCGGTCTGCAACCGTAGAAACTCAAACGCCTGTCATACAAGGCACGTGGATCAAAGTACATCCCATAATCTTAGAAGTCTATAACTTCTAAGATGCACAAACTCATAAAGAGAAAAATACTAACTGCCCTCTTAAGGTAAAATGACTATTTTACCCTCGGTTCCGAAACTCTTAAAATTCTATCATTAGATTCTCATATTTTCTTTTAGAACTTATTTCCATAATCTGATTCTCAAGGACAGTCTACTAGCGATTATAGGATTCACAGAATTTTAGAAATTCAGTAGGGTTGTTAAGGTCCGACCTTTATATTTAGGCTACTAGGTCTAAGGTCAAAACCCAAATATACTCGTCCAAGAGAACAACAACACACTCTTCCCAAGTTTCGATAAAAGACCTCCCAATTATTCAAGGTAAGAGAACAAGAACTTATACAAGCTTAGCTTATACTAGCCTAAAATTCTTAGGACCGTCTAACGAGTGGAACTCGTTATCATTGCGATAGGGTTGAAGACCTTAACTATACATAGGTCAACTTAAGCTCCCGCTACTAATGAACCAAAACTACCGACCTTTTATATATATATATATATATATATATAACTAGTATCTGTAAACCCATTGTAAAAACCACAACTTACATACCTATTGGAAACCTGCTCCAGCCGTACTGACATCCTATACACACCAACCACTCACCCACAAACTTCACTTTTCTCAGTTGTTCAAACCTTATTGCCCAGATGTATTCTACAGCACTAACCATTAGACTCCCTCACCTAGTTATCCCTATACTACACGTACAACATGTAAATTACCTCTCAAATTCTCTTACTTCACTGCTTTACAAATATATATATGTCGATATACACTACACAGTTGGAAAGGAGACTCACCCGTCCAACCCAAACCGAAGACGCCCACCCTGAAGAGGACACCATCGCCTGTCTCGGTGTCAGAACCGTCTTCACGTGGACCCAGTCGAGCCTGCGACAAGGACGAAAGGCCAATCGATATTAATATCGATTCAGTGTCTGAGGAGAAAGACGAGCCCAATCGAGCTTGCGTTGATCTGATTTCGGCGAGAGAAGGAAAGTACTGATCTTACCTAGACAAGGATGGTTGTTAAGCCGGATGTTAGTTCCCGTCGACTGAACCAGTTTCCTCGTCGCCGACTCGCGAGGCTATGGCTTCGTCTCCCGTTGCTCGTGATGAAGACTAGACGCCGACTCAAAGCGATGTTGCGCTCTCACTGCTGCTTGAATAAATGTGTGGCACAGA
The DNA here is from genome assembly GCA_033239125.1 of Fagopyrum homotropicum. Classification (NCBI taxonomy): domain Eukaryota; kingdom Viridiplantae; phylum Streptophyta; class Magnoliopsida; order Caryophyllales; family Polygonaceae; genus Fagopyrum; species Fagopyrum homotropicum. Next base: position 36,085,409 of record BSWB01000004.1, read on the forward strand.
GAGTTGATCCTTGTAGCAATGCCGTTGCACACGATCGGGATATGGGTTACAGGAGAGAGAAAAAAAAAAGTTGTTGAAGATACGAACTAAATTGTTGGGAGAGAGAAGTAGAGTAGCGGCACCGTAAGAGCAACTTACACTTGATTAGGTTTAGAATTAGATTAGGTTAAATTTTAATTAGTGAGGGATTAAGTAAGTGGGCCGGCATAAGGCCGTTGGGCCAGTGAATTGGGCCTGCTCCTCAATTAAAACAAATGGGCTGAAAGAATACTCGTTATTCGCACGGAACCGTTCTACGGTTTTTTTTGTTTTTTTTATGTACGGAATTATTAACGGGTACATAAATTATCATTTTATGTGAATCAAAGTCAAAATAATAAAATTTAATGTTGTTTTATTTTATTTAAAAGAATAGATGTTGACGGATCGAAATCCGATTTGATCCGATATTAAACGGAGTTTAAATTTTTCGGGTATTACACGGTTATGGTTATAATATCACACACCGCTATTAAAGTTAAGCTAACACATGTTAGCATAAAATATTGTGATATTTTAGGCACATTTTCTAAGTGTAATTCATCCATATTGGTGGTCATTGATAAAACATTGAAGCAATTGTGAGCTAGTTTGTTTACTTTGTCGATATAGAGGTCTACATAAGCTTTGTGTTGATTGTAGGCAAATAAAAGTTAAAACCGAACGAATCAAGGGAGAATGGAGATGGATTGAGCATGTCCAAGGATTGAGGACACCACAAGGGAGCTAAGGAAGATGCTAGGATGAAGAATGACACAAAGCAAAGGAGAATTACGAGCAATCTACGTTCCACGCTCTAAAATACGGCCGTATTAGAGTCCACGCTATAAACCACGGCCGTGGAACTTTGGCAACACAAGCGTGGAGCATTCCAGAGGGTTACACGGCCGTGGAAGTTGTGAAGCACCGTGATGAATTTCCACGCTCTAACCACGCTCTAAACCACGGGCGTGGAATCCCAAGGAACCGTGATTTAGGCGATCTTTTAACGTACAAATTGAAGCCATGATCTTTTACACAATGGGCTGGACACATATTTTATCTTGCCCTATATAAGGACGGAAAGAGAGAGATTCCGTCACCTTCGCTTACACATCCGCTTAGACTTCGTTTACGCTTATTGGAAGTGCTTAGGGTTTCAAGTTGGACGTGTGGAGATTGTTATTTCGCAACGGAGATTTGCGAAGACTTGGAGATTTGCGAAGACTTGGAGATTTGGAAGTTACGCTTTGTCCTTAGGTTTGATTAGAAGACGGATTGACATCCCGTTCTTCGTTCTTATCAAGGATCGTGATTGGTTTGTGTTATTCCGAATCTGTTATACATCATTATTCTTGTTTGTGGATTAAGATTGATTTGAGATTTATTAAAGGTTTTCGAAGGTTTTCATCTTTCATTCTTTTAATTCTTGAATTTGATATCATAATGACTATTGTTGGCTAAAACCCTTTAGCAATTCTAAGGTGAAGGGTTGATAGTTGTGGCTTAGATGATGATAGATCGATCGTAAATAGATTGGACCCTGAGAGTTAGAGAGAATCACCGACGAACCAAAATCACGGTGTGTTCTTGAGTTCCACGGCCGTGGAATCTCAAGATCCAACCGTAATTTCTCTCAGTTTACGAACCTTGCTTTTACTTTAATCCAAAGTTAGAGATTTGCTTTAACTTAGTCTTGGCTTGCCTTTTCTAGGTGGTAGTGAAGCCTCAACAACCTCTACCTCGATTCCGATTGTCACAACCTTAATCGGTTTAGTTAGTCTTGATCCTTGGATTACAAGTTTGGGTATTTGATATTAATTCTTGCCTCCAGATCCTTTCTATACTGAAGCCTCAACAACCTTTATAGAGAGTATTTCTAGATAAGTCATATAAGGTTTTGGAACTTCACCGTACATTGCCTTGCATTAGTATACCTTTGCAAACCTCAACTCTATCCTTATATCTTTAGTATATCTTGAATCGATTGCCACAGATGGATTCCTGGATCTTTAGGATTGTTGTTTTCTCAATATTTACAAAAGCTCTTACATTTACTTGCTTGACAATTCTATAATTGGATTTAACCCCCCAAATCCCTGTGTTCGATACTCTGGAATTCTTGCTTAACTACGTCGATCCGTACACTGCGGGTTCACTTGGTTGATTCTAGTTTTATAAATTTAAAGCTTATTTGCACGCACGCTAAGTGGCGAACAACACACAAGTCAGTTAAGGAAGCTCAAGAGACTTACTTGTCTCAAGGTAATCCCAATTATAATCCACGCTCGGTTTCCCACAGGAAACACTCTACGCTTGTTCAAATAAGGCACACGTATCAACAACTATCTCACATGCTAGAAGGTTTCAACTCATAGTCTCAATGATCCCTAAAATCCCAAGATCATATCCAACACATCTGTACTCGACATCCTCATAATACATTCCTAAAACCGCCCAAGGCATTCCATCACAATATATCTCTTAGACCATTATCTAGCATTCCAATTAGTTATACTAGGTCTCAACCTAACATGATTCAACCCTTAAGCTACTAAGATACGAGGGAAGGACAACTTACCAAGAAGTTGGCACAAATTGAAGGTAAGATGCGACCGTGGAAGAGGAAAGGCACGGGCGCGGCGACAAGGCGCGGGCGCGGTGACAAGGCGCGAGACGCCGCAACTACAGCCGATGCAAGCGTGGGTGCGGCAACACCAAAGGAGGCGCGGGTGTGGAAAGGAACAGGTGTGGGTATAGCAACACAACAGAACATGACTCTTTTTCTTGATTTTGACAGATCTTCCACTAGAACACTTTCTCCTCTCCAAGTAGTACCAAGGACAACCTTGGACTCACCACTACACACACATATACTAAAAGAGGACAAAGAAACAAGGAATATCCTTGATTGATTCATAACTAAAGAAGGAAGAAGAAGAAAAGGAAAGGAATGGATCACTTACTACTCTCTCTCCCAGATATGCAAGAAGGATCCTTAGTTGCAACCTTTGCAATTGACCACAACAACATACAACTTCAAGCCTCAGCTTGGGAAGAAGATCAAGGAAAAAAAGAGGAAGAGAAGAAGAAGATAGAAGGAAGAAAAGATGAAGCGTAAAAAGAGAAGGGAAGACGTCCCAGATGGGTTCCCAAAACCCTTAGGACGAAAAAGATAGAAAACTTAAGAAGCAAGCAAGGAAAAAGGAAGTCGGGTAAAGATCGTCCACCACATTAGTTTCACCACGACCGCGGCCAAACTTGGCCACGCCTGCGGTGCCGCGACAACGGGTAAAGAAGGAGCGGTCGCGGTGCCTCCCAAAGAACATTGGTTTTCACAATGGGTCTAAACAGATGAGAAAATAGAAGTTTTTGAAAAGGAGGGGATAATTTTGAAAACCATTTTGTCCACCATCCTATACTTTAAATCTTACAATATCCTCAATGTAAGCAAAAGATAAGATAAACGTATAGTGAAACTCACAAAATGGTGTAGGGTTGCCTCCTTAGCAATGCTTATAAGGTCTTTTAGCTAGATCTAGTTTGCTTAGTTTGATTGGGCTCTTATTGTCTTGGTAGTGGGCCTTGCGGGCGCGGTGCTTTTCAGCCTGTTGAGCGAGATGTTTTTCCACCATGTCAAGATGTCTTCCTAAGTCTTTAACATGTTAAACAATTTGTTCGATATTTGTGAGTTTTTAAGAATTTTTTTTGCGAGTTGTTGTTTTCGTTCAACGAATAATTTGGCAACATTCTCCTTTGTAAGGATAAACTTTTGGGTGTTTTTTTAGTAGGCTCTGGGGTAGAAGTGCTGCTAGGGAGACAATTGATTAGAACCCTCTCTAATCAGACCTAATTTAATATAAAATACTTAACTAAAATTGGGCTTAAAACTAGCTTAAAAGTCTCAATTATCAAAGAAAACCCATAATAATAATAATAATTTTTTTAAATTATGACCTAAAAATAACAAAACAATTCGACACTCTATCACACATGAGCCGAGTTATGTCTTGTCATCCTCATAGGCGACCTTGGATGATTTTGAACTAGTTCCGGGCTAAACATGTAACATGATGTGAGATTGGTAGACACGCAAAAATCACATATTCCAGCAAGTGCACGTTCATTGTCAATGTAAGTACATGATGTTTTCATCAAGGTCGAAATCTCTATAGCTTGATTGAGATCAAGTTCAAAGCAAGTTCAAGTGTATATATGAAAAGGAAAAAGGATGATCAATGGATCAAACCTTTGGGTGAAATGAGTTCTTGGAAGCAAGTTGATTAGTGTTAAATGTAACACTTTTAAGGCTTTATAATCATGCATTTTCATGTCGATATAGCTCGTTTATGCTTTGTTTTAGTGTAGAAAGCTCCAGTTTCCATATTTTGGTATCTACTTCAGTTTATTCGGGTTTCAGGCATTCAAGGTCATCTATGAAGCATAATGATATAAAGCATAATGATATAAAAACTCGGCAGAGCCACCTTCGAGTAAAAAATACACTTAGGTTGGGTTTCTCCTCTTCAACTTTGATTTCTTCCACCGACTTATTGACAATCTTCTTCTCTCGATTGACTTGTCTTCTTCTCTCGAGTTTTCTTGTCTTATTAAATCGAGTGAAATGGCTAACTTGAGAGACATTGAAAAATTTGCATTCCTATCTTCTTTGCTCGGTTGAAGATGTCTTATTTTCTTGAGTGGAGTGTCAAACGATGTGAACTTGGGAGGCGTTAAACTTTCTGTACACTGGAGTTTTCCTTGCTTGAGTTAAATGTCTTCTTTTCTTGGATTTTTCCTAGCTTATTTGTTCGAGTTGTGGGTTCACTCGAGAGAGGCTGACACGTTCCTCTATGTGGCTTCGTACTCCGAGTTTTGCCATCTTCTTAGTCCGAGTCTGAGACCACTTCGAGGTTCCTTCCTTGGAGTTTTCCTAGTTTTACTGGCTTCATACTTGTACCCTTACTTGTCTTTCCTCCTTCCTTTGCTCAAGAGGTGGATGATGAGTTGATGTATGATGTTGGATGACTTGAGTGATTAGATATCTTCAATTTGAGCTTCACTTTTGGCCAATATACATAAACAAACATAAAACAAGGGGAGTATACATTCTTTTGACATTTTAGATTCTAAATAAAATATGAATGTCCAAACTATGCAAAACTAAGGGCAAAACATACAAAAATACATGTACAAATATAGCGTGAAAACATGCTATCATAACACTATCTTCATTCTTATTTCTAGAGCTACGATCTTCGCTAGGTAATTTTCTAATTCATGCATATTTTCTTCTAGCTTATCTCATAGCTTCTTTGCTTGAGCTATTGCTAGTGGTCCTCTTTGGATGGTCCTGTATCAACCATCCTTGGGCGAACCACGATATATTTGGTGTCTTTCTTATTATTTAGGTATGTTCTTTCTCAAATCCATTACAATAATTTAATTCATAAATCACCTCCAAGTTGTTGAGATCCAAGAACCAACAATAAGAATGCTAATGACAATAAAAACGATCATGATGAGTGAGATATAATCTTGCTACTCTAAATAGAGGTTAGGTTATTCTTGGGTGTGTGTAAATTCTTTGAGAATTTGGTACTACTAAATATTTACAAGCTCCGTCGCTCCTCTAAGGTTTTATTGGCTTTGTTCCTTGATTGTGTTAGATTGTATAAGGGAGGGTTTCTTTACTTTCGTCTTAGATTTTGATCAATCGAGGTTGTTACGTCTAGGAATTGATGCACGCAAAAGTCTTAAATTTATACTCGATATATTTCTCCTAACTCCTAGCGAACCCGCAGTGTACGGGACGTTTTGTAGTAGGGATAGTATTCCGAGGTCGAACACAAAGACTGAGGTGAGATTGAATCGATTAATGACTAAGGATAGTGTTGATCTAGGCTGAGAATTTGGTTTTGTGTGGTGATCAATCAAGAATCACAACGATATAAGAATGCAAATCAAACTAACAATCTAGCAAATAAACACAAACAAGCAAGACAAACACGAGATCTGAGATCAAAGAGAGAAAAGCGGATTCTAGGGGTTGGGAATTCCGGTTATGGCATAGGACTCAAGCTTCTAATCAACCTTGGATAAACTATAGTATGTTGGGAAGGAATGTTTCTCAAATGGGGTCAATTACCGGGTAGGTCTCTGTTACGCTAAGATCGTGTGATGTGCACGCAATAAGCTTTAAATTTATACTCGTTATATTTATCCTAACTCCTAGCGAACCCGCAGGGTACGGGACGTTTGTAGTAGGGATAGTATTCCGAGGTCGAACACAAAGACTAAGGTGAAATCGAGTCAAACAATGATCAAAGATAGTGTGAATCTAGACTAGATAAGATGAGGAACAAAGAAAATGGAAAACACAATGTTTTTGTTGGTTTTTGTGGTGATCAAACAAAGATCACAAGTCAAACAAGGTAATAAAACAACTAACAACTCAAGCTAGCAAACAAACAAGTAACACAAAGCACAAAGTATATGATCAAGAGAGAAAAGTAGATTCTAGAGGTCAAGAATTCCGGTTATGGCATTGGACTCAAGGTTCTAAGGGTTCTAAGGACAAGTTGCGGTGTTGGGGAAAAGTGTTTCACTAATGGAAGCAATTACCGGGTAGGTCTCTCACTTCACTAGTCCCGCATCTAACTCCTATTACCGGGTAGGTCTCAAGGGGTTAGAATAAGGAATTCCATACAAACTAGATACTACTTAAGGGGTAACCCTCTCCTTACCGGGTAGGTCTCGGAATAGGGAAATCTCAAGCAATAATCCTAGCACACTCGATCCAATAGCGGCTTATGAGGCTCACTACTACCTAGATATCATCTTCTAAGGTATCTAATATCGGAAATCATCGGGTAGATCTCTTCCCTCACTTAGGTTGATAGCATTAGGTGATCCTAAGCTAAATTAGGCTTAATAAACACTAGGATTTAAACAACCAAGGACCCTAGCATTCAGATTTATCATTTAAAGAGCAACAGGAGAATAAATCGGGTGGATCTTAATATAAATCGGCCGATCTTCATGATGAACAGCCCAATTTTTCTTCCTGGAATGGGTTTCGTGCATACAAATCATCCTAAACTAACATATAAGTCCATCCTATCATCACCCAAGCCATAACCATCAAACCATCACTCTAGAATCACAATGAACTAGCCAATAATATGCATATCAAGATCCAAAATCATCAAACAAGCATACATGGTGTTCATAGATGAGTAACGAAAGATGAGAAAGCAAAATCAATAAATTTCAGGTGAATCTAAGTTGTAGCAAGACTTACAAACTCTTAAATGAAGATTCAAAACGTTCCTAACAATCCTTGCTAAAGTTCTTCAATCAAAGACTACAAAAGCAACTCAAAATCACTCAAAATCTCGCTCAACTCCTAGAATGGTGTTCTTCTTCTTCCTTCAATCCTTGAGAGCTTTTCTTCTCCTCCAATCTTTCCCCCAAATTGGTGAGCTATGAATGAGAGTGTGGGAGAGGAGAGAGGCTCAGCAACCACCTGCAGGACCACTTATATTCTCCATCAAGAGCAAGGACGGACAAGAGATCGTGGGACACGTGGCTTAAGCTGTCAAAGGCCTAAAAATCGACCCAGAGGACAAAAATCGGCCGATTTAGCTGCTTGTTGGTCCGATTTTCTTCAGCAGAAAGGTGCTATGATCATCTAGCCATGAGTTGATCCATTGCTTGCACCAATAGTGGCCTTTGTGTCCTTTGTTGCTCCAATTATGCTCCTCCAAAGCTTTGGATGTATACCATCATGAGGCTTGGCCCTCTAATGTATCGGTTAATGTCCGAAAGACCCCCGAAATACCTACAAAACCGATAAAAGGTAGTGTAGACGTCTTTTCTAGAAATGTGCATGAATTGAGCGAAGACGTCATGAACCAATGCCAAAACGTGCATGAATGAGTGAGAATTCTATCTAAATGATTACATAATCCTAAGTCATAAATCTTGTTATAAAAAATATCCCATACTTAAGGTTTGCTCGTCCCCGAGCAAATTCCCAACTATAGACTAAGAGATGACATGATTTATGTTGCATAAAAATGGCAAAATCTTTTTGGAGTTGTGCTTCTAATATTGGATCACCTTCATAGTCATGTTTCATGGCAATGGACAAGCAATTATGTATCAAATAAATGAAAGCATGGAAAGACAATTACACTTAACTTGATAACATGCAATGAAGTGTCAAGATGAAGAAGTCAAGATGATCATGAGCATATCCAATCTAAATCACTTAGTCTTACACACATGCAAGTAGGTCATAAGGACTTGTGAAATAGAGGGCCAAGAAACGTTGTGATTAGGTGGGAATTTTCTAGGCTTTGTGATGCTAATCCGGGAAAGGAACTAAACAACCACAACTTCAAATTTTCTTATCAACTTCCCTCAAGTGTATATTTTTCTTCATTTTCTTTTCTTTCTTTTATTTTTGAGACAATGGCATTTTTCTAGGCTTTGGGAATTTTCTAGGCTTTGGTGATTAGTCATTCTCGGGCTTTTTCTATTTTTCGAGATGCATCCACACCGGGCACACATACCAAAGCTCGTTAGGACTATCGGTTTATTTGACTTTGGCAAGGCACCAACACCCGATCATGTGAAGTGTACCGAGTTACTTGTCATTTAAACCAACGTCCTCAAACCTATATTTTTTTGTCTACACTTTCACAATAATTTCAGCATTTCATTCACATCATTCTTTCACCAACAACTTCACCCCACACTTGCTTTTTACACACATCAACACACTATCATGCTCCTATTCCCGGATGGGTCAAAAGAGGTCAATTTATATCAATTGAGGTGCTCAAGCAACATGATCAAGATGAGAAGTAGAGAAAGATGAATTGTCTTATTCATTCCTAAATGATGTGCAAGAACTAGCATGCAATTTCGACTTTCAATACTCAATTCAATCAAGGCAAACATTCATGATCACAAATCATTCATGGTTTCAAGAGAAGTACTTCAAGTCCACATATGCTATCATCAATTTAACACATAAGGTCATCCATAGCCAATCCACAAGACAAGATTCATCATTAGGGTCATTCCCAAGCCTAGAAAGCACAAAAATTTTTTAAATTTTCTGATTTTTTGGAATTTTCGAAATATGTATGTACAATGCAAGACATAATGAAACATGTGACAAAATTAAACTATCCTAGATGCTAATCATGCAAGTGATCATGAAAACCCCACCCCATACTTAGAAACACATTGTCCCTAATGTGTAAACTAAATAAAGAAGTGAAAGAGAGTCCTCACAATGTAAAATTGGTGATGCTTTGGTATTTCGGTTCACATTGGATGATGATGGTGGATGATCGATCAAGGATGGTAGAGAGCTCTTGATGTTCATTATGATGTCGGAACCCGCGCTTGGCACCGCAAGCCGTCCAAGTTCCACGTCCGCTCCACCTATGCTTGATTGGAGATCATCACTTTCCCTTATACAGAGGAAAAATCGCCCCATAGCCCAGGAAAATCGGCCGATTTTGTGCATGAACAGTCCGATTTTTCTGGGTGATTTCCTCCTCGTCTATGTGCTTGGATCTTGTATCTTCAACTGGTCCATGAGGCTTTCACATGACCTCTAACGTCTCATAACTCATGACAATCAACAAGATCTAGCACCCAAAAACACAAAAGAAAAACAAAGCACACCAAAAGTGAGGTTAAACAAAAGCAAGAGAAAAAAAGGAAAAAATATGTACCAATGGGTTGCCTCCCATTAAGCGCTTCTTTAAGGTCATTAGCTTGACCAAATTCAGGAGCGTTTCAATCAAGGTGAAGCGGGGCAATCACTTCCACCGGGGCTTCCGGGATGTACTTCTTCAAACGGTGCCCATTCACCTTGAAGTTACCACAATGATCTCCTCCTATCTCCACCGCTCCATGAGGAAAAACTTTCTTTACCACATATGGCCCGGTCCATCTTGATTTGAGCTTTCCGGGGAAGAGCCGCAGCCTTGAGTTGAAGAGAAGGACAAGGTCTCCTTCACTCAACTCTTTCGGGATGATCCTCTTATCATGCCATCGCTTGGTTCTCTCCTTGTAGATCCGAGCATTCTCATATGCATCCAACCGGATCTCCTCAAGGGCGTTCATGTCTAGCAACCGCTTTTCTCCGGCCTCCTTGAGATCAAAATTTAGCCACCTTATAGCCGAATATGCTCGATGCTCCATCTCTACCGGAAGGTGGCAAGACTTTCCATAGACCAACTTGTAAGGAGTGGTGCCAATTGGTGTTTTGAAGGCGGTCCTATATGCCCACAAGGCATCATCGAGCTTCATAGCCCAATCTTTTCTCGTCCTTGATACCGTCTTCTCAAGAATGGCCTTGATCTTCCGGTTGGAGATCTCCACTTGGCCACTAGTTTGGGGATGGTAAGGTGTTGCCACCTTATGAGTCACCCCATACTTAGCCAAAAGTGCCCCAAAGTTCCTATTGGTGAAGTGCTTCCCTCCATCACTTATGATCACCCTTGGTGTTCCAAACCTAGGAAAGATCACTCGGTTGAAGAACCGTACCACAACCTTGGCGTCATTTGTAGGAGAGGCGATTGCCTCCACCCATCTCGAAACATAGTCAACTGCCAATAGGATGTAGAGGTTTCCACACGAAGAAGGGAAGGGTCCCATGAAGTCCACACCCCATACATCAAATATTTCCACTTCTTGTATGTTGTTCAAGGGCATCTCATTCCTTCTTGAGATGTTGCCCGTCCTTTGGCAAGCATCACAAGCTACCACAAAGCCTTGCACATCCTTGAACAAGCTTGGCCAAAAGAAGCCCGATTGCAACACTTTAGCACATGTCTTGTGTGCGCTAGCATGCCCTCCATATGGCAAGGAATGACAATGGCGGATCACACTCTCCACCTCATCCTCCGGTATGCATCTTCTAAACATTCCATCCGGCCCTCTTTTGAACAAAAGTGGCTCGCTCCAATAGTAATGCCTCACATCTTTGAAGAACTTCTTCCTTTGGGCATATGTCAAACCGGGAGGCACTTCCTCACACACTAGGTAGTTCACAATGTCGGCAAACCATGGCTCACTTCCTCTAGACACTTGGAACAAGCATTCCTCTACCATTTGCAATTGCTCATCCCGGAATGAGTCATCAATCAGGGTGTCCTCTCTTTCAAGCTCCAATGGTGGGAGTCTACTAAGGTGATCCGCCACGGAGTTCTCGGATCCCCTCTTGTCCCGGATTTCCAAGTCAAACTCTTGAAGAAGAAGGATCCACCGAATCAATCTAGGCTTGGCATCCTTCTTGGTAAGTAGATAACAGATCGCAGCATGATCCGTATAAACTATGACCTTCGCTCCAACAAGATACGAGCGGAACTTCTCAAATGCATACACAACCGCTAGCAACTCCTTCTCGGTGGTAGCATAATTGAGTTGGGCATCATCTAGCGTCTTGCTAGCATAATAAATAGCATGAGTTTTCCCATCTTTCCTTTGCCCCAAAACAGCCCCAACGGCTACATCGCTTGCATAGCACATGATCTCAAACGGTAAGCTCCAATCCGGGGGTTGCATTATAGGTGCGGAGATCAAAGCGTTCTTCAACCTACAAAAAGCTTCCAGACAATCTTTGGAAAAGACAAAATCAACATCCTTCATTAGTAGGTTAGTGAGAGGCTTAGAAATTTTAGAGAAGTCTTGAATGAACCTCCGGTAAAAACCGGCATGCCCTAGAAAGCTCCTTACCCCTTTCACCGAGGTAGGTGGTGGCAACTTCTCTATCGTCTCAATCTTGGCCCTATCAACCTCAATGCCACGGTTATACACCAAGTGTCCTAACACAATACCTTCACTTACCATGAAGTGGCATTTTTCCCAATTTAAGACAAGATTTGTCTCCTCACATCTTTGCAATACTAATGACAAGTTAGCCAAGCATTTATCAAAGGAAGAACCATAAACAGAGAAATCATCCATGAACACTTCCATGATATTTTCAATATATTCCGAAAAGATGGCCATCATGCACCTTTGGAAGGTGGCGGGTGCATTACACAACCCAAATGGCATTCTCCTATATGCAAAAGTACCCCATGGACATGTAAAGGTTGTTTTCTCTTGGTCATCGGGGTGGATAGGGATTTGGAAGAATCCACTATAGCCATCTAGGTAGCAAAAATGGGAATGTTGAGCTAACCTCTCTAGCATTTGGTCAATGAAAGGGAGAGGGAAGTGATCTTTCCTAGAGGCCATGTTAAGCTTTCTATAATCAATACACATCCTCCATCCCGTAACCGTTCTAGTGGGGATTAGTTCATTGTTCTCATTAGTCACTACGGTCATCCCACCCTTCTTAGGTATTACATGAACGGGACTAACCCACTTACTATCCGAGATAGGGTAGATAATTCCCGCATCTAGCAACTTAATGATTTCCTTTTTGACTACCTCTTTTATTATGGGATTCAATCTTCTTTGATGTTCAATAGAGGGTTTATGATTATCTTCCATCATTATCCTATGCATGCACAAAGAGGGCTTGATGCCAACAAGATCATCAATGGTGTATCCTATTGCCTTTCTATGCAGTTTCAATTCATTCAACAGTCTATTAAGCTCATCATCATTCAAAGATGCATTCACAATAACCGGATAAGTAGAATTTGAACCAAGGAAAGCATACTTTAAATGAGAAGGGAGAGGTTTAAGATCAAGTTGAGGAGGACCTTTTTCGGTTGGAGGCGATCCATACAATGTAGGTTGAGATGATTGCAAAGCCATGGAAACCTCCTTGAAGTCCCTTGATGATTGCTCACACTCAAGTGGTTGATGCTGAAAAGACTCAGGAAAATCGGCCCAGGAAGAAAAATCGGCCGATTTTTCTTGCAGTGGGTCGATCTGAGTTTCTGTTTTGGCTGAACTGGCTGAAATTTCAGCCCAAGGACAAAAATCGGCCGATTTTTGGCCTCCAGTCCGATTTTTCTGGCAGTTTTCCTCTTCTTCTAGCACTTCAAACCCAACACTTGGTAGCTCGTCCAATGCATTCAAGGCCTTGATTACTTCATTGCTACTCTCCTCAATTCCTTCCTCCATCAAGCTTGACCTAAGAACCCTCTCAAGTGGATCCTTGAGCAAGATTGAGCTCACAACCTCTCTAGACTCCTCTTCTTCAACTATGTTGAATACATCTTCATCAAGGGTTGGTCCTTTCATCATTGTGGACAGCTTGAACTTGATGTTCTCTTCTCCAATGTTAAAGGAGAGAGTACCATTCTTGCAATCTACTAGACACCCGGAAGTAGCTAGGAAAGGCCTCCCCAAGATGATAGGAACCGGATAGTCCTCCGGGATGTCCAAAACAACGAAGTCTATGGGCACATAGAACTTCCCTAGTTGCACCGGAATGTCTTCCAAGATTCCAACCGGATGAGTGATCGAGCGGTCCGCCATGTAGAGGGTCATCTTGACCGGCTTTGGCTCTCCTAGCCCAACCTTGTTGCAAAGTGCAAGCGGAATGATGCTTACACTTGCCCCAAGATCACATAGGGCGTCATACTTCACTTCTCCTACTCCGATTGGCACACAAAAGGATCCCGGATCCCTTAGCTTAGGAGGCATCTCCTCCATCGTTTGAATCAACTTCGAGGATCTCTTAGTCATCCTTATCTCCCCATACTCCTCCAACTTCCTTTTGTTGGAGAGTATTTCCTTCAAGAACTTGCCATATGCCGGCATTCCTAAAATAGCATCCATGAACGGAATGTTAATATGCAATTTAGACATAAGTTCAAGGAATTTACCAAAGTGATTGTCCAAGCGAGCTCTTGCTCGTGATTGAGGGAACGGTAGTGGTGGCTTGTATGGAGCCGGTGCCACATAGGTTGGCTCTACATCCTTGCTCTTGCCTCCATCTCCTTGCAATGTTTCTTCTTCATTCACCACTTGCTTCCCCTTAGCATTCTCCTTGGGCAAAGGATCCTTCATGCTTAACCCACTTCTTGTTGTAATAGCCAACACTTGGCATCTTGGGTTTTCTTCGGTTCTTCCGGGAAGCTTTCCCGGATCTCTATGTGCTTCACCCGCCTTTTGGAACACTTGTGCTTCCAAAACCTTTTGAGCTTTAGAAATTGAAGTCACCGTGCTCTCAAGACCACTCAACCTTCCAAGCAATTGCTCAAACATCAATTCGGTCCTATCCTTTGGAGGTTGAGTAAATCCGGGTGGAGGTTCTTGTGAAGCTCTTGGTGGTGGAGTTGTGCTTGTGGAAGCGGGAGGGTTCAAGGCTCCATCCGGGTTAGAGTAAGAAAACCCGGGATGGTTATGGTTGGGCCGGTAATTGTTGAATTGCCGGTTGTTGTTGAAGTTCCTTGGGCCTTGGTAGTTGTTGTAGTTGCCCCTTCCCATATAGTTCACTACCTCCTCCTTGGAAGACAAGTTAGCTTGTGGAAGCACTTGAGGGGTTGCTTGGTTCTTCAAGGTTGTAGCACACAACTCCCTCAAGGACTTTAGCTCGTTGTTGATGGCGTCAAGCTTGAAATTGCTCATGGTGACCTCACTCACCTCATATGCTCCCGCCTTTCTCCCTTCACTCTTCCTATGGGAGTATTTCTCAATCACTAGAGCTTGCTTCTCCACAAACTCCCAAGCATCATCTACATGCTTCTCCATAAATGTCCCACCGGAAAGAGATTGAAGCTTGAATTGGCTATCTTCATCAAGCCCTTTGAAGTAGATCTCCAATAGCTCGATTTTCGGTATGCCATGGTGTGCACAATTTAGGAGAAGATCTTTGAATCTCTCCCAAGACTTGAACAAACTCTCTCTATCCTTCATCACGAAGGCATTGATCTTCCCTCTTAACTCGGTAGTCTTGGAAGGGGGGAAGAACTTAGTCAAAAACTCGGTTGTCATCTCCTCCCAAGTACCAACTCGCCCTTGTGGAATAGATTGATACCAAGCTAAAGCTTTGTCCTTAAGAGAGAAGGAAAAAGCCCTAAGCTTATGGTTGTTGCTCTCCAATCTTGGCGGTCTAAGAGTCTCCATCAAAATCTTATAGTTCATCAAGTGTTGATGAGGAGACTCTCCTTCCATCCCTCCAAATTGATTATGCCGGATCATTTGTAGAACTTGAGGGCGGAGCTCATAGTTGTGGGCTGCGGGATCTCCTAAGTTCACACCCGGACGGTGTGCTCTTTGTGCCGGATCCATACGTCTCCCTAGGGTTTGTGGCTCTTCAATGGCAATGGGTGCAACCCTAATATTAGCCGCCGGCTGCGGTTGTGGTGGAGGAGGTGGAGGTTGTCGGCGATTAAGGTCTCCTTGAACAAGGGCTTGCCTAATCTCATCAATCTCCCTCCTAGTTTCCTCTTGCCTCTCATTGGCAAGTCTTCTTTCTTCCTCCAAGAGCTCATCTCTTAGCCTTATTTGCTCCAAGGCTTCATCCAACTCAGCTTGGAGGTTTCTTCCGGCCATCTCTTTCTCTTTTTGGATATTCTTGGATCTAGATCGAAGGGTTTTCTCCGGTTCGGGATCGAATGGAGCTAAATCCTTGCCACGAGATCTTCGCATACACCTAAAGAGACAGATGATGTCCTGAAAAGCAAAGACACACACCAAAGAGAGATCAAAAGCAACAAGAAAGATCTACACTATAAACAATCACAAAATGACTCAATCTAGACCTAGTCCCCGGCAACGGCGCCAAAAACTTGTTACGCTAAGATCGTGTGATGTGCACGCAATAAGCTTTAAATTTATACTCGCTATATTTATCCTAACTCCTAGCAAACCCGCAGTGTACGGGACGTTTGTAGTAGGGATAGTATTCCGAGGTCGAACACAAAGACTAAGGAATTCCATACAAACTAGATACTACTTAAGGGGTTACCCTCTCCTTACCGGGTAGGTCTCGGAATAGGGAAATCTCAAGCAATAATCCTAGCACACTCGATCCAATAGCGGCTTATGAGGCTCACTGCTACCTAGAATTCATCTTCTAAGGTATCTAAGATCGGAAATCATCGGGTAGATCTCTTCCCTCATTTAGGTTGATAGCATTAGGTGATCCTAAGCTAAATTAGGCTTAATAAACACTAGGATTTAAACAACCAAGGACCCTAGCATTCAGATTTATCATTTAAAGAGCAACAGGAGAATAAATCGGGTGGATCTTAATATAAATCGGCCGATCTTCATGATGAACAGCCCGATTTTTCTTCCTGGAATGGGTTTCGTGCATACAAATCATCCTAAACTAACATATAAGTCCATCCTATCATCACCCAAGCCATAACCATCAAACCATCACTCTAGAATCACAATGAACTAGCCAATAATATGCATATCAAGATCCAAAATCATCAAACAAGCATACATGGTGTTCATAGATGAGTAATGAAAGATGAGAAAGCAAAATCAATAAATTTCAGGTGAATCTAAGTTGTAGCAAGACTTACAAACTCTTAAATGAAGATTCAAAATGTTCCTAACAATCCTTGCTAAAGTTCTTCAATCAAAGACTACAAAAGCAACTCAAAATCACTCAAAATCTCGCTCAACTCCTAGAATGGTGTTCTTCTTCTTCCTTCAATCCTTGAGAGCTTTTCTTCTCCTCCAATCTTTCCCCCAAATTGGTGAGCTGTGAATGAGAGTGTGGGAGAGGAGAGAGGCTCAGCAACCACCTGCAGGACCACTTATATTCTCCACCAAGAGCAAGGACGGACAAGAGATCGTGGGACACGTGGCTTAAGCTGTCAAAGGCCTAAAAATCGACCCAGAGGACAAAAATCGGCCGATTTAGCTGCTTGTTGGTCTGATTTTCTTCAGCAGAAAGGTGCTATGATCGTCTAGCCATGAGTTGATCCATTGCTTGCACCAATAGTGGCCTTTGTGTCCTTTGTTGCTCCAATTATGCTCCTCCAAAGCTTTGGATGTATACCATCATGAGGCTTGGCCCTCTAATGTATTGGTTAATGTCCGAAAGACCCCCGAAATACCTACAAAACCGATAAAAGGTAGTGTAGACGTCTTTTCTAGAAATGTACATGAATTGAGCGAAGACGTCATGAACCAATGCCAAAACGTGCATGAATGAGTGAGAATTCTATCTAAATGATTACATAATCCTAAGTCATAAATCTTGTTATCAGTCTCATGACCCACTAATCCCGCACCTAAGGTCCTATCACCGGGTAAGTCTCTAGGAGCTTAAGGAAGGGATATCTACTCAAACTGGATGGTATTCTAGGGATCTAACCTCTCCTTACCGGGTAAGTCTCGGGAAGGCAAGTCCTAAACACCTATCCTAGCACACTCAGTCCAATAGCGGCTTGTGAGGATCACTACTACCTAGAGTTCGTCATCTTCGGTATCTAAGAGCAAGAATCACCGGGTAGGTCTCTTCTAACACTAAGTTGCTAACACTAGGTCACCCTAGGCTAGATTTAGCTCAACAAACACTAGGATTTCAACGATCTAACATCCTAGCACTTAGATTCATCAAAACAAGCAAGTTAGTCAAAATCACGGGTTGTTCATCAAGAACCACGGTCGTGGAATGTATAGAACAAACAGTGGTTTACTACAGAGACTAGGTTCGAGCAAACAATTTATCCAAAGGTACATCTAAGTCCATTCTATCATAGTCTAAGCCATAACCATCATTTCCTTACCCTAGAATCACATCTATCTAGCCAACAACATGCATCTCAACAATCAAACTCAACAAGCTTACATTTATGGCTTCCATAGCAAGTAAATGAAGTAAAATAGAGGTGCACAAGTAGAACAAAGAAAACCAAGTTGAATGTATGATAAGAAAGACTTACAACCCTTCAAAAGAAGGTTCAATCTCGTTCCTTACAAAACCGTGCAAATCGTCTCCACAAAAATCACTCAAAACTATGAAAAACTAAGAGTGATGTGTTCTTCTCTTCTTCTCCAATGGAATCCTTTCTTCTTCTCCAAGAGTAGCTCCAATCCAATCTTCCAATGAGAGAATATGTGTTGTTGAGAGTGTGGGAGAGAATGGAGTGATGGGGTCTCCCCCTAATAGCCTGCAGGACCACCTTATATCCTCAACAAATTGCAAGAGTCGGCCATGAAGATCGTGGGACGGCTGTCACAGCTGTCTGGGGAAAACCACGGCCCATTTCCACGCCCGTGGAAGTCCCAGTGGCCGTGGTTTTGGTGCCTCAGCTTATTTTGGATCATTAAGCCACGATTTGGTGCATGGCATGCACCAACAAGGTCTCATGTGTCCTCCTTAGCTCCTAACTTGCTTCCCAATGAGTCTGAAGGTGTGTCATCTCGAGGAATGATCCTCAAATGTATCGATTAAGCTCCTAAATCTCCCAAGATACCTACAAAGCATGCAAAAGTCCGTGTAGACGTCTATCTCGACAAAATACATGAATTGAGTGCAAACGTCATGAACTAGTGCTAAACCATGTATGGATGAGCGGGAAAACTATCTAAATGAGTGCCTAATCTAACATCATAAATCGTGTTATCAAAAATACCCCATACTTAAGGTTTGCTCGTCCCCGAGCAAGTCCCCAACTATAGACTAAGAGATGACATGATTTATGCATGCAGAAAAATACAAAATCTTTTTGGAGTTGTGCTTCTAATATTGGATCACCTTCATAGTCATGTTTCATGGAAATGGACAAGCAATCATGTGTCAAATAAATGAAAGCACGGAAAGACAATTATACTTAACTCGAAAGCATGCATGAAATGTAAAAATGAAGAAGTCAAGATGATCATGAGCATATCCAATCTAGATCACTAAGTCTTACACACATGCAAATAGGTCACAAGGGCTTGTGAAATAAAAGGTCAAGAAACGTTGTGATTAGGTGGGAATTTTTTCTAGGTTATGTGATGCTAATCCGGGAATAGAACTAACTCCACAATTTCACATTTTTGATCAACTTCCCACAAGTGTATATTTTCTCCATCTTTTCCTTCTTTTCTTTTCTTTTTTTATTCACTTATTTTTGAGACAATGACATTGATGTACAAAAGCCGAAACCTTGGTGATTAGCCGTCCTCGGGCTTTTTTTATTTTTCGAGGTGCATCCACACCGGGCACACATACCAAAGCTCGGACTATCGGTTTATTTGACTTTGGCAAGGCACAAACACCCGATTATGTGAATGGTGCCGAGTTACTCGTCATTTAAACCAACGTCCCCAAACCTATATTTTTGTCTACACTTTCACAACAAATTCAGCACTTCATTCATAACATTCTTTCAATAACAACTTCACCCCACACTTGCTTTTCACACACTCAACACACTAGCATGTTCCTATTCCTGGATGGGTCAAAAGAGGTCAAATTTTGTATCAATTGAGGTGCTCAAACAACATGATCAAGATGAGAAGTAGAGAAAGATGAATTGCCTTAATCACTCCTAGATGATGTGCAAGAACTATCATGTAATTTCGACCTTCAATCCTCAATCCAATCAAGGCAAGCATCATAATCACAAATCATTCATGGGATTCAAGATAAGTACTTCAAGTCCACATATGTATTCATCAATTCAACACATAAGGTCATCCATAGCCAATCCACACAACAATCTCATCATAAGGGTCATTCCCAAGCTTAGAAGTACTAAAATTTTTAACATTTTTTGATTTTTTTTTTGGAATTTTCAAAATGTGTATGTACAATGCAAGACATAATGAAACATGTGACTAAAAGAAACTATCCTAGATGCTAGTCATGCAAAAGATCATGCAAACCCCACCCCATACTTAGAAACACATTGTCCCCAATGTGTAAATGAAGTAAAGAAGAGTGAAAGAGGGTTCTCACAATGTAAAAATGGCTTGCTTTGGTATTTGGGATTACTCAAATGGAGTGATGTAGGATGATCTTATCAACGATGGTAGAGAGCTCAAAGTGTTTGTTATGGCGTCGGGATCCGCGCTAGGCACCGCTAGCCGTCCAAGTCCCGCGTCCGCTCCACCCACAATTGATGAGGGACTCATCATCATCATCCACATGCCATGCAAGGGTTCCATGCTACCAAGACTCTAGCACACAAACAAAGCACACCAAACACACAAAAACAGAAAAATCAAAAATAAAACAAAAACGAAAAAGGAAAAATGTCTACCAATGGGTTGCCTCCCACCAAGCGCTTCTTTAAGGTCATTAGCTTGACCAAACTCGGGGGCGTTCTACTCAAGGTGAAGTGGGGAAATCATATCAACCGGAGCTCCCGGGATATACTTCTTCAACCGATGCCCATTCACCTTAAAATCTCCACAATGCTCCCCTCCTATCTCAACCGGAAGGTGGCAAGACTTGCCATAGACTAGCTTGTAGGGAGTGGTGCCAATCGTTGTCTTGAAAACGGTTCTATAAGCCCACAAAGCATCATCGAGCTTCATAGCCCAATCCTTTCTCGTCCTAGAAACCGTCTTCTCAAGGATCCCTTTTATCTCCCGGTTGGAGATCTCCACTTGGCCACTAGTTTGGGGATGGTAAGGTGTTGCCACCTTATGAGTCACCCCATACTTAGCCAAAAGTGTCCCAAAGTTCCTATTAGTGAAGTGCTTCCCTCCATCACTTATGATCACCCTTGGTGTTCCAAACCTAGGGAAGATCACTCGGTTGAAGAACCGCACCACAACCTTGGCATCATTTGTGGGAGAGGCAATTGCCTCCACCCATCTCGAAACATAGTCTACTGCCAATAGGATGTAGAGGTTGCCACAAGAAGAGGGGAATGGTCCCATGAAGTCCACACCCCACACATCGAATATCTCCACCTCTTGTATGTTGTTCAAGGGCATCTCATTCCTCCTTGAGATGTTGCCCGTCCTTTGGCAAGCATCACAAGCTACCACAAAATTCTGCACATCCTTGAACAAACTTGGCCAAAAGAAACCCGATTGCAACACCTTCGCACATGTCTTGTGTGAGCTAGCATGGCCTCCACATGGCAAGGAGTGACAATGGCGGATCACACTCTCCACCTCATCCTCCGGTATGCATCTCCTCAAGACTCCGTCCGGCCCTCTTTTGAACAAAAGTGGCTCACTCCAATAGTAATGCCTCACATCCTTGAAGAACTTTTTCCGCTGGGCATATGACAAACCGAGAGGCACCTCCTCGCAAACGAGGTAGTTCACAATGTCCGCATACCATGGCTCATTACCCCTTGACACTTGAAACAAACACTCCTCCACCATTTGCAATTGCTCATCCCGGAATGAGTCATCAATTGGGATGTCATCTCTCTCAAGCTCCAATGGTGGGAGTCTACTAATGTGATCCGCCACAGAATTTTCGGACCCTTTCTTATCCCGGATTTCCAAGTCAAACTCTTGAAGAAGAAGGATCCACCGAATCAAACGAGGCTTGGCATCCTTCTTAGTAAGGAGGTAACGGATCGCAGCATGATCCGTATACATTATGACCTTCGCTCCAACAAGATACGAGCGGAATTTCTCAAATGTATACACCACCGCTAGCAACTCCTTCTCGGTGGTAGCATAATTGAGTTGGGCTTCATCTAGCGTCTTGCTAGCATAATAGATGGCATGTGTTAGCCCATCTTTTCTTTGTCCCAAAATAGCCCCAACGGCTACATCACTCGCGTCGCACATGATCTCAAACGGTAAACTCCAATCCGGTGGTTGCATGATAGGTGCGGAGATCAAAGCATTCTTCAACCTACAAAAAGCCTCAAGGCAATTCTTGGAGAAAAAAACTCAACATCTTTCATTAGTAGGTTAGTAAGAGGCTTAGAAATCTTAGAGAAATCTTTAATAAATCTCCGGTAAAAACCGGCATGCCCTAGAAAACTCCTTACCCCCTTCACCGAGGTAGGTGGTGGCAACTTCTCTATGGTTTCAATCTTAGCCCTATCAACCTCAATTCCACGGTTGGACACCAAGTGTCCCAACACAATACCTTCACTTACCATGAAGTGGCATTTCTCCCAATTCAAGACTAGATTAGTCTCCTCACATCTTTTTAGCACTAGAGACAAGTTAGCTAAACAATCATCAAAGGAAGATCCATAAACAGAAAAATCATCCATAAACACTTCCATGATGTTTTCAATATACTCAGAAAATATGGCCATCATACACCTTTGAAAGGTGGCGGGTGCATTACACAACCCAAATGGCATTCTCCTATATGCAAAAGTACCCCAAGGACATGTGAATGTAGTCTTCTCTTGGTCATCGGGGTGAATAGGGATTTGGAAGAATCCACTATAGCCATCTAAGTAACAAAAATGGGAATGTTGAGCTAATCTCTCTAGCATTTGGTCAATGAAAGGAAGAGGGAAGTGATCTTTCCTAGAGGCCATGTTAAGCTTCCTATAGTCAATACACATCCTCCACCCCGTAACCGTCCTAGTTGGGATTAGTTCATTATTTTCATTGGTCACTATGGTCATCCCACCCTTCTTAATTAGGAACCACATGCACGGGACTAACCCATTTACTATCCGAAATCGGGAAAATGATTCCCGCATCTAGCAATTTAAGGATCTCTTTCTTGACTACTTCTTTCATGATAGGGTTTAGTCTCCTTTGAGGTTCAATTGAAGGTTTATGATTATCTTCCATTAAGATCTTATGCATGAACAAATAAGGTTTAATGCCAACTAAATCATCAATGGTATACCCTATAGCTTTCCTATGCAACCTTAACTCATGCAACAATCTAGCAAGTTCATCATCATTCAAGCATGCATTCACAATAACCGGATATGTGGAATTCTCACCAAGAAAAGCATAATTCAAATGAGAGGGGAGGGGTTTGAGTTCAAGTTTAGGAGGACCTTTATCGAGTGGAAACGATCCATATAATGTTGGTTGAGATGAATCCAAAGCCATGGAAGACTCCTCAAGGCTCCTTGAAGCTTGATCAACAACCAATGCAGTTTCTGGAGAAACCACGGGCAAAATTACGGGCTCTGGCACAACCACGGCCGTGGAACTTGAAAAGCTAGCATTTCGGAGCACTCTAGAGAGTTCCACGGGTAAAACCACGGGCGTGGTTTCCCCTTCCTGGCCGTGGTTCCTACAGGAATTCAGCACACCTTCGTGTGCTTCAAATTCAGCTCTTGTCTCCTTTTCCAATGCTTCCAAAGCCTTGATTTCTTCATTGCAGGCCTCCTCAACTCCTTCCTCTATCAAACTTAAGCTAAGAACCTTCTCCAAGGGGTCCTTGATCAAGATCGAGCTCACAACTTCTCTAGACTCCTCTTGCTCGACAATGTTGAACACATCTTCACCAAGGGCTGGCCCCTTCATCATTGTGGATAGTTTGAACTTGATATTCTCTTCTCCAATGTTGAAGGAGAGAATTCGATTTTTGCAATCCACCAAACATCCAAATGTGGCCAGGAAAGGTCTCCCTAAGATGATGGGAACCGGATAGTCCGCCGGGATGTCCAAAACAACGAAGTCTATGGGCACATAGAACTTCCCTAGTTGCACCGGTATGTCCTCCAATATTCCAACCGGGTGAGTGATCGAACGGTCCGCCATGTAAAGGGTCATCTTGACCGGCTTTGGCTCTCCTATCCCAACCTTGTTACAAAGTGCAAGCGGTATGATGCTTACACTTGCCCCAAGATCACATAGGGCTTCATACTTCACTTCTCCCACTCCAATTAGCACACAAAAGGATCCCGGATCTCTTAGCTTAGGAGGCATCTCCTCCTTCATGGTTTGGATCAATTCCGAGGACCTCTTTGTCATCCTCACTTCCCCATACTCCTCCAACTTCCTTTTGTTGGAGAGTATCTCCTTCAAGAACTTGCCATATGCCGGCATACCTAGAATAGCATCCATGAACGGAATGTTAATATGCAATTTAGACATAAGTTCAAGGAATTTACCGAAGTGTTTGTCCAAGCGAGCTCTTGCTCGCGATTGTGGGAATGGTAATGGTGGCTTGTATGGAGGTGGTGCCACATATGTTGGCTCATCATCCTTGCTCTTTCCTCCATCTTCTTGCAATGTCTCTTCTTCTATCACCACTTGCTTTCCCTTAGCATTCTCCTTAGGTAAGAGATCCTTCATGCTCAACCCGCTCCTTGTTGTGATGGCCAACACTTGGCCTCTTGGGTTGTCTTCAGTTCTTCCGGGAAGCTTTCCCGGATCTCTATGAGCTTCACCCGCCTTTTGGAACACTTGTGCTTCCAACACCTTTTGAGCCTTAGAAATGGAAGTCACCGTGCTCTCAAGACCACTCAACCTTCCAAGCAATTTCTCAAACATCATCTCGGTTCTATCCTTTGGAGGTTGAGTAAATCCGGGTGGAGTTTCTTGTGAATCCTTTGGTGGTGGAGCTGCGCTTGTGGAAACGGGAGGGTTCAAGGCACCATCCGGGTTAGAATAGGAAAACCCGGGATGGTTGTGGTTAGGCCGGTAATTGTTAAATTGCCGGTTGTTGTTGAAGTTCTTTGGGCCTTGATAGTTGTTGTAATTGCCCCTTCCCATGTAGTTCACATCCTCCTCCTTGGAAGACAAGTTTGCTTGCACTTGCACTTGAGGGGTCGCTTGATTCTTCAAGGTTGTAGCACACAACTCCCTCAAAGATTTCAACTCATTGTTGATTGCATCAAGCTTGAAGTTACTCATGGTGACTTCACTCACCTCTTATGCTCCCGCTTTCCTCCCATCACTCTTCCTATGGGAGTACTTCTCAATCACCAAAGCTTGTTTCTCTACAAATTTCCAAGCTTCATCCACATTCTTTTCCATGAAAGTCCCACCGGAAAGAGATTGAAGCTTGATTTGGCTATCTTTATCAAGTCCTTTGAAGTAGATCTCCAATAGCTCAATTTTCGGTATGCCATGGTGCGGACAATCAAGGAGAAGGTCTTTGAACCTCTCCCAAGACTTGAATAGGCTTTCTCTATCCTTCATTACAAAGGCATTGATCTTCCCTCTTAACTCGGTAGTCTTGGAAGGTGGGAAGAACTTAGTCAAAAACTCGGTTGCCATCTCTTCCCAAGTACTCACTCGCCCTTGTGGAATAGATTGATACCAAGCCAAGGCCTTATCCTTAAGTGAGAAGGAGAAAGCCCTAAGCTTATGGTTGTTGCTCTCCAATCTAGGCGGTCTTAGAGTCTCCATCAAGATCTCATAGTTCATCAAGTGTTGATGAGGAGACTCTCCTTCCATCCCTCCAAATTGATTATGCCGGATCATTTGTAGAACTTGAGGGCGGAGCTCGTAATCATGGGCTGCGGGATCTCCTAAGTTCACACCCGGACGGTGTGCTCTTTGTGCCGGATCCATACGTTTCCCTAACGTTTGTGGCTCTTCAATAGCAATGGGCACAACCCGAATATTAACCGCCGCCGGCTACGGTTGTGGTGGAGGTGGAGGTTATTGACGATTAAGCTCTCTTTGCACAAGAGCTTGCCTAATCTCTTCAATTTCCCTCCTAATTGTTTCTTGCCTCTCATTGGCAAGTCTCCTTTCATTCTCCAAGAGCTCATCTCTTAACCTAATTTGCTCTAATGCCTCATCCAACTCAGCTTGAAGATCTCTTGCGGCCATCTCCTTCTTCTTCTTAATGCTCTTAGATCTAGCCTTAAGGGTTTTCTCCGGTTCGGGATCGAATGGAGCTAAATCCTTGTCACGAGATCTTCGCATGCACCTAAAGAATGAGAGATGTCCTGAAAATGCAAAGACACAAACCAAACAAGATCAAAAGCAACAAGAAAGACCTACACTATAAACAATCACAAAAAGACTCAATCTAGACCTAGTGCCCGGCAACGGCGCCAAAAACTTGTTACGTCTAGGAATTGATGCACGCAAAAGTCTTAAATTTATACTTGATATATTTCTCCTAACTCCTAGCGAACCCGCAGTGTACGGGACGTTTTGTAGTAAGGATAGTATTCCGAGGTCGAACACAAAGACTGAGGTGAGATTGAGTCGATTAATGACTAAGGATAGTGTTGATCTAGGCTGAGAAAAGAGAAAGAAACAAATAAATGAAAATCTCAATATTTTTGGGTTTGGTTTTGTGTGGTGATCAATCAAGAATCACAACGATATAAGAATGCAAATCAAACTAACAATCTAGCAAATAAACACAAACAAGCAAGACACACACGAGATATGAGATCAAAGAGAGAAAAGCGGATTCTAGGGGTTGGAAATTCCGGTTATGGCATAGGACTCAAGCTTCTAATCAACCTTGGATAAACTATAGTATGTTGGGAAGGAATGTTTCTCAAATGGGGTCAATTACCGGGTAGGTCTCATGACCCACTAATCCCGCACCTAAGGTCCTATCACCGGGTAAGTCTCTAGGAGCCTAAGGAAGGGATATCTACTCAAACCGGATGGTATTCTAGGGATCTAACCTCTCCTTACCGGGTAAGTCTCGGGAAGGCAAGTCCTAAACATCTATCCTAGCACACTCAGTCCAATAGCGGCTTGTAAGGCTCACTACTACCTAGAGTTCGTCATCTTCGGTATCTAAGAGTAAGAATCACCGGGTAGGTCTCTTCTAACACTAAGTTGCTAACACTAGGTCACCCTAGGATAGATTTAGCTCAACAAACACTAGGATTTCAACGATCAAACATCCTAGCACTTAGATTCATCAAAAAAAGCAAGTCAGTCAATATCACGGGTTGTTCATCAAGAACTACGGCCGTGGAATGTATAGAACAAACCGTGGTTTACTATAGAGGCTAGGTTCGAGCAAACAATTTATCCAAAGGTACATCTAAGTCCATTCTATCATAGTCCAAGCCATAACCATCATTTCCTTACCCTAGAATCACATCTATCTAGCCAACAACATGCATCTCAACAATCAAACTCAACAAGCTTACATTCATGGCTTCCATAGCAAGTAAATAAAGTAAAATAGAGGTGCACAAGTAGAACAAAGAAAACCAAGCTGAATGCATGATAAGAAAGACTTACAACCCTTCAAAAGAAGGTTCAATCTCATTCCTTACAAAACCGTGCAAATCGTCTCCACAAAAATCACTCAAAACTATGAAAAACTAAGAGTGATGTGTTCTTCTCTTCTTCTCCAATGGAATCCTTTCTTCTTCTCCAAGAGTAGCTCCAATCCAATCTTCCAATGAGAAAATATGTGTTGTTGAGAGTGTGGGAGAGAATGGAGTGATGGGGTCTCCCCTAACAGCCTGCAGGACCACCTTATATCCTCAACAAATTGCAAGAGTTGGCCATGAAGATCGTGGGACAGCTGTCACAACTGTCTGGGGAAAACCACGGCCCATTTCCACGCCTGTGGAAGTCCCAGTGGCCGTGGTTTTGGTGCCTCAGCTTGTTTTGGATCATTAAGTTACGATTTGGTGCATGACATGCACCAGCAAGGTCCCATGTGTCCTTCTTAGCTCCTAACTTGCTTCCCAATGAGTCTGAAGGTGTGTCATCTCGAGGAATGATCCTCAAATGTATCGATTAAGCTCCTAAATCTCCCAAGATACCTACAAAGCATGCAAAAGTCCGTGTAGACGTCTATCTCGACAAAATACATGAATTGAGTGCAAACGTCATGAACTAGTGCTAAACCATGCATGGATGAGCGGGAAAACTATCTAAATGAGTGCCTAATCTAACATCATAAATCGTGTTATCAGAGGTCAAGGTTCTTTGTGTGGTTTCAAGAGGTTTGATCTATGTATCCAACGAGATAAACATCGTTTCTATTCCACCTAGATCGAACACATTCGAGTCAAGATCACATCTTGTTGATTCTTGTTGTCAAGATCGATTGTGTACGGCTAACCCCATATCAAGTCGGGATATTATGAAAGAATGATTAAGAGGCGGCTAGTGTTCAATCATGAGGTTATCGTACTCTACTAGCGCGAAACTCGGTGATTACGAGTAAATCCCACAATCTTCCTAATTGAGTTATCCTGTATTATTCTAGTACTACTTCACAACAAAATTATTTGTGAGTTGAATATGCAAAGAGATATACTAAACAAATTTTATAAAACATATATCAACCGTTGTATTTCCTTACATGTCCATATATAAAAAACAAGATTAATGTAAATTTATTATCCCAGGAGACGAGTACTGTAAAGTCCAACGGCCAAAAATATAAGTCTAGCTAGTTGTGATGGAACTATACATTTCTGAAATTGCCTTGGCAAAGTATTCTTTCGCTTGGGGCCTCTTTATCTGAGATAATCAAAGACCAACAACTAGATGAGAATTCCATTTTAATGCATGGCATTAGCTATACAAAATAGAGTATTACCTTCATTGTTGGAGTGAGGAGACCACCTTCAATCGTGAGTGGTTCGGGCACCAAAGTAACAGCTTTTGCAAGTTCAAATCCCATAAGCTGCATTCAAAGTTCCAAAAAAAATAACATAAATTATAGAAAGAATTTGGTCAAATAAACTTTTTTCTATTTTCATTAGATTTGTGTACCCCCTTCAATTTTTACCACTTTCATTAAATTGAAGTTGGAAGGAAACGAGTTTGATTAGGGTACATTTACTAAACTTATCTATACCATGTGCCTAGTTACTAGAGAGAAATCTCAATAAGGCTTACTTAGCTAATTTGGTCTAAATTTATATCAAGTACATAGTTTCAAAATAAAGACGATGACATACCCCAAACTTTCTTCCTATAGCATCCATCTCCGCGAGAACAACGGCTTTTGCCCTTGAATCTTGGCATAGATCTTCAAGATATTTATACTATCTCAACAAAATACAAAATTGACCATTAAAGTGTCAAATGTATCAATTTTAATCGCTTATTCTAGTATAGAAAGCATAGCGTACGAACCTTGATTCCTTCGGTCGCGGCCCAACCCTTCAATATATCAGGTTCAACACACACAATAGCAACTAAACAAGATTTCAGACTATCACCTATTGAAGAAGCCATCAATAAATGAACGTGGAATATTCAATTTAGAACCAACTAAGTAGCTATTGTGAAAATTTTGTGATCATTTAATAAATAAACGTACCATAAACAAAACATTGTGCTACAAATTTGCACTTGGCATACACATTCTCGATCTTTTCGGGTGCTATGTACTCGCCCTGCGCAAGCTTAAATATATTCTTCTTCCTAACATCAAGCAATTACAAAGACAAACTTCTGCTTCAATATTGTATAACAACAAGTGCTAAGAATGAATTTTAGAGTATGTATCTTACCTATCTATAATCTTAAGGCGACCCCCGGGTAACCAAAGACCTATATCGCCCGTATGCAACCATCCTTCCTCGTCGATTGTTTCTTTCCTATTAATATAAGTTATGTATGACCTAATGTATATCCAAATAGACATCAATGAACCAAAAACTCGATATCCTTACGTTTGCACTTCATCTTTGAAGTAGCCTTTGAAAATAATCGGACCGCGTACACAAATTTCACCCCGTGGATAGGGGTGATCATCAGAGGTATAATTCATTTCAGGAACATCAACAAGCTTTATCTCTACATAAGATAAACCTCAGTATGTAACATTTAACATATCCAGTTATATATATATATGTGTGTTTTGAAAGATGTCAGGAACTAAGCTCACCGCTAGCTATACCAGGAGAACCAACATGACCGCTCAAAAGTTCTCCCGGAGCCATTGAGCTTATAAAACAAGATGCTTCAGTCATTCCATATCCTTCTACAACTTCACATCCAAAGCACCTACAAGGTCATATATGATTACGTACCCATCAAGATAACAACATTGGAACTAATTAGAGCATGTTTGGAATTGGTAACAATCATTTCCGAAAATAAAATTTACGGAATCAATTAAAAATCATGTTTGTTTAGCAACTAAAATAAAATGTTAGATGTCTTGTAACCCTTGCAAGTTACAATTCCCCATTTTTATTTCATTTCCTTCCCCTTAACCATTTTTATTTCCCTCCTTTAACCAAACAGACTCTTAGTGTGTGTATATATATAATGCCAGAAGAAGGATGCAAGTAACTTACACCTTAAGAAAGTCTAACACATCGGGTGATATAGGTGAACCACCGGAATACAAAGAGCGTACTCTTCCACCAAGCTTTGCTTTGATTTTGTTGAACACTAGTTTATCCCATACTAGTGATGGCGTTTTTCCTATAAGTAAATGAATATGTACATGAACAACATACATACAACAACACAAAGGGTACAAATAAAAATAATTGTATATACCATTCATTAAGGCTTGCTTCTTGGAATTAAATGCAATATAGAACAACTTCTCTCTTAGACCACCGGATGACTTCAAAGCATTTATTATCCTACAAATAATTAATTAGTTGGTACTTTATAAATTTCATGTACAAGTTCATCTAGTTCAAGAACGCCCAGACGGGAAATCGTAACTTTTGGATCATATCTGATCCAGTTTGAGACCGATGGACAATCTTAAGCTAAACTTGTAGTGCAATATAAAAGGGAAGATACCCGGCATATATTTTGTTGTACAATCGAGGAACGCTAAAAAAGACAGTTGGTCGTAAAACTGCCAAGTCATCCATCAATTTCAACGTGTCCTACCATCAATTTATCAAAAGGTCAAAGTTGTTATAAGTTTACATAAAATTAATACTAGAAAAATGTGACATAAATTTATAAAAACTACGTACCCCTTGATAGAAACCAACAGAAGTACCATAGTATGCGCATGCAACTTGCATAACTCTCTCGTAAGCATGTGCCAAAGGAAGATAGGATATGTAGCTATTGAACATAGACCATCGTTTAGCAAATGAAGTAAAATAAAACATAAGTTAAACATAAATAAATAAGTTGTGTAATAGTCACAAAATATAGTTATGTACTCACATATCTTTAGGAGATAAGATCACTCCAACGGATGCACTAACAATATTTGCGATCAAATTTCCATGTGTTAACACAACTCCCTTCACCAAATAAAAACATTTTCACGTGGTATCATGTCGTTTGTTTATTTAAAACTATGAAATAAATTTCGTTTACCTTTGGTGTTCCGGTAGTCCCACTTGTGTAACATATAGTTGCAATCTCATCCGATGAGGGCGGACAATATGGTTTAAGGTTTTTCCGACCCTACAATTTAATACACCTCAATCATTTAATAATGAAGGATAAAATGTCAAATAGCTTTGTGGAAACTATGTCACAACGACCATAAAAAGATAGAGAGTCTAGTATATAAATTTGATGGGTTAAGAGAATTTAATATTGATTGCCTGGCTTAATAGTTTTGAGAATGTTGTCACGGTAACGTGACATGCACTTGGAAGAGAAGGTAAATTTTCTTCGACACCATCTACAACCTGTAGTTATGATCCAACACGTTACGACGACTAAACATGAAAAATATTAAGTTGTTTTATGTTCACATTATTGATGACGTACCACTATAAGGCGGACATTTGGTATCTCAGTCAAGAAGCTCAACAACTGTCATCGTCAGAATCGTATTAATACAAAACACAAGCAAACAACTTATGATTAAAGCATACAAAAACTCACAGTTTTTAAAGTTGTAGGCACACAAAAGATGGCTTGTAGGTCTGCATGATTGACTATATACTTGACAGCATCCGAACCTAATAAAAAAAAAACAGAGAAATTAGTGGTTGTTACGATCTTTTCAATTTGATAAGCGTAATTTGCTTGTTCTCACACCCAATTTAATATATAAACTAACCGAGGGTGTCGTAAAGAGGAACTGAAACATATGAATACGCTGAACATGCGTGATCAACGATCATCCATTCGGGTCTATTGATGAAATAAAGTCCAATACTCGATCCCTGGTACAAACCGGACAAGTTATATATGAAAAACATGTAACTTACTATGCAATGCAACCTTTGTTATCACGAAATGACTTACTTTGAGCAATCCGTAATCACGAAGAGATGATCCAATAGCTGAACGAGCGTCGCTTACTTCTCCATATGTGATCCATTTATACCTTCAAGTTCACACAAGATATAACA
Source organism: Fagopyrum homotropicum (assembly GCA_033239125.1). NCBI lineage: Eukaryota > Viridiplantae > Streptophyta > Magnoliopsida > Caryophyllales > Polygonaceae > Fagopyrum > Fagopyrum homotropicum. The sequence continues at coordinate 36,117,421 of BSWB01000004.1, forward strand.
CAAAATGAATTCATTAGATGTGCCTAGCTAGGGTTGTTCATATTTCCCAAGTAGAACTTTGTCCAAGTCTGCACAAATTGTGTTGTTTGGGCCTAGGTCGGGTACTTACTCTCCGATTGTTCCATCATCTCGCACTCGAGAACCCAAGTAGTTGTAGTCTTGATATCTTTTAGAAGCGTATCTGCAATCAAGGTCAATTATATTATAATGTGAGAAGTTAGATTTACATAAAGGTTATAAAAAAAGGAAAAATCTTACACAAAATTATCATGTAATGTCTCAATCTCAGGGTGTTCGGAAAACCTAGAGACAAGCTTCAAGGGTGAGCGGGCAGATCTACCAAAACGATACACAATCATTACCATTTTCACTAGTTAGAAAATACAAATTTATTACCTATGAGATATGATAATAAGTGTCATACCGATAGACGTTCCATTTTCCCGTGTTTAACTTTTCAGGGAGAATTACACTATATCCTTCGCCTGTACAAATTTCAAAAAACATATAAAAGCAACATCCTTATTTCATTGAGATACCATTTTTTTCCAAAGACTATTTGCTTTCATGGAAACCATGTCACTCTCAATGGAACTAAAGACGTGTATACAATTTTCCAATGTTCTTTTTTTTTGAGGATTTTGTTGTTTTCTCCCCACAAATCCTTATCTACATGTAAAATAGGATTTTATAACACTAAATGATTTAAACCATCAATGTTTATAGCTAAAAAAACTTTTACAATTTTTATTTACCAATAAGCAACAAATATCTCAACCCTTCAAATATATATATATATATATATATATATATATATATATATATATATATATATATATATATATATATATATTTCCCTTTCTCCACGGTCCCACACAAACATAAATTGTTCTATCATCGTTCATGAGGTTAAGATTTTATGAAATTTCTATACTCTAATGTCTACAAATATATCCAATGTTTGATTATATTATTTTCTATACTCTTTTATTTACATCAAATGGAAATGGATTATCATGATTTTCAATTCTATTTTATTTTCTATGCGCTTCAATTTTGTATTCAAACCGGCAGATCTCATTGATATTGTGTAGGGTAGGCTCGCACACTCCCGACAAACGAGGTTGTGGAAGGTCAACAACTACATGATAGATATTGTGTTACGCATCAATATATCGAATTATGAAAAAGACCGTGACTTTGTAAGTTCTTGTGAGAGTCAGGCTTGTGGGGTCAACCCTCTTCTTTGTCAATTTGCAAATATGTTTCTAAGTAAGGGGATGGTGTAATTTGCTCTTTTGTGTGATACACATGGGCGCATCGACATTCTGCTTCTAAAATTAAGAATTTTAGTATTTTAATTTGTTTTTTGGTTGAAATTACGTTCACTTTTAAAAGGTCATATAATGACTTTTTAAAATACATAATAAAAACCCACAATATCAACTTTATCTATAAAAAACGTTTTAGAAACTTTTAAATATTGAATAAATAACTATGAACAAATTATAGATTTTAATCTAGATATATTAATAATTTAAAATTAAATAGTTGAAATTAACTCATATTATAATAATTTAACAACAACATTAAATAATATAATTTTTAGATAAAATTAAAAATAATTAAAGAATTTACAATGGTCACAAAATGTACAAAGTAAAAGAAAATTGGACACAAAATAATATTAGTAGTCTTGTCTTTGGATAACACGGGCATAATTTTATAGTAGTACATATATTAAAATGAGGAAAATTAGGGCCCGTTTGGTTTTAACTCCGGAATCGGAAACGGAATGGAAACAAATCTAGTCAATATGTATACCCTTGTTCATTAAAATTTTTGGAATCATTCCTTGTGATTTGTAGTAATTGGATGAGAGTTTGATTACTTTTGATACCCTATAGGGTAACAAAATGTGAAGAAACAAATGCATTTTTCATTAAACCATGGGGAATGATTCCATAAACTTTCATGAATATGGATATACATATGGACTAAATTCGTTTCCATTCCGTTTCCGTTTCCGAGTTGGAACCAAACGGGCCCTTAAAAACATCTACGTACTATTCAAGATTGTCGCTTTCTAATGATGGCCCAATTTTTTTAACAAATTCTTCTCAATTGTTAAATTAGTAGACTAAGCCCCTCTTCTACCGAGTTGACAATGTACGGGGGAACAAAAACTACGAAGAAATTAAAAAAATGTCAATCCAATACAAATTTTTTTATTTAATAAAAGTTTAAACGAAAAAAAAATCATTAGGAAAAAACAAAAAAAAAATAAATAAACAAAAGAAAATTAGATACACCTAAACCACTCTGTATAGATAAATCTAATAATTTGTCCATGATCATAGTATTGTGATATTGTTTTAGTGTGTTTGTTTGTGTAAATATTTTTTAACCTACATAGGCTTAATCTTAACTTGATTTTAACAACACGAAACATTTTAAAATACTCAAATGTACTCGTATTTATATGAATTTTTCACATTAAACTATATAAGCTACACAAACTTAGATACACCTACACAAAACATTTTCAAAATAGACGTACTAATACTTGCACGAACATAAACTTTTAAGGCCAAATTAGAAAAGTAAGCCCTTTTGAGATTTCTCTCTAATAACTAGGCTCATGATATAAATATATTTAGTAAATGTACCCCTAATCAAATTCTTTTTTGAAACAATTTGGTTTACTAGGCTTTTTCTAGTTTTGTGTTTAGTAAATGTACGCCTTGAGAGAAGAGTATGTAGAGTTTGAGAATAAATACAAAAGGTTGGGGTATATTTACTTAAATGAAACATTAAAAAGTCTAGTTACTACTATAGTTTTTCAAAAAGGCCTAGTTACCAAATTTGCCCAATTCTTTTTTGTTCCAACTTCAATTTAATAAAAGTGATAAAAATTGAGGGGTACCCAAACCTAATAAAAATAGAAAATGGCTATTTGGTCAAATTTTTTCAACTTTTAATACACAACAATTGAAAAATATCCAAACAATTTTATTGATATTACATATGTTATAACCGCTACACACATTAGTGAAATTCATTCAACAAAAAAATCTCCATACTTGAAAATATAATTTTTTTTAACTATTTGAATAATTTAAATTAGTTTACCAGATAATTTTAGTTTAGGGTGGGAGGTACTTGTCTTCAAATTTTATTTAAATGATTGTTTTTTTAATAGTTATTACAAATTTTTAGGAGATTAAGGCAGACGTTTGAAGATTATTTATGGTGTTATAATATTCTCATCACGAGAAGATTAAACATTGGTGACATTAAAAAAGTTCAAATTTTTTGTTGGAGTGACGGGTCAAAATCGACATCAATATATGGGAGAAGGAAAGGGTAAAAAATTATAAATTAAAACATAAAAAATAAATTTTAATTTAAAGAGATTAAGATTTTATCTGAATATCAAATGAGTGGAATGACATGAGGCTGCTCACTATTGTATATTATTCTTACATATTAAAATCCACGAAAGAGACAACCTAAGAATAATACCAACATTTGTCAAACAATTGGACCGCTTCGCTTCATTAAATTTTAGTCTACCAAAATTCATCAATTATTTTATAAAAAAAAAAAAATTGGTGATGTATTTTTTTATTAAAGCTGATGTGGTATGTTAGACGGATTCTTAATCTAATAGCAACTATTTTATAAAATAATTTGTAGTAAACTTATAATTTTAGTTATTTTAGTTGTCCGGTAAAATTAACTTTTCTGAACTAAATTTTTTTTGAATAATTTAATTTTTTGAGTAATTATTTGGATAGTATGCTGTGTAGAAACTTTTAAACAATCTTATTAGAAATCATATAATTATATTCTATGAACCCAAATTTACATCGAATTAGAAGAAAGACGGGCAACAAGTTGTGCCGCCAAACCTTTCTGAATAGCAAATCATATAATTATATTCCATGAACCCAAATTTACATCGAATTAGAAATGTAGTTGACTATTAAAACGATAGTAATCTAGAAATATACATAATGATACAATTATCTTAATTTATCAAATTTATAAATTAATATTAGCTTTTTGAAAAACTTTTAAATAATTAATTAAAGAATCGTTCTAATAACAAGTACTAAAATCACAAAATTCTCTTATCAAAATACTTTTACGACAAGGTTTTTATCAAAAACTTAAGGAGACACCAAAAAAAATATTTTTTTAATTATAACTCCACAACATACAAAATCATAAATTTTAAACTCGCATCTTACAAAAGCTTCATGATATTTCAACATAATTTAAACAATTTGAAACTATTAAAAATATATACGTTAATGATGATTTTCGGAACATCAGTCTAAAAATAAAGATAATAAAATTCGAGATATTTTCTATAATTTATTGAAAAGAGTATTTGTCAAAAAAAAAAAAATCACATTAAATTCAATATCTACAAACAGAAGAAAATCAAAATGAAATATAATTGGAAGGCAATGAAGAGGGAGGGATGGCGTACGTTGGAAGAACTCGGCGGCGGTGGTGTTGGAGCAAATCGGAGAGTGGGGATTGTCGGAGACGGCGATGATATGGCGCTGAATAGCCTTCAACCTGCGCTCGCCGGTCGACTCCATTTGACCACAGCGAAACTTCGTGCAAGCTGTGACAAGTGAGGAGAGAGGATGCCAAACCCACACACCATTGGGTTTATATATATATCTAAGACCAATAAATTATGTCCAAGGAAAATTGTTTTTATTGGATTTTTCTGTGCAACTTTATTTTTTATTTTTTAGAAAGACTATTGTATGTTGGGTTGAAGGAAGGAGTCATGGGTTTTTAAATATGCAAATTATGATTATTTTTTGAGGAAATTACCGGAAACTACCCGTTAAATAGGTCATATTGCAAATAACCACCCTCTCTATCACTATTTACCGAAAATCACCCGCTATTGATACTCCGTTAACAAAAAACCACCATATGTCAGCATTACGTCAAATTTCCGTCTTGTGGACCCCACTTTATATTAAAATAATACTTTTCCTTGTTTATTCTTTTTTCTATCTTTTAACTTGATTTTTTTTTGTTTAATATTATTTACCAATTAATGAACATTTCAGCCTTAAATCCTAAATTGAAAAAAGAAAGAGAAAAGTGAAGAGAAGAATAAGGCAATGGAGATAGCGAAGTAAGGTAATGAAGAAGGAGAAAGAGAAGTGAAGAGAAGAACACCAGATTTTGTTCGTCTCTTCTCCAGGATAGATTTCTTTTTTGATTCCCCTTACTTCGCCTTGACAACCACGAAAAAACCCTAGATTTACTAGAAGAGGAAAATATGGATAAGAACTTTGATAATCTCGCAATTAGGAGTTGGAGGACCCAGGATTCCAAGTCGAAGAGAGCGGTGAAGAAGCCACAGACGAATTGGCTCCCGAAGATCGACGAGGGTGGTGCTAGCAATGCCGAAGGCGAGACCAAATCCGGGGATGATGAAGATGATGAATCGGATGAAGCCCTAGGGATGAGGAGTCCGTCGAAGGAGCACTTACGGTCGGAAGGAAATCAAATAAGGAGATCCAATAATAGTAGTTCTAGGGTTAGGGTTGATGAGGAAACTGGCAACCACCACCATCACATTGAGGCCGATTTGAATGGTCAATTGGAGATTAGCAGGAGCCAAGATGGGGTGAAGAATTGGCTGGAGAGTTTGGGATTGGGATAATACTCTCCGATCTTTGAAATACACGAAGTTGATAAAGAGGTCTTGCCATTGCTGACCTTAGAGGACCTTAAGGCCGGATATGGGTATAAGTGCAGTTGGATCCAGAAGGAAAACGTTTGCTGCTATCCAGAAACTTAAGGGTTTTCTTGTTTCATTAATTGGTAAATAATATTCACAAAAACTGAACATAGCACATTCAAAACGAGTACTTTCTGTGAATGATCAGACGAGTACTTTCTGTCCAAGAACGAGCAATTGATGCTGCAGAACATCTCCTACTTTCTTCCATTCTAAATCCTTGGTTGATTCTAAAATGTATTCTAAAATGTGTTTTTATAAATAAAATATATCATAATACATTATTTCGTCTTGGTTCATTCTATTGTCTATTGATTATATGGAATTATAATCAAATAATTTATATAATTTAATTGCGATATTCAAGATACTCGTTTTGGCTCTCGTCGCTCCACTACTCGACCTCTTATCCTACTAAATCTAAAGCTATGAACTTAAATTTCATCGTTGACCGGATAATCGTTATTTGCTTTGTCGACTTCCACGAAATTGGTTGCACCACGTATGGTAACACACATAACCACATTTGAACATAGGAAAACCTACATAATGTAGTGCCCAACCCATAACACTTGAGCAATAAGTCGAGTGTAGTTCATCAAAATATTATATTGGTAGTTACATTAGCATATTCAGATTGTGAAACACTCTCTTTTCACTATCTTATCTTATATTTATTAAAGTAAAGATTTTTTTATCACGTGTCAACGTCACAATTCACGCAGTTCTCAATTTTTGTAAATGCTATTATTTTGTTATTTTGGATTGGAAATAAAAAAAAATCACAAAATCTATATTTAATTTTTTAAATCTTACTATTTTTAAAAATCAGTAAATCTTCTAATCAAATCCTAAGCATATTTATTTTTATTCAAAGCTAATATATAATTATTAAAAAATTAAATTTAAAAAACACAATTTTAAGTAAAGGAACGTGATCTAATTATATCAAAAATTTTTAACATATAATTATTTATCAGAGAAAAAAACTTAAAAGAGAATTATAAAAAATAATAGCAATTATCATTTCATTTCTGGATTTTTATCTTACAAAAATATGCATATAAATTTCTAAGTATTAAGTATTTATTAAATCCGCACAAGATGCGGGTAATACACTAGCTTTTAGTTTAAATGTATATTAGGATCATAAGTAGTCTTAATAAACATAACACCGTAACTTTGAAATTTCTACAATATTTTTTTCTACTTACGGAGATTGTGATAACGTGAAACCATTCGTAACCTTAGTCACTTTGACTCACAAGATTTCATTTGTTTCACCTAAGTCTTTCATTTTAAATTATGTAGAAAAGAAATCCTTAGCTTTTTTAATGATCACTAGGTGTATATCAAGTAATAACATGTTATCTACATATAAACATGTTATACACGTTTCTCGTTAACTTTTTAGTATTCACACATGCACCAGAACCATTAACCACGCAACTATAACCAAGGATAGTGCTATGAAATTTCTCATATCATTGTTTTGGTGTCTTCTCTAGTCTGCTTAAGGACTTTTGAACTCTGCATACCTTGTTCTCGTGCCCCGGTTGTAAAAAAACAAAATTTGTATACAGATGATGCAGGGTTGATGTCGTAGTTTCCCGATCTGGATTGAAGTTCACGAACACGACACACAGACAAATCGTGGTTAAGAATATCGGATTTGACCGAGATTTTATGAAAATCGAACACAAAGAACGTGAGTTTGATGGATTGATAATGGTAAGATAAGAAGATAAATAAAGAATGAATAATGGAAATATAGGAAGTTATGAACCAAGGTATTCTTGCAAAGAACTTTGCCAATTGGATCAGAACCCCTTAACAAAAAGCTTACCTTACCCTCAATTCTTTAACCTTACACAAGCCTTCTAAATAAGACAAGCACAAGGAGGGACCAAAATTGACTAGTAGCACCAATCTTCAATAAGATTAACACACACAAAAACAACCTAGCAAGGACTCACGATTCAACCAAAGACTCTTTTTGATTGAATGAACTGAATAAAACATAAACTTCGTAAGCGAAGCAACGAGTATCTCACAATATTGTGGAAATAATAATCAAATCAATCTACATATGAATCTCGACTTCTATGACTACTTATAGGTGAGATCCCTCTAGAAAGTAAAATAAAAAGATAATCCTAAAAGATAGGATCGAAACCAAAAAATAACTTCAGAATGTTTGAGAACATTAAAGGTATTAAAAATAACTAAAAGATAACTATATATAATAAGATCTCGACTGGATCTTATTGATCTCAACAAACAGCAAATCTCGGTCTAAATCTCGGGCGAGATTTTGGTCTCATAGCCGAGATTTCTTCACTGGTTCTCTTAACTCTCGTTCTAGCCACTTTCCTTGCTTCATTTGTCATCTTTACTCTTGTAAGGTTGATAGCATGTATTATAGTCTATATTTTGGAACTTATTTAGACGTTTTATCTTCAATAATCTGCATGTATGGATGTATATTATGTGGTTTTTTTGTTGTTTCATCTACCTTTACGGGAATCAAGGTCTATACCAAGTTTCGTTGTAATCGTAGGTAAAATGACACATTTTGAACTGAAATGGAGCTAAGGAGCTAAGGAGTCATAGGAGCTACATTCTGGAGCTCAAAGAAGAACTCAGGAAGCCTGGAATTAATGAAGAAGATTTGCTTTGGACCAGATTTGAGAGATTTCACATTTAGTTGAGATTCACCTCGGTCAACTACAATGTCACCTCGAACGAGGTGATCTTGAGGAGCGTCCCGACCGAGGCGAACACCCTGCCGCCGGTGAGATCATATTTTTGGTTGAGATCTTTTAATTATGGAAATAAGATATCTTATATTTTTGGGCTAGATTTCTGGAAGGAAAATCTTATTTTTGGGAGATCTATTTTAGAGATATGGATATATTTTATAGGAAATTATCTTTTTAAGATATTATTATCTTTGGAAGATAATTCTCCTATATAAAGGGTTGGATTTTCCACAATTCAGCCATCTTTCATCATCTTTTTCATCATCGGATCTTTGGATCAACGCAGCAGTTAGGAGATTTTCTTGAAGGAAGATTGAAGATCAAGGAAGAAAGATTGATAATTTGGAGATTAGCTTAAGAGGGAGTTTGTAAGACTTTCTTAGATTCCCTTTGTTTTATTGTCTTGATCGATTTGTGATTTTGAGGAACGCTGATTTGTGATTATTTGATTCAGTTATTGAGGCCTTTTTCTTAAGGTTTACTTGTTCGAATATTCATTCATTTCCCTTTTATTCGATTATTGTTTTCATGATGATGAGTGGCTAAATTTCTTGTGCGATTCTAGGGTGATTGGCTGAAAGTTATGGGAAAGACGATGATAGAATGATCTTAATCCCAGTAGGACCCTGAAAGCTCGAGTCTTTAACCTTAGCCCAAGAGTACCTCGCTCAGTCGATGAACATCTCGGCCGGGGTTGAACTTGACTGAACGAGGTGACCTTTTTTGATCCGAAACTTAGAGTTAAGAGTTCTAGTTTGCCGAATCATATTCTTATTACACCTTTCCTGGTTCAATGCAAGCCTAGAATGAGACTTACCCAGTGATTCCTTTGTTTGTTTACCCATGATCATAAGTGTAGGTAATAAAGGTTTATCCTTTATTGGGGTTTGAGTGTGTCTTCATTCCATCTCTGTGACAATCCAGTCAGCCACCTCGGTCCGGTCGAGACCACTCGACCGAGATGATATCAAAATCGGCGAGGGGTATTAAAGGCGAACAAATTTCTCTCTCTTCCCTCCCAACCCCCTTCTTGACCGCGGCTGCTCCTCACCTCGCTTCTTCGTTTTTTGATCGTTTTCCACGATTTCTGCTCCGATCTCGCAAAGAAAAGCAAGAGGATCAGATTGCAAGCAACAAACTGCAGGATAAACGCCTCGAATCGACTTAATTTGGGGTAAACTGTCGAAAACCCTAAACTCCTCTCTCTTTACTGATTTAGGCAATTTTTTGGCTTTGGTTTCCACATTTTATTGCTGAAAAGAGTATAAGTACCCCATAGGAAGCAATTGGTAGTGATTTTGGGGGAAAAGAACTGAAAATCAGAGAGAGGAAATCGAACAACACTTCGCCTCGGTCCAGTCGAGCTGTGTCTCGGCCGAGGTGTTTTCAGTTTGTCAGACCGACCGAGGTGTTTTCCTGTTAGCAGATATGAGTTCTCGATCTGATCGCCAGCTAGTTCTGAGAGATGCTCCCAGTGGTTCTTCTCCTTCCCCTTCTATCCCGGTGATACATGAGTGTCACCAGGCGGACTTTGATCGCATATGCGGGCGCCCCGTAGTTACCCCGCGTTTTCTGGATGTTCCACCCTTTGAGTGCCTCCACGTGGTGGAGGACTTGAAGAAGATGATTTCTATGGTAGGGCTGGAGCAGTTTATGGAGATCCGAGCTCTAGCCTACCTTGAGCTGACCATGGAGTTTGTGAGTTCTGTCACTGACATGCCTGAGAGGAACAACATCAAGTACCGGTTGCTGAACCGGAACTACATTGTACCCATGGATCATTTCCGAGAGATTTTTGGCTTCCCGACTCCTACAGTGACCGACTTCCCTTCCCGAGCAGTGGGTCGACAGTTATAGGGGCAGATTGCCCATGTGGTGGAGCACGCAGACCGATGGAGACTTGGAGACTCCAGAGTATGCATTATTTTTCATTTAGCATTCCATCTGGCCCACCGTATTTTTAGCGAGACTCTTCTGGCGCGTACTGAGATGCCCTAGAAGATCAGACAGGGAGAGTTGTTGAGTCTATTCTGCATGGTGACTGGAGGAGTGCCTGACTTTGGAGGCATGCTAGCTGAGGATCTGCACCGGATCAAGGGCAAGGCAAAGGGATATATTTGCTGTGGAGGACTGGTGACCCATATTGCTATATTTATGGGTTTAGACTTGACTGCTTGTACATTGGTGGCGGTTGCAAAGCCGCTTGGACTTCAGGAGATGATTACGAGGAGGATACTGGTTCCTCGTGGCCTCACTACATCCTATGTAGCGATGCCTTGGGAGCATACTACCCCTCAGGGTATCCTATGGTCAGACCAGTTTACAGTTTTTGATCCACAATACTGGTCTTCCGCTTGGCTGCCCTATATAGAGGATGCAAGAGATGCTGGACCCGTTGAGGAGGAGGCTGAGTATGATGATGGCGGAGCTGCCATGAAGACTGGTACAGATACAGCCGGCCCTAGTGTGCCAGTTGTCGATTTAGACGACGAGGCTACAGAGGAGGAGGCAGCGGCTGCACCATCACGACTTGCACGGCGTAGAGTCCGCAGACAAAGAGATCCCGTAGCTCACCGACGGATTGATGAGCTTACGGACCAGATGATCGACTCTTACGCAACCTTGTCATTAGAGATGATGGAGCTTAGAGAGAGCCAGCACTACCGGCAGAGGATGATGGAGAACCAGTTTCAGCACACTATGGGTTATCCGTTTGACCCATCTCAGCATCCCTTCATCCCGAATCCACCACCACCACCAGCAGATCAGGACTAGAGCTAGCATGAACTTTCTTTTTTTTATTTATTATGCAGTTCAGCATGTCCGATGAGTTCTCATGTTTTAGACTTATTTTGACCCATTGAGACAATGTGTCCCAAGTATGGGGTATTTAGATGTATGGTTTGACATTGTGTATGCTTGTATGACTTTATTTGGATACTTATGATCTTATTTATGCTCTATGTGTTTATCTGAGATTACATGCATACATACAGGTTATTTGTTTGAGAAAAACGTCAAAAACAGGTTTAAGAAAAAAAATTTATGACCTCGACCGGGATGATTCTGACCAAACGAGGTACTTTACCTCGGATGACCTAGAACACCTCGACCGAGGTGGCTTAACTGAGAGATTTTTCGAAACGTTTTGTGCTTCTTTTCCGGATATGACCTCAATGATGATTTTGTTTGCAGATTGGTTTTGAAATCTTTATATGCTTGAAAGGTTTTATGATATGTTTAAGTTGCAAATTGCTTTGTTTGAAATTTTAGCATGTTTAATACTTTGTCTTTATCAAAATTATGTTGAATTTGAAGGTTGACACCACATGATGAGTTCTATCACATTCTTCCTAGGATGATTAAGGCAATTCATTCTCTTCTCTTCTTATTCTTGATCACGCTTAGCCCCTCATATACATATTTACCTCCCTTTACCTATCCGGGAATTTGGAAGCAAGCAAAGAAAAGCAAGTGAAAGTAAAGTTGAGATGTTGGCTGGAAGTTTTAGAAAGAAACAAAATAGGTTTGGGGAAGTCAATCATGATGATGAGTAACTCGGCACCATTCACATAGCCGGGTGTTTGTGTCTTGCCAAAGTCAAATTGAGCGATATTCCTAACGGGTCATGATATGTCAATCAAGGGTTTGAGGCATCTCGAGAAATTGATGATTGCTGATTTCCTAGACTTCGGTTATTGTGCACCTCTGTCCATGCATCCCAAAAAGTAAAAGTAAAAAAAATAAATTAATAAGCAAAGCTTATTGGTGGAGGATGTTGAGTTTCAAAGGAAGTGAAGTAAAATCCTTTTCTGGATTCTAGCACCACATTCCCTATATACATCTCACCCTGACATGTTTCTTGACCTCTTTTGAAAGCCCTTGAGACCTCGAGCTTGTTGATTGACTTGGTGGTTCAAACTGGATTATACATGATTAATTTCGATAATTATGATTTATTATGCATTCTATGATTTTATGCAAAGATGAACAACTTTCTTATATCTATAAAATGTTATGATCATGTTTTGATTTTATTTGCCATGAAACATTCTCTTAGAGTGATCTATGAGTGGAGCACACCACCAAAAATATTTTGAAATACTTTTCATTAATCTTTATGACCTATAATCCATTCTATCTTGTACTTAAGATTTAGAACTTGCTTGGGGACAAGCAAGGGACAAGTATGGGGTATTTTGATAGCATGTATTATAGTCTATATTTTGGGACTTGTTTTGACGTTTTATCTTCAATAATATGCATGTATGGATGTATATTATGTGATTATATTGTTGTTTCATCTACCTTTACGGGAATCGAGGTCTACACCAAGTTTCATTGTAATCGTAGGTAAAATGGCACATTTTGAACTGAAATGGAGCTAAGGAGCTAAGAAGTCATAGGAGCTACATTCTGGAGCTCAAAGAAGAACTCAAGAAGCCTGTAATTAATGAAGAAGATTTGCTTTGGACCAGATTTGAGAGATTTCACATTTAGTTGAGATTCACCGGTCAACTACAGTGTCACCTCGACCGAGGTGATCTTGAGGAGCGTCCCGACCGAGGCGAACACCCTGCCGCCGACGAGATCATATTTTTGGCTGAGATCTTTTAATTATGGAAATAAGATATCTTATATTTTTGGGCTGGATTTCTGGAAGGAAAATCTTATTTTTGGGAGATCTATTTTAGAGATATGGATATATTTTATAGGAAATTATCTTTTTAAGATATTATTATCTTTGGAAGATAATTCTCCTATATAAAGGGTTGGATTTTCCACAATTCAGCCATCTTTCATCATCTTTTTCATCATCGGATCTTTGAATCAATGCAACAGTTAAGAGATTTTCTTGAAGGAAGATTGAAGATCAAGGAAGGAAGATTGATAATTTGGAGATTAGCTTAAGAGGGAGTTTGTAAGACTTTCTTAGATTCCCTTTGGTTTATTGTCTTGTTCGATTTGTGATTTTGAGGAACGCTGATTTGTGATTATTTATTCAGTTATTGAGGCCTTTTTCTTAAGGTTTACTTGTTCGAATATTCATTCCTTTCCCTTTTATTCGATTATTGTTTTCATGATGATGAGTGGCTAAATTTCTTGTGCGATTCAAGGGTGATTGGCTGAAAGTTGTGGGAAAGACAATGATAGAATGATCTTAATCCCAGTAGGATCCTGAAAGCTCGAGTCTTTAACCTTAACCCTAGAGTACCTCGCTCAATCGATGAACATCTCGGCCGGGGTGGAACTTGACTGAACAAGGTGACCTTTTCTGATCCGAAACTGAGAGTTAAGAGTTCTAGTTTGCCGAATCCTATTCTTATTACACATTTCCTGGTTTAATGCAAGCCTAGGATGAGACTTACCCGGTGATTCCTTTCTTTGTTTACCCATGATCATAAGTGTAGGTAATAAAGGTTTATCCTTTGTTGGGGTTTAAGTGTGCCTTCATTCCATCTTTGTGAGTTAGTCTGAGACTTACCCGGTAAAGGTTGATTCTATTCCCTTAGATGGTGTGTTGGTTTGAGATTATAATTCCTTTCCTTAGTACCTTGAGACTTACCCAGTAATAGGAGATTTGATTTGGGATAGTGAGTAGTGAGGCTTACCCGGTGATCTATTCCCATCTTAGAAACACCTTCCCTTTGCAAAAACCTCAGCTTTGTCCACATTATCTTTGAGATCTTGAGTCGAAACCACAACTAGATGCTTTAATCCCTAGAATCCGCATTTCCCCTTTATTTGACCTTATTATCATCTTTGATTGCTTTAATCACTTTTGTGGTTATTAGTTACATTGACAACCTATTCTTGCTTAGTTTCAACTAAGTCCCTGAGTTCGACCCCTGAAATTCTTGCTTTTTATTACAATTGATCCGTACATTGCGGGTTCGCATCCTTGTTTTAAGCATATTTCTTGGGATATAAATTTAAAGCTTGCACACACCGTTTGGAGCGAACAAAGGTCCTTTCACAGTAGACAACAATGTCACTAAAGAAGACTCAGATATTTGTGAAGTCTATTTAGGTGTACATGTTGTCAATAAGCTAGCAACCTCTTCTTGGATGGCCTTTGAAGATGACAACTCATTCTCCTTCAATGTCTTTGCTCTAACTCTAGTGATAAGTCCTTTATGAAGTGTTGGGGATGGTCCCACATGAACAAATTTCCTTATCTAGACCCCATTTAAAATATTGTACTTACGTCCATTCGATACACAATTAGATTTTACTTCGAAGCTAATGTAAACAAAGCACAAACAATAGTAATTTTAGTTACAAGAGAATAATTATCAAAGTAGTATATTCCGTGTTTTTGGATATAACCCTTAATGAATAAACTTGCCCTGTAACATTCAATTGTACCATTAAGTTCTAATTTTTTTTTTCTTAAATATACATTTGCAACCGAAGGTTTGTTATCACAAGACAATCTACAATTTCTCATGTTCGGTTAGTCATTAAACTTAGAATCAATCTCATTATGCATAACATCCTTCAAGAAGCTAGAGTCAAAAGAGTTTATTGCCTCATCATATATCTTAGGATCATCTTCTATCAAAAGAACATTTACAATTTATTCATCATTGTTATCTACATTTTTATGCTTTATTAGAGAACTAATGATAAAGTCTAGCCCAAAGATAGTTTCAATTCTATTCATTTTTACTTCTTTTAGGTTTATCAACTTCAAATAAGACATTTAAAGGCACATAGGAAGTAGACACTAGGTTCAATAAAACTTGATATGTGAGATTTCTTTACGGAAAGTTCATATTCAAATAATTATGCATCTTTGTACTTACATTAACATCAATCAAACTATAATGAAAGATCATTTCTAGGAGATGGACGACATCAAGGGTAGAAATGTACAAGACTCGGGTAAAACCAATTCTATAACATCCGGTTTTTTGCCTTCACCGCTCCCGCGGTGAAGAGGGCCACCCCTGTGGCCAGCCGCGGTCGCGGCCGGGTCAGTCCACCCCTACGGCTGACCCCAGATTGCGTGATCCGTTTTTCTTTCCGTCTTTTATTCTTTTCATTTCTTAGAAGATCCGATCTTCTATCTTTTGGGCCGACTTTCCTTCTATCTTTCAACCCTAAATTTGACCTTCCTTGATTCTTTCTCAACCGTTCTCTATATATTTCCGCCGTCTCTTCCTTTTTTCTCTTCTCTATAGAACGTGTAAATTCTTCATCCATTGATCCTTCTGACGTTCATGTACAGTTGTTGCATGCTTCTTCCTCCTTCTTTTCATCTTTCTCTTTATCCTTTCTTCTTATCCTTCTTCACATGAATTAAGATCGAGTCTTGATGTTTGTTTATCCTTCATTGTTGATGAGTATGTGTTTCAAGATTCCTTGGTTGAAGAGTTGTTGTGTGTGGATTGAAGAAGTCAAGATTTGATCCCTTGTTGTGTTACTACTGAAAAAAGAGAAGACACAACCTTTGTCGCAAAACCGTCCCCTCTGTCTGCTGCCCATGCGGTTTTTCCTGTAGTGACTCCCATCTTTGGTGAGTTGTTTCCTTCCTTGTTTCCTCGTTCATTTCCTTGAGTTGTGTTGTTGATGTTGCCCCTTGAGGGACTTGTGAGACTAAGAATCGTGTCCCTAGCTTGTTGGAAATCTCTTAGAGATCATGGAGACTAGAATTTGTAGAGTTCTAGCTTTCGGTTCGTTTATGATTCGCTATGCCTTGTCTGAGCAGACATTCATTCCTTCCTTCGGGAAACTGAGCAGTTATTGACCCTTGTGTTACCTTCGAATAAGATAAATCCCTTGGACTTACTTATCTGTGTTCCGTATATTGGTTTGACTGTATTGGTTGTGTTTGTTGTATATTGTTATAACGGAAAACTGGACTAAGACGACCTTATACCTTATGGCCCAAGTGTATTATAACCGGGCGGTGACCACTTGTCTAGTTCAAAATGGGGAAATTGAGAGGTGCTCTTGCGACCAGTCCAGCACGTAACAGAGGGATGCATCGCCTATATTCCCGTTGGTGAAAGGGGACAAAGGTAAGATCACGGTGATTCTTGTGTGACAACATATGTTTATGTTCTTATATGTGTTTGTTCCTTTATTGTTTTCTGATATCTAGAATGTTAGCTAACGATTTATACCGTTGTTGTAGATGCCCTATAGGTTAGAGGTGTTGTTGAGTGATCCGCACGATGTGGTTAGCCGGGGTTCCCGTACATTATAGGACAGGATGAAGTTTATATTTCTGTTGTTGTTATTTCAATTTGTTGTTGAACTCGGCTGCGAGTCTTTTGCTTCTTTCCTTTTGTTAAACCTTTGGTTTTTATATAAGTTTTGATTTTCATTTATTTGTGTCTTGTTGCAAGATCCAATGTTATTGTTGTTACTCTGAGGGTCGAGACCCATTGTGAGGTCCTAACCCGTAATGCTTCGAGTTCCTAGAACTTGGAGTGTTACAAATTCGGTCAAATTGAATAAAAGTATTGATGCAAAGAGCCAAAAACAAATATTGGATGCAAAGAGCCAAAACAAATAGAATACGCATAAAACGAGAATGCCTATTGGATTACTAACATAAGTATTGGATGCAAAGAGCCAAAACAAAGTCTACGATTGAGTAACAAGAACACGAAATTTCACCATAGGAAAACCACTGGTCGTAGAGATAAGGAAATTATCATTACAATTTCAAAGAACGATTACACAATTGTGTCGAAAGAAAATGACACCAACGAGGAATTTTTAAGGAACTACAAATGTCGTTTTCAAGCTTCGATAGTAGACTATCATAAACTTCAAACATATCTAGAAATCATCCCACCAGAAATATACGATGCTGAAACCCGAGACCTAATAATACCCTTCTCTACAAGGGAAATAAAAAAAGGAATTTTTGATATTGGTTGTGACAACTCTCCAGGCCCCAATGTTATGAAAACCGATTTCTACCAAAAATATTGGCACATTATCGTACCCTTAGTCACTAGCTAGGGCAATCAAAAGTTTCTACAAGACCGAAAAAATTCTCAAACAAATTGGCCACACATTAATCAATCTTCTCCCAAAAATAGATAATCCCTCAATAATTTTTCACTATAGACCAATAAGTCTATACTCGACAGTTTACAAAATCATTGCCAAAACTATGGCTAAGAGACTAAGTCTAATATTATCAAAACTAATTTACCCTTTACAGATTGCTTTTACCAAAAACAAAGCAATACATGATAATGTTCTCATAGCGCATTGAATCTTCCATGGATTTAGAACAAAGAAAGGAGAAGAAGGTTTTATGGCAATCAATCTTGATATGGAAAAGACTTACGATAAAGTATAATGACATTTACTCAAGGCGGTCCTTAAAAAATTTGGATTTAGAAAAAATTTAGGAATTGGATTGAAGAATGTGTATCAACAGCTTCCTACTTCATATTAATCAATGACTCCCTACAACAATATTCTCTCCACAAAGAGGTCTTCGTCATGGAGATCCCCTCTCGTCGCTACTCTTCAATTTATGTGCGGAGATACTAGATAGAAATATACAAAATACTAGCAATGAGAATCCTAAATTTATTGGATTCCCCACAACAAAATACGGATAAACAATCTCATTCTTAGCCTTTGTGGATGATATAATAACTTTTACAAAGGCAACAACAAAAGCCAACAACAAAATATTATCGGTCCTAACGGACTATAGTGCAGTATTTGGTCAAGTGATAAACTATCACATATATGCATTCCAAACAACCACCAACGTTAATCCAAACAACAAAAGAAGGATCCTATCGCAACTTGACATTTGAACATCCTCCAATTTTGAACAATATCTCGAATGCCCTATAAATAACGGGAGGTTAGGAATGACATCTTTAATTCTGTTATTCTAAAATCAGAACAACTTACAAAGTGAAAAGCAACAACATTATTACAAGATGAAACACCAATGCTGATAAAAGCTAATCTTAATGAAAAGTCAAGTTACCTAATACATGCATTCATGCTTCTTGCAAGCATCCATAAAGAACTAGACTAGATTAATAAAACCTTCTTATGGAATAAGAGACCATATTTCATCCGCTTATCAGCTAGAATAAAATTTATAAATATAAATCACTAAGAGGAACTTGAATTAGGAAAGTAGAAGGTATGAACAAAACGATACAAATGAAACTCTTGTGAAAAATCATGGCAAACCCGGATAATATATGGGTCAAAGTAATAAAAGAAAAATACTTAAAAGGCACATGCTTGTGGAACTATAAATGTGGAAAAACTACATCATGACAATGGAAAAAATTATTTAAATTGAGAGAAGATTTTGATAAATAACTTCGATGGCGTGCGAGAGATGATAAAACGATTAGATTTTGGAAAGACCATTGGATTACAAAACAACCACTTCAAGATCTGGTGAGCAATAAAGCCTTGATAAGTTCTACATAACCAATTTGTAGCTTCATCACAAATAAGCGATGGAATCACCAACTCTTAAATCAACTAGACACTCTTCTACCAAATGACATTGTAACAAAAAAAACTACAACCTACCCAAAAATGAGATAAAATTAGACTTGTTCATATACGGGCTCGGGCCGGGTTCGGGTTGACTTTATAAAATATTAAGCCCATTTATCCGGACTCGAGTCGAGCCTGAAATGGCTGTCATACCCGTCCAGGCGGTCGGGCTGGGTCTTTGGGTACCCGTTTTTCATTTTATTAAAAATTGATTTTAATATGATTTAAAAAAAAATATTTAAGATATTTATGTAAAATATATAAATTTATTATAACTATAATCAATATTTTATATTTATACTTAATATTTATAACAGATACAATAGAGTATATATATATATATTTATCCAGGCCGGAGGGCCGGGCTTTTCAGCCCATTCGGGCCTAGAGTGGTGTCCGGATCCGGCCCGACGGGCTTGACGGGTCAGGCTTCTTCCTCTGTTCATGCCCACCCGTTTTTTCGGGCGGTCGGACAGGCCGAGCGGGTAGCCCGGATCAAAACAACTCTAGATAAAATATAGAATATATTGAGTAGCTAATGAAGGATGATGATATTCCACGAAAGTTGCTATTGAAATGGTCCAACAACGAAAGGTAGGAGTAAGTAGTAACCCATCATAAAACATGAATTTGGGAGGTTACATTATGCAAAAATTAAAAAAAATTGCTATGAAAAATTTCTCTTGATAGAATTCCAACAAAATAAAATCTTGACAAGCAAAAAGTACTAGTCCTAATGCACTGCGAATTTTGTAATCATCATGTAAAAAGTGATAAAAACCTCTTCTTTGCGTGTCCACTGTCCTAACACTCTACAAACTATCGTAATGCCAAAATTATAACAATTCTACAAAATTATGACACAATAAATCGAAAAATAGTTTATATTATTAATGAAATAAAAGAAGTATTTCTCCAACTGAACTAAGACAACTAGTGGTAGTATGGTGGAACATTTGACTTACTAGAAATCAAGTTATATTCAACAAGAAAAAGTGTCACAAAATCTAAAACAAATTGTATTGAACCAAATAAACGATTGGGAAAAGGCCAACACAAAGTTAACTACACCAACATTAAACAACCAAAATAAAGAAGAAAAACAAAAAACATTAAATGGCAAGGACTAATGTGGAATTTTTCAAAATCAACTTTAATGCCTCAAGAAACTCGTCTACTCAATTTGCTTATGGATACATTATTCTAAACAACTTTGCAAGCTCACTGGTTGTAGGGAAAGGAAGATGCAATGCCGACTTTGTTTTAGAGGCATATGCTTTCGCTCTTCAAGAGGACCTCCAATAGGACGCAAATATAGGTGTTACTTCCATTGAGATTGAAGAAGACAATCTGATACTCATTAATTCGATCAACCAAGTCTGGAAACCATCATGGGATACCGACATGATCATCTCAGATATCTCCTCCATGATCCAGGGTTTCATGCACTCTAGTGCACATAATATTTTCAAAGAAGTCAACACTGTTGCTGATAGACTCGCGCTGCATGGAAACAACCCAACTGCAAATGACAATGTCTTACCACACAATGTTGAAGACCTCATCCACATAGATGTTTTATGGTGGCCAATCTCTAGAAACGGATCCCTTATTCTTCTCACCTTTGTATAAAAAAAACATTAATCTTTTATATCAAATTAACAAATAGTAAGAAAATTTTAAACTAAGTTTAAAACACATAATAATTTATGAGGGTGGGGGTGGATTTGACTTAAAATGAATTACATGTTCTTATTTATAAAATTACTTGAAAAAACATGTATAGACAAAAAAATAAGTTGAACAACGAATGACCATTAATAAGGGTGTAAGTGGGTGGATTTATAAAGATGATGAAACCGAAAAATATTCAAAACAATACCAATTTTGAAGATTATTAGGAGCAACGTAAACTATCAACTTATTTAGCAAATATAATACAACTTGTTTTTCCGATAAAAATTATATAGATATGACGATGACGATATAAGTAAGTTCTTACATGTCATCAAAATGTAGGATAAAGTGAGTTTTATATTTATAACAAATTTAACATCATTAAAACACTAATCTTATTTATTTAGACATTTTTGAAAACAAAATGTAATTATTTTCAGGTTTGTTTTTTAGAGTTTTTTTTTATTAAAATTTATTTTTGAAAAGTCGACAAAATTTTTTTTAAATATTCATATTTTTATTTTATCCCTAATTTAAATTTTTTTTTCCAATTATCTAAAAAATATTTGAAATAAATTATCCAAAAAAAAGTTAGATTAAAATAAATTAACTTAGTTTGGGCTATTTAATTTATTAAACGATTTAAAATATAATTTATAGATAGTTTACAAGAATTGACCGGGGAGGTGGGTAGCAACTCAGTACTCACCAAGCGACTACTCACAGCCGTCGGAGATTTTCTTCTTTCTTTTTTTTTTAAAAAAAAATAAAATTAAAAAAATAGGTTTGAATGGTACGATGGGTTCGAGAAGCTCCCACTTCTTTACTTTCCCTGCACTTTGAAAATGAAACAAGGGAAGATATTTTTAGAAACAAGACGAGTTGCCCAAACTTGAATATTTGGTGCTTCTTTTGGACTAACTATTTTCATTACTTGCTTAAGCTTTTTAAATAATTATTCACACTACTTTGACTTATTTTTTTTAATTTCTTGTTATTTTCTTTGCTTTTGTTTTCAAAGTTTCTTAATATATTTTTTTCTTGAGTTTATCAACTTGTATGAGAAATTAGGTGGTTCAAAAACCGGTTCGAACCTAAATTTTTTTGTTGATCTGGACCGTTCGAGTATCCGATGCTATATCAATCCAAAACACTAAGGTTGTTCATACGGTCTGATCCGGACCGGACCGAAAATTGACGGACTGGACCGTTTCACTACTTGTGTGAAACGGTCCATGGACCAGACCGAACCGGACGGTAACGGTCAGGTCCAATACGGTCCAGTCCGGACCGTTTTATTTTTATTTTTTTTTAAAAAAATTAAAGATATAATTTTGTATGGATTTAATGTAGTCCGGTCCAGGTTTTGACCGGACCGGACCGAATGCTTTTTCAGTTCAAAGTTATTTAAAAGTGTAAAAATCCGGTCTGGACAAGAAGATTACGGTTCTGAACCGGACCGTATTATTTTGGACTGGACCTGACCGGATTTTTACAATTACGGTCCAGGACCGGATCGGACGGTAATTTCCGGTCCGGTCCGGTCCAATTATGTGTAGTCTTGCAAAATACTATGACTGGTCCTTGATTTAAAAATATTAGAGGTTATGGTTAGAGTCAGGTTTATCTAAACTCAACCCAAACCTAGCTTTTTAAATTAAAAAGTTTAATCCAAGTATATACAATTCTATAAAACACCTTTCTTTATTAATATGAAAATTATAACTAGGATTTTGATTTGAATTTATGATTTTATCGTAAGTGATGTGGGACCATCCTTGATAGCACCTACATTACACAAACTCGTCACTAAGTCAAGAGCAGGAGACACTCAAGGAAAGATTGTTTGCAAGCTGTAAAGATGGGAGGATCCGAGATAATGGAGAATTGCATGGAAGATGCAAATTCTCGGTCAACACAATAAAATCTTGGCCGAGATTTATGACTCGAGACCGAGATTCTCCACTGTTGCGTATTATCGAGTAGATTTCGGTAGGAGGATTATTATCCTCTACTTATTTCTGTATTATTTTAATACCTTTAAGCTCTCAAACAATACTAAAGGTATTTGTTAGTTTTTGATCCTATCTTTTAGGATTATTTTTAGATAATCTTTTAGAGGAATCTCTCTTATAAATAGCCTTAGAGAACGAGATTCATAAGACATTTAGATTTGAAGTTGATTTCCACATTATTTTGAGACACTTGTGACTTTGTTCACGGAGTTTGCATTTTATCACTCCTATTCAAACAAAAGGAGAGTTTTTGGTTGAAAAGTTGTGAATCCTTGCTAGGTTGTTCTTGTATGTGTTAATCTTGTTGAAAATTGGTGCTACTAGTCAAACTAGTCCCTCCTTGTGCTTGTCTTACTTAGAAGGCTTATGTAAGGTTAAAGAAGCGAGGGTTAAGGTAAGCTCTTCGTTAAGGGGTTTTGACACATAATTGGTCAATGTTCTTTGCGGTAATATCTTGGTTCGTATCTTCCTATATTTCTACTTATTTTATTCCATAAATCATCTTCTTATCTTTTCACTATCATCCATAATTCCTCATTATGAGTTTCACAAAATCTCAGCCTATTCATATGAAAATCTCATCCGAGATTTCGTTATTTCATCCAAGATTTGTCTTTGTTGTTCGATTTGAGGACATTCAATCTAGATCAGGAATTGCAGCATCAACCTCACATCAAAGTGGTATCAGAGCTAACTGATTGAAGTCCGACCTTACATCAAAGGCTTGATCTTTTTATTTGAGTCTTCTTTGAGTCACATAAAAATCGAGTCTTTTGTGTTTGCCGTCTCTTTTTGAGATTATTTGAGCTTAACATGCGTTGTCTTGTGTTTACTGGAAAAGATAGAAAAGCCTTAGCCAAACACAAGCCATCCATAACCTTTAAACAATGAAACCTTAATCGATATTCCATTACAGAACCAAAATCTCGGCCCCGTGGAAGAAATCTTAACCGAGATTTATGGAAGATTTCTCTAGATTTTGTCATAACCGAAATATCATATATATGGAACATATCTTCAAAGAGATATCATATCATGTTGAAGAAAGAAAGGAAAGAGATACAGAGTATCTTCTTGTTGAGATTTGATCTAGTAGATTAGACCTTATTATATCTTCAAACGTAACCGAATATCTCCGCAAAATTCGGCCATATCTACTACCCCAACAGTTGTATATTCATTATTTTCCTTGGGTACATGCTCATACAACATTAAAGGTCTACTCTTGACTTCACCATTACATTTATATTATCGATCATAACCTAAAGCTTTGGTGAAGCCATTTGGACAAGTTTTATTGAGATCCAAGAGTATATATACCAGAAGGCAATAAAGAAGAAGCTTACCCCGAGCCCCAACTAATTTACATCACAAAAAACGTGGCCTTTTGACAAATCTCTCCCCCTGACCCAAATCTCGCCCCAAATTTCCTTCTATGACCCGATATTTGCTATTGTCGAGACTTAACCCTAACCGGCTTACTCTCTCTCTAGTTTCTCAAGTGTGAGGTACGTAAAGCTCTCTTCTTACTCTCTTGTGTGCCTATTTCTTTCCTTTTTTCACTCTAAACATATTGAGTCAAATTCTTTGGGTGTGTTAGTTAGTATCTATACTTTCTATCATACTTGCAATATTCTTTCAACTTTGTGCCATTGTGTGAAGAGACCTACAACAAGAGTGCCTTAACTAACTTCTAACACAAGAATATTTCTCCGAACCAAGTTGACTACTTGAGACATACTTCTAGTTGAAGCTAGTTTATTGATTGGTAAAGGAGCATTAATCCATCCAAGGCAATTACATTAAATTTGCTTGAGATTCACAACAGAGTGTGAATGTGAGAGAAAACAAGGAACCTTCGTTTTCACTAACTTCATGCGTTTGTTGTTACTTTGTGTGATTGTGTAGGATGAATGGTTCTAAAGACCATAGAAGGTCACAAGGAGATGGGTTAAACGACCATGAGAATCAAGCTATGCTATAGCAAATCAAGGAACAACTTGACAACGTAACCCAATGCTTAGGAGATTATGTTTCGCGTTTCAGTGGCAAATCTCGGCCCTAGTGAGAGATCTCACCCGAGAATTTCCCTAGCCGAGACATGATAGTGTCGTTCCTCAGTGGAGTATCCATAAATGAGGATAATGGGCGTTCACGTGTTCCATACAACATTCCAGTCCCAGAACCACATCCACGGGTCCATTATGAGCAAGGTATGAGATACTCAAGTCAATATTATAATATACTTTATGCTCCAAAGTTTGTTGGTTTTTAGTAATTCGAGGATGAGAGGGATTATCCTAGGTATGATCAATGTCCCACGAGTGAACGAGATTATGAATCAACTAGACCTCATCCAGAGCATAGCGGAACTAGGAAAGTTAAACTTCCCACTCCAGAATCTTGTTTGCTCTCATATGTGTGTGAAATGGTGAACGAAATAACTTTAAATTTATAACCTAAAATAAAATCCTGAACAATATGCAAGCCCACATGTAGTGTACGGATCAATTGTAATAACGACAAATACTCCAAGGTCGATCACAGGGACTATGGTGAAATCAAGCACGGTAAAAATCAGGTTGTCAATAAAAAGCAAGAACCAAAACAAGATGATGTATAAATTAGATAAGGGCATGCAGATTCTAGAGATCAAAGCATATAGTTGTGGTTCTAACTCAAGATTTCTAAGGATAACGTGGACAAAGCTGATGTTTGCAAGGGAAGGTATTCCTAAGGTGGGAATAGATCACCGGGTAAGTCTCACTACTCACTATCCCAAACCAAAGATCCTATCACCGGGTAAGTTTTAAGGAACTAAGGAAAGGAACTATAATCTCAAACCAACACACCACCTAAGGGGATAGAACTAACCTTTACCGGGTAAGTCTCAGGCTAACTCACAAAGGTAGGATGAAGGCACACTCAAACCCTAATAAAGGATAAACCTTTATTACCTAACACTCATCATCATAGGTATACAAGCAAAGGAATCACCGGGTAAGTCTCATCCTAGGCTTGCGTATGAACCAAGAAAGGTGCAATGAGGATAGGATTTGACAAAATAAATGTAACAACCGTTGTTATTTGGAGTATTTGAGAGCTCCAATAAATAAAGTTGCAGTTGAGAGAAATGATCGGGACATCGGATATGTCCTAGATGTGAAATAATATAAAAAGACGAAACGGATAAAAGAATCGATATTCCGATTCTTAGCGGTTAAGAAATGCGGCTTAGTGAGACTCCATGGTGTACCGAGGACGATCGTCTTTGATCGAGATGGGCGATTCACCTCGAGGTTCTGGTAGCAGATTCAGACTGCTTTGGGGACGAGTCTGCACTTCACGACTGCGTTTCACCCCCAGACTGATGGACAGTCAGAGAGGACTATCCAGACTTTGGAGGATATGTTGCGAGCTTGTGTGTTGGATTGGGGACAGGGATGGTCTGACTACCTCCCACTTGTTGAGTTCTCATACAACAACAGCTGGCATGCATCTATTGGGATGGCTCCCTATGAGGCACTGTATGGACGTAGGTGCCGTACACCTTTATGCTGGGATGAGCCTAGCAGTGTCAGCGGGATAGCGCCAGAGCAGATTCATGATGATATGGCTCGGGTAGCACTGATTAGAGAGAGGATGCTAGCTGCACAGAGTCGCCAGAAGTCATATGCAGACAAGAGGCGTCGGCCTCTAGAGTTCAGAGTAGGAGCTCATATCTGGTTGAGAGTATCCCCGACGCGTGGCGTTAGACGTTTTGGCATAAAGGGAAAGTTGAGTCCCCGATATGTCGGTCCTTTTGAGATTCTGGACAGAGTTGGGAGAGCAGCCTACAGATTAGCTTTGCCTCCGAGATTAGAGGGTGTTCACCCTGTGTTCCATGTGTCTCAGCTGAGAGAGTACATACCAGATCCGCGGCACATTGTGAGTTACGATGATTTGGTCGTGGAGCCAGACCACACCTTTGCTGAACATCCTATTGTAGTCTTAGAGCGAGGTGTGAGACGCCTGCGTTCTAAGGACATTCCTATGATGAGGATACAGTGGTTTAGACGTGGACCTGAGGAGGCTACATGGGAGACTGAGGATAGTATCCAGAGGAACTATCCAGAGTTCTATGTTGAGATAGATGCATCTAGGATCGACGAGTAGATCTTAGTGCTATCTTGGTGAGTATGTGATTATGTGCTTATGTGTTTACATGCCTTGATGTGCTTATTTCATGCTAGCTATGTTATGCTTTATGATCTTGTTAGATCTTGTTGTGCTAGTATGATATATGTTTATAGCTGGAGATGGTTCTTTCCTCCATGCTATTTGAGTGTGATTAGGATTCAGCTGGAGATGGTTCTTTCCTCCATGCTACTTTGATGGACATAGTTCAGTGAAGATGTGATTCCTCCATACGATGTATATATTTATGGTTGGCTAGAGATGTGCTTCCTCTATGCCCTATGATGTGGTATAGCGAGATATGTGATTCCTCTCTGCCTTGGGTAGCGTTATGGCCCTGCTTTCTGGAGTGGATGATTCCTCCATGTTGATATTTGAGGTTATAGACTTGTTATAGGTGGTGACCTTTTTGAACGGAGATGTGATACCTCCGATAGAGTGAGTGTTATACCTCGGCATATGGGTCCGAGAGGATTTGGGTTGTTCAAGTTTCGGGACGAAACTTGTTTTTAGGGGGAGATGATGTAACAACGGTTGTTATTTGGAGTATTTGAGAGCTCCAATAAATAAAGTTGCAGTTGAGAGAAATGATCGGGACATCGGATATGTCCTAGATGTGAAATAATATAAAAAGACGAAACGGATAAAAGAATCGCTATTCCGATTCTTAGCGGTTAAGAAATGCGGCTTAGGAATGCCCATTTTACGAGATAGTTGTGGACTAGATATCCCGATAATATTCCGGATTTTATATTCCAATTTCATAAAGTTTGAAGACCGAAAAATATAACCGCGTTTTAATTAAATGTTTAGGATTATATATATATATATATTAAAGATTCAGAGAGTTGAATGGCGGCTAGATGTACTGAAATTCTCAATTTCAATTTCAATTCATCCTAAGTAAAGAATGTACTACACTTGCAAGCTACGTGTACAAAGTATTCTCTTAGCTTAACACGTGTACATCTTTATTCAATTATAAGACACTTTCAATTCACCATCCTTCATTTGTAACTCTAAAAGTTACGGAGCCATAGCCGAGAGAAAAGTTCGTTCAACCTAACATACATACACTCAGTAATATATTCCTCATCTTCGATCCATTTTCAAATCCGATTGTACCATCGAATCCCTTATCTTGTTCTCTTCAACGTGATATCAATTTATTTCTCGTTTGTTAACTTTTTGGTAAAGCTACCTGCAATGAGTTCTGATAGGTAAAATAAACAGAACCCGACGGGGGTCTGACTTTTTCAAAAGGTTTTGGTTTTAAATATGGTTTTGGGTTAGATGTACGAGAAGTCGCCACTCCTACTATGGATCTCTGCAGTGTAGATATGTATATATGTATTCTGGATTATGTTTATGTATGTGTTAAGTATATATATATATATATATATATATATACTTATGGCCTACATAGAGCCTTATAAGTTAGGTGTGCATACCCCGTTGATGGCTCGGACTAGAGCTACTGCCACTGTAGGCAGAGGTAGAGGTAGGCCACCCCGTCCTCCAGGTGTGGTAGGTGAGGGGCCAGTTCCCGCTGCTGATCCACTAGTGGTGGAGGAGATACATGAGGAGGTTGCAGAGAGCGTCGTCCCAGAGACGATGAGTGGTGGATCTATGAGACATCATTCACATCGAGCTCAGTCTGATGATGCTGATCGTGTCTCCATGGGAGGACCGGAGTTTAGAGAGTACCTCCGACGTTTTGAGGAGGACATCAGGGCCGGCAGACGAGCCCCAGACTTACCAGTACATGAGGGATCTTCTGAGAGATCTCAGGGAGCGACACAGGTGCCAGTTGCACCTGTACGTGTTGTTGAGCCAGTTCGAGCTGTGGAGGAGACTCGAGGGCCTCGACCAGATGCCTGGTTGAAGGCATTTCACCAGCAGGGAGTACCACCTTTCTCAGGAGAGATTGGGTTACAGACTAAGGTATGGATAGGACATGTAGACTCAGCTTTAGAGTCTATTAGATGTCCTGAGGACAGATGGGTAGAGCTAGTTCAGTCTCTATTCCGTGACCTTGCACATCAGTGGTGGAGGACTGTACGAGCCAGAGCCACCAGCTATGATCGCATGAGGAGTATGATCCGAGAGCAGTTTTGCCCTGCCTCACTAAGGAGGGAGAAGCTGCAGGATTTTGTGGAGGCCGGTTTTGAGGATGTACCTATTGCAGATGCCATCCGTCGCTTCCAGACTGAGTTAGCTTTGCTGGGTCCAGCTGCACCATCTGAGGACCAGCATGTGTACTTGTTCTCCCGTCGTCTGAGGGAGAGCACACGTTCATATATGGCGGGATTCCATTGCGAGTCCCTTGTTGACTACCAGGGTCGGGCTTCTACTTATAAGAGGGACCGAGCTAGTCAGAGGAGGGCTTCTCAGACTGGACAGTCTGAGAAGAGGCAACGCACTGGGCAGACCAGTGGAGTTGGAGGAGCTTCTAGTTCTATACAAGACCAGAGACGTCAAAGTTACCCCACGTCTGCACTGACTGTAGACAAGGGACGACAGTGTTACAACTGTGGAGACCCTGGCCATCTGAAGCCAACTTGTCCCAGACGAGTTGTGACTTGTTTTACCTGTGGCCGACAGGGACATCGAGCTGCCTTTTGTAGGCAGGGAGGAGTAGCATCCCAACAGGGTTCTTCCCCTGCCAGTTTAGCAGGAGGTGGTCAGAGGACACCCGAGCAGCAGATACAGGGACAGTAGAGGGTCCCAGAGCGTCCATCTACTCAGGGTTCTGCTCCAGGACCGAGTAGAGGTAGAGGTAGAGACGTTGGCACCAGTGATGCCAGAGGAGCCCGAGGGCGAGCTTTTGAGTTGAGGAGTGCAGAGGATCCACCTGCACCGGCTGCTACAAGTACCATTTTACTTCATGCTTTACGTGTTAGAGTTTTGTTTGATATTGGTGCTACGCATTCCTTTATTTCTGATACTTGTGTTGAGCGTCTGAGTTTAGCTACCATAGAGCGGATACCCTTTACTATAGGGTTACCTGATGGTAGTCGGGTCAGAGGTACCCGTGAGATATGTAGTTGTCCCCTTCGATTAGGGACTCGTGTTTTACTTGTTGACTTCTTAGTCATACCATTGATGCATGAAGAAGTCATATTAGGTATGGACTGGATGCGTAGACACCATGCAGTTTTGGATGTTGGTAGGTGGACTGTTACAGTCTCTACCGAGGTTGGACAGATTGAGGTCTTCCGGGGTTGGGACCTTGGGAAGACACGTTCGGTTATTAGTGCCGTCCGAGCAGCTAGGTTGATTGCACAGGGTTGTGATGCCTTCTGGTGTTACGCCATGAAGGATGGAGAGAGTCCAGCTCTGGAGGATATTTCAATAGTCTGCGAGTTTACAGATGTGTTTGTTGAGCCGTCGAGTTTGCCGCCTCAGCGGAGTGTGGACTTCAGCATAGAGTTAGAGCCTGGCACGCGACCCATCTCGAAGGCCCCATACCGTATGGCACCTGTCGAGATGTTGGGGCTGAAGAAGCAACTCGAGGAGTTGGCTGAGAAGGGTTTCATACGCCCTAGTGTTTCACCATGGAGTGCACCTGTCCTCTTCGTGCGGAAGAAGGACGGATCTCTGAGGTTATGCATAGATTACAGAGAGTTGAACAAGGTGGTCTACAGTGATGCATCCAAGCTAGGCTTGGGATGTGTGTTGATGCGGAGAGGTAGAGTGATTGCATATGCGTCTCGACAGTTAAAGACGTATGAGGAGAACTACCCGACTCATGATTTGGAGTTAGCAGCGGTAGTGCATGCTTTGAAGATCTGGAGACATTACTTGTATGGTGCTACATGTCAGATCTTCACAAACCATAAGAGTCTGAAGTATATTTTCACGCAACGGGAGTTGAACAACCGCCAGCGTCGATGGCTTGAGTTGATCAAGGACTTTGACCTTCATATTTTGTATCATCCTGGAAAGGCAAACGTGGTTGCTGACGCCTTGAGCAAGAAGACGCCTCGAGAGAAGGCGATTGCGAGATTGACTGTACAGCCTCAGCTTCAGAAGGATCTAGCTTGGCTAGAGATGGACATCCAATTTCCTGATAAGGATGCCCAGTTGTATGCCTTAGAGGTTTTACCTGGTCTGTTGGATGAGATACAACAGAAGCAGGGGACCTGCCCGACCTTGATGAGGATTAGAGAGAGGATGTCTCGTGGAGAGGCACCACAGTTTTCCATTGGAGCTGATGGAGTGATGAGGCGACATGATCACATTTGTGTTCCTGCTGATGTAGAGTTGAGACAGAGGATCTTACAGGAGGCTCACAGTACACCTTACTTTGTACATTCAGGTACGAGTAAGATATACCATGATGTGAGACGTTCATATTGGTGGGGAGGGCTGAAGCCCGATGTAGCCAGATTTGTAGCTCAGTGTGCGACCTGTCAGCAGGTCAAGATAGAGCATTGTAGACCTGGAGGTGAGCTCCATCCACTACCAGTACCGCAGTGGAAGTGGGAGGATGTCTCCGTGGACTTTGTGACGGGACTGAGACCTAGTAGGAGTTTTGATGCCATTTGGGTTGTTGTTGATAGACTGACAAAGACGGCACGTTTCATTCCTATTAGAGAGACGTGGCCTATGAGTAGATTAGCTGAGGAGTACACTAGACAAATAGTGAGACTCCATGGTGTACCGAGGACGATCGTCTCTAATCGAGATGGGCGATTCACCTCGAGGTTCTGGTAGCAGATTCAGACTGCTTTGGGGACGAGTCTGCACTTCATGACTGCGTTTCACCCCCAGACTGATGGACAGTCAAAGAGGACTATCCAGACTTTGGAGGATATGTTGCGAGCTTGTGTGTTGGATTGGGGATAGGGATGGTCTGACTACCTCCCACTTGTTGAGTTCTCATACAACAACAGCTGTCATGCATCTATTGGGATGGCTCCCTATGAGGCACTGTATGGACGTAGGTGCCATACACCTTTATGCTGGGATGAGCCTAGCAGTGTCAGCGGGATAGCGCCAGAGCAGATTCATGATGATATGGCTCGGGTAGCACTGATTAGAGAGAGGATGCTGGCTGCACAGAGTCGCCAGAAGTCATATGCAGACAAGAGGCGTCGGCCTCTAGAGTTCAGAGTAGGAGCTCATGTCTGGTTGAGAGTATCCCCGACGCGTGGCGTTAGACGTTTTGGCATAAAGGGAAAGTTGAGTCCCCGATATGTCGGTCCTTTTGAGATTCTGGACAGAGTTGGGAGAGCAGCCTACAGATTAGCTTTGCCTCCGAGATTAGAGGGTGTTCACCCTGTGTTCCATGTGTCTCAGCTGAGAGAGTACATACCAGATCCGCGGCACATTGTGAGTTACGATGATTTGGTCGTGGAGCCAGACCACACCTTTGCTGAACATCCTATTGTAGTGTTAGAGCGAGGTGTGAGACGCCTGCGTTCTAAGGACATTCCTATGATGAGGATACAGTGGTTTAGACGTGGACCTGAGGAGGCTACATGAGAGACTGAGGATAGTATCCAGAGGAACTATCCAGAGTTCTATGCTGAGATAGATGCATCTAGGATCGACGAGTAGATCTTAGTGCTATCTTGGTGAGTATGTGATTATGTGCTTATGTGTTTACATGCCTTGATGTGCTTATTTCATGCTAGCTATGTTATGCTTTATGATCTTGTTAGATCTTGTTGTGCTAGTATGATATATGTTTATAGCTGGAGATGGTTCTTTCCTCCATGCTATTTGAGTGTGATTAGGATTCAGCTGGAGATGGTTCTTTCCTCCATGCTACTTTGATGGACATAGTTCAGTGGAGATGTGATTCCTCCATACGATGTATATATTTATGGTTGGCTAGAGATGTGCTTCCTCTATGCCCTATGATGTGGTATAGCGAGATATGTGATTCCTCTCTGCCTTGGGTAGCGTTATGGCCCTGCTTTCTGGAGTGGATGATTCCTCCATGTTGATGTTTGAGGTTATAGACTTGTTATAGGTGGTGACCTTTTTGAACGGAGATGTGATACCTCCGATACAGTGAGTGTTATACCTCGGCATATGGGTCCGAGAGGATTTGGGTTGTTCAAGTTTCGGGACGAAACTTGTTTTTAGGGGGAGATGATGTAACAACCGTTGTTATTTGGAGTATTTGAAAGCTCCAATAAATAAAGTTGCAGTTGAGAGAAATGATCGGGACATCGGATATGTCCTAGATGTGAAATAATATAAAAAGACAAAACGGATAAAAGAATCGCTATTCCGATTCTTAGCGGTTAAGAAATGCGGCTTAGGAGTGCCCATTTTACGAGATAGTTGTGGACTAGATATCCCGATAATATTCCAGATTTTATATTCCAATTTCATAAAGTTTGAAGACCGAAAAATATAACCGCGTTTTAATTAAATGTTTAGGATTATATATATATATATATATATATATATATATATATATATATATATATATATATATATATATATATATATATATATTAAAGATTCAGAGAGTTGAATGGCGGCTAGATGTACTGAAATTCTCAATTTCAATTTCAATTCATCCTAAGTAAAGAATGTACTACACTTGCAAGCTACGTGTACAAAGTATTCTCTTAGCTTAACACGTGTACATCTTTATTCAATTATAAGACACTTTCAATTCACCATCCTTCATTTGTAACTCTAAAAGTTACGGAGCCATAGCCGAGAGAAAAGTTCGTTCAACCTAACATACATACACTCAGTAATATATTCCTCATCTTCGATCCATTTTCAAATCCGATTGTACCATCGAATCCCTTATCTTGTTCTCTTCAACGTGATATCAATTTATTTCCCGTTTGTTAACTTTTTGGTAAAGCTTCCGTTTACCGCTATCGGAACGCCGACGGACTACCCCAAGTCATCAAACGTAATGTTTTATACCGCGCTCTTACTCCCCGTATCGCTAGGAGTCTGGATCTTCTTCCGGTTCGTATATCGGGTTAGTAACGAATAAGTTATGAATTTATTCGTTTTCCGTATTGCGGGTTAATATAAATTGACCTTGAATTCGTTAAAATGGATAATTGGAATTTCCATTATGCTCGTTATATTATTCTGGTAATTATGGGATTTTAGTGGGTGATGATATCATGAGTTGGATTTATGCCCTGATGTGGCTTTTAGGTTTAGCATGTTATTTGAGGTTATAGGATGTATATGATCCCTATGGATCCCTTTGGGTCTAGGTGTGACCCTTTGTTTGGTAAGAGATGTGACATCTCTTTATGCCTTGTCTATAGGCTGTGTTGTTCCTCCAGTGTTGAGGTGCTCCAGTTGTGGTTGAGCTTTATACGAGGTTGAGGTAAGTCCGTAGGACTTACTTAGCTGCCATCCTTATATTGGGTGCTTGCATGAGTGGTGTGTGTCTTATATGTTTGCTATGATAGCATGTGATGTCGTATTTACCGACCTATGTTTTATTGGTTGCCCCACTGGGTGGCTGTGATAACCTTTCCCTTTCATCCCGCCATGGAGTCTGGGAGGTTCTCTGATGTCAGGCCAGACCGGTTTACAGGAAGGGCGCAATCCACTCCCATAGGGTACACGGATTGTGTGACCGATACTAGTACGGCTGGCTAGCAGGCTCAGAGGCGAGGATGTATCGGTCCTCGTGTCACCTAGTTTCATATATTATATATATATATATACGATTTGAATGAATGACCATTATATTGAGACGAATAAATGGGTAAATGAGTGAAAGCATGCTGATATGTTTATCTTTCCCTATGTGTGATTGTGCTTATGCATTACTCTATATATGTGTATGGATAGCTAATGGTTATTACCATGTTGTAGATGCCCTACAGGATAGGCATGCTGCTGGGTGATCTAGCAGAATGGCAGGCCGAGGACGTCTCGTACATAAGTTGTTGTGGGCTTTTGGGTTTGTTTATCTTTTCCCTCCTGTGTGAGGTTAGTCTTTTGTTACCTCCTGCGTGAGGTGTGATGTTTGTACTCGGCTATATTGTCCTACCTTTTGGGATGTACAGTTTTATACAATTTTATGTATTTATTTTCATATATGTCAGTGTCATGTTGTAAGGTCCAGTGAACTTGTTGACAGGCTAGGGTCAGGATCCATTGTGAGATCCTAACCCAATGTGGCACTCCGAGTTCCGCGGATTCGGGGTGTTACAATAAAACCTAAATCAGGATAGATTGAATCAGGACAAACGTCTCGCTCAGTTCATATCGATCTCGGTCGAGATGTTCTATGAACTGACCGAGGTGAGGTTCAGTTTGGTTTTGGCTCGAGCTTTAATGGTCCACTAAGGTAAAGTTTCACTCTTTCATCGTCTTTCCCACACCCTTCAACCAATCACTCTAGAATCACAATTGAATTTATCCAACAATCATCATGATAATGACAAGTAAATATGTATGAAAAGAAGCAATAACCAAACAAGAAAACCTTAGCAAAAAGGTCTCAATAATCAACTCAAACAAACAATCATTCCAAATAATCAAATAAACCGTGTTCCTCAATGAATCAATCAAAAGACAACAATCAAGGTTCCCTAAGAAAACCTTACAACTTCCTTCAAAAGCCTTCAACTTTCACTTCAAAGCTATCTTCCTTCCAACTTCCTCCTTCCTTGGAATATCTTCAATCCCAAAAATAATCAGCTAACCAAGCCTACTTCCATCCAGAAAATATCTTCAATCTTATAGAAAAATCACATGCCAAAAATAAAAGATCTCATGGGCTATGGGCCGGCCGTCTCGATCCAGGCCGAGTAAGTCATCTCGGTCGAGGTGATTAAAAAGTCAACCGAGATGAACTTCAGTTACTTGCAAATCTCTCAAAACTGGTCCAATATCGAATTTCTATCCAACTTCTATGGTTCCTATGCCTTCCTTGTAGCTCCTCAATGCTCCAAAATGCATCTCCAATGACTCCTTAGATCCCTTGGCTCCATATCGATCCAAAACGTGCCATTTTTCCTACAATTACAACAAAACTAGGTGTAGACCTCGATTCTTGCAAAGGTAAACAAAATAACATAATCATCAAGAATATACAGCCATGCATGCATATTTATGGTGATAAAACGTCCAAACCATTCCCAAAATATATACTATAATGCATGCTATCAAATCTCAGCCCTAAAATTTCTACCCCATCTAGCCGAGATTTCGACCGAGATTTGTACAGGACGAGGAGTTTCTACCAAGGACGGAATCACAAGTCATCCAGACCCGGAAACCCTCAATTAAGGTTGATGAACCTGTAAAGAAAGTAAGAAATACGTTGGACAAGATGCGTACCCAGTTGATCGCGTTAGAATCACAAGTTCTCCAGCCCCGGAAAGAAAACCACCGGTCGAGGATGTTAAAACCGTAAAGGTTAGTGATTCTCTACTTTCGGATCCTACACATGAATATTTGAGTTTATTGAAATTGGAATCTATTATCGTGTTACATGCTATGATTATTATGGAAACCCATGAGCATGAATCTGATTTAATAACTAAAGTTGATGATGATGAGCATGACATAGATGCGAGTGAATTGTATGCACAAGAATTTGATCTAGATGATGCTATTGAGTGTGAAGTTCCTAATCATAGTATAATGATCACTCTCTTGATTGCAATCTTCATATACCTAAGTTGAAGTGTGATGCCCCTTTTGACTATATTGTGCATGAACCTAACTTATTGCATTCATCTTTGGTTTGTTCCTTAGGATAATTTCCTAGTGATCTATCTTCTTATTTGCCTTTAGTTCAATGCACAAAGCCTCTTGAAACCCCTAGAGAGAAGTATAAAGAGCCTTGTCAAGTTATGACATTGTTAGATCCCAATAGGAAGTATGTTACGCATGAGATTGTTAATGAAAGTTTGAGATTACATAGAGTGTTGTATACTTTGTACTACCATGACTTTGTTGATAAATTTCTTGCTAGCCTTACTCTTGCACCGTTATCCAAGAGGAAGCGAGTGAGCTTTATTGTAGGATTACAAGATGAGGATGTCCAAAAGAAGAATACACACGAAGTCCATGAGCTAGGATGCCAGAGGAATATGGTGAAGGGAATACTACCATGATCCGGACAGAACCGCAACGTAAGAAAGCAAGGTTTCACTCTAAACAAGAAGTCTCGGCCATAATTCCGAAATCTCGGCCGAGATTGTTCACTCAATTACAATCTGCGGGACTTCACCCCATCCCTTCAAGGTTTCTTTCTTACCTTAAGGAAGAGTTATCTAAGGAGCCTCCACCCACTAACGTCGTTGTTAGAAGTTTGGATCAAGAATTACTCATGTGGAAGAAAGCACCAAGGAAAGATCTTAGTGTGAGTTTATTTGAGAAGTTAGCTAAAGATAAGAAGGGGAGAAACTACACTTTTGAAATTGTATTGTTATCTCCTATTAGTTGTGCTTACTCTATGATATGTGATCCGTAACTGGTTTTAAACTATAATGACTTTGCAATTAAGTTGTTCTCCATAACTTTATTTAATCTTATACCGTTACCTTTAGGGGAGCGAGTAAAAATGATTGTAGGAAATCTTGTTGAAAATTGGTGCTACTAGTCAAACTAGTCCCTCCTTGTGTTTGTCTTACTTAGAAGGCTTGTGTAAGGTTAAAGAAGTGAGGGTTAAGTTAAGCTCTTCGTTAAGGGGTTTTGACACATAATTGGTCAAGGTTCTTTGCGGGAATATCTTGGTACATATCTTCATCTTTCCATTATCATCCATAATTCTACATTATGAGTTTCACAAAATCTCGGCATGTTCATACGAAAATCTCATCAGAGATTTCCTTATTT
Organism: Fagopyrum homotropicum; assembly: GCA_033239125.1. Lineage (NCBI taxonomy): Eukaryota > Viridiplantae > Streptophyta > Magnoliopsida > Caryophyllales > Polygonaceae > Fagopyrum > Fagopyrum homotropicum. The sequence continues at coordinate 36,155,151 of BSWB01000004.1, forward strand.
CATCCGAGATTTGCCTTTGTTGCTCGATTTGAGGACTTTCAATCTAGATCGGGAACTGTGGCTTCAACCACACATTAGTAACTCATATGCATTTTCTATTACTCTAGCTTCTAATCATATTTGTCTAATCATATGAAAAAAAATTTCAATTACAAAATAAAATATCGCTTTAGAAGTTAACAACATCAAATATATAAACAATGGTTTAAAACTAAAACATCGCTAAACTTCTTGATGTAGAGTGGATTAGGACCAAATCCAACGATGTTTGAACATAAATCACCCAACTCAATTATTAAAGTCGGTTCTTTGGCCTATAAATTTCCACCTATATTTCTCTTACTTCAAACTGCCAAAAAGACCTTTGAATTTCGGAAGTCCTTCTTCATCATCAAAACTTGTCCAAAACCCCATCTTCTCTTAGATTTTGAAACCAATCCGAACATCAATGTAATAAAAAAGAACTTGTGAGGCATATGCTCAAATAAAATGCTTAAAGTTCACAACAAAATCAAAGCCGTACATACATAAAGAGAGACTGTAAAACTTGATCATTCAAAGATTACTTCTTGTTGAAGCCGACCTACATAGGTGAGTTGTTTCAAATAAGATTCGGAATGTGGCGACACATATTTCTTCGTGTTTGATGTGATCGAGATTGCCTCGAACACGAAGGACTGGCGGTACGATTCCACTTGACTCAAACGGTATGAACGAGATGAAGATGGATTTAAAGGATCGAAATCCAGATATGATGTGCAAACTCCCTCCGAATCTCACTTCGGGAATCCATCAAATCGAACGCCTCACCCTTGGAATCGCACTCCGGGTTTGACGAACCTTCGTTGTCTTCGCCTCTCACTAGGATAACTCCTTTAGCATCTCACCAAAGGTTGTGAAAATAAGCCTCTCACCTAGATTTCGGGATGATTTTGAAAAAACCAATAAAACATTTTTAGAGAAAAATCTCTTTCATTCAACTTTAACTTGTTTGAACGTGCATTTATTTTGCATATAACTTTGCATGGCTCCATGCATGATCTTGGTAAAAAAAACCCACTCAAGTATAAACGCTGCTTCACTGTCGGGTCATTTTCACCCTCTTCCTCTTGGAATCTCGACTTCTCATAAACTACAAAGTTGTAGATCTTGAAAATATCTTTGAAAGTAGTACTTATGGGTCTTCAAACTCCAAACACAGCTCTAGATATAGGCATTTTACAGAGAGTGCGTAAATTTGATAACTTAGTTGGATCGAGCGGAATGTGACTTAACTTGATAACACTCGGAGTGAGCATTTTCGGCTTCATGTTGGGGATCTCGGGGATCACATCATCCTCCCTCTTTAAAAGGATTCGCCTCGAATCCGAATCATCCTTGGGCGGGGCGAGTGTAGCAATGGGTGAAGGAGTGGGATCCGGTGGTGGAAGAGTAGGAACCAGTGGAGGAGTAGGTGGAGGAGGCGCGGGATCCAGTTACGAAGAGGCGGGGCTGGTGTAGAAGCCTTCGATGGTGGAATAGGCGGCGATTTGTACTTCATTTTCCTTGCCGCTTTCTCAACTCGGCTCGATTGAAAATAAGTCGCGTCTTTCATCCATTTTTCGATCGCTCTACGTCGTCGATCTTCTTCTTCTTGTTTTCTAGCCTCCTTTTCTCAACAATGTTTGCGACGTCGGTCTTCTTCCTCTTGTTTACGGGCTTCCTCTTCACAGCGACGAGCTTCTCTTCTCTTTCGTAGTCTTCGTAGTTCTTCATAGACGACCTCGTAAAGATCGTCTTCCATTTCGCTCAAACGAAGATAACCATCGTCATACTCTCGAATAGCCCATCGAACGTATTCTTCCGTTATTGTTCTTTTTGGATCACGTCTTCACATTCCCGAACAATTCACAACTTACAACAAGTTCGATTATCAAATCAACCGAGTATGCAAACTCGCAATAATAACTAAACAAATCAACAAATGAGTATGCAAACTACTAAAATCCGCAAACCGAATAACCAAACTCGTACTTTCCTTTCTTCTTCTTTTTTTACTTTTTTTAAATATAATAAAGCATCTCTCCTTTTTTTTTCCCTTTATATGTTGCTATGTCACTTTTTTTTCCTTTTATATGTTGCTATGTCATTTTTAGCCGGTGCTTAACTTCTTCATTTACCAATCCACAGGCCATGGTGACGCCAGCGTTGCTCCGCCACAGTCTACATCACCACCGGGTAATCAACCTCTCTAACTTATCCTCCTGTTGATTTGGGCTAAGAAAGGGGGCATAGGTGTAGCTAGACTCCTCTAGGCTCGAACTAGAGACCTCTTCATACATGGTCGGAACCAATTGTTGCCATTGTGGGGTATCGAACTCTGGACGTGTAGGTTGAGTTAATTTCAAAAAGCGGTGTAGAAGAATATCGAACCCTTTACCTTTTGCAACCCTTTTAGTTTCCAGATTTTTGTTTGGAACTACATACTTTGGGGAGGTGTTTTGATGCCTTAGATTATTATTTCACCGTTGAATTTTTTATATGATGTAGGTGGATACGAGTAGTTGAATGTATTAAAATTTGGTAACGATCCAACGGTCGGATTTGGAGTTATGATGTCCTGAAGTAGGAGAGTAACACAATTGGGTATAGAGTTAGATTTTTGGCTAAGTATGGGGTTGTAGGTTCTTAAGACATCTTTGGCTTTGTGTATAGGTTTGGTGGTTGTTTGTTTTTGGATTGTTGTTATTCTAGGTAAGAGTGTACATGGCAAAGTTATTGAAGATTTTTTCTCGGTATATTTGAGATTTAGTTGAAGGATCATTTTTTAGACTAAAGATGTATCGATGTGAGTTTCGGTGGGAAGTTTGAAAGCTAAAATCTTTCAAACTTGTAATCCTTTTTCCGTTCTAGAGTTGGTCTTTATGTCTTTAGTTCTAGTGAAAGCATTAAATACTTCCTAGATTGTTTCTAGGGTTTCGAGACTCAAGGGTCAAATCGCCTTTTTACTCTTACAAGGGTAAATTGATAATTTCTTTTAGATGACCTTTGGTAACCTAGAAGTTGAAAACTTCTAAGGTGTTGAATATGTTATTGATACACGTTTCATGTTATGATCAGGAGGTTGAGATTCGACTCATGTGGATTCAAGGGATATCGTTGACTGGACTTGACCTGGTTCAAGTAAGTCCACGGACTTACTTAGCCGACTTCTTCGTATTAGTATGTTGTGTATTGGTGGTGTGTGTTAGTTATGCTAAAACAACGAAACCGGAATAGGACGACCTATATATTATATAATTGGCCCAAGTGTATGATAACGGGCGGTGACATCACTACCTAGCTCTTGCAAGAGTTAGGAGGTTCTCCGCGACTAGCCCAGACAGGTAGACGGTCGGATGCATCATTATCATTTCTTGCTGGTAAACGGGGACACAGGCGAGTTTTAGGGATTCTCGTGTCACAAACCGAAAGTTGAATTAGTAAGGAATAACGTAAATAAAGATAATAAACATACTTGAGTGTATGCATGCTGTGAGTATTTATCTTCCTTATATGTTTATGTGCCTTTACCTTTATTCTAATGCTTATAATGTTAGCTAACGGTTTTATACCGCTTTATAGATGTCTTGCTGGTTAAAACGGTCGTAGAGTGATCCGTGGGATGGTCGGCCGGATCCACGTACTCATTTAGATGGAGACGGGGGCGTCTTCAGTTTCTTCATATACGTTACATTATATTTATGTCTTGTAAGGCTGATACATATCATTCATGTTAATATGATTTAATGTTTCAAATGATTTAAATACGTTTGTGCCTTGTTGTAAGATCATAGTAAAGTTGTTGACAAACTAAGGTCGGGACCCATTGTGAGGTCCTAAACATTAGCTCCCCAAGTTCTGAGAATTTGGGATGTTACATGTCATGCCATCCTTGGGAAAGTGATTGTTGGATTTATTACCATGGTAATTACTTCTCTCGACTTCGCCGCCATCATGTCGAGATGCTTGACTACGATTCGGGTTCCCATGGGCACGACTATTCACATTTCGTTGTCAACGGTGGTTGCTTTGTTCATTCCGGTTTGCATGGTTCTTACCTCCTTGGATTTCGTCATGAGGGTTCAAGGAAAGGGGAGGCAACCTTCTCAATATCTCAACTAGTTAGGCTTCAATCCTATCCAAACGTTGGTCGATTTGATTACCACCGTTTCTATTGTCGTTGATGATCGTCATTACCGAAAGCTTGAGAAACTCGCACCGTTGGACTCTGATACCACTTGATGTGATCGAGATCGCCTCGAACACGAAGGACCGACGGTACGATTCCACTTGACTCAAACGGTATGAACGAGATGAAGATGGATGGATTTGAAGGATCGAAATCCATATATGATAAGCAAACTCCCTCCGAATCTCACTTCGGGAATCCCTCAAATCGAACGCCTCACCCTCGGAATTGCACTCCGGGTTTGACGAACCTTCGTTGTCTTCGCCTCTCACTAGGACAACTCCTTTAGCATCTCACCAAAGGTTGTGAAAATAAGCCTCTCACATAGATTTCGGGATGATTTTGAGAAAACCAATAAAACATTTTTAGAGAAAAATCTCTTTCATTCAACTTTAACTTGTTTGGACGTGCATTTCTTTTGCATATAACTTTGCATGGCTCCATGCATGATCTTAGTAAAAAAAACCCACTCAAGTATAAACGCTGCTTCACTGTCGAGTCATTTTCACCCTCTTCCTCTTGGAATCTCAACTTCTCATAAACTACAAAGTTGTAGATCTTGAAAATAACTTTAAAAGTAGTACTTATGGGTCTTCTAACTCCAAACACAGATCTAGATATAGGCATAGGCATTTTACAGAGAGTGTGTAAATATGACAACTTAGCTGGATCGAGCGGAATGTGACTTAACTTGACCACGCTCGGAGTGAGCATTTTCGGCTTCATGTTGGGGATCTCGGGGATCACATCATCCTCCCTCTCTTCAAAAGGATTCCTCATCGAATCCGAATCATCCATGGGCGGGGCGAGTGTAGCAATGGGTGAAGGAGTGGGATCCGGTGGTGGAAGAGCAGGAACCGGTGGAGGAGTAGGTGGAGGAGGCGCGGGATCCGGTTGCGAGGAGGCGGGGCTGTTGTAGAAGCCTTTGATGGTGGAATAGGCGGCGATTTGTACTTCATTTTGCTTGCCGCTGATAACACGATTTATGACGTAGGTTTAAGCACTCATTTAGATAGTTTTTCCGCTCATTCATGCATGGTTTAGCACTAGTTCATGACGTTTGCATCCAATTCTTGTATATTTGTCGAGATAGACGTCTACACGGACTTTTGCATGATTTGTAGGTATTTTGGGAGCTTTAGGAGCTTAATCGATACATTCGAGGATCATTCTTCGAGATGACACACCTTCGGACCCATTGGGAAGCGAGTTAGGAGCAAAGGAGAACACATGGGACCTTGTTGGTGCATGTCTTGCACCAAATCGTGGCTTAATGATCCATAGAAGTCTGAATCACCAAAACCACGGCCACTGGGACTTCCACGGGCGTGGAAATAGGTCGTGGTTCTCCCTGCACAGCTGCGACAGCTGTCCCACGATCTCCATAATCGACCCTTGCCCTTGATGGTGTATAAAAGGTGGTCCTGCAGGCTGTTGAGGGCAGACCCCATCATTCCATTCTCTCCCACACTCTCAACAACACATATTCTCTCATTGGAAGAGAGGATTCGGGAGATTCGTGGAGGAGAATCAAGGCTTCCATTGAAGAAGAAGAGGAGAACACACCACTCTTAGTTTTTCATAGTTTTTAGAGAGATTTTGGAGCAACTTGTTGGAAACGTTTGCAAGGGTTTGTAAGGAACGATTTGAACCTTCTTTTGAAGGGTTGTAAGTTTTACTTAAACTCATTTTCAGCTTGGATTTCCTTGTTCTACTTGTGCATCTCTATTTCACTTCATTTACTTGCCATGGAAGCCTTGATTGTATGCTTGATGAGTTTGAATATTATGATGCATGTTGTTGGCTAAATAGATGCGATTTTAGGGTAAGGGAAAGATGGTTATGGCTTGAACTATGATAAAATAGACTTAAATGTATCCTTGGACGATTTGCTTGCTCGTACTTAAGTACTGTTAGAAATGACGGTTTGTTCTAGACAAACCACGGCCGTGGAATGTGATGAACTACCCGTGGTTTGCTTCTGTTATGTTTGTATTGATAAATCTGCATGATAGGATGTTAGATTGTTGAAATCCTAGTGTTTGTTAAGCTAAATCTAGCTTAGGGTGACCTAACGCTAGCAATCTAAGTGAGGAAAGAGACCTACCCGGTAATTTCCGATCTTAAGTATCAAAGATGATGAACTCTATGTAGTAGTGAGCCTCATAAGCCGCTATTGGATTGAGTGTGCTAAGATTGATGTTTAGGACTTGCCTTCCCGAGACTTACCCGGTAAGGAGAGGTTAGATCCCTAGATAGCAATCCGGTTTGTGTAGATTTCCCAACCCTAGGCTCCTAGAGACTTACCCGGTGATAGGACCTTAGTTGCGGGATTAGTGGATCATGAGACCTACCCGGTGATTGGTTCCATTTGAGAAACACCCTTTCCCAACATACCATAGTTGATCCAAGGAATGACTAGATATCTTTTCTGAGTATATTGAAAACATCATGGAAGTGTTTATGGATGATTTCTCTGTTTATGGATCTTCATTTGATGAATGTTTAGCTAACTTGTCCTTGGTGCTTAAAAGATGTGAGGAGACTAATCTAGTCTTGAATTGGGAGAAATGCCACTTCATGGTAAGTGAAGGTATTGTGTTGGGACATTTGGTGTCCAACCATGGCATTGAGGTTGATAGAGCTAAGATAGAAACCATAGAGAAGTTGCCACCACCTACCTCGGTGAAGGGGGTAAGGAGTTTTCTAGGGCATGCCGGTTTTTACCAGAGATTCATTAAAGATTTCTCTAAGATTTCTAAACCTCTTACTAACCTACTAATGAAAGATGTTGAGTTTGTTTTCTCCAAGGATTTCCTTGAGGCTTTTTGTAGGTTGAAGAACGCTTTGATCTCCGCACCCATCATGCAACCTCCAGATTGGAGTCTACCGTTTGAGATCATGTGTGACGCGAGTCATGTAGCCGTTGGGGCTGTTTTGGGACAAAGGAAATATGGGCTTACACATGCCATTTATTATGCTAGCAAGACGCTAGATGATGCCCAACTCAATTATGCTACCACCGAGAAGGAGTTGCTAGCGGTTGTGTATGCATTTGAGAAGTTCCGCTCGTATCTTGTTGGAGCGAAGGTCATTGTGTATACGGATCATACGGCGATCCGTCACCTCCTTACAAAGAAGGATGCCAAGCCTCGTTTGATTCGGTGGATCCTTCTTCTTCAAGAGTTTGATTTGGAAATCCGGGATAAGAAGGGGTCCGAAAATTCTGTGGCGGATAACCTTAGTAGACTCCCACCATTGGAGATTGAGAGAGATGACATCCCGATTGATGACTCATTCCGGGATGAGCAATTACAAATGGTGGAGGAGTGCTTGCTTCAAGTGACAAGAGGTAACGAGCCATGGTATGCCGACATTGTAAACTACCTTGTGGAGGTAACGAGCCATGGTATGCCGACATTCCGGGATGAGCAATTACAAATGGTGGAGGAGTCCTATGCCCAAAGGAAGAAATTCTTCAAGGATGTGAGGCATTACTATTGAAGTGAACCGCTTTTGTTCAAGAGAGGGCCGGATGGAGTCTTTAGGAGATGCATACCGGATGATAAGGTGGAGAGTGTGATCCGCCATTGTCATTCCTTGTCATGTGGAGGGCATGCTAGCTCACACAAGACATGTGCAAAGGTGTTGCAATCCGGGTTCTATTGGCCAAGTTTGTTCAAGGATATGCAGAATTTTGTGGTAGTATGTGATGCTTGCCAAAGGACGGGCAACATCTCAAGGAGGAATGAGATGTCCTTAAACAACATACAAGAAGTGGAGATATTTGATGTGTGGGGTGTGGACTTCATGGGACCATTCCCCTCTTCTTATGGCAACCTCTACATCCTATTGGCGGTAGACTATGTTTCGAGATGGGTGGAGGCAATCGCCTCTCCCACAAATGATGCCAAGGTTGTGGTGTGGTTCTTCAACCGAGTGATCTTTCCTAGGTTTGGGACACCAAGGGTGATCATAAGTGATGGAGGAAAGCACTTCACTAATAGGAACTTTGGGACACTTTTGGCTAAGTATGGGGTGACTCATAAGGTAGCAACACCTTACCATCCCCAAACTAGTGGCCAAGTGGAGATCTCCAACCGGGAGATAAAAGGGATCCTTGAGAAGACGGTTTCTAGAACGAGAAAGGATTGGGCTATGAAGCTCGATGATGCCTTGTGGGCATATAGAACCGCTTTCAAGACACTGATGGGCACCACTCCCTACAAGCTAATCTATGGCAAGTCTTGCCACCTTCCGGTAGAGATGGAGCATAGAGCATATTGGGCCATTAGGTGGCTAAATTTTGACCTCAAGGAGGCCGGTGAGAAGAGATTGCTAGACATGAACGCTCTTGAGGAGATCCGGTTGGATGCCTATAAAAACGACCGGATCTACAAAGAAAGGACCAAACGATGGCATGACAAGCGTCTCATCCCGAAGGAGTTGAGTGTAGGCGACCTTGTCCTTCTCTTCAACTCGAGGCTGCGGCTCTTCCCCGGAAAGCTAAAGTCAAGATGGACGGGTCCTTATGTGGTGAAGAAGATCTTTCCCCACGGAGTGGTTGAGATAGGAGGGAAGCATTGTGGAGACTTTAAGGTGAATGGGCACCGGTTGAAGAAGTATATCCCGGGAGCTCCGGTGGACATGATTGCCCCACTTCACCATGAATAAGATGCCCCCGAGTTTGGTCAAGCTAATGACCTTAAAGAAGCGCTTGGTGGGAGGTAACCCATTGGTAGACATCTTTCCCTTTTTCGTTTTTGTTTTTGTTTTTCATTTTTTTGTTTTTGTGTTTTTGTGTGTGTTTGGAGTTGGTGTGCTAGAATCCAAGTAGCATGGAAGCCTTGCATGGCATATGGATGATGATGATGAGCCCCTCATCAATTGTGGGTGGAGCGGACGCGGAACTTGGACGGCTAGCGGTGCCTAGCGCGGGTCCCGATGCCATAACGAACACCTTGAGCTCTCTACCATCGTTGATAGGATCATCCACCATCAATCCACTTGAGTGAACCCGAATACCGAAGCAAACTATTTTACATTGTGAGAACCCTCTTTCACTTTTCTTTACTTCATTTACACATTGGGGCCAATGTGTTTCTAAGTATGGGGTGGGTGTTTTATGATCACTTGCATGATTAGCATCTAGGATAGTTTAATATTGTCACATGTTTTGCATTGTACATAGATATTTCGAAAATTCAAAAAAATCAGAAAATTTAAAGTTTTTTTAGTGCTTCTAAGCCTGGGAATGACCCTTATGATGAAATTGTCTTGTGAATTGGCTATGGATGACCTTGTGTGTTGAATAGATGAATGCATATGTGGACTTGAAGTACTTATCTTGAATCCCATGAATGATTTGTGATTATGATGCTTGCCTTGATTGGATTGAGGATTGAAAGTCGAAATTGCATGCTAGTTCATGCACATCATTTAGGAATGACTAAGGCAATTCATTTTCATTTACTTCTCATCTTGATCATGTTGTTTGAGCACCTCAATTGATATAAAAATTTGACCTCTTTTGACCCATCCAGGAATAGGAGCATGCTAGTGTGTTGATGTGTGTGAAAAGCAAGTGTGGGGTGAAATTGTTGATGAATGAATGTCGTGAATGAAGTGCTGAAATTATTGTGAAAGTGTAGACAAAAATATAGGTTTGGGGACGTTGGTTTAAATGACGAATAACTCGGCACCATTCACATAATCGGGTGTTTGTGCCTTGCCAAAGTCAAATAAACCGATAGTCCTAACGAGCTTTGGTATGTGTGCCCGGTGTGGAGCACCTCAAAAAATAAAAAAAGCCCGAGGCCCGCTAATCACCAAGGTTTCGGTTTTTGTACACCAATGCCAATGTCTCAAAAATAAGTGAAAGAAAAAGAAGAAAAGAAAGAAAAGAAGGAGAAAATATACACTTGTGAGAAATTGATCAAAAACGAAATTGTGGAGTTAGTTCCATTCCCGGATTAGCATCACATGACCTAGAAAAAATCCCCACCCAATCACAACGTTTCTTAGCCTCTTACTTCCTAAGTCCTTGTGACCTATTTGCATGTGTGTAAGACTTAGTGATCTAGATTGGATATACTCATGATCATCTTGGTTTCTTCATCTTTACCTTTCATACATACTTTCTAAGTTAAGTATAATTGTCTTTCCGTGCCTTCATTCATTTGATGCATGATTGCTTGTCCATTTACCATGAAACATGACTATGAAGGTGATCCAATATTAGAAGCACAATCCCAAAAATATTTTCAGTTTTCTTGCATTCATAAATTATGTCATCTCTTAGTCTATAGTCGGACTTTGCTCGGGGACGAGCAAACCTTAAGTATGGGGTATTTTTGATAACACGATTTATGACATAGGTTTAAGCACTCATTTAGATAGTTTTTCCGCTCATTCATGCATGGTTTAGCACTAGTTCATGACGTTTGCATCCAATTCTTGTATATTTGTCGAGATAGACGTCTACACGGACTTTTGCATGATTTGTAGGTATTTTGGGAGCTTTAGGAGCTTAATCGATACATTCGAGGATCATTCCTCGAGATTACACACCTTCGGACCCATTGGGAAGCGAGTTAGGAGCAAAGGAGAACACATGGGACCTTGTTGGTGCATGTCTTGCACCAAATCGTGGCTTGATGATCCATAGAACTCTGAATCACCAAAACCACGGCCACTGGGACTTCCACGGGCGTGGAAATAGGTCGTGGTTCTCCCTTCACAGCTACGACAACTGTCCCACGATCTCCATAATCAACCCTTACCCTTGATGGTGTATAAAAGGTGGTCATGCAGGCTGTTGAGGGCAGACCCCATCATTCCATTCTCTCCCACACTCTCAACAACACATGTTCTCTCATTGGAAGAGAGGATTTGGGAGATTCTTGAAGGAGAATCAAGGCTTCCATTGGAGAAGAAGAGGAGAACACACCACTCTTAGTTTTTCATAGTTTTTAGAGAGATTTTGGAGCAACTTGTTGGAAACGTTTACAAGGGTTTGTAAGGAACGATTTGAACCTTCTTTTGAAGGGTTGTAAGTCTTACTTAAACTCATTTTCATCTTGGATTTCCTTGTTCTACTTGTGCATCTCTATTTCACTTCATTTACTTGCCATGGAAGCCTTGATTGTATGTTTGATGAGTTTGAATGTTATGATGCATGTTGTTGGCTAAATAGATGCGATTTTAGGGTAAGGGAAAGATGGTTATGGCTTGGACTATGATAGAATAGACTTAAATGTATCCTTGGACGATTTGCTTGCTCGTACTTAAGTGCTGTTAGAAATCACGGTTTGTTCTAGACAAACCACGGCCGTGGAATGTGATGAACTACCCGTGGTTTGCTTTTGTTATGTTTGTATTGATAAATCTGCATGATAGGATGTTAGATTGTTGAAATTCTAGTCTTTGTTAAGCTAAATCTAGCTTAGGGTGACCTAACGCTAGCAATCTAAGTGATGAAAGAGACCTACCCGGTAATTTCCGATCTTAAGTATCAAAGATGATGAACTCTAGGTAGTAGTGAGCCTCATAAGCCGCTATTGGATTGAGTGTGCTAGGATTGATGTTTAGGACTTTCCTTCCCGAGACTTACCTGGTAAGGAGAGGTTAGATCCCTAGATAGCAATCCGGTTTGTGTAGATTTCCCAACCCTAGGCTCCTAGAGACTTACCCGGTGATAGGACCTTAGTTGCGGGATTAGTGGATCATGAGACCTACCCGGTGATTGGTTCCATTTGAGAAACACCATTTCCCAACATACCATAGTTGATCCAAGGAATGAATAGATAGCTTGAGTCCTATGCCATAACCGGAATTTCTAACCCATAGACTCCGCTTTTCTCTCTTGATTACCTATCTCGTGTTTGTGTTTGCTTATTTGCCTTGCTAGTTTAGTTATTTGTTAAATCTTGCATGATTTGTGATCTTTGATTGATCACCACAAAACCAATCCAAAAACATTGAGATTTTCATTTCTTTATTTCTTTCTCCTTTCTTAGCCTAGATCAACACTATCCTTAGTCACTATTGATTCAATTTCACCTTAGTCTTTGTGTTCGACCTCGGAATACTATCCTTACTACAAAACGACCCATACACTGTGGGTTCGCTAGGAGTTAGGAAAAATAGTTCGAGTTATAAATTTAAGACTTTTGCGTGCATCAATTCCTACCGTAACAGCCGCTTTCTCAACTCAGCTCGATTGAAAATAAATCGCGTCTTTCATCCATTCTTCGATCGCTCTACGTCGTCGATCTTCTTCTTCTTGTTTTCTAGCCTCCTTTTCTCAACAATGTTTGCGACGTCGGTCTTCTTCCTCTTGTTTACGAGCTTCCTCTTCACGGCGACGAGCTTCTCTTCTCTTTCGTCGTCTTCGTAGTTCTTCATAGACGACCTCGTAAAGATCGTCTTCCATTTCACTCAAACGAAGATAACCATCGTCATACTCTCGAATAGCCCATCGAACGTATTCTTCCGTTATTGTTCTTTTGGGATCACGTCTTGACATTCCCGAACAATTCACAACTTATAACAAGTTCGATTAAAAAATCAACCGAGTATGAAAATTCGCAATGATAACTAAACAAATCAACAAATGAGTATGCAAAATCCTAAAATTTGCAAACCGAATAACCAAACTCGTACTTTCCTTTCTTCTTTTTTTTTTACTTTTTTTTAAAATATAATCAAGCAGCTCTCCTTTAATTTCCCTTTATATGTTCTATACCACTTTTTTCTTTGAAAGAAAGAAGATGAACAATACCGACAAGAGATGTGTTAAACACGTACCGTAGCTCTTATACCACTTGATGTGATCGAACACGAGGATCCACCGGCACAAGTTCACACTCGGATTGGAATCAGTGAAATGAAACTCTTTTTTTTTTTTTGGAATTTTGTGACTTTGGATATGAAGAGCAAATTCCCTCGGTCTCTCACTTTGGGAATCCCTCAACTCAAACGAACTACCCTCGGAATCTCACTTTGGGGTTTGAACCTTCGTTCCTCGGCCTCTCACCATAAAACCACCTAAGCATCTCACCTATATGTTTGAAAACTAAGCATCTCACCTACAATTCGGTTTTTGTTTAAAAGCAAACAACAACTTTGAAAGCAAAAAGGCTAATTTACTTCATTTAACTTTACTTGTCTTGCAATGGGAGTATACAATACTTTATATAGCCACAAAACTCAGCCTAGAAACTCCCTTATTAAGTGCTAGAAATATCAAAGATTTATCAAAAAGAAATGCAAGAAATTTAAGAGTTTTTCTAGGAAATTCAAACACATAAATGACCACATTTGACCTTTATTCAAAGATGACTCTTGAATCTTATTCTCTTCACTTGGACAACACATCAAGGAGGGTCAAATCATGTCTTGGACGTCCATATTGAAGGCAAAGAAGACCATTGAACTAACTTGGCCTCCATTCAATGTATGTGTGTGAAGATGCCTTCAATGTTTGATTGAATGTTGACTTGTTGACCTTTACATGATTAATACATAAATTCATGCACAATATATGAATAATATGAGCATGGTATGCTGCATGAAATATATATTGGTTGGACGTGCATATGTTTTGTATAACCATTTTTCATCCCTATATGCATGATCTTGCCCAACAATCCATACAATTACCGTAGTTGCTGCAATGTAGGGTCATTTTCACCTTCTTCCTATTGGAATCTCGACTTTGTGTAAACTAGAAAGTTGTAAATATTAAAAATACCTTTCAAAGTAGTACTGATGGGTATTTTAATTCCAAGAATTGCCTCAGTTATAAGCGTTTTACTGAGAGTACGCAAACCTGACATCTTAGCCGGAGAGAGTGAGAATTGGCTTGCATTGGGCATGCTCGGAGCAAGCATTTTCGGATTGATTTCATTAGGTTTTGGCTCAGTTTTAGGCATGACCTCCAACACATAAGTATTGATTTCGATAGGTGCCGGCTGAGTTTTAACTTGGACGGTTGGTGGCAAAACAATTGGTTCCGGCATATTGACGATGATTTCTTTTTCGGTGAGGATCACATCATCCCCTTTCCCTTAAAAAGAATTTGTCCTCGAATTCTTCATGCCATCCTTGGGAAAGTGATTGTCGGATTTATTACATGATAACTACTTCTCTCGACTTCGCCACCATCATGTCGAGATGATTGACTACGATCCGGGTTCCCATGGGCACGACTATTCACATTTCGTTCTCAACGGTGGTTGCTTTGTTCATTCCGGTTTGCATGGTTCTTACCTCCTTGGATTTGATCATGAAGGTTCAAGGGAAGGGGAGGCCACCTTCTAAATATCTCAACTAGTTGGGCTTCAATCCTATCCAAACGTTGGTCGATTTGGTTACCACCGTTTCCATTGTCGTTGATGATCGTCATTCCCGAAAGCTTGAGAAACTCGCACCGTTGGACTCTGATACCACTTGATGTGATCGAGATTGTTTTGAATACGAGGGACCGATGACACGATTCCACTTGACTCAAACGGTATGAACGAGATGAAGATGGTAGGATTTGAAGGATCGAAATCCAGATATGATGAGAAAACTCCTCTGAATCTCACTCCGGGTTCCCTCAAATCGAACGCCTCACCCTCGGAATCTCACTCCGGGTTTGACGAACCTTCGTTGTCTTCGCCTCTCACTAGGACAACTCCTTTAACATCTCACCAAAGGTTGTGAAAACTAAGCCTCTCCCCTATATTTCGGGATGATTTTGAGAAAACCAACAAAATATTTTTAGAGAAAACTCCCTTTCATTCAACTTCAACTTATTTGGACATGCATTTATTTTGCATATTCCTTTGCATGGCTCCATGCATGATCTTGGTCAAAAACCCACTCAAGTATAAACGCTGCTTCATTGTCGGGTCATTTTCACCCTTTTTCTCTTGGAATTTCGACTTCTCATAAACTACAAAGTTGTAGATCTTGAAAATACCTTCGAAAGTAGTACTTATGGGTCTTCTAACTCTAAACGCAGCTCCAGATAAAGGTATTTTACAAAGAGTGCATAAATTTGACAACTTAGCCGTATCGAGCGGAATATGACTTAACTTGACCAGGCTCGGAGTGAGCATTTTCGGCTTCATGTTGAGGCTCTCGGGGATCATATTAGTGTTGTAAATTCTTTGTCCTTATATTTTCCTTTATATCTCCATTTTCCGGATGTGACTAGTAGGTCAGTCCTTACCCCTTTGTAAAAAATGCACCACAAGAATACATATGCTAGCGTATTAAGTGAACGTCGATGCCGTTGACGACTATGTTCACATTGGAGCATCTACTTCAAGATCTTGTTTGTGCCCACTTTGTTGACGAGATTATAAATTTGTATGTGGAAGAGTTTATACGCGGGCCAAATGTCACGGACATGCAATGGGCATTATACATATAAGAGCAATGAGGTTAGCCTAGAAGGATCGGTAGTATAGATTTCTCGCATTGACAATGAGAAGATTGTCTGATTGCTTGACAAGGTCAATACATGAAGGGCGATAAAAAAAATTGTTGTGCTAGAAGTTGTTGCATCTTACGATTTGTCGATTTGACATGCATTTTTGGAATTTTAGGTACGTGTAATGATATTAACTTCATTGACCGTGCTCTTGTATTTGACGAGGTATTGCATGGTTGAGCCCCACAACAAATTGTACTTGACGAGGTATTGCATGGTTGACATCCATTTGGCGCGAAAGATGCATTGTTTCCCAATGCCAAGATTCACGCCGTAAAGATGTGGAGCAAGTTTTTGATGTCTTGCAAGCTCGATTTGCTATTATTATACACCATCTTGCACTTACTTAGGACCTCTATTTGATCGGGAAAATAGTGAGGATTTGTATTATTATGCACACTATAATCGTTGAAGATGAAATTGACACAATGACACCTATCAACTATAATTTGAACCATCCCAATTCTATCAAGTTGTTGTAAACGAGCCAAATGTTGTGACTCTTCCAACTCAAATGGCCCTAATATATTTATACAAAATATGAGAAGAAGAAATTCAGATCACTTACGACGAAAGAGAAATAAAGACCATTTATATGATAGAAATGAAGATCATTCTTAGGATGGAAAACATAAAGGTTAGAAATGTCCGTGACTCGAGTCAAACCAATCCGGTCAAACTCGACAAGTATAAGCATTAATTTTGACGCCAGAGAGGAAGAAAAAATGTGGTACCCATAAACTATTTTAATTTCATCTCAGTTACTTATTAGTGACTATAGAGAATTGGATGAAATGCACTCATTCATAATTAGTATGTAATGGATCTATCTCATCCCATAATTAGTATGTAGTGCATATATCCCATCCTATAATTTGGACTTTAAAGATTGCAAATGAGGATAATTGGGACAACATTGTCATTCAACAAAGGGTGAGGCCGAGCGATCCAAATCATCTGTCCCTGATACTGTCCCAGCATACTGTCCCTGAATTCCTATTCGTCCACGTGGCCGAAGTTATTTATAAAAAATTGAAGCTTTAATTGTTGGTTTTGTTCAGATATTAAAAATAGGGTTTATTGACGAATAGGAATTCAGGGACAGCATCAGGGACAACATCGGGGACAGATGATTTGGATTGGAGGCCGAGGGGCTTTGTGGACATTGCACTACACCTTCTTCCTTTACTTCATATTTGTGAAGCCATACACATGACAGGAAATACGCTAGTAACTAGTTTGTAAACATTGTCCTAATCTTAGGTTAGACATCCATTCAAATTTTAATGTCGATGTTGAACTTTTTATCTTATTTAAAAATTTTATTATGATTAAAAAAGTTCCAAATTTTTAAAAAAAATTGTGGGCGTTAAAAAATATTTAAAATATTATTAGGGATCAAAACCAAAAATAAAAAACTTAGGGTTAAGTTTTTAATTTAAAACTTAAAATTTTGAGTTAACAGTTTACACCAAGATCTAAATTAAATATAGCCGTTGTACAGCTCGACTCCATGATCAAAACTTGAAGATCGAACGGCTGATAGTGATTCCCAATTCAAAAGCACATGATATCCTTCCAAATACGCTCCCTAACGCTTTTTCGATACTCACACTTGCTTTCGTTTTCCTTCTGTCTTTCTCTCATCTTTTTGAATTTGCTACTCTGAGTCTTGCCCACACTCGCTTCTGATTTGTGATCCAATCAACGCTATAATCCCCACTTTTCTCATTAATTCTTCATTCCTTGTTGAAACTGAAGAGGCCATGGCCGGTACTGGATCGCTCTCCCTTTAGTTGCTTTATCCTTGCTAGATTACCCTCTATCGAGATTTAATTTGACGATTCGAAAATTGATAATTCTGTACATGTTTCCAGATCAAACGCTGGTTGTCGTCAGGGAGAACGAAAACGCGGCCGTTGGTTGTCAATTTGAAAGGTCGACGCCGTCTGAGGGTAAATATTCACGATTATATTGTCCGTTTGAACTGCTTCCATAATTTGGTTCCTGTTCGCAATTCATTTTGTTCCTGTCATTATGGATTTTAATGATTCGGAAGAAACCTAGATGACTGGAAGTAATTATGTTTAGGTTATCACTTACAAGTGCTTGGGTTTTCAATCTTGACACCCCTTGCGTTTTTTATATTGAAATTTGGAATCAAGAAAGAGTTGAATTAAATTTGTAATGTCTTCAAAATGTGAAGATCTGGAGGGTCAAGTAATCTGTTATATGGATAACTAGGGTTATTTTCTGTTTTCCTCCCTGGAGAGATCATTCGGCTACTTCCTTCTGTTTGACTAGGAGTTGCAAATTTTAGCTTAATTATAGAGAATTTCTCATGCTAATGTTGATTTCACCTGTGACAAAAGAACTGCTTCGACAAGACATTTGTTCTGATTCTTAATCTCTTATTTGTTCCTTCAGAAGAACTTAAGGAACACAGGGATTCTATAGGCATAAGTGACTACTCGGATGACACTCGACTCTTGTCTACAGACGAAGAGCCAAAGCTTCCCATTTTGAAGAAAATTGATGTTATGGAAGCTAAAATCAAGGTAAATTTGTTCTTTGAATTTTTCTGATTCTCTTTTTGCTAAACTCATATGAAAAGGCAACAATATCTTTTTGTTTGATTCTTTTCATGTATCAGAGATTGAGGAAAGAGCACACAACCCTGTCTAAGGAAGTGAAGGATATCACCTCAAATAAATTTCCGGGCTCAGAGGTTTTCAACGCCCTTCATCAAATATGTAGGCCTTTCTTCGTTGCATTTAATGAGCTTCCATAGCTATAGTTTTTTTTGTTAACTCTTATTTGTTATGTTTGAATTGACCTTGGCTTGTCGGATACTCGGATTAGGTGCTGATCATGAGCTTATGAAGAAGCAACATGCAGAAGAATCTGAGGTGTTAAAGAAAAAATATTTTCAAGAATGTGCTGAAAGGAAAAGACTATATAATGAAGTGATTGAGCTTAAAGGCAATATCAGAGTTTTCTGCAGATGTAGACCTTTGAATAGTGATGAGATTGCAAGTGGCTGCACTTCTCATGTTGAGTTTGATTCATCACAGGAGAACAAATTGCAAATCACCTGTGCTGATCTCTCGAAAAAGGAGTTCAAATTTGACCATGTTTTTGGACCAGAAGAAAACCAAGGTAATTTGAATGTTTTTTTTCCTTCCTGCCTTATTGATGCAAAATCCCCCATTATTATGCGAAGTTTTAACTGCAATGTCATTGTTCAGAGGCTATTTTCAGCCAGACATCACCCATTGCCACCTCAGTGTTGGATGGCTACAATGTCTGCATTTTTGCCTATGGACAAACTGGCACCGGAAAAACATTTACAATGGAAGGGACATCTGAAAATAGAGGGGTTAACTACAGGACATTGGAAGAGTTGTTTAAAATTTCTAATGAGAGAAGCAACACAATGAGGTATGAGCTATCTGTCAGCATGTTGGAAGTCTACAATGAGAAGATAAGGGACCTCTTGGCAGAGAACTCTAGCCACCCTACTCAGAAGTAAGTCTTCTTTTGCACTAGAATAAGCTTAGTCACTAGCCAGCCTTTAATGTCCTATGTTAGAAGTTGATTATCAAATGTGAACACGCAAAAAGGAATCCTCACTTCTTTAAGCCGTGATCAGAAGCAATTCTTCTTTTCTACTTGTTCATTTTTCTCTTCTTTCATCTTCAATCTGTGAAAAATGCTTTTGTATGCACAATGAGTCATATACTAATATATCACCATTAATCTTCGTGTTGTCTAGGTTGGAAATAAAGCAAGCAGCAGATGGCACTCAAGAAGTCCCTGGACTAATTGAGGTATGTGTTTCCAGTACTCATGAAGTATGGGAAATCCTAAAGAGAGGAAATCAGGCCAGGTCCATTGGATCAACTAATGCAAACGAATACAGTAGCCGTTCTCACTGGTGAGATCTCTAATCAAGTAATGGTTTTCCATACTGAGGTCTACTGGTGTTAACTGTAAGTTTTTTCCCCCAGCTTGTTGAGGGTTACTGTAAAAGGGGACGAATTAGTAAACAACATGAGAACAAAAAGCAACCTTTGGCTGGTAGACTTAGCTGGAAGTGAGCGTTTGGGGAAGACGGAAGCTGAAGGCGAAAGGTTGAAGGAATCACAGTTTATTAACAAATCCCTCTCGGCTCTTGGAGACGTAATATCTGCTCTTGCATCCAAAGCATCTCATGTTCCATTCAGGTTTTTCTCTCTCACCCATTTCATATTTCTGACCTATTTTGGAGTTGTACTAAATGCTGGTAAAATTTGAAAACACGCAGGAACTCAAAACTCACTCATATACTGCAGAGCTCTCTAGGTCAGCCACTTTAAATTGTCTTGTAATCATGTAAAAAAACCATATGTTCATATAAAGCCTCAGTTCTGCAGATTGAGGATATAGACTCTTTATTCCAACTATCATATGATCTTGATTCTGCTTGAACTGCAGGTGGAGATTGTAAAACCTTGATGTTTGTTCAAATTAGCCCCAGTTCTTCAGATTTAGGAGAGACTCTTTGCTCCCTAAATTTTGCTAGTCGAGTTAGGGGGATTGAGTATGGCCCAGCTCAGAAGCATGTAGACCACTCTGAGCTACTGAAGTATAAGCAGATGGTAAGTATTCATTTCAAAACACTTTGCTCATAAATATGACAGCTGAGTAGCCTGATTCTCACTGTAAAACCGTACTGTAACAAATAGGCAGAAAAGCTGAAGCATGATGAAAAAGAAATGAAGAAACTGCAGGATAGCGTTCAGTCCTTACAGTTAAGGCTCTCAGCAAAAGAGCATGTGTCCAGGAGCCTTCAGGACAAGGTAAACGTCCAATTACTGCTAAGCCAAGTTTTCCAATGAGTATTATGTTATTAATCATCATCTGCGTTTTTATTGAAATCCTCCTCCTACAGGTCCGAGACCTCGAGAATCAGCTTGCCCAAGAGCGGAAACTCAGATTGAAAGAGAAAAAGCCAGAAACTAATAATGAGAAACCTTCAAAGCTCCAGACAAAGCCACCACTGGCCTTCAAAGTTAGGCCACCACTTAGACAGCTCAACACTTTATTGCCCAATCCGAGACCGTCGTCCCAATTCCAACCTAACAAAACCGCCACCCACATTTCCCGCCTTGCAAGTTCATTTACCAACAAAGAGAATTCTTCTGTAGATACAACACATGCTAGACAAAAATCCGTGTTGGAACCAAGACGAGTCACGATTGCTTTAAGACCTTCTGCTTGCAATATTTCCCAAAACCCGAAAGGTCAACCTATGATGATGCAGCCAAGGAGAAGAGTCTCCATTGCAACAACCCCAATGCAAGAGACTAATAACTCATACATGAGAACTCCACTGCCTTCTGTTACAGAGGATGCTTCTAAGCGTGCAACAAAAAGGCAATCATTTTTTAAAGATCCCGTGAGGATAAAGAGATACTCAAAGCTGTTCTCACCATCTCGGTCAGTTATGACAGCTACACCAATGAGCGTGAACAAGAGCTGCAGTAGATTCGCGGTGAGCCCTCCAACAACTCAGGTTGGATCATGGAAGCCGAAGCATCCAACTGTTATTGCATTGCAGAAGAAGCACGTTCTATGGAGTCCGCGGAAATTCAAAGCCTTTAACAACCAAAGACAAAGGCAATCTTCTATCTTCCCTTGAGTGTCAAGAATACTGCAAATTTGGTGATTGTAATCATTTAAATTGGGCAAATATCAATAGCTAGATCGGAAAATTGTCTATAGAACTTATTACAAACTTGTCTGAACTCGCAAACGTTCGTATTGGTCACTTTATTTGCAGCTGCTGGGGGCTTCTTTGTTGAACTGGAGATATAACCCATCCAACGTATCTAACGTTTTTGTAATTGTAACCTTAATCTATCCATGAAGATTACATGCTTGTCAAAGGTTTTTCTTTTATTTGTCTCTCCTCTGTTCCCTCTGGATAATTGCTAGTAGAACTTCAGTTTGGTCAGACCATTCCAATTCTATAGGTTACTTCCTTCAATTCTCAAACCCTATAAAAGGAGGACACGAGTGTGAGTTTGTTTTTGAGTTTTTATTTGAGTTTTGAAGGATTGAATCATTATTCAAACGTTTTTGGTTTGATTTAATTCAAGATTCAAAGTTTTTCTCAAGTTGTTTATTTTCTTGATTTAATATCTTCTTTGATTTTCACAATGTGTATTCTTGGCTAAAACTCTTGTGATTATAGGGTGATTGGTTGAAGATTATGGTTAAGATGATGATAGAATGAACCTCACGTTGAGATTGGACCCTGAGAATTGAGTTTAACCATCGCAGAGAAGAAAAATTGGTGTGTTCTTGGCTAAAATCGGACGATTTCCTTTGATGAACACCCGATTTTCCTTCTGTTGTACGTACCTACCTTGCTTTATCCTTAATCATTGGTTAAAGATTGTTTAAACCCTAGCCTTGTTAAACCTTTCTAACCTATATCCGAGTGTGGAAAGAGACTTACCCGGTGATTCCCTTGCTTGGTTACCAACGATTACAAGTTCTAGGTAATAGAGGATTCAAACCCCTCTATTAAGGTTGAGTGTACCAAAACCCTTACCTTTGTGAGTTAACTCGATTCCCATGGGTTTGGTGTTTAGTTTGAGAGTATTATCCTTCCCTTAGATCCTCTATCTTATCGAGACTCAACATCCTTTAACCTTTCTAACCTATATCCGAGTGTGGGAAGAGACTTACCCGGTGATTCCCTTGCTTGGTTACCAACGATTACAAGCTCTAGGTAATAGAGGATTCAAACCCCTCTATTAAGGTTGAGTGTACCAAAACCCTTACCTTTGTGAGTTAACTCGATTCCCATGGGTTTGGTGTTTGGTTTGAGAGTATTATCCTTCCCTTAGATCCTCTATCTTATCGAGACTCAACATCCTTTATTTAGAGCATTTGGGTTTGGACATGGGTGGTGGAGACTTCACCGTACATCATTCCGTTTTAGAACATATATCTTGCAATCTCAGCTCTGTCCATAATCTTTAGAAGTCTTGAATCGGCAACCACAATTGGATATCTTGATCCTTAGAATCCGTTTTCCCAAATTTTACACAAGTCTTTGTCTTTTGTTATTAATAGTTGCATACTTTCTTGCTAGATTGCTTATTCTGAATTTGATTTCACCAAATCCCTAAGTTCGACTGTGGAATTTTTGCTTTTACTGCGATTGATCCGTACATTACGGGTTCGCTTATTTGCTTTTATTCTTGGTATAAATTTAAAGCTTGCACACACCCTTTGGAACGAACAAGTTTTTGGCGCCGTTGCCGGGGGTTTGGCTTAGACCAAATTCAGGTTTCGGTTATCTAACTTGGAAACTCTTGCTTTTGCTATTGATCATTCTACTTGAGTGTTCTTGCAGGATCTTTACTTAGGTTTATGCGAAAAACTCGAGCTAGTAAACAAATCGTTCCCTACGATCCCGAACCAGAAAAGACATATAAAAAAAGGTTGAAAGAAGCTAAAATGGTTGTTGCAAATAATAAAGAAAGAGATCTTCAAGCTGAATTGAATGATGCTCTTGATCAATTAGAATTACGGGATGATGCTCTAATAAGAGAGAGAGTTGAAGCGCTTGCTAAACAGGAACGACTTTTAGCCGACATGACTGAATTACGACCATCCGTCGGACAGATAAATGAAGAACGAGAGAGAGAAGCTAGAGTTGTAGTTAACCCACCAGCACCCGTTGTTGTGCCACCACCTACACCTCTCCCTCCGGCGAGGGTTGAGAGAGTTTATTCACTTGTGGGAATACTACAAACGCTTGGTCAAAGGATAGATCCCGTTCAACAAACATGTCGTCTGGGCGTTATAATTGATCCAGACGAACATGCCTATGGGTTTCGACCTCAAGGTATTACGACCCAACAAAGTCAATTGGGAGGATTAAAGAGAGAATCTCCGCATCAATACTTGCAAAATTATGAGATTCTCATGGAGAATTTAAAACCTACAGGAATAGAGAATAATAATTATAAATTGCGACCTTTCTATTTCTCTTAGAAGGATAGGACGCTAGCTTGGTATCAATCTCTTCCACCCGGAAGAGTCATTACATGGAAGGAGATGACTTCGGAATTCCTCACAAAGTTTTTTCCACCACCAAAAACAGCGGAATTGAGAGGTAAAATAAATGCTTTTGTTATGAAGGATAATGAGAGTTTATTTAAATATTGGGAAATGTTCGATGACCTTCTATTGGATTGTCCTCATCTTGGGATTCCAAAACTTGAGTTGCTAGAAATTTATTTCAAGGGTTTGGATGGGGAAATCCAATTCAAACTCCAATCCCTTTTTGTTGGAACGTTTATGGACCTGAGATTTGATGAGGCATGAGAGTTTGTTGAGAAACAAGCTCAAATTGTTGAGAAATATTCCCAACGAAGGCCCGATAATAGAAGTCAAAGATTCGGAGCTCAAGAGCTGAATCTTACTTCCTCAAGTATTGCTCAAATCACCACTCTCAATAATGAAGTCAAAGATTTGAAGGAGCTTTTTAAGACACAAACGCAAGCACCAAACAAGATGTTGACTATGTAGGAAGAGGAAATTATCAAGGGCAAAGGAACAATAACAACTACAACAACAACAACAACAACAACAACAACAACCGGAACTACAACAACAATTGGAGATCCAATCAAAATAATTCCGGTAACCCTTATTCTCATGCTTAAAAAGCTCTTAACCCACCTTCTTCTTCTTCTTCTTCTTCTTCTTCTTCTATTCCATTGAAATGTCAGGAACCATCTTCAAGCTCATCACCCAAGGATAAAATGGAAGCCATGATGGAGACTATATTGGGCAAGATGAATGGGATGGAGAGTACGGTCACTTCTATTTCTAAGGCACAAAATGACTTGAAAAATCAAGTATTTAGAAAAGCCGGAGAAGTTCCAAGAGATCAAGGGAAACTTCCCGTAAGAACGGAGAATAATCCCAAAGGACAAATCAATGCTATCACCACAAGGAGCGGAATCACAACCAATGATTCATTACCAAAAAATGTGGATAAAGGCAAGCAACCAATGATTGAGGAAACGGAACCAAGCAACAAGGAGAAAGCACCGACCTATGTCCCTCCTCAAGCATACAAGCCACCTCTACCTTTTCCAAAGTCTCGTGCTAGAGAACGCATCGACAAACAATTCGGTAAGTTCGTTGACCTCATGAGAAAATTACATATTAATATCCCTTTTATGGATACCATTGTAGGAATGCCGGCATATGGAAAGTTCTTGAAGAAAATCCTTTCCAATAAAAGGAAGTTTGAGGATGTTGGGGAAGTAAGATGACCAAAAGTCTTCCGAACTTATCCAAACCATGAAAGAAGAGATGCCGAAGAAGCTACGAGATGTCGGATCTATTTGTGTACCTTTCTATTGGCATTGGAAAAGTGACATACGAAGCTCTATGTGATCTTGGAGCAAGCGTGAGCATTATACCATTAGCGTTGTGTGAGAAAGCTGGACTTGGAACACCACAACCCGTCAAGATGACTCTTTATATGGCGGATAGGTCCATCACACATCCCGTGAGAATCCTAGAAGACATCCCCGTCTTGCTAGGTAAGTTTTACATTCCCATTGATTTTTTTATTTTAAACAATACTGCAGATCACCCCGTTCCAATCATACTTGGACGACCTTTCATTGCAACTTTGAGTTGTGTGGTGGATTGCAAGAATGGCATACTCTCCTTCAATTTCGGAGAAGAGCGTGTCAAATTTCATCTTGCCTCGATGATCAAAGGACCAGCTATTGGGGAAGATATATACAACACTTATGATGATGATGAAGCATCAAGGGAAGAGGTAAGTTCAATACTACTCAAAGATCCTCTTGATAAAGTTATTAGTTTATATATTGTAGATGAAGGAGAAGAGGAGGAATGCAACATTAAGGTTCAAGCACTAAAAACCTTGGAGGAAGATCCCACAACAAAGTTTGAAGTACTAGAAGAAGCTACTGAAAAAAGCAAAGAAAATTGGATGGCTACAGGAAAATCCTTGGATAAAAAAAATTAATTCACTCGATTTTTCAAAAGTTGTAGCTGGAGATCGACTCAAAAATCGGATGGCCACAGACAGATCGACCGATTTTCCTATAACTTCTGCGACTTCTCCAAAATTAATTGAAAGCGTTTTTGAATGCAACAACGCACCTCCTTCGATTCCAGAGGCTTCTCCTAGCTCCTCTACAAGTGAGAACTCAACTACTAAGGATCCTCCCACCTTGGAATTAAAACCTCTCCCTTCTCATCTAAGGTATGCATTCTTAGGACCGAATTCTACTTATCCGATTATAGTAAGTGCTAAATTGACTGAAGATGAACTTGAAAGATTGATGCATGAATTAAGAAAACCCAAGAAAGCTATAGGTTATACTATTGATGATCTTGTTAGCATTAAACCTTCTCTATGTATGCATAAGATTTTGATGGAAGATAACCACAAGCCTTCACGAGAACCTCAAAGACGGTTAAATCTGATCATGAAAGAGGTTGTGAAGAAGGAAATTCTTAAACTTCTTGATGCAGGAATTATTTTTCCAATCTCCGATAGCAAGTGGGTGAGCCCCATTCATGTGGTTCCGAAGAAGGGAGGAATGACCGTCGTAACCAACGAAAACAACGAACTCATTCCTACAAGAACAATAACGGGATGGAGGATGTGCATCGATTATCGAAAGTTGAACGTTGCAACAAGGAAGGATCATTTCCCTCTTCCTTTCATCGATCAAATGCTTGAAAGGTTAGCACAACACTCCCACTTTTGTTATTTAGATGGATATAGTGGCTTCTTTCAGATTCTCATTCCTCCCGATGATCAAGAGAAGACCACGTTTACATGTCCATAGGGACGTTTGCCTATAGACGAATGACATTCGGACTTTGCAATGCTCCAACCACCTTTCAAAGGTGTATGATGGCCATCTTCTCTGAATACATTGAGAATATCATGGAGGTTATTATGGATGATTTTTCAGTTTATGGTTCTTCTTTTGATGATTGTCTAGCTAACCTTTCTCTAGTTCTTCAAAGATGTGAAGACACTAATCTTGTCTTGAATTGGGAGAAGTGTCACTTTATGGTTAGTGAAGGCATTATTCTAGGACACATGGTATCCAGCCATGGCATTAAAGTGGATAGAGCTAAGATCGAGACCATTGAAAGGCTACCTTCACCAACATCGGTGAAAGGAGTAGGAAGTTTTCTTGGTCACGCGGGTTTTTATAGGAGATTTATTAAAGACTTTTCTAAGATTTCTAAACCATTGACTAACCTACTAATGAAAGATGTGGTTTTTGAGTTTTCGAAGGATTGTCTAGATGCTTTTTACAGGATTAAAGAAGCCTTAATCTCAGCACCTATAATTCAGCCACCGGATTGGAACCTTCCCTTTGAGATTATGTGCGATGCTAGTGATGTAGCCGTAGGAGCGGTACTTGGGAAAAAGAAGTATGGACGGACTTATGCCATCTATTACGCTAGCAAGACGCTAGATGAAGCTCAACTAAACTATGCTACAACGGAGAAGGAGCTATTGGTGGTGGTTTATGCTTTCGAGAAGTTTTGTTCTTACCTTGTGGGAGCGAAAGTGATCGTTTACACCGACCACGCAGCAGCCCGCTACTTGTTCACAAAGAAAGATGTGAAGCCAAGGCTTATTAGATGGATCCTCCTTCTACAAGAGTTTGATTTAGAGATCCGTGACAAGAAAGGATCCGAGAACTCAGTGGCGGATCATCTAAGCCGACTTCCCCATCTCACAAGAAAGGATGAGGATCTACCTATAGACGACTCCTTTTTGGATGAGCAACTCCATGAAATCGAGGAATGCCTTCAACAAATCTCAAGAGGTAACGAACCTTGGTTTGCTGATTTTGTTAATTATTTGGTCTGCAATGAAATACCTCCAGGATTATCATATGCACAACGAAAGAAGTTCTTTAAGGATGTTAAACAATACTATTGGAATGAACCTCTCCTTTTTAAGAGAGGTCCAGATGGAATGATTAGAAGATGCATTCCAGAAGATGAAGTAGAGAGCGTTATCCGCTATTGCCATTCACTCCCTTGTAGTGGACACGCTAGTTCACACAAAACTAGAGCTAAGGTATTACAATCCGGATTCTTTTGGCCTACTCTATTTAAAGATGTGCATAATTTTGTTGTTGCTTGCGATGCTTGCCAAAGAATAGGAAACATTTCAAGGAGGAATGAAATGCCTCTAAACAACATTCAAGAGGTTGAGATCTTTGATGTACGAGGAGTAGACTTCATGGGACCTTTCCCATCATCTTGTGAAAATGAATACATACTTCTAATTGTGGATTAAGTTTCTAGATGGGATGAAGCGATCGCTTCTCCCACTAATGATACTATGGTGGTAGTGAAGTTCTTTAATAGAACGATCTTCCCAAGATTTGGGATGCCCCGAACCATCATTAGTGACGGAGGAACGCACTTCACCGCCCGTAAGTTTGAAACTCTATTGTCTAAGTATGGGTTACCCACCAGATCGCCACTCCTTACCATCCTCAAACAAGCTGCCAAGTGGAGATCTCAAATAGAGAAATCAAAAGCATTCCAGTAAAAAAACCCGTCTCTAGAACGAGGAAGGATTGGTCACTTAAGCTTGATGATGCGCTTTGGGCATATAGAACCGCTTTCAAAACTCCCATAGGCACCACACCATACAACTTAGTCCATGGGAAGTCTTCTCATCTTCCGTTGGAGTTGGAACACAAGGCACATTGGGCAATCAAGTGGCTCATTTGATTTAAAAGAGGCTAGAGAAAAGCGCCTCTTAGACATCAATGAGCTAGAGGAGCTCCGTCTAAATTCCTATGAGAATGCGAGGATCTATAAAGAAAGGACAAAGAGATGGCACGATAAGCACATCATTCCAAAGGAGTTGAAAGAAGAAGATATCGTCCTTCTCTTCAACTCGAGACTCTGGCTATTTCCAAGTAAACTCAAATCCCATTGGTTTCGACCTTTTCTAATCAAATAAGTCTTTCCCCATGGTGAAGTTGACATATGGAGTGAGAAAGCGGGAAGTTTCAAGGTCAACGGTCATCGTTTGAAGAAATATACACAGTAACTGCCGGTTGAGGATATTGCTTCTATCCTTCTTGAGTAATCATAGAGGGAGATAGGTCCAGCTAACGACCTTAAATCAAGCGCTTCTTGGGAGGCAACCCAAGGTACTTCTATGTCCTTTTTCTTTGTCTTAATCTAGATTACATTTGTTTTGTTTTGTTTTTCGTTGGTGCGCTCCGGTTTTTCTTGTGTTGTTGATGGCAGAAAATAGATACAATCTCAAGGAATGAAGTAAGAATCGAGATCTTGAAAGAAAAGATTGAAGAAGTATCAACAAAGAGGAATTAAAAAAAGAAAACACAAGAAATCGGATCAATCATGAAGAGATTGACCGATATGGAAAAGATAGTGTTTTTATTTGAGTTGATTTGGCAAAAGTTGTAGCTGAGAATCGAGTGGAAAATCGGATCATGAAGAAAATCGACCGATTTTGAGCCTTTGATGACAGATCTGTTGAAAATCGGACCAATAAAAAATCGACCCCCCTTAAATCGACCGATTTTCTTCAAAAAACTCCAAAAGTATAAAGCTGCCTTTTCTTTCTTCTTCTCGCAATTTCAACACTCCAACAGTTCACCATTTTCCACTCCTACGAAGAAGAACGCCAACTTCTCCCCTCTCACGCCAAATCCTCATGTCGTAAGCGTTTTTGCTCGCTATTGAGATAAAATTGAAGCTCTCAAGGAGATAGAGAAGATTCAAGCAACAAATAGCGCGGCAAAACAACAAATCGCTCATATTTCAGGTTTTTCAGTCCAAAACCCTAAATAAATTGCATTGGCTAGATTTGTTCATTTGAAGTGTTTGGTTGTTGAAATTGCTGAGATAAGTAGTCTAAAAACTGTTTGTGGAGACTACTTGAGTTGTTGGTTTGAGCAGAACTGTGCAGAATCGATCGATTCATCGAAACAGAGAAAAATCGACCGATTTGAGCCAAGAACAACTCGATTTTTCTCCACTGAAATGGAAAACTTACGCAGATCAAGTTGTAATCTGTTTTCTCGAAGGGGATCTTCTTCCCAACCCTCTCAAGCACCTCCAACAACACCTCCTAGGCTTCCGGTTATTCAAGATAAATTCAAATGCAAGTATGATCGTCTCCTTTATCATCTAATTATTCCACCTCGCTATATTATGCTTGATGAACTAAATGAATTGCATATTAGAGAGGATCTAGATTGGATTATTGAAAGGATTGGATTGTCGGAGTTTGTTCATATTAGGGAAAATGCTTTCCAAGAAACTACCCTAGAATTTCTTAGCTCCTTCAAACACGATCCTAGGGAGAGAAACGTGACTTTTAGGTTGATAAACCGTAACTAAACCTTCAATATTGCTATGTTTGGGAACTTCTTTGGATTCCCAACTTCTTCAGCAGGTACATTCCCTTACGGGGTGAGTGCAGATGCCTTTTGGGAAAAAGTATCTCCGTTGGAGCGGTAGAAGGAGATAAGTGGAGACCCGGAAACTCCAAGGAGAAAAGCATATACAACCTCACCTTCAAAATAACCCACCGGATCTTGAGTGAGTCTATGTTCGCAAGAACATAGACTCTACAAAAAGTTAAGGCGGATGAATTGTACATTCTCTATTGCATGACGACATGTACAATTCCCGATTACTCTACTATGTTATCTGATTACTTGGCAAAGACTGCAAATAAGTCCGGAGGTCACATTTGTGTTGGAGGTCTTGTGACCTACGTAGCTAAGGCATTAGGGGTTGATATTTCGGCATGCACTCTAGCTTCAGAGGCGCAGCCGTTAGGGCCTCAGAGATTGATTTCTAGGGGTGTGATAGTTCCAAGAGGGCGAGGAAACCCACATGTAGCGATGCCTTGGGAGAGAATTCCTAAAGAAATTGTTTGGATGGCTCGCTACACCATTAAAGATTTGTATTACTAGAAGGAAGGATTTGAGCTTTTTAGTGATGAGGAGGAGACCGAGGAGGAGGGTGTAGATGCTGATACTGATGTTGTTGAGGATCATCATGATGATGCGCATGCCCCAGCTCGGGGTATGCTTGAGCTAGGGGTGGCGGTGATACTGAGGTGACAGACACTGATCAGGAGGTGGGTCCAAGTAGGCTAGTTGATGAAGAGGCCACTGAGGACGGGTTCATGGCTGGAGGAGATCCCGGATTTCACGCATAGTAGGAGATACCGATGAGACCACCCCGACGGTCGTTTTCACAGAGGCGCAGAATCCGTCCCAGAGGTGATGACTCAGATTTCGTTGCACAGATTAGAGCTTTGACGACGAGTGTGGAGGGACTTCGTACGGAGTTTCAGCAGTTCCGGACCGAGGTACGAGCCCGCCACTCCTCATATGACGGCCATTGGCATGACCTCTGCCACCACACCTTCGGAGACTTCTACGATCCTTTGGCTCCGAGACATCCATATCCATATCCATATCCACCACCACCGTAGCAGGATTGAGCACTCGTCAATTTTACATTGTAAGTATTTTTCTTCATCTCGTACTTGAGTTTTCACATTGGGGACAATGTGAGATTTAAGTATGGGATGGGGTTACTTACAATCTCTTTCATATGTCACACATATTTTATGTTGCATTGCACTTTTAGATTTCGGGTTTGTAATAACTCTTGTCACACGTTTCTTTCGGACATTTTCATTGCATTTAATCTATTTTCGAAAATCCAAAAAAATTGAAAATTTTTAAAAATTTATGTGCTTCTAAAAACGGATATGATCTCAATGATGAGAATTGTGTGTGTGAATTGGCAAAAGAAGACTTGTATGTTGAAGATTTAGTTATGGCATATGTGGACTTTTATACTTTATTTGAAAATTATATATGATTTGTATGCTTTTTGATGTTTTGATAAAATTGAGAAATAATAGTCAAAACCATTAATAAGTTCTTATACATCATATTGGAATGATTGAGGCACTTCGAATTTTCTTTTCTTCTTCTTATCCACTTTGAGCATCTCTTATATTATTTGTCTTCCCTATACCTTTTCCGGGAATTAGGAAGCATGTTATTGTGAAGTGTGATGCGTGGTGAAGTTGTTGTGAAAAATGAAGTGTGTTAAAGTGTAGAAAATAGGTTTGGGGACGTCAATCATGATGATGAGTAACTCGGTACCATTCACATAGCCGGGTGTTTGTGTCTTGCCAAAATCGGATTGAGCGATTGTCCTAACGAGTCATGGTATGTGCATTACGGTTTGAGGCATATTGAGAAATTGAGATTTGTTGATTTTCTAGGCTTCGGTTATTGTGGACCTCTGTACATGTTCTCAAAAAGTGACAAATAAAATTGTAAAATGCAAGTGAAGTGGCTATTTTCGGTGGTTGTGAAAAGTTTAATGTTTATGAGTTTTATTCCTTATTCTCGGAATTTATCACCACATATCCTATACATTCCCACCCCTTTGACGCGTTTCTTTGGCCTTTTAATTTGAAAGTCCTCAAGACCTTTGTGCACATGTTTAAGGCTTATATGGTTTAGATTTGTTTTCTTATGATTATATCCATATCTTTTACCATGCTTTTCATGTATGTTCTAAATTGTTATTGCCTTTTCATGCTATCGTTATATCGATCATACATTATCTTTCTATGTCATGACACATCACGTTGAGGGTGATCCATTATTAAGAAGCACATTACAAAAAGAGTTTTGTTTTTAAGCATTATATAATCCTTATCATCTTATTATATGCTAGATATGAACCTTGCTTGGAGACAAGCAAGAGGCAAGTATGGGGTATTTTGATGACATGAATTATATACCACCATATTCATGCATATTACGAGTGTTTTACCTCAGTTTTGCATACATTTGATGAAAATTGTATGCCTTTAAGTCCATATTAATATATATTTCTAGAATAAAGATCTACACACGTTATTTGTGAAATTGTAGGTAAAAAGGTGGAAATTTGGGGCGGATATGGAGCAATATGGAGCATGACATCAATAAGGAACGGGAAGGGAGCTTAAAGATAGGAGAAGATATGAGAAAAGATCATAATAGAATATAGAAGACGGAACTAAAAGACAAACAAGTGCAGAAAGCAAAAATCGGATGATTACTTATTGAGATCGACCGATTTCCTTCATAATTGAGTCAATTTCTATCTTTGATAACCCGATTGGCTGTAGGATTGTAACCATAAGATCATTTCTCAAACCCTATAAAAGGAGGACGTATTACCACCATTCGGAATCATCTCATTCCATCCAATAACATTCAGAGTTATCAAGGAGCATTCGGTTACAAGCATTGAAGGAAGTTTGGAAGTTTGAAGTCCAAGATTGAAGTTCTTGGAGTTTGTGAGTTTTGATTATTATTCTGTCATTGTGAACACGAGTTTGAGTTTGTTTTTGAGTTTTGAAGGATTGAATCATTATTCAAACATTTTTGGTTTGATTTAATTCAAGATTCAAAGTTTTTCTCAAGTTCTTTATTTTCTTGATTTTATATCTTCTTTGATTTTAAAAATGTGTATTCTTGGCTAAAACCCGTGTGATTCTAGGGTGATTGGTTGAAGATTGTGGTTAAGATGATGATAGAATGAACTTCTCGTTGAGATTGGACCCTGAGAGTTGAGTTTAACCATCGTAGAGAAGAAAAATTGGTGTGTTCTTGGCTAAAATCGGACGATTTCCTTTGATGAACACCCCGATTTTCCTTCTGTCGTACCTACCTTGCTTTATCCTTAATCATTGGTTAAAGATTGCTTAAAACTGAGCCTTGTTAAACCTTTCTAACCTGTATCTGAGTGTGGAAAAAGACTTACCCGGTGATTCCCTTGCTTGGTTACCAACGATTACAAGTTCTAGGTAATAGAAGATTCAAACCCCTCTATTAAGGTTGAGTGTACCAAAACCCTTACCTTTGTGAGTTAACTCGATTCCCATGGGTTTGATGTTTAGTTTGAGAGTATTATCCTTCCCTTAGATCCTCTATCTTATCGAGATTCAACATCCTTTATTTAGAGCCTTTGGGTTGGGACATGGATGGTGGAGACTTCACCGTACATCATTCCATTTTAGAACATATACCTTGCAATCTCAGCTCTGTCCATAATCTTTAGAAGTCTTAAATCGGCAACCACAATTGGATATCTTGATCCTTAGAATCCGTTTTCCCAAATTTTACACAAGTCTTTGTCTTTTGTTATCAATAGTTGCATACTTTCTTGCTAGATTGCTTATTCTGAATTTGATTTCACCATTTCCCTGAGTTCGACCCTGGAATTCTTGTTTTTACTATGATTGATACGTACACTGCGGGTTCGCTTATTTGCTTTTATTCTTGGTATAAATTTAAAGCTTGCCCACACCCTTTGGATCGAACATTTATACATGCATTTAGGTAGATTTTCCCTTTTGTTTAGCATGAATAAGCCTAAGTTTGTGTCATTTTCACTTGTTATTGTTTACTTTGCAAGTATGGATGTCTACACAAGCTTTGTTCGGTTTTGCAAGAAATCGGTGGATTACGGACCTAAACGAGACATTTGAGGATCAAGCCTCGGAGTGGAGCATGCTAGGACCTTGAGAGAGACAAATAGGAAAACCAAGAGAAGCCCACAAGTAAGGACGCAATGCAAAAGATCAAGCAAAGGAGCAATGGCGACCTTTACGTGAAATCTCAAGTGTGCAAGTAAGCATCTCGACCAAGATATGTATTTCAGAGGAAATTGCTAGCGAGATCGCCAAAGTCGAGAGCAATCTCGGGCCGAGACTTTGTGCACTTATGGCCGAGATTTCTAGAATCCAAAGGCCAACGTTGACACCTTCCAAAATATCGACCCCGATTTTACTTGTATCTTGGTCCAAGATTGACAACAGATGGACCGAGATTCCTTCTCTACAACTTTTCCGATAACTTTTTCAAAACTTTTTGGCCGACCTTTGCTTTTCCTGGTATATAAGTTGCATTGCAGACTTTTGTTGGAATCCCTTCCCACACACATTTCAGACCCTTGGGTTCCATTTTTCTTCATTTTTCTTCTTCCTCTTACAAATTGTTAGTTTTAGAGAAACTAGTATGGACGCGCGTGCTACGCACGCGTGCCGTGATTTTAAAACATAAAATTTATCATTTAATAATCGAAAGGAAAAAGTGTCAACTCAAAATAAAACGTAAAATTTATCATTACATGATCGAAAGGCAAAGGTGTTACATTGAGATGAGTTTTGTGTTGCATTGAAAGGAAACGTTAAACGAAACTTGTAAAGTGCTACTACATTAAGTAAAGAAAGGTTACTATAATAAAGAACTACAATAATCGGTCTTTCATCGATTTACTCGTATGTAGTAGTCGCTTGTGTTGCTTTTCAAACGCACCACTGCAATAAAGATGAAGTATATGACAAGGTGTTGGAATATATAGTCTAATTGAGACTGAAGTCAAGTATTCAACTATACCTCAAGTGTAGTCGGAAACTGGATTTTAAGTCGTGTGATTTTCTCAAACGTTTGCTTTTTCTAGTATCTCAAATGACCATTATTTTGAAAGAATAATCTAATTTTTGTATCCATGAGCTGATGAAACCTTTCATTATGTATTACGAAATGCATAGATTTGTTTGTAGAAGCTGACTTTCTATCAGCAATTTGAGGTTCTGATACGGTCTTTCCAGTTATGCACACATCTGTCGTCTGTAGGAGAAATGAACATTTGAATTACATGTAGTAAGATTAAGTTGCTTACATTGCAGGTTAGAGTCTAACCTTTTCTGAGATCAATTTTGGCTCATCGACGACATCAGTTGCTTCCTGATCAAATCCAGTTTGTAATATTTGTTTTGTATAACATGCAGTATCTGCTTCTCTTTCGTACGCACTGCCATATGACTGATTTTCGGAGTGCATATACTCAGAACTAAAGCCAAACTGTCCAGACGAGTTCCCTAGAGCTTCGAGCCCCCAACTTGAGGAGTCCAGACCTAGGGATGAGGACTTTACAGCACTGTCTAATACATCTCTGGATGATGCCCAAAACTCATATGTGTTATCAATACTGGTATGGTCCACCATTTCATCATTACTGCAATATTATCACTTGTGTGAATAGCATGTCAGAAAAATCACTACATTAACATAAACAAGAAAATTACTGGTTCGAATGAAAAACTTGCTAATAGTCTATTCGCTTTAGATGGAACAATAGAGATCTCTCTCCAAAAGATACAACAATCACTATGATGAAATTGGAATAACATGAACAAGAAAACTATTGGATCTTCCATGATTCTCTCCAACCTGCTGCATCATATGTTTTCCCATTTTTTCTAGAAGGTCAACACTCCCGCTAGACTGAATTGCTTTTTAAGGTATCTAGTTCGAATGAAAAACTTGCTAATGGTTTGTTCACTTTAGTTGGAACAATAGAGCTCTCTCTCCATATCACATGTTTTCTACAAACGGTAGAGGTTTAGAGATGTTTATTTATATTCAGTACGCGTGCTTATTTGGTTTCTCTTGCAAAAGCTTTTCAGATGTGGCGACAGCTGGTGCACCTGAAGTATTTTTCAGGCGTTACCAATGACTTATTGGGGTTCCATTTGGATTTTTAATGGACAAAAGTATTACAAAACTCTTGCTAACTTGTGCTTAATATGCCATTCGCTGTGCCAAATGCAAGCAGAATGATCAGTTTTTGTGACAACATGTGCTGATGGATGCACCTGAGATTTATGTGCTTAATGTGTCATTTCATACTTAAGCTAATTAAAATTTTATTTTTGTCAAGTTACATCATATACCGAGAAGAATGAACCATAGTGTGATTTAACATAAAAGATACTTCAGGCTCAAATAGAAAATTGTACTAACCGCTCATGTCAAGCACGATAAAAAGGATGTTTGCTAGAAGTATCCAATATTCTAATATAAGATATGAACTGTACACTTTAAATCAGCTCTGACATAAATAACAAAATTTTGGTTTACAACTACAAATATATGATATTCTTATATGAGTTATGATGTACCCAGTCTCGCATTTATTAATTAAGACATAAATCTGGGGATAGAAACATGAAAACGAAAACGAGATCGCATGAGAAGAAACCATTATTACCTAAATATGTGATGAAGATCATCAAAACTTTCAATGTTAACCCAACTGTTGTCAATAATATCATCAAGCTCTCCATCTTCAGTCTGATTTTCAGAATTTTCAGGACCCTTTTTTGGGTCAGCATTCTTACCTGTAAGGAAACCTAATAACATATAAGCAACCATGATAATTGAGAAACAACGACATTTTTCAAAGGGATAGCAAATGGATGGATTGGGAGCAAGTTCTTACATTTTAGAACATGCTTATAGTTTTGGAGAAGAAAATTGACTGCAAAATTACAATGAAACAAATGAAATAACCACAACCTTGGCATAAAGGAGTTTTAAAGTTCCAGAACACACAAGAATATCTTCAAAAAGAAGAGCAACAACTTAGTTAAAACCAAATAAAGAGAACCTGAAAGGCTGAATTGGATCATTAAGCAACTAAAAGTAGACTACGTCCAATTACAATATACAAGGAAATCAGATGTAGTATATACAGATAAATGAAAAGGTGCAAGTGTCCTCTTGGTCTAATGTTGCAATGAAAATTTTGATCATGCCTTAGAGAACATTTATTCCAAATGCCTTCCTACCATGGGTTATTACCGTTGAACCAAGCAGATCGACAAGAATAGGAATAGTGAATGCCTTACCCATCCAGTTGCCATCCCTACCTCGTGATGCTGATTGTAGGAAATACATTTTTAAGTACATATCAAGTTAACATCAGAATTTGATGCAACTAAAGACAACTCCTCATTATTTTCCAGTTCACCTGGTGGCGTCTTGGTTTTAGTGGCAACGGGCTTTTGTTCAGAAGGCTTACTGTTTGCAGGTTCATTTGCTTCATTCTTGTTGTGATCTTCATGGATTGATTGAGATTTCTTATCGCTTTCCTCAGGATAAGTAACAATGTGATCACCAGCCTCGTCCCATATTATGTTTGCTAGCAGGGAAACAACTCAAATATGTCATTATAGGAACACTAACAAGGAAAGCAAACAGAAGCAAATTTTGTATATTTTAAGTCAACGCTCCAACCCATAATATGCATCGCTTCAAGTTCCCATGAGATAGAATAGAACATCCCACGCCATACCATGATCGTGATAAGGATCCAGGTGTCACAAATAAACACGCAGACATTTGTTAATTAATTCGGAATATCATTCCTTTTCCTTTATTCTTAAACTTCATTCTTTTCCTTTACTTATACAGTATACTTCTATAGAGAAGCTTGCAAACTTTGAGAATCTTAGGCTTTGACAATAGTGACCACGCACACATAACAGTAACGCTGTCTAGCAATACCCGTTTAATGTCGTTGAGATCCCTACTGCTCATAACAACATAGTTGAGTTTCAAGCATTCAACAACCTCACAAAATTTATCCCTTGCATCTCCCTAATGTATCCTTCTTTTTATCTTCACCTATCTACCAAAAATTGAGATATTCAGAAATAAAATATGCAGAAAAAGATTTGAAAATAAAATAAGAATCAATCGAAGTTACCTTTTTCTACCTAGCAACAATGTTGGGGATGTCTAGGAATTTGATGTCATTCTATACTCCAGTCCATACTTCTTCATGGCAATACAAGCTTAACTAAACAAAATAAAAAGGGGGGAAATTAAATAAAATGACAATATGAGTTTCCTGCAAAGAAACCGGAATAAGGAGATTGATGAAATGTATAAGAGAATCAGGAGGAAGAGGAGGTTGCGAGATTCATTGCAAGTATTGCATTTAACATGGATGATATAAAGAGTATCGTCTCGATCCACAAGATTGTGGACCGCTCATTGTAGAGCAACATGCTCTTTGAGAAATACATGGCTACTCCGATTACTTATACTTGACCATCAGTGGAAAAAGCTTTTATCATCAGTAGCATCAATCTTGAGAGAACATTAACAGTAACATTCTCATTGCCTATCTTCACTTCATAATGTTCTTCACAAATGCTTACAGAAATCAATGCCATGGAGATATCTACTTCTTCATTGACATCCTCCATTTGAAGCTTCGATCTTCAACGAATTAAAACATAAATCAGATTAAGACCCATTTCTTAAAGTGAAAAACCCATTTGAGTTATGACACCAAATCCCTGGGAGAATCTGTGTTTGAAGCTTCGGCAGAATCTGTGCTATTTGATATTTCTAAGGTCTGAAATTCATCTGATGGACGTTTAGAGCTTTGATCATGGTGAAACTAAGCTTCTTCTCAAACTTCTTCCTAGCTTTGGTCTCTTTTTCCAATTGGGCTTCGAAATCCTTCAACTGTAATATAAATTTCACATGGGTCTAGTTAAATGACACTTTAATCACTTCAACCATAAACTTTGCATTCACAATGTCTAACATAATAACACGATGATGATAAAATTTTGAAATAATTCAACCCTTAATATAAGTCTATAAGCCAAAATGTTGTTTGAAGAGTTGGAGCTGTTGGTGCTGATACATATGTACTCAGATGGGAGCACCTACAACACACAAAAGAAAAGATAGAGTAGTGTTGATTTTATAATTTGAAAAGACTGACACTTTCAAGATCAAGCTAAGCATGGTGGGTGAGACACAAAACATATATAGATCACTAAAATGAAGAGGTGATATAAACAAAATGATAAATTTAAGAAGCAAAGACTGAAAATCAGAAGCTTACACTGGTTGCCAGTGGAGAAGAGGAAAAAGTTGAGATTGCAAAAGGGAGAGGGATTTTGAGTCCCCTGTTGAAAGGAGCCAGAAAGGACAGAGTTCAAGAAATTCGTTTCTAATTCTGAAGCCTAGAGAATGGATAGAGGAGGAGATACAAAATGTACCAAAGACGACTTCCAGGTCCAACCGGTTGAAGGTATCATCATCTTCACCTGAGTCTTCGTCGTCATAGCAAATTGGGAACTCAAAATACAAGAGAAATAAGCAAAGTCATTGGAAGATCAGTGATCCGTACCCAAATAGAAAGAAAATAAAGAAACACAAAACTGTAGAGGAAAGGAGATGAAGTTAGTGTTTCGAAATGCATGTGCAATGTTCTCTCGCCGATCAATCTTAAACCCTAACCCCATTCCTAGTTACCCACTCCCTTTCTTCTTCTTCCTCTTCTACCATCTCTTTGCAAAACCCCACCCTCCCCTGTTTCTCTCTCCATGATTGCTTCTTCTCGTTCCTTCTCTTCCTTTCCTCCTCCAATGGCGGCCTCCGACGCCGCTATCGAGACTCAATTCCAGAATTTCAGAGGTCAGTCCGTCACGTTGCCATGGAGATCGAATATGTTACTTGAGTTATGCATGCTGGTCTTCCTCAGGTCCATCAGTCTAGCCCCGTTCCAGGTACTGAGATTTCTCGAAATTCGTCTACTTCACTTGTAACATTTGTTTTTTTATTTTCTTTTTAAAGCGTGAAAGGAATGGGGAAGAAGACTAAGGGAACCGAGGAAAGGGATCGACAACAGAAACACAACACATAAAATCGAAGAATACAAATGATAAGAGTAAAATGTTTCAATCAAATTGAAGGGAAAACATATCTTCTTACATCATTGCTGTAAGAATTCAATTTCAAAGCCTACATGCAGCAACAAACACAATCCCAACAAAATTGGCAAAGATAAGCACAAATGAAACCCTAAAATTCTCATCCATATCAAATTACCTTCCAACGACCTTAGCAAGCGTCTGAACATAGTAATCGATCATTTGCGGCTTATTAGCATTTCGCCACCGGGATTATCCATTCAAATGGGGAGATCCCAAGTTAAACCTCAATCATCAGTGGAGGAGCGAGAACAAAGAGGAATCACCAATGGAGGACTCGGACTTTGCAATAAAACCTAAATTGATAGTTTTTAGCAAATCAACTCAACTGTAGGATTTGAGGATGTTGAGGACAAGAATTGATTTTTTATCCATGGATTTGGATGGTGTGAGTGAGAAAAAAGACAGACAGTGGGTGTCAACATGGAGATGAATCTCAGAAACAGAGGAGAGGTATTTGGAAGACTTGGAGATGAATAATGAAGGAGAGAAGACGGTGGGTGTCGACAGAAGGTGGTGTATCTTCGTTTGTTCAATAAAAGACATACGTTGATAAAAAAAACTGGTAACCTGTTAAGCACTTGTTAAGCACGTGTAATGGCCCGAAACAATGGAACTGGTTGAGGGTAATTACAGAAAATAATTGAGGATAAAAATAGAAATTAAAGGACGAAAGGGTAAAAACCGAAATTTTCTATTCATTCACCCAACTCCCACATTTAGTATAGTAAGGAAATCTCGTATTTGTGCTGGATTTTGTAAAACCAGAGTTAGATTTCCTGTTGTTGTATTTTGGATTTCATTTCTTGTTGTTTGGAGGCATTATTCAGCTAAGTTATTTTTGTCTTTCTTTGTGTTTTTCAACATATTAACTTCATGTATTCTCCGTTTCAATTTGTTGATTTTGAAATGTATATTATTGGCTACCTCTCTTGTGATTCTAGGGTGATAGATCTTGATAATGGCTTGGATAGTGATAGATGAGCTTGCATTTTTGGTTAGGTTGAGTGATTGCATAAACCCTTGAGTTTATTGAGTTGATTATAGGTTAGATTTGTCTAAGCTAGCAAACCAAGTTAGGATAGAGACTTACCCGGTAATATCTTTCCTTAGATATAGATGACGATGAACTCTAGGAGTATAGGTGTGAAAACCTCTATTGGATTGAGTGTGTCGGTTTTCTATGTGAGATGAGCTAAATCCTAAGACATACCCGGTAAGGGTTAGCTTAACCCTTAGGTAGAGAAACCGATTTGTGTTGAATTTTCGTCCTTAGTGCTAGAGACTACTTGGTAATAGGTATTTTGGATCGAACTAGTGGCATATGAGACCTCCCCTGTAACTACTCCCATTGACGAAGCACCCTTCCTTTTAGCAATCAAACCGAGTCTTTTAGGAGATAGCTTGATTGTGTTGTCATAATCAATGGTCTTGAACCCTAGATTCCGTTCTTCCAGTTAATTGTTATCATCTTGCTTGTTGTGTTTGTTTGTTTTACTTGTTATTTTAATTTGATCTTTGATCAACACCAAACCAAAACTCTATAAAAAAAAAAAAAGGATTGTCTAACCGTTTTCCATCTCCCTCATTTCGTAGTCTAGATTTATACTATTTTTATCATAATTGCAAACCAAATTCATCTTAGTCTTTGTGTTCGACCTTGGAGTTTTTTACCTTGCTACGGAACGACTCATACATTATGGGTTCTCTAAATAGTTATAAGCATTTAATGCAAGTAAAATAAATTCAAAACTTAAACATCGTTTTTGGAGCAAATAAAATTTCAAGCCCTCACAATCTTGGGGAAAAAAACAATCTAAATAAATCTCCATCTAACTTTTAAACCAAACAAGGCCGATATTGCCGCACCGTCAATTGTTTTGTTAAAAAATTTGGGTTTTTTAAAGAGAAAATTATCTAAACAGTACCCCATCTTTTGGCCTGACTAAACTTTAGTACCCCATCCTTTTAACTATCAGAACGGTATCCCATCTACTGACCCCGACCGAAGATTAGTGTATACGCACTATTCACACGTTAAACTCTGAGAACGGCGTTAAGAGTGAGGGGTATTGTTGTTCATTAACCTTTATGCCTTTTTGCCTTAAATTTTCCAACGGTTAAATAAACAAACTGGCAACCACTTTCTTTATTCTCCACATAAACCCTAACCCCAAATTTTCCCCAATTCGATTCTGTTCGTTTTAGTCTTCAAAATTCTTCCCCTTTTTTTAGTTGAAGAGTGTATGCTATGGACCAAGGGTGTTCGTTTGGTCTTCAAGCTCGTGGAGGAGAGGAGTGCTAGAATCCGATCGTGTTCGTTGCTACCATGGGATTCCAGCGATGATTTCCATTTGCAGACGACCTCCTAACGTCGGAAAACGTTTCTATGGTTGCTCTATGTGGAAGGTATGTCTGATTAGGGTTTCTGTCTTCAATTTCCATTTGGTGAAGAAGACCTTGGTTTTTCTTTCAAGTGATTGAAACTGTGTGTGGTTTTACCTTCTATTCTAGGTTGGACAAGGATGTGGGTTTACAAGAGATGTGAAGGAGCCAGAAGGTATATTGCAAGGCTCAAGTGATGAATCAGCAGTTCCACCATACATTGCAAGGATGCAACAAGAGATTTTAGTTTTAAAATGTGTGGTTATTGTGCTGTTCATTTTTACAGTGATAGTATTGTTGAAAGTATGAAGATAGTTCCAATGAGATATTGGTTATTGATCCATTTTGTGTATGAGATATTTTCTGTCTAAATAGATCCAATTAGATATTGGTTATTGTATTGTTCTATTTTGTATGAGATTTTGTGTATGAGATATTGGTTATTGATCCAGTTTGTGTATGATATAGTTTCTGTCTAAATAGATCCAAGGTTTTTGTGTATGAGATATTGGTTATTCATCACTGTCAATGATGCAGCAAGACAAAAAACCAAGGTCATGTTCTTCTCTTCTGAAAAATCTGAAATTGACCAGAACTGTCAAAAATTGTCACCAATAGAAGGTAATAAGAAGGTACATAGCATTGTCACCAACAGAAGGTAATAAAAAAAAGCCACAGAAAACCATACAAAAGGTAATAACATTGTCACCACAATGAACATTTATGCAGGCAGAAAAACCAGAAGGTACACAAAACCATAACAGAAGGTAATAAACCATATCATCACCAAAATAAGATAGAAGGTACACAACATTGTCACCACAAAAAAAAACGGAAGGTACAAGCAATTCACCACGGATAACATTGTCATCACAGAATTTTTCACCACAGAAGGTAATAAGATCTGCTATATCATCACCAAAATAACATTGTCACCACAATGAACATTTCTACAGACAGATAAACCAGAAAGTACACAAAACCATAACAAAAGGTAATAAACCATAACAGAAGGTACACAAAACCATAACAGAATTTTTCGCAATAGAAAAACCATAAAAATTCAGAAGGTACACAAACTAATGTCATAAGGTACAATTACAAGCAATTCACCACAATTACAAGCCAAAAAGTACACTAAATTGACCAAATTTTCATAAGGAAGTGTGATCATCCTCTTGTTCTTGTTGTGACCTTTCTTCATTCCTCTTTGCACATGTCTTCTTGTTGTGTCATTTTTTCCTACATATTGAGCAAGTGACCTGCATATAGTATGCCTTGGACAACTTCTTTGCACCAAGTGGTGGAGGGATCTCACCTACAAAACAAAAATAGTAACAAATTTAATTAAACCTAGTTCTATAATTACCTGCAACTTTAATAAACTTAATCTTACCTTGAGATGGAGTCCTTAAAATAGGAGGTCTTCCAGATTGCCTTCTATACAATGGAGGTGCAATAGGTCTACTTATCTTCTCCCACTCTCTAACCCCTGCAATTGGATTCATCACAGGCTCATAGGATCTCACATATACTTCTTTACTATAACATTCATCCACAAATTCATCTGGGATTTTCCCAAGTGAAAAAATTGTGCATCATGCA
This sequence comes from Fagopyrum homotropicum, assembly GCA_033239125.1. Taxonomy (NCBI): domain Eukaryota; kingdom Viridiplantae; phylum Streptophyta; class Magnoliopsida; order Caryophyllales; family Polygonaceae; genus Fagopyrum; species Fagopyrum homotropicum. Next base: position 36,199,593 of record BSWB01000004.1, read on the forward strand.
TGTCCATAAGGCAATCTTGACACATCCCATCTCCTACATGTGCATGTCTTCAAGTCTAAGGTCACTCTGTGTTGACTAGTGACTCCTTATGCAGGCAACTCCCCTTCCATGAATCTCATACTTAGCACGACTAGATGCTAAAACCCTATACTCATTGCTCCACCTCACTGCCTTTCTCAAAAGTTTTTCAACCCTTGGTCCCACATTTGTTTTCCATCTACCACCTGATAATCTTCTATTGCCCATCCTTACCATTGTTGTAGTTGTTCCCGAAATCTGGAAAACACTCATTTTGCTTGGTCCCACACTCGTTTATTGGGATAATCAGGCATATAATGACCCCTTCCTTGACATTTAAAACAAACAATATCTCGAGATCGTGAGGTAGGGGTAGAGGTACTCCCTTTATGGTCCCTTGAAGGCTCATTCAAAGGACGAGACTGAGTAGACGGCTTGGGAGCTACTGGATCGGGCAAAGACGTTTTCCATCATCGTTCTGGGAAGAAAATCGGTTGATTTTCCTATCAGTCGGTCGATTTTTCTTCTATGGAGTCCAATAAGTCATTCATTGATTCCATCCTTTGAGCTTCTTCTCCACCCTGATAGCCAAATGTAATAAATTAGTCATAGAAGCATAGGGATAGAGGTCAATTTCATTAGCTAAAGTAGGATGTAAGATTCTTAGAAATCGAGCCATAATAGACTCATCATCCTCTTGTATGTTGGCTTTCACCATTGCCGTTTGCATGGCGGTGTAGACTTCCTCTACGGACATGGGGCCTTGCTTGAGGTTCTCTAAATGTTGTCTCAACCCCCGTCCATAGTGTGGTGGCACAAATCTGGCTTTCATCAAAGCCTTCATCTGTTCCCAAGTATTGATGTTCGGTTCGCCCGCTCTTCTCCTTTCTTTGATGAGATGATCCCACCAAATAAGGGTGTAGCCTTGGAATTCCAACACAACAAGTTGGATCTTCCTTTGCTCACTGAAGTTATGGCAAGACCAAAGTTGTTCAATTTTGGTTTCCCATTCCATGTAGGCCTCCCGATCGCATCGTTCTTCAAAACTTGGAATTTTGACATTGACCTTCCGAAGCCCGTCATTATTCGGTTGAGGTCGATTATGTTCATTATAGTGTCCTCTTTGTGGATGACGTCGTGGGTGATCTCTCCAAATTCCCTCATCCTTTTCATCACTCATGTCTTGAAATTCGTCATCAAAAAGTGGATTGTGGTTAGTATTAACGAATTGATTAGGATGGGTATTACCGGGCATCGGTGGATGATTTATAGCTGAAACTTGAGGGGGTGGTGGTTGTGGATTAGCGGAGCTTCCGCCTACTTCATAAACAACCTTTGGATTGAATCGTAAGCGAGATTCGGATCGGTAATCTGCATTAGGCGTTGCTTCCACTTGTTCAATCCGTTTATCCATGTTGGTCATTTTGGTCATGATTTGCTTGAGTATGTCCGCTATATCCGGACTGTTTTCCTTCTGAGAACCACGTGGACTATCTCTTTCTGACATCTATACCAACACGTACAGTAACAACAAACTCGTTAAGTTAGAGAAATCGAAAAGACCTTTCTTATTTTCTCTCGCACTAACGCTCTTGTTGTGTTGTCGCAAGTTGGTTGACGGAGTTGACTTGTATGGATTAATGCTTCTTTACAAATCAGCGCCTTGGCCTCCCTAGAACTTCATTACTAAATCAAGTAGTCAACTTGGTTCGGTTAAAGGTTCTTGTGGGGTGCGATGGTTAAGGAATCCTTGTAAGAAGTTTACTCCACACACGACAAGGTAGAAAGAAAGATTGCGGATATACAACTAGTATGTTAAGAAGTATAGATACTAACTAGAACACTCAAAGAAAGACTTAGTGTTTAGAATAGAAAAGAGGCTAAGGAAAAGCACACAAGAGATTAAGAAGAGAGAAGAACGTACCTTGAGTTGCAAAGTTTAAGAAAGAGAGATTGCCAGATTTGGGTTTATGTATGGTTAGATCTCTTTGATTGCTTCAAGGTATATACTGAAACTCTTCTGTTATAGTACTCTTGTATAGGGTGCACTTCAATTCTACAAGTATGCCTCAAAGATTTCTTCGAATTTCGGGAACAATAGCAAAAATCGGGTGAAAACAAATGTGGGACCAAGCATAAGGAGAGATTGCCAGATAAAAAGGTGACGCATGATGGATTTTCTAACAAACACTCGTTTGAGTTTAAAGGGAAAGCCATTACGCTCAAACCCATGACTACCCTGCAGATTGGAACATTACGACAATAAGAAGGAGAAACGCAAGCAGAAGGAGAAAGAATCAACTCTCAGAGAAGAAAAATCGGGCAAACCATCGACAAATCGGCCGATTTCTGAAGAAAATCCTCCTGCCCAAGGAAAAATCGACAGATTTTCCTGTAGCTCATCCGATTTTTCCTCTCTAGGACAACAACGAGCCCTTCTTTCATCAAAAAGGGAGTTTATCGATGATTATCTTCCATTAGATCTTTCTTTACTAAGTTTATATAAGAGCCTACTAACCTTGAGTGATAATGTGAAGGCAGCTTTGCCTTTAAATATTTTACAAGCCTTAAATGAATTTAAGGACGTATTTTCCGGATAAGATTCCCGCCGGACTTCCACCATTCCGAGGCATTGAGCATCGGATTGATTTCATTCCTGGATCTTCACTTCCTACTGCGTATAGGATGAGTCCGCAAGAAAGCCAAGAAATACAAGACCAAGTACAAGACCTTTTGAACAAAGGTTATGTACATGAAAGTTTAAGTCCTTGTGCGGTCCCAGTTCTATTGGTACCCAAAAAGGACAACACTTGGAGGATGTGTGTGGATTGTCGAGCAGTCAACAACATCACTATCAAGTATAGACACCCCATTCCCCGATTGGATGATATGCTAGATGAGTTGAGCGGTTCCACTTTATTTTTGAAGATTGATTTCAAGAGTGGATATCATCAAATCCGAATGAGGGAGGGAGATGAATGGAAGACAACATTCAAGACCAAATTTGGACTTTACGAGTGGTTGGTAATGCCTTTCGGTTTGACTAAAGCTCCTAGTACCTTTATGAGATTAATGAATCATGTCTTACGCCACTTTATTGAAAAGTGTGTGGTTGTTTACATTGATGACATCCTCATTTATAACAAATCCACTGAGGAGCATGAAGAACACTTAAGGGAAGTACTTGCAACTCTTAGATCTGAATCGTTATATGCTAACATTAAGAAATGCGAGTTTAGTACTAATCAAGTTGTTTTCATTGGATTTGTTGTCAGCACAAGAGGACTTCAGGTGGATAAAGAGAAGATTAAAGCCATTCAATAATGGCCTACACCTACCACCGTCGGACATGTGCGATCTTTCCATGGATTGGCAACATTCTATAGGCGCTTTGTGAAGGATTTTGGCACCATCGCAGCCCCTCTCATGCAGCTCACGAAGAAGCAAGTACCGTTTGAGTGGGGAGAAGCGCAAGAGAACGCATTTTCGGAACTAAAGAGGTGACTATCAAATGCACCTCTTCTTACACTTCCGGACTTCACCAAACCCTTTGAAGTAGAATGCGATGCTTCAGGTATTGGTATAGGAGGCGTACTCATGCAAGAAGGCAAACCTCTAGCCTACTTTAGTGTGAAATTGAAAGGTCCATGTTTGAATTACTCTACTTATGACAAGGAGTTATATGCTTTATTTCGAGTTTTCAAAACATGGCAACACTATCTTTGGCCTAATGAATTCATTCTTAGAACTGATCATGAGTCTTTGAAGCATTTTCGAAGTCAAGATAAGTTGGACCGGAGACATGGGCGATGGATGGAGTTTATCGAGACATTTCCTTATATTATCAAATATAAGAAAGGGAAGGATAATGTCGTAGCGGATGCCCTTTCTAGGAGGTATACTTTGATCACAACAATGGATTCCAAAGTCTTAGGATTTCATTATATCAAAGAACTTTACGAGGATGATGAAGAATTTGGCGACATCTACACTGGATGCAAAAATCGACCTAGCATCAGAACAATTGACCGATTTTCTGCCCGATTTTTGTCCCAGTCGAGAGATAAGTATTATCTTTTTGAAGGATTTTTGTTCCATGAGGATAATGTTTGTATTCCTAGATGTTCTCTGAGATTATTATTAGTTGAGAAAGCACATATGGGAGGTTTAATGGGACACTTTGGAAGAGATAAGACCTATCACATGCTTCATTCTCACTTCTTTTGGCCTCATATGCTCAAGGATGTTGAACACTTGATTAAGAGATGCCTTGTTTGTCTAAAGGCAAAATCAAGACTAAAACCACATGGTTTGTATACTCCTATACCTATTCCTACATCACCTTGGCTTGACATAAGTATGAATTTTGTTGTGGTTGTTGATCATTTTTCTAAAATGGCTCATTTTATCGCTTGCCATAAAACTGATGATGCATATAATGTAGCTAACTTGTTTTTCAAGGAAGTTGTTAGATTGCATGGAATTCCAAGAACTATTGTGAGCGATAGAGATGTCAAGTTCCTTAGTTTCTTTTAGAAATCGGTTTGGGGAAAGCTAGGTACAAAGTTGTTGTTTTCAACTTCTAGTCATCCTCAAACGGATGGTCAAACAGAGGTAACTAATCGGACTTTGACTACGATCTACGAGCTGTTTTGAAAGATAATTTGAATGTGTGGGAAGATGTATTACCACATGTTGAATTTGCTTATAATCGTACCTTGCATTCTTCTACTAACCTAACGCCGTTTGAGTGTGTTTATGGAATGAATCCTTTGACTCCCTTTGATCTTATACCGTTGCCGTTAGAGGAGCGAGTAGATTTTGTTGCAGGAAAGCAGGTGAAGTTTATAAAGGAGTTACATGAGAAAACGCGCTCACGGATGGAGCAAAAAGGGATTTCCGTTGCTTCCAAAGCAAATCGGAATTGCAAGGAGATGTTATTCAAACCTGGAGATCTTGTATGGTTGCATCTCCGGAAGGAGCGATTTCCAGAAAAGAGGAAGTCTAAGCTATCTCCACGTGGAGACAAACCTTTTAAGGTCAAGAGGAAAGTTGGTGATAATTCTTATGTTTTAGAGCTTCCAGCTGACTATGGTCTAAGTCCATCTTCAACGTTTGTGATTTAAGTCCATACGAGCTTAGAGATGAGCGTAGCAGAGATTCGAGGACGAATCCTTCTCAAGAAGGGGAGTCTGATGTGGGACCATCTCCAATACAAGTACCAGTTACACGCTCAAAGGCTAAAGCAATAAAAAAAAGCCAACAATTTCTTCAGATTCAATTATGGATGGACCGATCACACGGTCAAGAGCTAAAGCAATCCAAGACGAAGTTACGGATCTTCTCATGACATTTACCCTCAAGGAAATGCTCATCACTCTCAGGAGTTCCTTAGTGACATTGTTGACTGTTATAGAAGAGTCAAGCCACAACCAAGAAGATTCATCAAGCAAGGAATAAGGATAAAAACAAGGAAGAAATTCCAGAGAACAAAATCGACCGATTTTCCTGTAGTAAATTAAGTCGATTTCATTTCTTTCACTGGAACGAGTTGCAAGAGATCCGGCCATGATCTTCTATCTTTTGGTAATTATATCTTGTAATAATTCTTTAAAGCTCTCAGACTATATTAAGGGATTATTTAGATTCTATTTTTTTAGATTTCTATTTTATATCTTTTAAAAGATATCTTTTCCTAGATTATCTTTACAAAGGATATATTTTATAGATCATATCTTTTTAGTTTTTCCAAATTTTAGTAGGTTTAGTCTCCCTTATAAATAGCCTTAGTGGGGGAGATTGTTTAGTAGATTAGATTTGAGATTTCTTCCGCATATTGTGTGAACTTACGGCTGTAACGACCCGAGTTTTAAGTAACCCAAGACGTCACTAGGCTAAGGACCACACAGTGGGTCCCATCAGTTAGCCTGACAACAACTTCACAAATAGGACCTTACAACAAGAAGCACGAAAAATAATGAAAACATCCAACCTGTCATTTAGAAAACATTTACATAACAACCGTGCATGCAGTTAGTATGTATATCCCAAAACGACACTTTAAAACATAACACCTGAACAGGTGTCTTAAAACTTCAGCCTGAAATCAACATGTGTACACAGTTGCACACAATCAACAAAAGACTCGCTTGCAAGCGATTAGTTTCAAAAGTAGTTCAACCAACCCTTGGGTTAACACTGCCCCGGCTGTCCACATCCTACAGCTGACATCCCTGAAGCGTTCCTATGATCGGCATTACCTAAAAAGATTCGGTTTAAAACTGTTAGCTACCGATCATAATCTATCCACGAGAGATTATATCATCACATCACAATACAACAAATATATTCAAATACCATATACCGTGCTCATGAGATGATATCATGCTGTTATGAATGATGCACGTGAATGCAGTATGAAATTTACAATTTGCGATCCCGGATCAAATCCGGAACCATTGCTCATACGGTTCTGGCTTTGGTGTGAGGTCACCATTGCACAGATTAGGTTAATTCAGACATTTGCTCTTAGGTCATAGCCAGACTGATCAAGTCTACGGGCCAGGCTTTCTCGTGGTGGGTTATGGTCTTAACCCCTAACCACATGCAACATTTTGCCATTCATGTTAATGCAAACATTTACCATTTTCATTAGGTGTGCGACCCGAGCCTAAAGTCCATCAGACTCGGTGTCATTCTTATACAAACGCAAGTGATCCGGGCTTGGCCGAGCTCCGGTATTCACTGCAAAATACTCACTTTACATACTCTTGACCTTTACAAGTCATCATCATATCACATGCCTCAAAAGGCTTATCATCTCATACATTATCATGTTTCAGCAAGCTTATCATGTCATTCAATAGCACGCCTCAATAGGCTAACACATGTTCATTTAACCATTTCTCATAATTATGACATGATAATAATCACAACAACATTAAGCATGCTTTACACATCATAATGTCATTTGCATCATAAACACATTAAGCATGCTTCACACATAACACATCTCAATGCATATCAACATTCACATTTCAGCACAACAAGGCATTTCAAAACAACAACACATATCAACACAGTGAGATATAAATCTCTCAGGCACGGGTTTCTGCAAATCGAAGCTAAATAAGTCCGAAGACTTACCTGGATACGCTCACTGAGCAACTAAGCTATAGTTAGTCTACCGTCTTCAACACCACCTGTCGAGAAAATCATATTCCTCGTATTAAACTTCTTGCTTCAAACATCAATTAAATTCATTCCTTTGAATTTAATTAGCTTATAGCGTTTTCTAGATTCCTAATTTAATTAATTAATCTTTAATTAATTAATTAAATTTCACCAGAACAACGTTTTGCCCGCAGGCAGTTTCTGAACCCACCTCATCAGATCTCATCAAACAAATATCCCATAATCACCATAATAAAGTAACGAGCATAATGGAATTTCCAATTATCCATTTTGACAAGCCTAAGGTCAATTTAGGTCAAATCGCAATACTGAAAACGAATAAATTCATAACTTATTCGTTACTAACCCGATTGACGATCCGAAAGAAGATTCGGAATCACAACGACGCTGGCTACGCTCGGACACCTTCAAATCCACCGGAACTTGGACGGCGCCACCATCCAAACAGCTAATATGCTCGACCAGCCCTTTATGTGCTCGGAAAAACACAAACTCGATACCGATATGAAGAGGATGAAGAGAGGAATCCGAAAACTCAAACGGATTTGAAATCGGATTAGAAACGGAGAGTAGATCTGAGTTTGAAGGTTGAGAGAAATCAGAGCTTTTACGAGGAATTGTGAAAGGAAATGAATTAATAAATGAATTTCCGCTATTTATAGCGAAGACGATAATTATCCTTTAGCAAAGTCGATAATTATCCGTTTATCGATCCGAAGGCGGTTTGAGCCCCTTCTCCAAAGTTCTCGAAATTGGAATAATAAATCTGACATTTTGTGTGGATAATTATTTCGCAACTTTCTCGGAAAACGCGTATTCCTAAGCCGTCTTTCTTAGCCGTTAAGAAACGAAATAGCGGCTCTTTTGGCCATTTTGCCTTTCCATGTTATTTCATATCTAGAACATACACAATGTCCTGATCATTTCTCTCAACTGCAATTTTATTAATTGAAGCTCCCAAATGCTCCAAACAATACCAGAGGGTAAAAATTATTCCCCGGAGGAAAAAGTGAAAATTTCCCCATAAGTCCAAATTTACACTAAAATCATAATGGTGGAATTTATACTCGTCATCTGCACACTATTCACGATTTATGGGTCAATTAATATCGATGATTAACTTAATCACCCTTAATCATCCTTGATTAGGATTCGAAAATTCTAGCTTTTACAACGGCTTCACTTACGGAGTACGTATTTTATTCATTGTTATTCAATCAAATGAGAGTTTTGGTTGAATTGTTGTGACGTTCTTGCTAGATTGTGCTTGTGTGTGTTAATCTTGTTGAAGGTAGGTGCCCCTGGTCGATCCTAGTGCCTCCTTGTGCTTGTCTTACTTAGAAGGCTTGTGTAAGGTTAAAGAAGTGCGGGTTAAGGTGATCTTCTCATTTAAGGGTTTTGACACATCATTAGTCAAGGTTCTTTTGCGGAACTATCTTGGTTCATATCTTCATATATCTTTCATTTATCATTCCATAATCATCTTCTTTTCTTTCCATATCGTTCACTAATCCGTGTTCTGAGTGTATCGAAAAATCGACTTGTTTATCAGATAAATCGACCGATTTATTCCTTAGAACAACCCAATTTTATTCCAATTAAGGACTTTCAATCTAGATCGGGAACTACGGCTTATCCCCGCATCACTTCCTTATCCGGATCTCCATACAATTCATCATCTGAAATAAACTCATCTAAACCCCTGTCATTGTCATCCAATTCCTGATCCTTTTTTTTACCACCATCTCCATCCACATTAGCATCAAAATCTTCATCGTCTTCATTCTCATACTCAGATTCTTCATAATGGCTAAAATCTTCATCATCAGAACAAGATGAATCATTAGGTTCACTTGTAGAAGAAGACTCATCATCAAACATCACAGCCTCTTTGGTCCTAGAACTTTCCCCTTTGCTTCTTGTTGAACATGTATGACGTTTAGGCCTCACTGCAACTACTTTAACCCTTTTGCTAGATATGTCTACAACTCTAGCATCCTTACTACCATCATCTTGGAAATTGTCCTCATTCATCAAATCATCATCATCATTGTCTCAATGTCATCAACATTGCCTCCCAAGTATACATTGTGATCAATTTCATTCCCAGACAGAGTTAATTCTTGTTCTGTGAACTCTCTCCTAGGATTTTCAAAGACAATAAACAACTCTAACTCCCTATTTTTGTTAGTTACATAAGAAGACATTTTCAGTGCCTCCTTATCACAACTTACAGGCAAGGAACTTGAGTCATCTTCACTACCAGGTATCCTAAACCAAAATTGAATTGGTGGAACCTCATATCCAATATCATACGCCCAAGTAAATATAACAGGCATAGAAACCATATTCATGTCTACATAGTCAGAGTAAAAGACTTCTCCTCCAACATATCTGCGATTTAACCCTCCTTTACTATAAAATCTACCCCCATGATGTATCTTCATAGTAAAGAAACTATCATCTACAAGAAACAACACAAAAGGAAGATTAAACCCTAAACTTACACAAACCAGAAATCAGAAGAAGTAGACAGTAAACAAACCCTAATCATCTGAAATCAAAGAAATGATGGTTACCTGAGTATCTTGGCGTTTCCCCTCCAACACGGAAATACTTCCATTTCATCTTGCAATTTTGAAATCGCAAGGAGAGAAGAAGAGAAGAAGATGGGGTTATTTTTTCAGAATTGACGGTTTGAAATGTGCTCGTTGGAAAATTTAAGGCAAAAAGGCATAAAGGTTAACAGACAACAATATCTCTCACTCTTAACGTCGTTCTCAGAGTTTAACGTGTAAACAGTGCCGTATACACTAATCTTCGGTCGGGGTCAGTAGATGGGATATCGTTCTGACAGTTAAAATAATGGAGTACCAAAGTTTAGTCAAGTAATGGCTTATGTTTAGATAATTTTCTCATTTTTAAATCCAATTAGTAAAAAAAAAAATTGTTGCCGCTGACTCACAGTATTTTTATTTATTTTTACCTGACAACGCGTCAGGTGATATTAGGAGAAGGCAAGAAAAAAATCTAAGAGTATTTTAAAATAAAATATAGCCGTTGTAACGCTCAATTGTATGATCAAACTTGAAGATCTAACGGCTCATAGTGATTTCCAATTCAAAACGCATGATACCCTTCCAAAATCGCTCCCTAAACGTTCCTTCCACTCTGCTTTCGTTTACTTTCCTCGTATCTTTCTCTCATCTTTTCGAATTTGGTACTCTTGCCCACACTCGCTTGCTTCCGATTTCTGATCCAATCAAAGCTATCATCCCTAGTTTCCTCATTAGTTCTTCGATTCTTGTTGACACTGAGAAGAGGCCATGGACGGTACTGGATCTCTCTTGTTGCTTTTTCTTGCTACATGATTCTCTACAGAGATTTAGTTTGATAGTTCGATGCAAATTTGATTATTCTGTACATGTTTCCAGATCAAACGCTGGATGTCGTCAGAGAGAATGAAAACGCGGCCGCTGGTTGTCAATTTGAAAGGTCGACGCCGTCTAAGGGTAATTCACGATTCTTTTGTCTATTTGAACCGTTTCCATAATTCGTCCCTGTTCGCAGTTCTTTTTGCTCCTGTCATTATGGGTTTTAACGATTCGGAAGAAACCCTAGATGACTGGAAGTAATTATGTTTAGGTTATTATCGGTGCTTGAGTTTTCAATCTTGACATCCCCTTGCATTTTTTGATTTGAAAACTGGAATCAAGAAAGAATTGAGTAAAATTTGAAATGTGTCCAAAATGGGAAGATCTGGAGGGTCAAGTAGTCATATGGTTGATTAGGGTTCTATCCTGCTTTGCTACCTTGAGAGGCTATTTCCTTCTGTTTGACTAGGAGTAGCAAATTTTAGCTAAATTACAGAGAACTTCCTGCTTTCCTCAATTTCTGATTCTAAGTTCTTTTTTTGTTGCTTCAGAAGAACTTAAGGAACACAGGGATTCTATTGGCATAAGTGACTACTCGGATGACACTCTACTCTCATCCGCAGATGAAGAGCCAAAGCTTCCCATTTTGAAGAAAATTGATGTTGTGGAAGCTAAAATCAAGGTAAATTTCTTCTTTGAGTTCTTCTGGATCCCTTTTTGCTAAATTCGTACGAAAAAGGCAGCAATATCTGTTTGATTCTTTTTATGTACCAGAAATTGAGGAAAGAGCACACCACCCTGTCTAAGGAAGTGAAGGATATCACCTCAAATAAATTTCCGGGTTCAGAGGTTTTCAACACCCTTCATCAAATATGTAGGCCTTCTTTCTTGCACTTAATGATCTTCCATAGCTATAGTTTTTTTTTGTTAAATCTTATTTTTTATGTTTGAATTGACCTTGGCTTGTCGGATACTCGGATTAGGTGCTGATCATGAGCTTATGAAGAAGCAGCATGCAGAAGAATCTGAGCTGTTAAAGAAGAAATATTTTCAAGAATGTGCTGAAAGGAAAAGACTATATAATGAAGTGATTGAGCTTAAAGGCAATATCAGAGTTTTCTGCAGATGTAGACCTATGAATCGTGATGAGATCACAAGCGGGTGCACTTCTCATGTTGAGTTTGATTCATCAGAGGATAACAAATTGCAAATCACCTGCGCTGATCTTTCAAAAAAGGAGTTCAAATTTGACCATGTTTTTGGACCGGAAGACAACCAAGGTAATTTTAATTCTTAAGTGCATGTCATATTGATGTAATTCTCCCGTTGTTATGTGAAGTTTTAACTGCAATGTCATTATTCAGAGGCTATTTTCGATCAGACATCACCCATTGTCACCTCAGTAATGGATGGCTACAATGTCTGCATTTTTGCCTATGGACAAACTGGCACTGGAAAAACATTTACAATGGAAGGGACTACTGAAAATAGAGGGGTTAACTACAGGACCTTGGAAGAGTTGTTTAAAATTTCTAATGAGAGAAGCAACACAATGAGGTATGAGCTATTTGTCAGCATGTTGGAAGTCTACAATGAGAAGATAAGGGACCTCTTGGCAGAGAACTCTAGCCACCCTACTCAGAAGTAAGTCTTCTTTTGCACTAGTTCAATTAGCTTAGTCCAACTAACCTTTAGTTTAATTAACTTAGTCCAACTAGCCTCTAATGTCCTATGTTAGAAGCTGATCATGAAATCTGAACACAGCCAAAAAGAATCCTCTCTTCTATAAGCCCTGTTCAGAAGCAAGTCTTCTTTTGTAAAATTTGCTTCTCTTTGATGTCCAATGTTAGAAGTTTAATTTTGCTCCTCTTTCATCTTCAATCCTTGATAGATGTTTTTGAATGCACAACTAGTCATACACTGATAATATGAACATTACTCCTTGAAATTCTTGCTGTTATCAAATGTGACCGCACAACAGTTGAAGGAGGATGATCTTGTTGCATTTTCAAATGTGAACACAGGTTACACAGCCAAAGAAGAAAATCTTCTTTTCTATAAACAAGGATGCGTTTTCATTTCCTTATAATTAATTTCGTCATTGGTGTTATTTTTCTTGATTATTTAGACGGCAATGACTTAATTGTGACCCCAAAATCAGTTAAAAGAGGATGATCTTGTTGTTCACTTTTTCATAGTTTGAGATAAGCTCTATGGTTTTTGTGTTGTTTAGGTTGGAGATAAAGCAAGCTGCAGATGGCACTCAAGAAGTCCCTGGACTTGTTGAGGTTCGTGTTTCCAGTACAAATGAAGTATGGGAAATCCTAAAGAGAGGAAAGCAAGCCAGGTCCATTGGATCAACTAACTCAAATGAATTCAGTAGCCGTTCACACTGGTGAGATCTCTAACAAGTAATGGTTTCCATATTGAGGTTTACTACATATAGGAGTTTGTTTTTTTTTAATTCTGTTGTCAACTAAAAGTCTTATTTTCCCTAGCCTGTTGAGGATTACCGTAAAAGGGGAGGAATTGGTAAACAGTATGAGAACAAAAAGCAACCTTTGGCTGGTAGACTTAGCTGGAAGTGAGCGTGTGGGGAAGACGGAAGCTGAAGGCGAAAGGTTAAAGGAATCACAGTTTATTAACAAATCTCTCTCGGCTCTTGGAGATGTAATCTCTGCTCTTGCATCCAAAGCAACTCATGTTCCATTCAGGTCTTTCTGTCACCCATTTCATATTTCTGACCTATTTTGCAGTTATACTAATGCTGGTAATAATTTTGAAAACATGCAGGAATTCAAAACTCACTCATATACTGCAGAGCTCTCTAGGTCAGCCACTTAAATCTTTCTATTAATCATGTAAAAAACATATGTTCATATAAAGCCTCAGTTCTGCAAAATGAGGATAGACTCGTTTTTCCAACTAAATATGTGGTCATGATTCTGCTTGAACTGCAGGAGGAGATTGTAAAACCTTGATGTTTGTTCAAATTAGCCCCAGTTCTTCAGATTTAGGAGAGACTCTTTGCTCCCTAAATTTTGCTAGTCGAGTTAGGGGGATTGAGTATGGCCCAGCTCAGAAGCATGTAGACCACTCTGAGCTACTGAAGTATAAGCAGATGGTAAGTATTTATTTCAAAACACTTTGCTCATAAATATGACAGCTGAGTAGCCTGATTCTCACTTAAAAAACCGTACTGTAACAAATAGGCAGAAAAGCTGAAGCATGATGAAAAAGAAATGAAGAAACTGCAGGATAGCGTTCAGTCCTTACAGTTACGGCTCTCAGCGAAAGAGCATGTGTCTAGGAGCCTTCAGGACAAGGTAAACGTCCAATTACTGCTAAGCCAAGTGTGCCAATGAGTATTATGTTGTTAACCATCATCTGCCTTGATTGAAATCCTCCTCCTGCAGGTCCGAGACCTTGAGAATCAGCTTGCCCAAGAGCGGAAACTCAGACAGAAAGAGAGAAAGCCAGAAACTAATAATGAGAAACCTCCTTCTTTGATACCTACAAAGCTCCAAACAAAGCCACCACTTGGTGCCTTCAAAGTTAGGCCACCACTTAGACAACTCAACACTTTATTGCCCAATCCGAGACCGTCTCCCCAACTCCAATCTAACAAAGCTCCAAACAAAGCCCGCCGTGCTAGCTCATTTACCAACAAAGAGAATTCTTCTGTAGATACGACACATGCTAGACAAAAATCCTCGTTGGAACCAAGACGAGTCACAATTGCTATAAGACCTTCTGCTTGCAATATTTCTCAAAGCTCGAAAGCTCAACCTATGATGATGCAGCCAAGGAGAAGAGTCTCCATTGCTACAACCCCAATGCAAGAGACTACTAACTCATACATGAGAACCCCGCTGCGTTCTATTACTGAGGATGCTTCTAAGATCACGAGTGCAACAAAAAGGCAATCATTTTTCAAAGACCCCGTGAGGATAAAGAGATACTCAAAGTTGTTCTCACCATCTCGGTCAGGTATGACAGCTACACCAATGAGCGTGAACAAGAGCAGCAGCAGATTCGCAGTGAGCCCTCCGACAACTCAGGTTGGATCATGGAAGCCGAAGCATCCAACTGTTATAGCATTGCAGAAGAAGCACGTTCTGTGGAGTCCGCGGAAATTCAAAGCCTTCAACAACCAAAGACAAAGGCAATCTTCTATCTTCCCTTGAAGTGTCTAGAAATACACTGTAAACTGTCAATCTAATGATGCTGCTTATGATTGTAATCATTTAAATGGGGAAATATTGATATCTTGAACGGAAAATTGTCTATAGAACTCGTTACAAAGTTGTCTTAACTCACAAATGTTTGCAAACATTGAAATAGCTAGACATATAATTGTTTTGTTATCAGCTAGATGGCCCTGCAAGTATATGCTGCAAACTTAGGTGTACACTTAGGCTCATCTTTGCCACCCCATCTTCCTTTTCTCCCACAAACTTGGACCGGTCGCTCTATTTGGCAGCAGCTCCTGGGGGCTTCTTTCAGGAACTGGAGACAACACTCATCAAATGTATCTAATGTTACGTGCAGCCTGAAGTCGAGGCTGAACAGAAACTCCATCTCAAGGCTGTTCATCTCCTTGGTGCTTATGCCGCCAATCTTGGCATAATGAGCATTGTTAAAACACCTACAACTCCATATAGTATTCATTGGGTTATGTTACATGCTATCATAATCACTAAATGAAAGATATTGGATTGGTTTAACTTACGCGTCATCTAAGAACTTTGCAGCTAGCACAACGCTAGTGATGAGAAGGCGGTGAACATTGAGTGAAGTGAGAAAGGAAGTCTTTCTTTCAATGTACCTCTCAATGTAGATGAATGCAATTACAAAACAAGAAGGGCTGCATCTCGCGTACTTGGAGATTCGCTCAAGGTACTGCAATACGCTCAAGGTTGGAGCTCGAAGACCATGGAAGCTTGTAATGTTGCTAAGGCTGCTCTTCTTTCTTGATGACTTGAGTGACTTCTCATTCTTTTTGATCAACTTGTCAAGGATTGTGGCCAAAAGAGGAATGACTTGTGGAGCTTCAAGGCTCGGGATGTCATCACCGGATAACTCGTCTAACCCCAAGGTACCATAGACATCTAAGGATCTTGTTTTGGCAGGGAAAGAACCCATAAGAAGAGAAAGTGCAAAGGATATGAAGAATTGTAGATAAAAGAGTGTAGGAGATGAGAAAAGATATAGAATTTGTGCTTAGCTTTTACATCATACTTTCCTTTGAATTGGAGAAAATGTGGGTGGGAGGCAAATAATGGCTATGAGATATTATTATTGATATTCCTTCTCCAATTGGCCCCAGTTGTTGGTACTCAAATTTTGGATATTGTCTTTCTGCTTCCCTTTTTTTATTTTTAGTACCCACTGTTTTCAGCAACAAGGAATGTGTTTAATCATCATATCATATCTATCTACCAAAGCATGGAATTGCAACAGCAAATTAAAGTTGTCAAAAAGAGAGAAAATGTAGGCCTTTTTTGTAGTTGTATCCTTAGTCTATGAAGAAGATTACAATGCTTGTCAAGTCTTGTTTTCCGGTTTTCTCTTTGACTCGTCCAATTCGATCCATCTGACTGTGTGAAGGAGACCTTATTACTGGTTCCTCCATATAGGTAGACGTGGGCAAACCCGAATCCGGGCCGGACTTTTACCCGTTTTCCGGACGGGTCCGGAGTTTGGGCTTCGGCCCTTGTTTGTACTCGCCCAATCCGGGTTTCAAGCGGGCAGGTTTTTTTTTTTTTTTAAAATAAAATAGATTTTTGGTCCAGGTTTGCGGGCTGGACGGACCTATACCCTTGCCCGTACCCGCCCGACGGGGTTGGCAATCCAAACTCAACGTGCCTGTCGTATGTGTTATACCCACCTATTTTCTCTAGCAAGCGGGCAGGCCCGAGTTTGTCCAGGTCTACATATCGGTTACCATAGGATTCAAGAAGGAATCTAGCAACCCTTTATCATCGGAGCAAGTAAATATTAATCGTCAAATCTTTGCTTAGCTTGCGAATAAAACAAGTTAATTATTAGATATTTATAATTAGCTTGGGCTGTGGGAAAAGAATTTGATTGCAGCTTCTATTAATTAAAGTTTACCAAAAAGAGTGTATTTTCCTCTGTTCCCTCTCAAGAATTGGTTGTAGAACTGCAGTTTGTTCAGACATTCCATTTCTAAACTACCCATAACTAAAGCTTACGTTAAGTAGAAATGATTTTGGATCTCAACCAAATGTAAATATGCTTCCTTCAATTAACTTACTTAAGAAGCATATGCTAAAAATCAATTTCATAATTGTGTTCTAGTTCATAGCCATCTAGACTAGACCGTTTAACTTGATCAATATTGCACTTTGGAGCACCTAAATTGAACTATATCATTGCTTGTCCTGCAAGTTCGATAACCAGTAAAACAATTTGAGCTCGGTCAAATGACTAATGGGTTTGGTTGTGTTGGCGTGGGCCAGGTTTGGGTTTAGGTTTTTGAAATTCGGATTATTGGGTCATTCCGGGTCCGTGTACTTTGGGTTTTCAGGTTGCTTTTTGTCGTATTATTTGGATATAATCGGGTTTGATGATTTTCTATTTTTACATGTCAAAAGAGGTTTTGCGGTCTTCTATAAACAATGTCCATATGTTCTTTTGCAAATAAAATATATATGTTAAGTCATCGGACTCGTTTCAAATCAGGGCCATTTGATAGGTTACTTCAAGTTCTCATGTCATTTTGGAGTCAAACTATTCTCATATAATCAACATTGCAAACTCGGGTTATTGCTTTAAGGTGAAATCGGTTTTTGTGTCTTAAATGTTCATACTTTTTTATCGTCAGGTATCGGCTGGACATTGGAACAGGCATATCGGTTCGGTTTTTTACGGCTGGACATTGGAGAAGATCTCAAGGAAAGAGGGGGAAGCAAAATGGGTGAAGAATATTGATTGTTATTTTATATTATATTGTTGAAGTAGCTTGACAAGCATTGTGATTCCGTACATATATATATATACACGTTTTGTGTTGATAGTATCAAGCAAAGAATGCTATGGCATATGCAAAGGTATCATTATTCATATGCTATGTGAAGTATTCCGTGATTGGTGTTCTGTTCAAGTACAAGAGACTTAGGCACTTTCAATGACGGTAATGAAATGATTGCGAATCAATCAAAAACTACTGTTTAAAGGTCTTTAACACACGAAAGTAATCGCATAATTTTCATTTTATTTCGTTACCCTTATTCGATTCCATTTCGTCCCTTATTCGATTTCATTTCGTTTCCATTCCATTTTGTTTCCATTACACCGCTCCAACAGTGTTACAGGCACTTAGTATTTATAATTCTTCTCCATTTGTATTTCATATATATTTGTTTAAAACAATAAACAAGAAAAAGACAAGGCTCATCATTTGCACCGAAATACTTTTTAGTCAACTGATAATAGGTTTATAAAGAAAATAAGATGAGGGTCCTACAGATCACAAGCCGGACATCAGGAATAAAGGTTACAGACCCAAAATATTTCCTCCATGTCTGTATCCTAAAACTTTTTTACAAAAATCTATCAGTTTGTTTTGTTTTGTTTGTAAGAAATAGAGATTATCAATTTATGAAACATGAAAATGCTAAATAGGGCATAGATTGCAAAGTGGAATATATAAAATTCTACTATGTTAAATAAGGAAAGCCACTGAAGGCTAACATATTCTGGCTAAAATATAAAAAATAGCACGAAAATTACTGAATGATATGCTACAAGAAGTCTTAGTCTGCAAAATTCTTTATTTCACAAAACTTGGGCCAGGATGAAATCAAAGGGGGTAGGTAGGAAAGCAGCTGATGAGAGGGATAAAACTGCACATCAATGGTGCCTAATGGAGATTAAGACTTTAAACCTTTTTAGCTCGAAGCATGCTTGCGTGCCGCATAGACGCGATATGCAGCTAATCCAACAACGGCAACAGCAGCTCCGACTGCAAAGGGAACAATAATAATGAGGCATGGGGTTTCAACAGCTCTTCAAAATTTAGGTCAAATCTTGAAGAAGAAGAAATATGCACCTGAAACAACCATGAGGGAGCGGTTGATGAGCCGATGGTACTGTTTCCTACTTCTCCCAGCTTCAGTCTCCGGGATGCTTACATGAGGATTTTCTGCTGCACGAACAACCCTACGGAACACATTATTGAAGTCTCCCAGCTTGGCACTTATTGGGATTGGGGCATCGATACCCATATCTTGGCTAACCTGCACAACCGTATTAAGACCCACCAAAACTGAAGCTTTCAGACACACTGAACCAAAATTGAAGCTTATAAACTAACTCCTCAAACCGCTAGTAACTAATCTATAACACAAGTATTAGATATGTGACTTATACCAAAAGATCTCTACTAGAAGAAATTTTAGGAATTTTCACTTCAACCTTTCAGCCCAACAAGCAGATTCTCTATCTCTTTCATTCACTGTAAAGCTTACTTTGCTACTAAAGCTCAAAAGTAGCTTGCACCTCAAGCCTAGAACAAGACCTAGATGATTTAGTAACTTCTCTGAACCTGTGCTAGAGCTGCATTAAAGCACACAACTTAAGTACTTTATAGCTCTCTAAAGCCTGAACTTTAGTGTAGATTGGCACTATCAACGTCATAATTCCTAGGCCATTATGTTTTTTCAGCTGGATAAGTTTATGATTCATATTCTAATTCTAATTTGATGTCTTTCAGTTTACGTCCACTATTGTATTGAAGGTGTGTTGTGTATCTAGAATGGAATGTATGAATGCAAACATGGTTGGTTTCGTGTTCAATAAAGAAATAAGGAAAGGCGGTCCAATGAAAACAGCAATTGGAAAGGAAATAACAAATACCCGAGTGGAGTCAGGAATTGCCAAAGGATAAGCTTCCTGGTCATCTTTTGCAGCTACAATGAGGCAGGGCATCTCATATCCGGTATTTTCTCCGTGACTAGCAACATCTACAAGTAGCTCTGACGTCTTTCTCCATGACATCTCATTAGAACTGAAGAGAAATGGAAAAAAAAAAAAGTAAATAAATAACTGTCCACTAAAAATAAAGGTAAAACTTCAGTGCAAGGTACAACTATGCAAACAGAACAAAAGTTAAGACAAAAAAAAGCCTAATTGTAAAATGGTTCATAAAGAGGACATGTGGAAAAACAAATATATAGATAGAGTTGTAAGTTAAAATTTGCAAAGTATTAGCAGACAAGGAAACTGAACCACCTGTCATAGACAAATATTGCTACATCACAAGGTGCTAATGACTCTTTGCTTGAAAGTAGCTTTGGAATGCCATCTTCAGGAATTTCTCGCAAAACAAGGACTTTTTCTGCCCCCTACAAAGAACAAATAGGAGACAGTAAAATTGTATTTTTTTGATACTAAAAGGCAAAAGAGGAAGCACGTAGTATGACAGATTGTACTTACTGCTGGCTCATCCACAAAACCTACAGCATATTGCTCTTCAGTTGTCGATGTATAACCCTCTGAAAAGGGTCTGCAGTTTCGAAAGAAAATAAACAACATAAAACAAGCTCTTCCATAACTAACAAAAATGACAGTTTACTACAAAACGAAGTGCCATTATTAGCAACCGAGTTTAAAATGTCTAAAATAATTAATCCAAATAAACGATGACAGCTAATTACCCAAGTGTTTAATATTTTTCACAGGCCTAACAGTTCCATTATACAATATTCATGCAAGATTCTGCCACTAGCTGGTGCTTTAACATAGAGTGAAAGAAAAGATCCAACACATCCAGTGTAACTTACCTTCCCAGAAAAGCATTCAATAATGCTGTCTTGCCAGCACCTTTGGGTCCAAAGACAAAGCACTGAAAAACATTTCTGTCCGTCTGCTTTTTTTTACGATCTATACGCCTCTTCCGAGTTACACGAATCGCGGAAGAAGCATCACCATCATACATCACATATTTAAGATATTCAACACACTTTGCAGGATCTAGAAGTGCCATGAGAGCCCACTACAACCAGAAATCTAAAGTTAATTTGACACAAAAATGATAAAAATTCAAAGCTCAACGAAATAGGGAAAATCAAGCAAGAGACAAACATGTACCTTTCCCAAGAACCCCTCAAAAGGGAGGCCCCCTAATGCAGTTGTTGCAGCTGCATCTTTATAAGGATCCTCACTCCAAGGACTGCATAATTAACAAAACAAGTTAAGAAGATATCATACTATCAGGATGGAGATAGCTTTTAAAGGAAACTTAGTACCTTTCAGGGGCAGTAGAAAACAGCTCATCATGAAGGTCCCAAGGCCTCAAAGCCCCATCCTGTTGAGTGGGAAGAGAAACAATTACGAAAGGAG
The DNA here is from genome assembly GCA_033239125.1 of Fagopyrum homotropicum. Classification (NCBI taxonomy): domain Eukaryota; kingdom Viridiplantae; phylum Streptophyta; class Magnoliopsida; order Caryophyllales; family Polygonaceae; genus Fagopyrum; species Fagopyrum homotropicum. Next base: position 36,220,547 of record BSWB01000004.1, read on the forward strand.
AAATAGCATTTGACATATCACTCCAAATACACATGCAACAAATTTTTTTTAAAAATATCTATCTCAATTCAAATATACTACGATATATTTGTCCTTGACCAAGAAAGAAACCCAAAAAACTTGCATAATTAAATCTGGAAAGAAGGCATTTGCTTACACTATCTGAGTCATAGGAATTGAACAAATCCTTCAAGAACTCCATGGCATTCTTAGTGAGCTCTACACTCTGCATTATAAAATGAAAAATCTACTCAAAACAAACGTAATGCATTATAAAATAAACACCAACAAGTTGAACAAATTATTAAAAAAAAAAAGGAACATCCGCTGGATCATACAAGTATTTGATAGCTCAAACTTTAACAAGGCATGAGTACATACAGAAAAAGTATAAGGAAACTGGCATAGATACCAAGAAACTAAATTTTCATTAAAAAACCGTAATAAAGTAGAAACCAATATACCTGATCTGGTGATCGCTTGAAAGTAGGTGGAAGAAGATCATCAGTTAGTCTAATATCATTATTATACCCAAACTTCCTCAAGACTGTCCATGTTGTTTCTAGACGCCCTTTTTCTATGAAAAGGGCGTGAAGAAAGAGAAATCCGGTCAAAGTAAGTCCATGCTCACTCACTCCTTCAGGCAGCTTCTCTTGCACAACCCTTTTAACACCTATTATTTCTGCAGGTTGCAAGGGAGCATTGAAACATTTAACCTGTTCATAAAAAAAAACAACAAAAATCATTAAGGCTTACGTCGACTGGAAGCCATAGAGTATTGGTGGAAATGTTTTTCTTGTGAAAAAGAAAACATAAACCATCTACACAAAACTGACCTGAAAGTCATTCAACTCTGCATCACAAAGTGCACCATCTCGGTCATTGTCACAGAGAATAAATATTCGCTTCAAAGCCCTTATGCATCGAGGGCGTAAGGTTTGTGTTTCCTGATCAAATAGAGGTGCAGTAGGATGAAGTACTGCTTTTTGAGCATAGTAGAACACCTCGAGAACCTGCAAAAAAAGAAGAAGAGTAAAATAAGATGAGGGTAAGACAAATCATCATATTAAAATAAAAGATACAGCTCACTCAAGATCCATAGAAGCAGCAGTCCTTAAAAAAATTACTAGGTCCGTCACAATTGACTAGATTCTAAAAAAAATCAAAGGAGAAAAAATTGACCAATTCACATGAGAAGTGTCACACTGAAGATCACATCAGACTTTTGCCACCAAAATATACTAAAACGGAACAAGCTTAAAAACATACTCCCTCCGATCAAAAATAACTGTCATTTTAGCCTTTGACACAATTTTTAAGGAAAAATATTAAATAGCATAGATTTTGTAAAGTTTTTCTAAATCTTATCACTTATTTAATATTCAACCTTCTTTTAAACCAATAAGAAAGATTTTAAAACTAAAATTAATCATTTACACCAATTTTCAAGAACATTTCTTATAATTATTGTTCATTTATTGGCCTAAAATACTTAAAACGACAGATAATTTTGATCAAATTTCTAATGCTAAAACGACAATTATTTTTGATCGGAGGGAGTACAATTTTAGGCTTCCACGGATTTGGGATAAGGATAAGGATTGACTTTGACCTGTATATTTTTAAATGCTGAACACTCTATACAAGTCTCAATCTCTCGAAACTGCTGCATGATTGGCGACATGACCTGTTCCAGGCTCACTTGCTGAAGTTCATCCCTTGAATCCAACTTACAGCCCACAACTATGACAGGGACCCTGACCTGCCTAGAATGAAACGTACCATTATTAGAACAGATTTGGATACTTGGACCAAAAATAGAATAAAATCAAATACAGTGGCATATATCTATTTCAAAAACAGAATTGAAGCGTTTGAAACTTGACCTCCAAAAGTCGAAGCTCTGGAAGCCAAAAAGTGCTCAAACGGTCAAGAGTCTCAGGTTGATCACAGGCATATGTAAGCACAACAACATCTGCACGCCTCAGCTCTTCCGCACGCTTATTCCTGTTCTCAATGCTAAACACACGTACCCAACTCCAAATGTCATAATTACGACAATTAACGCACAATTCTGCGTCTGCCAATCAAAATAATAACAAACCACTTTGACTAGTTATCATAACCGTCGGGTAATAAAAAAAATGCAATCACGCATTGCAGTCATCAAATCGTTTTCTGTTACCATAAACACCAGACAGTAAATAACAACAACAAAACGCATCACATTTGCTAAAAACAGGGGGAAAACACAAAATACTTCCAAACACTGCGGTTGCAATTGAATCAAACAGACAGCTATATTCAACCAAATAATTCAGACCTTGAAGATGTGTCGATAATTGTGATGGGAACACGATCAGGATACAAGTCGTCTGGCAACCTAGAAGGTGGTAGTACAGGCGGAACACTTTCGGGAAAATTCTCCGAGACAGCAGTAACTATCAAACTGGACTTTCCAGTTCCTCGGTCACCAGCTACCACAATTCTAACACCATTCTTGCCGCCAATCTGGCCCCCCGCCATCCAGAACTACACAAGTAATCCGTGAGATATTTTACATTAATATACAATACGTAAGATTCGTAGCCAAAGCTAATAACAACAGTTCATAAATAGGAAAACAATAAAACTGACATAAAAGGGAAAAAAAATCAAAATAGCAACTACTACAATAAGAACTCGATTGTCCTAGACATAAGATGATGATATCGCAAAAATGGTCCTTTTTTCAAAATTTAAACTCTTGTTTCGTCAACTTATCCTGAAAGGTAAAAATCCTTCCTCTAACAGCTGAATCCGACTTCAATGATTAATAGATCACCGATAATCCATTAAAACCCTAATTTGAGCAATCCTCTAGGAAGACGACGAACTACATCGATTGAATAGTATACCGAGGAGGAAGAAAAGAGATCACCTGAATTCGACGGTAGAGAGAGAAGCAGAGGCTGTCAACTCAAGCGAACGAGAGAGAAAGAGAGAGATCCAGATTCTGGAAGAACAGACAATGTGAATCTGCCCTAAGAGGTTAAAGGGTTTGTGAGAGACCTGGACTTGCACCCGGTCCGAAGAGAGTGCTAACGGAATTTGATACGATGCGTTTCGGCCTTTGCTTAATTGCTTATTCTTCCTCTTTCTTTTATAGTAAAAACATCTCGCAACTCAATAACATAAACTTTGCAAATTTTAAGAACGTTCGTAAATTATCATTACGGTTCAGAGTATCTTTTAGTTTATAACTAAACTAATTTAATGTGGGTTGACTTCTTTTTAAATATATTTTTATTAAATAAATTTATATTTAATATAATTATATTTGTGGAACAGATAACTATTAGAATCGATTGGAGAAAAATATATTCATTAAAGTATTTTTTTAAATTGAATTTTTAGATTAAATTTCAAAATAATAAAAAATAATCGTGAAAATCAAAAGATATCAATTTTATAATTAGATAAAAAAAAATATCAACTTGAAAATCCTTAACAAAAATTTATTTTAACCCTCCCTTCTTCAACCAAAAGACTAGTTTGACTAGTAGCATCAATTTTCAATAAGATTAACACATACAAGAACGATATATCAAGAACTCACAACGATTCAATTAAAGACTCTCTTTTTTATTAAATATGAATTAATAAAATGCACACTTCGTAAATTAAGCAACAAGTATCTCACCATGTATATGGAAAGTATTTGATCAAATCTACATACCGAGTCTCAACCTCCTTATGGCTAATTATAGACGAGATTCCTAAAAAGATAAAATAAATTATAATCCTAAAAGATAATATCAAAAACCAAAAGATACATTTAGAAAGTTTAGAGTTTTAAAGATACTAAAATAAAATATCTAGCAACTAATAAGATCTCGACTAGATCTTGTGAATCTCTACAGAAGCAAATCTCGACATGGATCTCAGGCGAGATTTCGTTCTCAGGGTCGAGATTTCGATTAGCTTGCTCAAATCTCGTTTTGGCCACATTTTTGGTCTCATGGATATCTTCACTTTAGTAGGGTCCTTCCATAATCGGCATCAATGTCACTAAAGAGGACTTATACACAAGTAGAGTCTCTTTATATGTGCTTGTTGTCAATAAGGTAGCAACCTCTTCTTGGATGGACCTTGCTATTGATCTAGTGATAGATTCTATGTCATGACTTGAATATGATATAGTCTTCTTCTCCTTCAATGCATTTGTTCTAACTCTAGTGATTTATCCTTGTATAGTTGGTGTTGGGGATGATCCCTCATCATGATCAACCATCTCTTTCGATGATTCATGATTCGTGATTTTTGTGCTGGTGAGCTTATCCTCTAGTGCATCTATAGATCTCTCAATTTCACAAATCTCCGAAACTATAAAATTTCGGGCGAGATTTGTGTGCGTGTGTGGGGAGTAACAAGTTCGAGTGTTGGAACCAAACACTCCATCTCCTTTATCTTTCAGGATCTCAACCTACGAGATAACGACAAAAAGAAAACGAAGATCAAAAGTAACAAGAAACTTATAATAACTACTATCAAACACAATCAAACTATTTGCAATCATCGGCAACGGTGCCATAACTCGATCGTGGAAGTTTTAACTGAATAGTTTACAACAACCCCACCCAGAAGTATTACAAGATCGGATGTAGTATATCGGGTATTAAATCACGGGGACCGCATCTGTTGGGTATAGATGATAGAAAGTATGCTAAGTAAAAGGGAGAAGAGAAAGAGAAAGGGAAGAGAAAAGATATGTCTTTAGAAAAGGTTTGAAAAAACAAGAAAATCAATGATTGATATAAACAAGAATAAGAAGAGAGGTGATCTAAGGAAACAAGAATTTCCACTATAATGAAATACAATAAGATTACATATATGAAACTCATAAACATTGATATAAGAACATTGCACGTAACCATCTAAAATCTAGCCCTAGAATCATAGACCAACAGGTTCACTAGCAAGGAAAAAAGTTTGTGACTACAAAAAGCTCAAATAAAAAAAAAAGGCTTACTCTGGGTACAGTAGGGCCGGACTGCCGACGAATAATAGGTAAACCAATAGTCTTTGACATAGACAAACAAAGATTGTGCTTTCCAACTCGCGTATCTCTCAATCCAACGGTTCGACAAGTATAGAAAATCCCATTAAAAACTTAGAATTCCAAAAAAGACCAAGAACAACCTTCGCTTTTGACTCTTCAATTAGAAAAAGGTACAAAGACCGGAACTTTCTATGATAGTTAGATTTCCTCGAGGCAATGATAAAACATTACTCTCAAAACCAAGTTATTTCCAATAGATCCAATAAAACGCTATTCGCTTGTGGATCTTTAATTGTTTTATCTAAACCAATTATTAAAGTCACTTCTTGCGAATGTAAATAAAAAGTAAGCAAAGCAATATCGCAATTTCAATTTACAAACATATATATAATAATAAATCAAACCATTATAGGGATCATTCAATCTTTTATGAGGAGGAATTAGCTATAAATAATAAAAGAAGAGTTTTTCATAAATATAAAAGCTGAAAAGCATTACAAAGCAAAGGAAAGGGCAATCTAACTCTAATGTGCAATGACGCTGACTTCGAACTCTAGAAATCTTAGAAACTCGTCCATCCTAAGGTAGGATGCGGTATACCTCTAATCTAACCTAAAAAGGTTTACATATAAAGTTTGGATCAAACTCTAGGACGAACTCAAGAAGACTGGCCCATAAACATAGATAAAATAGGATAATATCTGATTTCAAAAAAACAACGATGGCAAAACGGCCCTTATGCCGTATGGCATCCGCTTCAGCTTTTGACAACTTGTTGACAGCTTATTAAAACTGTCTTTTCTGCTAATCTGATTGGAACCACGAGAACCATGAGTACTAATTTTGAAGATATACAACTTTGCGGTTGTCATAATTATCCAAATACAAAGGCGAGATGGTCGAAATGGGAAATCTCTCAAAGTTCGTCATAAAATAGGGTCCAACATCAGTGATCTTCATATGGTTCATCGATTAGTCATTCTCCAACATAGATCCACATTGGAACTTCGATCATTAGTCAATATAGATGTTTTTCATGATGGTCTTGACCTCGGGGAGGATAAAAACTCGTATTCTAACATTCTTTCACCGTTTTGCTAATTTTTGGCCTCGAATGCCTTAAATACGAAATATACCAAAGTAGACACCACAATATGCAATAAGAAGGATTTATGCTATCCGAACACAAACTATACCAAATGAGGTATCAAAATACATTCAAATGATGACTTAAAAGACGTATGTGTTGGACTCATCAAAGGCGTAAATGTTAGTGCATAACATTATCAATTATCTTCTAGGATTAACTATCAGTGCGTACAATAATCAATTAACATATTCCAATATATCATATAATTTGTCGATCACAATTGAGTCTCTTGAGGCGTAATTGTCAATGCGCACGGAACATAACCAATTACCATCTAGGCTTAACCGTGAATGCATAACAACCAGTTACCTTCTAGGTGTACCTCTTAGGCCCTGTTTGGTATCAGTTACATAGAGATTCATTTAGATTCTTTTTCAGTGTATTCTTCGGGATAGAAAAATTGATCAGGTTTGGTATCGGTTTTAGTTTTTGTATTGTATTCTTTTTCGGTATTCTTTTGCCAAAAGAAACCCAAAAAAAGAAGTTTGACACTACAAAAAAAAATACTTTTGCGACGGATTTTTGTGACGGGCAAAAGGCTTTTTGCAACGTCTCTAACTTTTTGCGACGCGTTGCGTCGGCAAACACTCCGATGCAAACTCGTCCGTCGCAAAAGGTATTTGCGACAGTAAGTACCCGCCGCTAAAGTTCTTGCGACGGCATTACGACGGTGCTAGCCGTCGCGAAAAATTGGTGTTGTTGGCGCTTATTTTAATATTTGCGACGGTCAACCCCGTCGCAAAAAAACGATGACGTGTATTTTCCAGCTATTTGCGACGGTAAAATACCGTCACAAATGCCGTCGCGAAAACAAATTCCAGCTTTTTAATTCTTTCATTGTGACGGCTATTCCTGTCGACGCAAAAGTTGCCCCTAAATTGGATATTGATAATTGTCGTCACAAAGCTAATTAAAGTTATCATCATCACCATCGTAATTAATAGATACTTCATATAGTTTCTAAACAAAAGTACCTAATTGACACATTTTATAGCATATTACATTAGTTTCAAGTCATTGTGAACAATCCCCCAAAAAAGTGCTAGTATGTTTGTGAACAACACAAAATGAAACATATTTAAACGTTATCACTTGGATTTTCTTCTTGTGCGACTTCTTCAGCCGCATACTCTCTTTGACATTCTCTCCAATAGACTCATTTTGATGAACACTTGTTCCACCCTACAAAACCAAAATTCTCTACATTAACATCAAAATATGATATTCAAGCATTTGTCAACAACAATATTAACAACACTACACACTAATATCATTATCACTAAACCAAGTACCAAGTACCAACTATCCACAAGTGTACGGGCATTTCTATGTACGAGAGACACTACTAAGTATTAGACAAACCACAAAATCCAATTAGACAAATCATGACACCACAAAACCCAATCAACAACACTACGAAATCCAAACGAAGTCAAACCTAAAATTAGTAAAATTGAGGTGGGTTAAACTGTTTACTGGTATTATCTGTGGAAACAAATGTGGCCCAAGAATTGTACCATGCAAAATATTGTATGAGACCTACTACTATGTAGATTCATATTTGTTTCTCCAATGTGGCGATGATCTGCAATAACATTGGTAAATATAGAAGATGATTGAGATTATAACATTCACATTGGAAGCAACTCAACACAGAAACAACATATTTAATGTTACCTGCTACTGTATTAGCAAACAATAATTACTACACAAAATTAGGTGGTGTATTATTGTGACTACCTTTAATGTTTGTACCTCTAAATTATATGATTGTATCAAGAATCTACAACACTACTTAAATATGTGTTCAAAAGTATTGTGCATAACACAAAAAAATCAAGCAATAAGCACATAAGATTTATAAAGAAGCATTGTTAGGGAAGATGAAACATACTTTCTCCAAACTCCATAAAATCAAGGACCTGCTCAGGTGTTGCTACAATATCTTCCCTTAATCCAGCAACAAAAATTCCAAGTTGGAAAAGAAAGTTGCGAGAAGTAAGATCTCTTCATTGTTGATACCCCTGTGGAGGGATGGAGAACTCGGAAGCGGGGACACAGGAAGTCATGTAAAATTATAAGGGTATCGTTTTCTAATGAGTTACAGTAGAAGATAATTGCCAACACACACTTATTATTATTATGATAGGGGGTATAGTTGGTTTCTCAAGTGAGAAACTCTTTTCCCTATCACAACCTTTGTATGTTGACCGCCCTCTTGCTCTATCTTTTCTTCAATCCTCCACTGCCTCCATGCTCCTTCTTTGCTGCACCCTGCTTCTACAAAGTATCCACAACGTACTATACCTTAAACTCTACAAATATTTATAAATTAAAAAAGGAGCATAATAAGATAAACAACCCACCATTTGGAAGAATCCAAGTCTGTGAGATGGTCTTGAAGGATTTTTTGAAACTTCTCCAGGAAGAGGACCAAGACTCCTCTTGCCACCTGAACAGCGGACAGAGGGTTTAAGAGATGCTTCCAGGATGACGCTCTAATATACGACTAGGTTTCACTACCTTCCAGATCTAGAGATTTGCAAACCCATTTTTTCCAGGACCAGCAGAAGCACGGGTTTCAACTCTGGGTGGCCTCACCTGCTGCTCTTAAGAGACATATTATCATGAAACAACAAACTGAGTTTAATTTCAAAGAGCAAGGTGGTTTAGTTTAAGGCTACCATTTGATGAGTTGTCGAGCTTTGATGCTTCACAAATCTCATTTGGGGTTGGCCTCCATACTTGCTCTGCAAAGAATGCTCTCTTCCTTGAGAATGAGACAAAATGGAAGATTTGAATGAAGGTTTCCCTGATGAACAAATTAATTCAACAATCGATTCATCAAAACCATAAATAAATGGTGAAACCATTCTTTCTTGGATGATGATGCTTTGAAGACTGCAAATCACTCAGCCTCAACTCTAAGAAAGACTCTGCTCATGTTCCAATACAACCCAAACAATTTAACCCCTTTTCACAGAATCACTACTCGCTCTCCCAAATAAACCCTAATAAAACTAATTACCTTGTGTTTCCCCAATTGCTCCTCTCTCAAACCCTTTGCTGAACACCAAAAAGAGACAACATTAAGCCCAAATAAACCCTAATAAACCAAGGGTGCCATAAAAATACCTTGTTTGTATCCTTTGAATTGCAAATTTTTGAGTTCATGAGATAAGGGAAATGATGAAAATGTGAAAGTACATTAGTTGGCACCACTATGAGATATCGGGTTCACTTAAACCTCCTACATTCATTCAGTTTAAAACAATCCCCAATAAAAGTCAATCCACTAAACAACTGAGTAAGCAAAATGAGATCATCAATAGAACAATCTAGGGTGATCCCACTTGTATTGTAAAATAGATCTAATACCTCTTGTATTGTACTGAAGAGATATCGGACAGCAAGTGGGACAAATCAATTAGCAGCCCTAATTGATCCATGCATATTATATATATATACAAGCTAGTTTTTAATTTGAATTAACATATGAATTAAGGTGGTTAATTATGATTAGTGTGTTTTTTGGTCAATTTAGGTATGCATTAACATTATTATACTATAATATTATAATGGGTATTTAAAAGAGAAGTGTGCTTATGGAATGTAGGGACATCTCTTTTATCTTTGTGTCTTGCTTGCATTTGCAGTTAGAGTAATATGCTGCTAAATTATGTTGATCAAATTAAATCATATCAAATCAACCATACCCACCCACTCACCCTACCACCATAAACAAAACATTGCTAATCAAAATAATTATAATAATTAGAGAGACTAATCTAGCATGACTATATATATATATATTCTACTTGTCAAGCTAGTTAAATTGTTTTTCTTTTCCGAAAGTAATGGTAACCCATTGTTGATCAATGAACAAAACTCTTTTTTCTTTAATAAAGTAATGTAATTGGTTAGATTAGATAAAATATGAAATATAATAGTAGGAGTTGGATAAGATTACAATTATATCATATAATATATTGTAATGATAAAAAAATCAATATTAAAACTATATTTTAGCTTGAGTATACTTTTATGAAGGATAGATTATAGTTATTTAAGGAATTACCAACACCAAGTTCATTAGAAGAGCCTCGCATTGTGTGTGTCTTCCCGCTGCTAGCCTGCACGTAAGCAAAAGCAGTCCCTATCCAACAAGCAAACCACAACAGTTTATCAATGATAGCTATTGCAAAAGTGCAAATATCTTCCAACATAAACCTAATTTCACATAACCGTGAACCTAGTGAACTACTGAACTCCAATTAAATTGACTAACAAGAAAATTTGGACAAACTGCAGGAGGAGGAGAGTTTGATACCATTGAATCCACGAACCGCCGCACCGACAATTTCCCTGGTACGAGCTTCATTAACATCCCTAGTGATACAATCTTCTCCACAAATTCGGTCTAGTATAACACGAGAATTTTATTTAGAATAAAAATTTGAGCATCGTGAGTTCAATTTGGTAGACAAACTGCAGGAAACTAGAATTGGCCTACCGAATTCGAGTTTGTGAGGCTGGTTGGGGTAAGAGATGGAATTGTCGCAGATCCGCCATGGACTAGACTTCGCATCCTCCGGCGAAAGAGGTCGTGCCCTAACGGTCACGTAAATTCTCTCCATTTCTCAATCTTCTACTTTGACCCTTAACCTTCGAGAGGAAGATGAGAGCAACGAATTCTTGGGACTGGCCGGAATCAAGAACAACAAAAATCACAAATAAAACAAGAAAGAGGCGAAGAAGAGACAAAGATGAGTACCTTCGATCTAGGAGCAACAATGGTGGAAGGAGCCCTGTGGAAGAGGCGCAGAAGAGGCGTGGAGGGAGCCCTGTGGAAGAGCCTTCGATCTAGGGCTAATATCAATTTTCGGTTTTTTTATTTGAGCGCAGATCTTGGACTTTGTGACGGTAATCAACAGCCGTCGCATTGTCGTCGCAAATAGTGTTCATTGGCGTCGGTAAAACCTTCCCGACGCAAACCTCTGTCGCAAAATTAATTATTCGTGACGGTAATGATATCGCCGTCGCAAAATAAAAGACCATATTTTTCGCCGTCGCCATGCCGTCGCAAACATTCCTCATTGGCATCGGTAAACCCTTCCCGACGCAAACCTCCGTCGCAAAGCTAATTATTTTTTGTAGTGTGGGGAGCCAAGCTTCATCGAGATTCATTAGGTTACATTTTTTGTTTTACCCCTCCTACCCTTCACTCTTCTGTCGTTATTTTTTTCCCTTCTCCATTCTCGATAGAACAGACCAGTCGTTCGATAGAGAACTCTCTTCCACCAACAGTCTCGAAAGGGCCTTCTCTTTTCAGATCCTCTCGTTTCTCCTTCAGGTTCTTTTCATTCCTCTTTTATTTTTTGCTTTGTAATCCGTATGTTCTCATATCGCAATTTCTGTTTTGCTTTCCATCATTTTTCAGTTCGGTTTTGTGCAGATTATCGACTATGGGACCAGATGACAAGCCAGTGGGAAGAAGGGTGAAGCAAACTCCGATTCGTCCCATCAAAAGGTAAGGTTTCTCTTCAATTTGTTTGTTGTTTTTCGATTAGGGTTTCGTTTTTACATGTACTGATTTATCAATTAGGTAGGTTAGGGTTTTTTATTAGGGTTTCAATCTTCTAGTATCGATAAATTGGTATTATTAGGGTTTCGATTAATTTCTCGATTAGAATTTCAATTAGCCAACTCCGATAAATTGTTTGTTATTTTTCGATTAGGGTTTCGTTTCTACCCACAGTTGATGTTTGCACGGCACATGTGAATGCTTATGGGCTCAGTAACCTCTTTGACCTTGCTTTTCTCACACTCGATGATATGTAATCTATGTATGATTGCAAACCAGATGTTCATACATATTCTGTTCTGATCAACTATTGGCCGTATAGATCTGATTGACAAGATCCTACTGAGATGTCATATTTTGGAATTAAATGCAGTGAAGTCACTAATAACACCAGAAAAGCAAGGTCAAATAGTTTGTAATGAAAGTGCATAATATTGTGTTTCTCATTCTGAGAAGTCATTGTTGAGTCAGGACTGGAGTGACAATGTTGCCTTCTGTCCATAATTATATTTACCTCTACCCTTATTAATCAATTTGCAGTTTCTATTGTACAACATGTACATTTCAGAAATGGGAATAATTCTTTGAATCATAACAGGACTGGAGTGACATTTGAGGAGCCACAACGATTGGTAGAAGTTCCTGGGACCAATAGATTACGTGCAGTCCCGCAGGTAAGAGGATTCATCACCTTGATGGGAAAGTTAATACGTGATTAATTTGACATTTTTTTAATGTTGTGTTGTTGTTCTAGTTCCCAAAAACACCACTTCCTGTGGATGAAGAGGATTCATCACCTGAGGATAAAGAGAATCCTCACCATCGGTTTGAGGATTGTTGCTTTACGCAAAGGCTAGTTGGAATCAACAAGCGCAATAAGGCGCAATATGATAAGGTGAAAGCCAGAAGTTAAGTACTTCAGGCTCAATGTGAAGTGATGAACGAGAAGCTTCTGAAGAACGTGGAAAATGAGATGAACAACCATTGTGAGAAGTACGAGATCACCAACCTTCTAGCAAGGCGCAACAAGTATTATTTGGACGCAAGATCTCTAATACAGAAATTGTGGATCGTGGTCTTCTCTATGTGTTTCATTTGTGTCCTTCTTGTTATTGTAATTCTCTTTAAATGTAATCGCGGTTAAATTGTTGGTAATGTACTCCAATTCTATGTTTGTAGGATCAAATGACCGTTTTTGTGTAAAAAACTTATGTTGTGACATTTTGCTTAATTTAACAGGCAATTTGAGCTAAAATTTTGAGTAGTTATTTGAGTTGAATGCACTATTTTTGAGTTGTTGGGAGTTGTTTGCTGTTTTCTTAAGTTTTGCAGTTAGGTTGCAGATTTTTTGTGTTCATATGTTTAGCTCAAATTTTGAGTTGTTTACTGTTTGCTGAAGTCTTGCAGTTAGGTTGCAGATTTTTGCTATTTGCTGAAGTTTTGCAGTTATTAGGTTGCAGATTTCTTGTTGTTCCTCGTTTATAGCCAGTACTTTTCAGTGAAGTACTTGATTACAAGCAGTTTATGTGCCACATTGTAGAAGACAAGGCAGATGAACATGAGCACGATCCCAACAACAAAGTATAGGTTAGCACTATCTTTGAGCCCTGTATCATTCTGGGGATATACACCTTTCATGAATATCCTTAGGCAGTTTATGTGCTCATGTTCATTCAGTTACTTACAATGCATCAAATGAGTTTACTATTGTACCAAATGAGTCTACTGTTATACAAGATCATACCCGGTACAAAAGTCCAATGTTTAAAACGGCCTGGTTTCAAAATCTTGGTCTCCAACGCAGTTCCTAGTTGCTACCAAGTGTAGAAGTCCAAGGAGAGAGGATCTAGTAGTTTACTCTTGCAGAAGATAAGTATGCATCAGAAAAGTTGCTACCCAGTACAGAAACGAAGAATAGTGAAGGGAAGAACAAAAGCGGTATAACGAGGTTAGAGACTTGTGAAGGGAAGAAGAAGGGAAGAACAGACCGGCGAACTGGCAACGGAAGAAGAACAAAACTATTAGGGAAGAAGATGAAGAAGAACAAAAATAGTAGGGAAGAAGAACAACAAAAGCAGTAGGGAAGATGAATAGAAAAAGAACTTACAACAGTAGCCTGAAACATCACAAAAGTCTTGCACTGCAGTCCAAAAGCAATATCATGAATCGCATAAGAGTTTGAGTTGCAGCCATAAATGGAACAATTTTGTTCCTCATATCTCTGCAACACTTTTTATATATGAATTGAAGCAATATTACTACTGTTAAATCTCGGTAGCTAAGTTGAAAGTACTCATATCTCTGCAACACTTTGTTGCTAACATTTTTGTCTGCTAACATTGGTTTCAAGTGAGGATCTTTCTCAACTTCAACATAATAGTAAAACAAGCTCCTTCCAGCCTTCAAATGTACATCAACATATAAGCAGCAAACCGCCTAAGTGTTGAACCTTTCCCCCTTTTCTGCTCATGAGAAATCTCACACTTCTTTGTAATCAACAAATACAAAGTAAAAGCAACTGCGTTTGTGTTCAAATCTGAATTAAAGATCAGTGACTGAGACAAGTTTAAACCAACAAAGTTACAATCTATAACAAAATAAAAGCCACCAGAAACCATCCCTCGTCACCTATCTCTATGGATGACGGTAAGATATAATAATGGTAGAATTTTGTACAGAAAGCACAATTTTTACCTCATTAAGAACTCAGTCTTCTGCATATTTGGAAAATGGTAGAATTGAAAGAGTCTAATAGCCAGCAAACACAAGTTTAAGCCAACAAACACCAGCTGAACATTACAACCCACAAAATTCAGAAAAAGAAAACAACATCATTTGGAATAGAACTCGTCATCTTTCAAAAATCATAACTCTAAAATTATGTGGCGGAACGACCCAAAATTTTAACTGTAGTAACGTTACATTATGAAGAAGGGCATGTAAAAATTTTGACCACATCCGATCTCATATGAAGGATACACGTCCAGCTGAACATTACAGCCCACAAAATTGAGAAAAAGAAAACAGCATCATTTGGAATATAATTCGTCATCTTTCAAAAATCATAACTCTAAAGTTATGTGGCGGAACGACCCAAAATTTTAACTGTAGTAACTTTACATTATAGAGAAGAGCATGTAAAAATTTTGACCACATCCGATATCATATGAAGGATACACGTCCAGCTGAACATTACAGCCCACAAAATTTTGAAAAAGAAAACAACATCATTTGGAATATAACTCGTCATCTTTCAAAAATCATAACTCTAAAATTATGTGGCAGAACGACCCAAAATTTTAACTGTAGTAACGCTACATTACGGAGAAGGGCATGTAAAAATTTTGACCACATCCGATCTCATATGAAGGATACACGTCCAGCTGAACATTACAGCCCACAAAATTCAAAAAAAAAAGAAAACAGCTGAACATTATAACTTGTCATCTTTCAAAAATCATAACTCTTAAGTTGCAGCTCATAACATGACGACAATGTCATCTCATATCTTCCTAGTTTCCCACCGTTTGTTGGATAGTTTCTTTCTCTATCTTCTCCATCGGACTCACTGTCATATTCATCATCGAACTCCTCTTCATCCGTGTCATCTTTATCCAATTCATTTTCAACATTGACCGTAGTAAAGATGTCATCATCCGTACCCATTGTTGTACTACGAGACTTTCTCACAAAGTTATGCAATGAAAAACACGCCAAGATAATGTCAACATGTATATCCACACTATAACTTGGCATAACTTTGAGTATCTTCCAACATCCCTTCAAAACGCCGAAGGACCTATCAATGTAACATCACAGTGATGAATGTTTTCTGTTGAAAGCCTCCTTAGCATTACCTGGGGGTACATTCTCAAACTATGACAAATGATATTGTATCTTTGGATAAGGAACCATGTACCCCTCTTTGTCTGGGTAACCCTTGTCCACCAAATAGTAGCGGCCTATTTTATCAAACGTTGAAGACTTAATAGCTGACATCTATTCAGTTTAGTAAAGTAGACATTGAATTGACGTGATTAATTCGTACCTGGTAGAGGGTGTGGAAAACCCATAGCCGGAGTACTTAGTGCCTGTTCAAATACTTTTGCATCGTGTGCAGATCCCCTCCCAACCGGCTGAGACAAATGTGAAACACATGTTAAAGTCACAAACAATCATCACATTGAACGTGCATATCCATTTCCGACCTCTGTATGGAATTTGATCTGCCTCTAGTATACATGCGTTGATATGTGTACCGTCTACACACCCAATTGTACCACTAAAGTACTCTGAATATCTTGGATCATTCTTGATTTGATTTGGCACTTCAGAAAAAGAAGGATCCATAGGTTTTATTATGTCCCTTGACATGCCATCAAACCCTTTACGGCGACCGACAATGACTTCCAGTACATCATGCACAACGCTCGATATAGTTGATGTAGACCGTTGAAACCTTTCCGATGTATATCTGTAGTTTAGTCCCTGAGCCATTATGTACACAAATATGCCTACATTTTCCGCATGCCGCATATTTTTAGAGCCACGTAGTTCATACTTGTTCACCAAAAGACAACATAGCTCTTGAAACATTTGCTTCTCCATTCGGAACGTATTGAAGCATCTTGTCTCCGTACTTGAGTTTAGTATTTCATCCATCCACCGCGAACCGTTGAACTTTGTATCGTACACACATTCCTTGCAAACATGTGTAAAGTAATGTTTTGCTAATAGATCATTTGCAGGTTGTAAAGCACAAAGTTGTTGGATACGTTGCAAACGTTTAAGTCTTCCGTTTGACGGCATTTTCCAAAACCACAAACTTGTAAAGCTGAAGAAAAAATTTATGTAGTTAGACATAGCAATTGAAAATTCAAATAATGACAATAGATTGAGTCATGAAGTTCTTACACACAAACACTTAACAAAGAAAGTTATTACACATAAACACACACATAAGGTTCAACCATAACAAGGTCAGAAAAACACATAACAAAGAAATGTTCCACCTAAACAAACAAGTTCAACACAATTACTCTTTTGGCAAGGTACCCTTAAGAATCTCCTTCTTGTGCTCGAAATCTACCCAATGCAATCTTTCTTCGTTTGTAAGAAGCCACATAAACTGGTTAGCCACAACTTCAGACATCAGAAACGTCACAGCAAAGCCCCAAAGCGGTGAAAACCTCGGTAACAATCCTTCCATAACCATATCAGACAAGACACCCAATGAAGTATATTGTGCAGGAACGATTGTTTTTGAAGTTTCTTCTGTAAGGGACCTTGCCTCCTCAGCAATGGACCTCGCCTCCTCAGCATCACATAACGCAATTATCCTCTTGTTGGCATCACTAGATAAATTCAAATGCGTCACGTAATCTGATTTCCCACCAGACTTCTTCTTAACATTGCGCTTGTTCACATACGTTTTTTTGTCTTTCCACGGGACTTGAGGGGAAATTGAGATGTCAAATTCTCTTCATCGGGGTAATTCACGTGATCCGCTTCTTGATCGTTAGCTAGATCAGCTGCAATGTTCAAATCATCCCAGTCAATTGGATCTTCATCATCAAAACATGGCTCAACAATAGTGTTAATCGGTGGGGGGGTCCATTGAAGGAGCAACACCATGAGCGCCTGTCGCTAACGTGCCCTCAAACAGCATCTCCATCATAATTTGAACCTTTGGATGAAGACCATTTTTCCTGAAGACAAGGTACTCACTGTTTTCCTGCACATATAACATTTTTAAATGTTATAGTTTTTAGTAACAACAAACACTTGAAATTTATAAATATTAATTCAATTACATACTTGCAACTTCTTTGTCCACTAATCGTCAGTTGCATCAATATAGTTTCTTTCATAGTCCCATCCCAGACCAATATCACCATGCTTAAGTTTGATCCATAATCTCCATAGTGATTTCAAAGAATTGTACTTGTTCTTTAAAGTGTTTTTTTAAACATTTAGTAGAGGTCTTCAACTCGAATTGTTCGGTCAAAGTTATCCAACTAAAAACATTCTTCTGTCCATTTTGTTTTTGAAATTCACACAAAATTTCTAGAAAGGTTCTCATCAACAAATCATTCCATGCATAGTAACCCTTTTCCTTAGATTGTTGTGTCAATTTCTCATTCTGGTAAGTCATTCTGCTGAATTAAAATTAATTAAAATCTCAAACAGCAATACAATACACTCAAAAGATCGAGCATATTGAAAAAAAAACACAACAATACGCAGCAAGGTTCTCATCAACAATATACAGCCTACACACCCGATTGCATTAATCAACAATACATGAAAGCAAATCGAAATGAGAGAAATACGCAGCATTAATCACCAATACATGAATTAAAATGTATACAAAATGAGAGAAATTGAACAAATGAGAGAAATAGACACATAAATTTTACGCAGAAGAGAATAAGAAGAACAAAGAAGTCAGCATATACACCCATTGCATTCTGCAGAAAGCAAATTGAACAGAAGAGGATAAGAAGAAGAACAGAGAAGTTAGCCTATACACCCGATTGCATTATGCAGAAAGCAAATCGAACAGAAGAGATAAGAAGCACGATAGAGAAGCAAGCACATACGAACAAAAGAGGATGTGAATTCAATTATTTCATAGCTCTATACATACACCCGATTGCACACGAAACAGAGAAGTCAGTCGAGGTCCTAATCGAACAGAAGAGGATGAAACACGATAGAGAGAATGACCATACTCAGAAGAGATACCTTACCTGCAGCAGCAACTCGTCAATGTTCTCCAGGAGCACGCGAAAGGCAAACGAAGGAGAAGGGAAGAAGCATGACAGAGAATTGAAAAATTAGGGCTGCTCATCAATTAAAATTGAAGGGCATTTTGGTCAATTAAACATAAATAATCTATACCAATAATCTTATACCAAACACAAAAATTTTACGTAAAAACAATCTATAAGAATATCCATCTACAACAATCCCCAAGAATCTCAACAATCTAAAAACAGAATCCCCATCTAATACCAAACAGGGCCTTAGTGCGTAACATATCATTACCCTATTTTCAACACATCTCACAATGCTAGTTATAAAACATAACATCATATGTCACAATCTCAATCATAGCAAGTGCAACACAAACACAACTCTCGATTACTCACACAATCAAAAAGCACTATCTAATTCTCTAAGGTAGGGAAGCCAACACACACTTAAAACATTTGTAAACAATAAATAGATAGAGTATAATCACAACATAAGTCATATTCACAATCAACAATAAACTTAACTTCAAACAAAACGACAACTAAGTAAGTCAATATGACTTACCTACAAAAGACAAACTCAATAATCACCAATACAAATCCAAGCAACCAAATACCTAAATAATGATATCACAATATATAATCAACCAACTCAAGCAAAAATCCAAAACCTATAACAAACTTCCAAACAAAACGATATTCAAGTAAGGGTTATGAAGCTCATAGAATGGAGTCAAATGAATATAGAATCTCACATATCGAAGTCATAAAGACTATTTTCTCATCCAAACGTGCCTTTAAGAACCTAAACAAGTCAACTATACAAGTTTAACTCCATTTGTTAAAACTTGGCCCATTATCTATAATTATAAATGTTTGTGATATTGTTTATAATTATAAATTTAGACCATATACTATAACTATTCAAGTCAAGACATTTGATGTATTTCCAAAAATTTGGGTCATTCTTGTAATTACAAATTTGACTCATTATTTGTAATTATCTATTTAGGGGCAGATTTGGAAACTTTAAAAGCTTGGGCCATTAACGTAAATTAAGAAGACGACACTTGTTTGTAATTTACCCCAAAGTTCTTTCATGATTAGGGTTTCAAATGGACCTTGTGACGGCGACAATGCTCGTGTTGGCAAGGCGGTGTGGCTGATCAGACAATCGGAGGCTTCTAGAGAGGGTGGCAACGACAGCGGTGGATCTGGGCGGCCAGCCCGGAGAAGTGGGATTCCTTCGGTGGTCGAGGCAGCGTCGAGCCAAGTTCTGGATAACTCTAGTGGCAGAACTGGAGGTGGTCAAAGGTGAGCGGTCTTGGTTTATGCGATGTAGCAACGGAGTACGAGCTACAAATCTAGATTGGAGTCTATGACAATTCATTCGTGGCAGTGGCGATTCACGGGTGTTGGTTCGAGGAAGGTGGCAAAAAGAGGACTCAAGTGGTGGCTCGATTTTCGACCCCAATGGAAGTAGGTGGACGAAGAACATGTTAGGGCTCGAGACGATGCTTTCCGGTAGTGAATAATTTTTCCATGAAAGAAAAAAGAAGAGAGGAAAAAAGAAGTAAATTTGGTAAATTGATGAATAGTAACATTCGGGATAATATCTGTAATTGTAGGGTACTCTTAACGTCATTTCTTATTTCCGCAGATAACGTCAAATCAACTTCGTAATCCGTATTATATACCTCAAATTCTTCAATTAAATCGTCTTTAACTCATCAGTAACTTACCGATCCGGTCTACGATCCATGTTTTTTGAAAACCGGGTTACGGTATGGTCCAGTTTTGGACTGTATTAAACTGTAACCCTGGTTGAACCGTACATTTCAAATATCCGGTCCGGTCCGGTCTAGTCTAGTCCTGTCTAGTCCGATCCGGTTTGGTCCGGTCAGGTCCGAAATATTCAAAATTGCACAATTTAGGTACAAATTGGTCCAACCCGGAACCGGACCGATTTGGACCGGACCCGGTCCGGTCTACGGTCCAAGGTGTCATCAATTTATGGTCCACCGGTCCGGACTGTATGCACAATCCTAATTTTGAAGATTATTGTAGATGGAATTTAAAAGGGGTTAAATTTTGTGTGGGATTTATTAAAAATTATTTGATGTAAAATAATATACATCAAGTTGTTTGGTTGAAGATTTTTTTATGGGTTTAATTCATACAAATTTATAATTTTGAGTGAAATCCTAATTGATTGTGGGAAATTAATCTCCTTTAACCTTGGTAGTATGAGATTATTTTTTGGTCATTTTTAATCCCAATTAACCCTTGATATAATCTTCTTCATAATCTCCGTCTTCATCCAAACACTTACATAAATTAATCTCCTAAAATATAATCTAAATTAACCTCCTTTAATCTCCCCCTTATTCCACTCAATTTATACCGATGAATGAAAATCCGGAAAAATCCAGAATCTCGGCTATCACACTTGATTCCTTCCGCGGCGTGAAATCCAGCATTATCGAAACAATTATTTGATGGAGACAATAAATAAAAGTATTTTATTTATACATAATTTTTAGAGGATTGTAATAATTAATCAAGTTAATAGTATAATTAAATTGTTTCATATAAATTAAGTTGTATAAAAAGTTATTAGATATGATAATGAGTTTATGCATATATATATATATATATATGATGCACGGACACTTATAGAAGGCGGAGTGTCCCGTGTCCTGCCGTGTCGGACACGGGGACACGACATGAAACAACTTGGACACGGTCAAGTATGACCCAACATAGTCAATACACGTTTCAGAGGTAGGTTACGGGGATGATACGTTTTGGACATGGCGAGGACGCGAATTGTGTCCAGTCAAGACACGGTCAATCCTTTCTTCCAACTTTTCGATCTTCACGAAAGTTTACCCTATTTTTCAAGGCTAAAAATTTTTTTTTTTCAAAACTTATAGAAAATGTTATTTACCGTAATATTTTTTCTTCTTTCCAGTTTTTTCCGACTAAACCTAGCCCCAAATGACACTTGCGAGATTGTGGTTGCTAGAAGAGAAACCGATCTTCTTCTTCTTTGGTTCCAATGTTGAAATGTTGTTGTTCCGCCGATCGTCTCTTCTCTCAATTCTTCTAATGATTTCATAAATAATTTTTGAATCTTTGATTACTAATTTAGTGTGCAATCTTTCTTTGTTAAATGTTGATTGCATCATTCTAATTCTTTCATTTTTTCTAATTTATAAATTTTTATTATTGTTTTTCTTGTTGATCATGTTGTTCAATTATTGTTGATTTGCAAAATAGAAGATTCATTCTTCAATTTTGAAACTAAGTATGTTTATTTGAGATTGTAAAACTAAATATGTTTATTTCTATATTTTGTAAGACTAAAAATATTTGTTTTGATGCTTTTATTTCGGTTATTTTGTTGTCAGGTTAATATTTATATACACTCATATATCAATGAGATTTCATATATATGTATGTCATTATACTATATGAATTCTACATTTCAATAACTTTAGAATTATATTATTTATTTTTTTCGCCGCGTTCCTATTTCCTATATTTTTGAGGATTTCCGCTTCCCTATTTCTCGCCGTGTCCGTTTCTCGTGTCCATGCATCATAGATCACTATATACATCCTTTTATAATTTTTTCCTATCCTATTAAATAAGACATTAGACACACTTAGAAATTCCACCTATTAAATAAGACATTAGACCCACTTAGTAATTCCACTCTAAATTTTGGGCGATTTATAAAAAAAAATGGTGGTTTTGTGAAATTTAATACAAAAAACACCGTCGAAAATAAATAAATAAATGTGGGTCGATCGGGTACCCAGGTCCGAATATGCAGCAGGACGCGGAAATTGAACTCCACCATCCGGAGCGAAAGATTCAGATAACCTGAGAGTCATCAGATCTCACGAAGAAGAAGCAAAGATGATGTCCAGCAACTACAGCAGCATTGACAGCGATAACGTCTCCGGATCCGTCCCTGTAAAATTTCTCTTCCTTACTTCTCAATTCGCAAATGCGTAAGCTCACATCTTTCAATTGATTTACGTCTTGATCTGTTTTGCTCTGCAGGCGGTTTCAGATCCAAGCCATGTTACTGTCAAATTTCAAGGTGTTTATTTACCTTTTCATTTTCGGTTCGTGTATTTGTGATTTTTCTTATGGAGGAAACGGTTTAGTCTGTGATTGATTTGTGTTTAAATTCGGATTTTGCAGAATCCAATCTCCAGACATTTCCGCCTTCTCAACCACAGGGGAAAATCTCTAGTGGATCTCGGCCACCACGTGATGCCGATGGTATGTTCGATCCGTGTTGATTAAGCAACCTGTTTTGATTTTTGTCATACTGGAATGGAATCATGCTGCAAGTTTGGTTGTAGTAACTGGGGTTTGGTTGTATATGCTATTGGTACCTCTGATAGTGGGGCTTGATGACCAAGTTTGTTAGGGGTCGACTCATTTTAGAATATGTGGAGCTGTCCAGAACTCTACATGTGATTTTAGTTAATTTTTTGAGCTCAAGACGATCCGAAAATGGAAGATTAAGATCTAATCATGTCATTGTGCATGCAATTTGGTTTGGTTTGTGGTGCACAATCCTATCTGTATACTGTACGTGCAATCAAAAGGATCATTGAGGGTTAGGAACATGCATTCAGACTGATTTCATCCTTTAGGTCAAGAAATACACGGGAAAACCTTTTATGTAGAAGATATTTGGTTGGAACTTGGACTCAATTTTTCACTTTGGGTATGTGTAGGGTGTGAGGGTTTGATATACAATATGTATGCTACATATTGAAGTGTGCTACTAAATGGGGGTACACTTTCTTAAGCTCTTTTGACATTTAGTATCTGATTTTAGAATCTATTTACGGTATTGTTCATTTGTTCCTATTCATGAAAATGGTGTTGAAGTGAGGTACACTATCCCCAAATTTGGGCATTGTAATGGACCTTTGTTGTTGCAAACAGTAGCAATATTTGAAAATGAGAAAAAGATTGACAACAACATGATCTACTACAAATTCACATTGATGGGTATTTTTCTATCATAGATATGATGACCAGTTGTCAAATCTTATTTTGAGCTGTTGTTTGTTAACCTTCACAAACCGTGGGGAAAAAAACTCTGTTTTATTTTCAGATGACACACAAGTGAAAGAATAATATGTAAACTATAACTGAGTGTCTACATGTTTGAACACCATCTTCAGTTCTTTCATCAGCAGAGAATCATACAGACTATACAGTGCCTTTGTATTTCATTTTAGTGAGGTCTGAACATGCAATTTTGGACTTGTTTAAAATAACTTGGACGCTACTTCTTCTTTGCTTTCCTACATAAGGTTTCTTTGTTGTTTGGAACCTTGTTGTCATAAAAAATTGTAGATGGAGCCACATAAAATTTTAGTGAAATAAAGTAATAAGTGATGGTTCGGTTCCATCAAAGAAGAAGAAAGGATAGAATTCTAGATGATTGTAGTTGGATGAGAAAGATGCATCCCAAACGAACATGCTATGACACTTTTGATTTTGGAACCTATGTGAGTATCTTTTTCTGTAATGAACACGTAATCCACTAAACAAATGACACTTCTTGAACCAGCTTTCTTCACTGAAAGCAATTACCCTTCTTGTTCTCGAGCTTGTTCCTGTTACAGACCAAATTTGGTTCATGAAATAATTGTTTTTTGGCTCTGCATTGGAGTGCACATATACTTGTGTAGTGAATTCTTCATATAAAATCTACCTTATCCCGAAGTGCTTTTGTCAAGTGGTATAAAGAAACTCTTCCCTGCTTGCAGATTCTTTCTCAAAGCCTATTTCTGGTTTAGAGGAACCCCAGTCAGGTGGTTGGTTTCGAGCATTTACTATAGGTGCCTACAAACCATACTTTGACGTTGATACTTCTGATGTTTTGGAGAGGGTCAAAGAGTCACTTTTCCCATTCAAAGGGAGTTTTACAGAAATGATCTCAAACAACCCAGATCTGTAAGTTGAAGTTGCCTAGTTTGGCTACTCTCACTGATAATTTTCTATCAAGTGGTTCACATAATGAATCGACTTATTCTTTGATGACGAGCAGGTATGGACCGTTTTGGATATGCACCACACTGATATTTGTGGCTGCATCTATTGGTACATTTGTGACATATGTGGCTCACAAACTACAAAACAAGGAGTGGAATTATGACATAAATGTGGTAACTTGGTCAGCTGGATTGTTCTATGGTTATGTAACCGTTGTTCCTCTGTGTCTCTATGTGATCCTCAAGTACTTCTCTGCTCCATCGGGTCTCGTCCAACTTTTCTGCTTGTATGGCTACTCCTTGTTTGTATTCATTCCTGCACTGGTAATCCTCTTTTGTCCATTTTTGTTCATTTTCTCTAGTGTTTCAAGTTTTATATCATTCAGAATTTTTTTTATTTCTTTATTTGTCTGTATAGACTATAGATCATTAAAATTTTAAGCATGTATCTCATTGAATGGTCTCATTAATCGTTCTGAAGAGCGAGAAGTTGGTTAATTGCCTTTCAGAGTAATTGAGTTTATTTTATTTTCATAAAAAAGAACTTAACTATCCATATTGTCCCAACATGAGTCCAGAAATAGGACCCCAGTGATGCTTTAATTTTGGTTTGATGGTTAATATTGGAGGCGAAGATTCAACACATGTAAAGTTGATTGTGAGCTATATAATTTGCTGGATTGAATGTTAAGAATTGTGCATTCTTGCTTTCAGTGCCTCTCTATCGTGCCCCTGGAAGTGTTCAGATGGGCAATTGCCGGTGTGGCAGGGTTCATGTCGGCATCTTTTGTTGCACTTAATCTGCGAGCCCACATAGTATCATCGGGAGAGAGATGGTTCCTTATCGTTGCAGCCATATTTCTGTTGCAGCTAGCTTTGGCAGTTGCCCTCAAGGTATATTTGTTTACAGTCACTGTTTGAAACGAGCATACTACGTCACTATCGCAAGCCTGTTGCTCCATTAATCATTTTTAGAAAATATACATGTTTCTGATCGAACTTGTGATTCATTACCTTGGTGTATAATATTGATTAGTCTCTTGAATCAACTCGACATTTTTGTTGTTTTTGCCTTACATCTCTCAGAGAACCTGTTATAATCAAGGGATTGGTCTTCCTGTTCGATATTACTGAAATTCTTCTTTATTTGTAATCGGGAATATCTTTCTCCAAGTGAACTCAGATCCCATGTCATTCTCAAGTGCTTTATGTTCTTCCTGCAAATGGAGAAACTGCATTTTTAACAATCACATTCTGCAATTTGTCCGAATCTTTCTGAACCACATCATACGACCCAATGGATGCAACTGATAAGATATACACAAGGTGAGGTTGCAGAATGTATGGACAAACCGTAGTGACGATTAAGTTGGCTGAGAGCGTATGCACAAGAAACACATTTTTAGGCTTTGTATGGTTAATTGGCCTAGGCTCAAGCTAGCGAACAACTAGCAATAAAGATTAATCTAGGTTTTATAACTTGACTGAATGTATGGAAATGATGTAAGGAATTAGTCGTGTTTTCGGTGGCTCCGGAGTTAAGATGTTAGCCGATTCATTGACAATCCGAGGAAATATTGAGAAACAATGAAATGGATTCTTAGATATATGCTTTGAAGGCAAGAAGATCGAACCTTGACTGAATGTATGGAAATGATGTAAGGAATTAGTCGTGTGTTCGGTGGCTCCGGAGTTAAGATGTTAGCCGATTCATTGACAATCCGAGGAAACAATATTGAGAAACAATGAAATGGATTCTTAGATATATGCTTTGAAGGCAAGAAGATTGAGTTAGTAAAACATGTTGATGCATACTTGACATCCGGTGATCTTGACAAGAGGATAAGTACAACAAAATATGTTTATTTTTAAGTGGGTGATATTGAGATTTCTTGGGTTTTTAAATGGTAGAAAATCGTGAATTTGTTTATTGTGAGCGTTGAATAAATTATAACGGCCAAGAAAGGTAAGGAGATTGTATAATTGCATAAGTTATAAGTATGATGCTGTTACTGTACGTGGGTCGTTGTTTTTGTTGTTGTTGAGTTGAAACCCATTATGGTTTAATTCAATCTCCAAGTTGATAGAATTATGGGCGATCTAGATTGAGGAGAAACTTCAACTACTTCTTCTTGATCGTTCTTGTTGGATCAAACGTAGAACTTGAGCGGCGGAAGCTTAGAAATGGATGCAGAAGCGTACGGTCGATCCGATCTAGGTAGATCGAATCATCCACGAAGTGGAGTAGATAGAGTTGATCCTTCCAAAAGGATCCTCGAATATAATGAGCTTGGATCAAAGACTAGATCCAAGATAGAAGTTTAAGAGGATTGAAGGAGAAGTGATGCCTAAACCAAGTAAGAGGATTTTCCCTTCACAATATTTGGATTCAACTTAGACATGGTTTTACAAATGAGCCAAACATCCCTCATATAGTGGATGAAGGCTATACCAAAGGTTGGAAAATAAATGACGGAATTAAAAGCCGGAATTTAAGGTTCCGAAAATGAAAAGTCTAAAATACGAAAGGTCGTAATTTAAGTCACGGAATTAAGTTCCGGAATTAAAATTCTGAATATAAAAAGCCAATTATTAAATAGCCGAAATATTTAAACGTCTTCATAGTGGTGTCGGGTCCTTCTAGCCGGAAACACGGAAGCATCGCCATCCGGGGGCGTATCATTCTCCTCCTCTTAAATGTGAAACGTCCTCGTTTGCACGGTCAAAATAAAGAAAGGAGTATCTTTGGGAACGTGACCCTTGAAATTCAACACCGGATGCACATTGTCGGGTGGCTTGAACTTGTAGTCTTTCAAGATTGTGGCTTTGTGACCTTTGTTGAATATGTAATCCTTCAAGGTGGCGGTGCCGTGGAGTTTGTCTGTAACAGTCAAAAATCAAATATGGCCTAATCGGGAATTTTAGGAAGTTAAACAGGTTTAACGGAATTAAAACCGTCTTAACAAGAGATCGATACCTAGATGATATAAACCCGGTGTTATTTGGAGCATTTGGGAGCTTCAACTAATAAAAATGCAGTTGAGAAAAATGATCAGGACATCGGACATGTCCTAGATATGAAAAAACATAGAAAGGCAAAACGGCCAAACGAGTCGCTATTTCGTTTCTTAGCGGCTAAGAAAGACGGCTTAGGAATACGCGTTTTTCGAAACAATTGCGGAATAATTATACATACAATATTCCAGATTTATTATTCCAATTTCGAGAAGTTTGGAGAAGGGGGCTTAAACCGCTTTCGGATCGGTAAAGGGATAATTATCGACTCCGCTAAAGGATAATTATCGTCTTCGCTATAAATAGCTGAAATATCGTTTATTAATTCATTTTCTTTTACGTTTCCTCGTAAAAGGTCTGATTTCTCTCAACCTTCAAACTCAGATCTACTCTTCGTTTCTAATCCGATTTCAAATCCGTTTGAGTTTTTGGATTCCTCTCTTCATTCTCTTCATTTTGGTACCGAGTTTCTACATTTCCGCGCAAGAGAAGGCCTGGTCGAGCATATATGATACTAGGGAGGTTCCGTCGCTCAGATTCCGGTGAATTTGATGGTGTCCGAGCGTAGCCTGCGTCGTTGTGATTCCGAATCTTCTTTCGGATCGTCAATCGGGTTAGTAACGAATAAGTTATGAATTTATTCGTTTTCCGTATTGCGATTTAGCCTAAATTAACCTTAGACTTGTCAAAATGGATAATTGGAAATTCCATTATGCTCGTTACTTTATTCTGGTGATTATGGGCTGTTTGTTTGATGAGATTTGATAACAGGTGGGTTCAGAAATTGCCTGCGGGCAAAACGTTGTTCTGGCGAAATTTAATTGATTAATTAAAGGTTAATTAATTAAATTGGGATTCTAGAAAATGCTATAAGCTAATTAAATTTAAAGGAATGAATTTAACTGGTGTTTGAAGCGAGAAGTTTAATACGAGGAATATGATATTCTCCGCAGGTGTTGTTGAAGGTTTTGGTTAACTATAGCTTAGTTCTTTGTGAGCGTATCCAAGCACGATAAAGGAGGATAGTCCGAGTGGGAAACGGACTCAATAGTTGGTTTGCGAGGTTTTATTGTTCTTACCTGCGAGGTAAGTGTATATGAATTACACTTGCTTAATATATGTTATGTATTTAATATGCCATGATTTTATGCATGCTTGAGTGTATATATCTGTTTGTTATGGTTGTATGCATGCTTATATCTATATGAGTGAGACGACGATGATGATGACTTGATATTCCTTATGAAAGCATGCATGAGGTACATGAGATGATAGTGGAAAGAATGTGATGAAAGAATATGATGAAAGCATGAAATTGAGTTATGATATGAAAGTGATAATATAGGATGGTAATTGATTAATTAGCCCAACTGGGTCCCGCACGGGTTGCCGGGGGACGAGGTCGCTACCTGATCTACAGGGAGCCTCAAAGGTCGCTACCTGATCTACAGGGGGCCTCAAGATAAGAAAAACAGCCAAAGGTCGCTACCTGATCTACAGGGGGCCTCAAGATAAGAAAAATAGTCCAAGATCGCAACCTGATCTACAGGGGGTCTTAGGACAAGATGGCCGAGGTCGCTACCTGATCTACAGGGGGCCTATGACGCTATCGGGTTGGCCAACCGAAAGAAAAAAAAAAGAAAGAAAGAAAAGAAATACGAAAGCACATGAGAAAATATATCGTACGATCAGTTGGGGCTAGTTAGTTAATTATCACCTATACATCGATGCGATCGAGTCTAGCATGTTATATGTTATGTTATGATTATTTATATGTGATGAGATGATATGAGATGTTTATATGAGATGATATGTTTATATGTGATGTGTGATAACATGCTTGAATGTTTATGTGAAATGTGATGTGAATGGTTGTGGAATTATATGTGAATGTGGATATGTATGCATTGATCGACTTTGGAATGTGAGGAAGGGTATAGAGTGTCCTTTGGGGACGGGATATTAGATACTTATATATATTGGGAGAGTGCGATTTGTATACCCTTATTGAGCGTGTGACTCATTGTTGTTATATCCACATATTTTTCAGCTACTCAGACTCGGCCTGATCAAGGCAAGGACGTTGGACCCAACACCTGGATTTGAGATCATATCAGGTGGGCTGTTATGGGTTGCTACCGCCTAGGATGTTTTGCATGGTTTTAAAACAGTTGTGTTTTGGTTAAATGGAGTTTATGACGTATGTTAGTATGTATATATGTTGTGAATATGGTTGTAAGATAAAGTTTTAAAAATTTCCGTTTTCCGCTTTTCCGCTTATTGCTTTAAACAAGGTTAATTAATTGATAATCAACTAGAAATGAAATAGGTGGGTCACATTGTCTCTCATGCCGTCAAGACCCTTGATGGGGAACGTTAAGGTCATGCTGAAAAGATAGAACGGCAAACTGGGAGGTAAGTTAGTGGGTATCATAAAGACAAACCTCGAATCGGCCGGCTCAAATTGGTTTTCCATCAACAAAATGATACCGTTGTCGGGGTTGGATTCTTTTTTACTCTCAAAAATGACATCATCTTTGTCATCTTCAAAGAACTTTCCATGTAATGGATTGACCAATTGAATTGGAATTGCCGGGGAGACCTCTTGAATGATGATTGTTCCCACGTCTTTGACTTCGTCACACAACAGTTGGACAACCAACTCACTCCTTGGTTGTGACACCGCTTGAAGTTTTTCTTGGTGGGCAACCGTCGTTAGGGTAAGAACTTGTGCCTTCAAAGCTTCTAACTCATGCTTTAGATCATCATTTGTTGTCTTGAGCATGACATACTCCTCTTGGGGACTAGGACGCCGTCGGGGGGGGGGGGCAACATTGACAACTTGATCATGATTGACACGCCGTCTTGGGGCAACGTAGGTATCCTCCAAATAAGCTTGGCGGTGTGATACCGTTGACGCCCATTCATGGAATAAATCGGTCTAGGTGGGTGCTGGAGGAGGCAACCACTCCTCGTCATTATAGTGGGAACTCCAACGGTTTTATTGATACCGCCGATGCCTCTTTGTGGCCGCTTTGAGATTTAGTTCATGTGGAGAAGACAACCATTCTCCATATAAATCAAACTGATCATCATCATTAAACACGATGAACGATGAAGAACATTGAAGAACACAATGAAAATCTTCAAAGAACACCGAAGAACACTTGAAGATCTTTAAGAACACTGAAGAGAAAAAAAAATTGATGATGAACAATCAAGAACACAAGTAAAGAACTTGACTTTGATCCCTTGCTCTGATACCAATGATAGAAATATGGACGATCTAGATCAAGGAGAAACTTCAACTACTTCTTCTTGATCGTTCTTGTTGGATCAAACGTAGAACTTGAGCGGCGGAAGCTTAGAAATGGATGCAGAAGCGTACGGTCGATCTGATCTAGGTAGATCGAATCATCCACGAAGTGGAGTAGATAGAGTTGATCCTTCCAAAAGGATCCTCAAATATAATGATCTTGGATCAAAGACTAGATCCAAGATAGAAGTTTAAGAGGATTGAAGGAGAAGTGATGCCTAAACCAAGTAAGAGGATTTTCCCTTCACAATATTTGGATTCAACTTAGACATGGTTTTACAAATGAGCCAAACATCCCTCATATAGTGGATGAAGGCTATACCAAAGGTTGGAAAATAAATGACGGAATTAAAAGCCGGAATTTAAGGTTCCGAAAATGAAAAGTCTAAAATACGAAAGGTCGTAATTTAAGTCACGGAATTAAGTTCCGGAATTAAAATTCTGAATATAAAAAGTCAATTATTAAATAGCCGAAATATAAAAAGCCAATTATTAAAAAGCCAATTATTCTGAATATAAAACGTCTTCATAGTGGTGTCGGGTCCTTCTAGCCGGAAACACGAAAGCATCGCCATCCGGGAGCGTATCACAAGTGATATTGATGGATTACGGAGCCCAAAGAATTGTAAATCAATGCTTAGCTTTTAACGACCAAACTCGTCACTGAGTTGGCCGAGGGTATGAGGCAGAACCCCATATTTTCTGGGCCATATGCTTTGATGGATTATGTTTTTGGTCCTATTATTCATACCCTCTTTGATTGTTGTTATCATCATCACAAATATAATGGAAAGACTTTGGCTTTACAACAAACGTAGTTACCATTTTGTGGCAAACTTTTTGACTAATTCCAGTGTTTATTTTCACTCATTTATCGTAGTTCAATGCTGACATAAGATCCACTACCTAGGTTAAGGAAACTTAGAAGCTCTCAAGCATAAATGAATGCTTTACTTGAAAGAGAGAAAAAAAATGCTAGAAGAAGTGCCGCCCGGTTTCCGAAGGGGAAATGGTTCTTTTCTGTTGCTCCGACCTTTACATTGATACTTAAAATGAAGTTTCTAACACTTCACCCCGTATGACCATATTAGTGTTTGGCTAAGTCATATTTTCAAATATAAATATTGTGATAATGGGTCACTCCGGAAGGTGAAGGAACATTCTGGAAGACAGCGGAATATTTCGGAAGAAGGAGGAATATTTTGGAAGGTGATGTAACATTCTCGAATATGGTGGAACCTTCTGGAATGAAGTGGTATACTCCGGATGGTGACGGAACTTTCCGGAAAGAGGCGGAAGATGATGGAGACATCTAGAACTCGACGGAACCATGTAGACTAGATTAGAAATCTAGGGAGAGTTCTAGAGTTTTATAGGATTGTGTGAGAAGGGTCCGGAATTATCTAGGAGAATCGAGTTCCGGAACCTTCCCGTAGAGGAGGTGGCCATGACTATAAATAAGGGAGGCCACCACACATTTGTGTAACTCCATCCAGAAGAGAGTAATAAAAGGCTTCTAAAGAGAGCTTGTAAGTGAGGTTTTGTTCGAGTGTGAGCGCGCAACAAAAATACCCATTTATTAAGGGAGGAATTGTTAGGCTAATTCATATTTTCAAATATAAATATTGTGATAATGGATTATCCCGGAAGAAGGAGGATCATTCCGGAAGAAAACGAAATATTCCGCAAGATGGTGGAACCTTCTGGAATGAAGTAGAATATCCTGGAACGTGGAGGAACCTTCCAGAAGGAGACGGATCACCCCGGAAGATGATGGAGACATCTAGAACTCGATGGAACCATGTAGACTATATTAGAAATTTAGGGAGGGTTCTAAACTTGTATAAGATTGAGTGAGAAGAGTCCGGAATAATCTAGGAGAATCGAGATCCGGAACCTTCTCTTAGAGGAGGTGACAATTGCTATAAATAGGGGAGACCACCCCTCATTTGTGTAACTTCATCCACAAGAGAGTAATAAAAGGCTTCTAAAGAGAGCTTGTAAGTGAGGTTTTGTTTGAGTGTGAGTGCGCAACAAAATACCCGTTTATATATACTCGGAGAGTCGGGAACGCGGAGTTTTCCCCAACAACTGGTATCAGAGCCGAGGTTACGGCGGTGGTGTTCGGGTAAACTTTGTTGCTTGAAGAATCTCGTGTTGGCGCGATGGCGGCCGAAGCGATGAGGGCGTTCGAGATTCCACTCTTTGATGGGAAAATCAACTTCACTTTGTGGCAGAGTACGATTCAAGACCTTTTGGTGCAGCAGGGTCTTGACCAAGCTCTGGAGGAGGAGAAGCCTGGATCGATGAGCGAGGAGAAATGGAGAAGCATCCAGAGGAAGGCGGTAAGTACAATTCGGTTGGCGTTGGCTCCCGAGATTAAGTACGGTGTGTTGAAGGAGACCACACCAAAGGCGTTGTGGGAGAAGCTCAAGAGCATCTATGCATCGAAGTCGTTGACCAATCATTTGTGCTTGAAGATGGAGCTTTACTCGCTCAAGATGGAGGAAGGAGGTAATCTTCATGACCACATTAACTCGTTTAATCAACTAGTATGTCAATTGTTGAATGCTGATGATAAAATTGGAGAAGAGGAGCAAGTATTGTTGTTGCTAGCATCACTGCCAAAGTCCTACAAGTCTTTGGTGCAGACGTTACTTGTAGGAAGGAAGTCTCTCACTTTGGATGAGGTGACCGCTGCTTTGCGGGAGAGTGAGAGAATGATGCTACCGACAAAGGAGAAGATCGCATACTAGTTGCGGGGGAGCGAGAACGAGGGAGGAGTCATTGGAGGAGGCATGATGACCAGAGGCAGAGATCAGGCTTGCGGCGAGACTGGAGTGAGGTCGAGTGCTTCTACTGTAGAGAGAAGGGTCACATGCAAGCCTGGTGTCCTCAGATGAGGGAGGACTTAAAGAAGTTGAGAGAGATGTCGCCGGGAAAGATGAGAGGGGACTCCCGCACAAATGTGGTTAGTGAAGTTGGTGAAGTTAATTATGGTGATGTTTACTTGGCGACGGGTGAGGATACCGCTAAGTCAGAGTGGGTGATGGATATCGCCGCCTCGATGCATGTTTGTAGAGACCAAGCATTGTTTGACACCTTGACGGTTAGTGGAGAGTTTGGTCACTTCAACTCTGTGAGTGGTGAGAAGTTGAAGGTCGAAGGTACCGGAAGCGTGAGGATGAGGCTTCATAATGGTACAAGCCATACTCTACACAATGTGAGGTATGTGCCATCGGCGAACGTGAATGTCATCTCGTTGGGAGCGATGACGATGGAGGGGTATAGGTTCGTCGGCACAAGGAGATGGTGCAAGGTGATCAAGGGGAGACGCTTGGTGATGCGAGGCTGGAAGGATGAGAAGAATATTTGCTTCTTAGATGGAAGAGCGGTGCAAAAAAGATGTAGTGACACCGTAACTAAGAAGCAAACGAAGGTGAGATTTTCGGATGTTGTGGAGATATTTGGAAATATGAATTAAGGGAGGAATTGTTAGGCTAATTCATATTTTCAAATATAAATATTGTGATAATGGATTATTCCGGAAGAAGGAGGATCATTCCGGAAGAAAACGAAATATTCCGCAAGATGGTGGAACCTTCTGGAATGAAGTAGAATATTCCGGAACGTGGAGGAACCTTGCAGAAGGAGACGGATCACCCCGGAAGATGATGAAGACATCTAGAACTCGATGGAACCATGTAGACTATATTAGAAATTTAGGGAGGGTTCTAGACTTGTATAAGATTGAGTGAGAAGAGTCCGGAATAATCTAGGAGAATCGAGATCCAGAACCTTCTCTTAGAGGAGGTGACAATTGCTATAAATAGGGGAGACCACCCCTCATTTGTGTAACTTCATCCACAAGAGAGTAATAAAAGGCTTCTAAAGAGAGCTTGTAAGTGAGATTTTGTTTGAGTGTGAGTGTGCAACAAAATACCCGTTTATATATACTCGGAGAGTCGGGAACGCGGAGTTTTCCCCAACAATTAGATATAATATATATACCAACAATCATATTTCTTATATTTTAGCAAGCAATGGTATTTGTTATCTACTTTGTTGTTCAAGCATCATTATCTTCCTACATTCTTCAACCCAAACAATGAAATCATTTCTCTTTCATAAGGGAATTCTTACCCCAAATTTAAGAGTTGATATCTTCATTGCTTCCGATTTTAATTTTTTAGTAGGGTGGCTTCTTCTTATCACTTTATCTTCAAGACTTTATATTGACCTAAATAGTTTTATAATTAAATAGAATAGGGAACTATTTTCTCACACATAAAATTTTCTTTATAGCCTGTCTATTTAAGAAAAAAGACATTCGATGTAATTGAGGATGCAAGTTTAAGAAATATAAATATTTAATGTATAAACATGCCTTAATGTTTTGTTTGTATATTGCGTCAATATTCGCTACATGTAATTACAACTCCTTTGCCTCGTGTGTCATAGATCAAAGCTTTATCTTTGACTATTATTATATGATCTTTTTAAAAAATTCCAAATCTTTCGGAGAAACTAAAAAAATATGCATGTCCTGTCGAGATCGGGTTTCATAGATTTTCTATAGTCAAGAGATGACTATTGAGTCAATTTCATCAAAACGTTTGAAGGTAGTATTCTTTTTTTCATAGATCAAAGGTTGATCTTTAAAATTTTGTTAAATGATCCTTACAAATTTTCAAACCTCTTTGGAAAAACTAAAAAATATGCATGTCATGTCGATATTGGGTTTCAAATATTTTCGATAGTCAAGACATGACTATTGAGTCAATTTCATCAAAACTTTTGAGGGTAGTTTTCTCTGCTTTTAGAGGATCAGTAGTAAGATGATCTCTTTGTAACACATCGTAAAATTATCACCCCGCATCCCTTTAGCAAATTCTTATGGATTTCTTCGTACAAGTTAAAGTACGATGTACCTCATGCTTCAAAACTTTATCAAAACTCGTCACAACTTTCTTTTCTCAAAAATTTATATTGGTCCAAACCGACAATGGAACCGAGTTCAAACCTCTTACACCATTCTTCCAAAAATTGAGAATCTCCCACCGTCTAACTTGTCCTTATTCTCATCAACAAAACGGAATTATTGAATGCCATCATCGACAAATTGTTGACATGGGACACACTCTTCTCAAACATGCTTCTCTACCTCTAACCTTTTGGGACTATGCCTTTGAGACTTCGGTTTACCTACAAAACCGCCTACCATCTCCCATCACCAACTAAAAAAGCCCTTTAAAATTCTTTTTCATCATCCTCCGGATTACAGGTCTCTAAAGATTTTTGGTTGTCTATGCTTCCCCAACCTTAGACCATACAACAAACACAAGCTTTCTTGTTGTTCGTCTTCATATATTTTCCTTGGCTATAACTCATCCCACAAATGCCACATTTGTCTTGACTATGAGAAAAGCCAAATCTACATATCACATGTTCTATTCCATGAACAAATTTTCAGTGCAAAACCTCTAAAGTTTCTATATCTAATTCTCATCCACAAAATGAGAGTCCACCATTGCAAACCTCCCTTCCATTATTCTATTCGAATATCCCCTCTGTCGACCGCGACCCACTTTCTCCAGGCCTAATCTCTGATCACCCACCGCTAGGTCCTAACCTTAACTCACAAAATGATAGCTCACCTTCACCTAATACCCAACACTCCCTCACAATATGATACTCCTGTCGTTATTCCCTCGTTTCCTACACCTACTAGACCATCTCGTCATATGGTCACACACTAAAAACTTCATATCACCAAACCTATAACCCGCACGGATAGAACGATACCTTGGCCTCCTTAATGTTGTCACTCCTAGACCATTCCCGAAGAAACCAACCTGCTTTTCTTAGACCAATGGCTTTCTAAAAATGGAGATCGGCAATGGAGTCTGAATTCAAAGCCCTCCTCAATACTGGAACATGGACATTGCTACATCTGAATTCCTCTTCTAATGTCCTAGGAGTTAAATGGCTCTTTGAGAAGAGAAAATTATAATGGCTCTCTAGAACGCAAAAAAGCGAGACTTGTAGTCAAGGGCTACCATCAGTTACCTGGAATCGATTTCAATGAAATGTTTTGCCCAATATCTAAACCTTCCACCATTCGCATGCTCTTAACCCTAGCCACAGTGAACCAGTGGACCGTCAATTAGTTGGACATCCAAACTGCGTTTCTATATGGTACCCTTGAAGAAGATGTTTATGTCTCACAACCTCTAGGTTTCATAAGCTCTCAATTTCCTACTCACATATGTAAGCTTCACAAATCTCCTATGATTTGAAACAAGCTCCACGAGCTTTGTATTCTCGCTTAAGTGATGCCTGGTCACTATGGGTTTAAATTCCTCCACTTTTTATTCTTCATTGTTTAATTTTTTGCCTAAGAAAGCACTTTGTTTTTGTATTTGTCTATGTGGACGATTTGTTGGTATTCAAATGTGATAAGTCCCTTTTTTTCCAAATTTGTATATGTTATATAACCAATTTTCATTGAACGGTCTTGGTCTGGCTCACTATTTTCTGGGCCTTGAAATCAAGCAGTTTGAGGAAAGATTCTCCATCTCACAATCCAAGCACATTCGTGAAATAGTCCAAAAGGCAGGAATAAACTCTTCCAAACCAGTCACAACACCTATGACGTTTGACTTCGATGCTTCTATTCCATTGATGAACAAATTGAGATTGTGAGAGTTTGTGGGTTGAGAAAGAGGTACAGAAATGGAGATCGAGTTTCATATTGTATCGGTGTTCGTTATTTAAAAAATTAGGGAATTATTCAATGGAAATTGAAATTGACGAACGAATTCATGGAAATTGAAAGATTAGGGAGGACTACCATGAATTAAATACGTAGACATATTTAAAAAAAAAAAAAAAAAATCCCAAATCTAAAAAAACTCGTTTACAACCAACGCCTAATTTAGTGTTACTTAACACATCATTGACCTACGGTTCATGTAAACAATTACATTTGTGTGGATCCCATTAGACCATCGAAATTTATCATTATTTTCTTTTTCAATCCATTTTCTAATATGAAACCCATGTTACATTGACCCGTCAGAATCTTATCACCAATATTACACCATTCTATCTGTATTTTTAACAATAGTAAGTTTTTTTTTTTTAAAAAAAGTATCTTCCTTTGGACTTGAGCTCCTCTATGAATGATTCAAACCGAAGATCCGAAAATTTCCAATATTTTTTGGAAATTGTTTCAAATACGATACTGTAGCTAGCAACACTATATATAACCTCTTTGCCAAAAACTTTTCTCCTCAAATGTAAAAGTATGATACTTGTAATTTGACATTGCATACTTCCATCCAACTTCGTTACACTGTCCTCTACATTTGAAGTACGATGACGTCATCGTCGCTGCATATTTCCATCTCAAAGACTTTGGGCACCAAATAACATGAAAAGAGGCGCCCACTTCACTTTGACGTTATCCTTACGTGTTTCGTTGTTCGTTTTTCTGTCTCTTTATCAAACAAACACGCCCACGAGAGGAGATATGAAAATCTGAGGTGAAGAAGCTAGCATGATGGTCATCAGTAGAAGCCAACTTTGGTGTACGTTGTTAGTACTGCTTCTG
Organism: Fagopyrum homotropicum; assembly: GCA_033239125.1. Lineage (NCBI taxonomy): Eukaryota > Viridiplantae > Streptophyta > Magnoliopsida > Caryophyllales > Polygonaceae > Fagopyrum > Fagopyrum homotropicum. The sequence goes on from BSWB01000004.1 coordinate 36,259,061, forward strand.
CTGAGCAGTTCATCGCAAGTTCGCGGAGCCAGAAGGCGATACCTCGTTTCTGGGGATGGCGAAGATGATTACGAGCCAAAGGTTCCGATGAAAGAGTATCAAGGGTTTGTTGCAAATACTGAAAGAGAAGTGCCATCTTCTCTTGATCCTTTGCATAACAGGTAAATCCTTGACTGGTTTGGGGAAATCAGTTACAAATATAATCTTGTTTTGTACGTATGTTTATGGTTGTGAAATGCATTTTGGTTAAATTCTTTTGGATGTGTTATTGTTGAAAATGTACAACCATAATCATTCAACTTTAGAATGGAAAAGAAATTAAGGAAAGTTAGTGCCCACATTTTGGACTTTCTTGCGGTATAGAGTATACGAGTGGGAGCTCAATATTTTCAATGCTAGGGAGTCCATATTCCAAAAGTTACATCGATTGGTTTTTGAAATGTGAATATATTCCATCAAACAAGACAAGAATTTTAAATTACTCTTCCACCCAATAACTTTAAGGTTTAACTAATAATTATTATGATATTTTACATTATTTTCAAGTTAAAAATATTTTCAATTCTTTATCGTTGATTAGCATTTTTTATATTTTTTAAAAAAGGTCTGAAATTTAAATTACCAAACTATTATTATCGAATCATTTTTTTAAAATGACTATAACTCAACAATACGTTTTTACCACCATTGAACAAGACGATGAATAATATAAAATCAATCATGAAAAATTGACGAAAATTCACTAGTTTATGCAATTAATGAAACTATAATAGCATCCGCATAAGTGAACGATATTTTGTGGACAAAGAGTGTCTAGTAAGTGGCCTCTGGAAACACCGGCACACATTTATTCATCGGAGGCCTCGCCAAACCCAGCCGAAGTCCGTCCGGTGGTTCCAACAACATATGGTAGCTAACCGGAAAAATTGAAAGCAAAAGCCAAGCTGTGTTATTAACAATTAGGTAAGGTTTTTATGGAAGGTACTTTTACAACCAGTGAAGGAGCCCTCTTTTCCTTTGGAGATTTACATAAACTTACTGAAAACCAATGTCATTGGCAAGTATAGTTTAGTTGCACACTCGAGACCAAGACGCAAAATCTAATCGCTTCGAAACATTCATGATTCACCTTAAACAGATTAGTAAAGAAAAAACCCAAACCAAACCAGACCAAAAAAATCACATTCCACTGCATACACCACACCAGCTGCAAAGTTAGTTTATTGTAACTGAGAATATCCTTTCAAGCTAAAGTTTGTTTGTTTGTTTGTTGTCGAGAATCCAAGCAAACATTTATTACAACAACATAGTACAGAGATTCAATGCAAGTCTGTTATTAGAATGGGAATACCCTTAATCCAGTACATCATGGAGGTCAGGAACTAGAGGAACTGAGCAACTAATTAACTATGAAGCAGATTTATGGAAACAAATTTTAACTTATCCAGACACTTCAAATTTACAACAAATTATGTTATGAGTCTTCACAGGAAAGAATGATATAATCTTTGAATGATATCTTACATGTTCTACAACAGGGACAAATAAGAAAGGATCAGAGATACACCTGGATGACTTCAGCAAGGACTTACTTATTAAGGCCCCAGAATCAATCCTCTATCAGCTAGATCCTTTTAGCTTGCAAAAATCTTCTACTGTCGACGGGGAGTTGATACAATAAAATATTTCGTGCATACCCTCCAAGGATGAGTAGTGATTCCCCTTCCGACAAAAGTCTCTTTACCCAACTCTTGTGTGTGGCAAAAATGGGGGTTCATGGCTGATTAGATGCGCCCAACAATTTGCAACTTTAAGAAAGCATCTTATTCCGTTCCATGATACCAAGTTCAACTCTAGTAAAAAAATAATAAAGAGAGAACGAGATTTAGGTCATATATAACTATAACACTAAATCATATACAATGAACAGATGAGAAAGGATATGTCAGGAGTTCTCTTATTGTGAAAATTTTAGAGCACACAAATATGTGTTATAATGTGCATATTTGTACATATTTGTGCACTTTTTAAGCTCCTCAATTTTCACTATGAGAAACCTTTTCACTCTTTTGCAACACTAGGAGGTACTTCTATGGTGATAAATTTATGTTTCAAGTTATATTTTTTCTACCAATCTGTCTGTCCTCTCCGAAATTCCTAAACGAGCAACCAAGTCCTTGAAAACTGAAAGTAGACAAAACGTCAGAACCTATAACTTACCTGGCAGCATTTCTTCAGGTAGTAATGACAGCTGACAAATGGATTTTTGCTGGAAAAATGCACAATCTTGCACTGCAAGCACGTCAATTTCTTGAATGTGCTTGATAGATTCAAGTAGTGCTTCAACTGATTGGCCTGATATAGAATCAACTGAACCCAATAGATTCCAAAAGGCTTCCTCAAGTCCTGAACTTGACCATAAATCTGAACACTCGTCCAATACATGGAACAAGCTCGATTGATCTCCCTTGTTTAATAGCATCCATGGGTTGCACACCTTTGCGGATAATCCCATAAGCTGGATGACTCTATAGATTTCTCCTAGACCATGAATATATCGCTGGCCTGTAACAACCAGGATTTTATTACAGATAGAGGAAAAGTTATGAATTGAGTTCTAAAAGGACACTATAACTCATCATTCGAATTCTCTATCAATTATAGCAAGCATGATGCACAGAGAACTTTAATAGGTACCTCGTTGATCAGAAAGAATCTGAATCTGTAAGCTATTTTCTACTGCTTGTTTCCAAGTCAAGGCACCAAATCTCAATTCTTCAGCACATACACTGATAATATTAGACCACGTGGAGATATAAACAGACAGGTCATCACTTGAGCCTGATTCCAGAATTTTCACAATTAGTCTAGTTTCTTTCAACAGTTTGATTGCCAATCTCCAATCTTTCTCTGCCTGAAAAAACATATTCAACCATGTTAGACAAATGAAAAATTTTAAAGTGATATTACAAAGAAAACTCCCATTATTACTATTGGTATATAGGTTTGGCTAGGGTAGATATATTAAGCTGAATGAATAGGAGTTAGAAACTCAAGAAAATATGATATCCAACATATAAAATCCAGATGCTTACCAGGGGCAGTCTTCTTGACAAAAGATATTCTGACTCTATTATCTGGAAATTTGGACCATGAAGATCCTCAATAAAATCATTTAGGCAGCCATTTATTGACATATCTTTCTCCAAGTGAACTGCAGAACCCATGTCATTTTGAAGGGCTCTGAGTGCTTCCTGCAAAAGGAAAACTACATTTTTAATAAAGCAAATACTGCAATTTGTCTGAATCTTTCTGAACCACATCATTGGACCCCAATGGATGCAACTGATAAGATATGCAAAAGGCGAAACTGTAGAATATATGCAACTTTACTTCTCCGATAAGAATAAATCAAACATGTCAAGAAAGATATGCAAAAAAAAAAACTTTTGGGCCCCAACGGCTGCAACTGATAAGATATGCAAAAAACTAGAATTCTTGGGACCACACTGAATTTTACTGCCAACTGAAACATTTTCCGCTGACCTGTGCCTCGTTGTTCTCTGCACCATCGAGAAGACATAACGCAACAAAATGTAATTTGTCTCTCAATCTGGCAAAGAAATCAACTGATAATTTCTGATCCTGCAATTTATCTGAATCTTTCTGAACGACATCATTGGACTTCTCTTTGAGTTCAACTTTATTTTTGAAATCCCAGGAGTTGTCAGAATAACTCCAATTGTTACCTGAACTTGAATCAAATGTCTTTTGCATGATACATGACCCATTCTCAGCAGGTTTTTGACTGGAATCAACAGAAGGGACATCCTGATCTTGGACGTACAGATTTGAAATTATATCCTGGATTGATTTTTCTGAACGTATGGTAGATCCATTTTTAGGTGCAAAGGTGGGCTTATCAATAGCACTTATGTTATGCTCATCATTCTCAAGCACAACAGAAACTGAGGACAACAGGGCAAATACATTTTGAACGCCGTTGTTGAAAACAGACTCTGGAAAGGGCTGTCTGTGACTTTCTGGTCTTGTGTTATGATCCTGTAATATGAATTACATACTCTTAAAATTGAAAAGTGTAAATATAACGGTGCAAATATTCCAATAACAGAGCTAAGACATCATTCTTATATCCCAGTCATCACTCCACAAAACAATAAAGCCTGAAGTTTGTAGCTAGAGTCATGTTTACTGTGAAACAAATCTATATGCTACACAAAAGTAAAGGCCTAATGCTTACGTGTAGTGCTCACGTTCGTTCTATCTACGAGTCGCACAAAGATTTTAATGCTCTACTGAATTCTTTTTTTAAAAAGAATAATGATATAACTTCTACTTAAATTAGATTTTACTTCTATTGTCATTACAACATCTACACTTATTAGATTTTACTTCAATCGTGATAACAACTTCTATAATTATAAGATTTTAATTCTATCGTGATAACAAGATTAATCAAAATTTTATTTTATACGTATAATAGGATATCTGTAAATCAACAAACACAATTTTAATTCCGAAACAGATTACAAGCAAATTAAATTGTTTAATATATACGTAGGGTGTGTTTGGTTGAGACGAGAATGAAAAAAAAAAAAACTTCATCCTTGATAATCCCATAATCGTAGTTGTAAGGAATAAAAAAAAGGTGCAAATTTTCACCTCCTTTTTCCATCTTCGTCCCAAAAAATAACCTTCACCTCCCTTTACCAAACACACCCATAATTTAAAAAATACATAAGAAACTAGTTAGAAACATATAAGAACAAATAATTAATTAAATTTACCCGTAATATGTAATGCAACCTTTTTATAAAAAAGATTGACCAATATCTTTAGTTGTACAACTACCTTTCTCTATTGTTATAATCTTCAATTCATTTTGTAGCATTACTTTTTAAATTATTGATTCGGCTTTAATGGCTTCTACACATATTTACGTATTTTTATACATATACAAACTACATTGGTCATGTAAAATGGAATATTTTTAAAACACCGGAAAAAAATTCAACATATTATAAAAGAAACCCATGTAGGGCATGGGCTATAAACTAGTAAACCGAGAAGTGAAATCAAATCCTTTCCCCAGTGATTTCTCAAAGAAAATTAAATCCTTCCCCCATGAAATTACTCTAGCTATTAAAGGAGAAACATACATTTTTTAGCCACAGAATAGGTTACCAGTGGTAAACTAAGAGCACATAGTCATAGAATCATAGAGCGAAATTTTCAGGCCCATCCCCATAATCTCATCTGCATAGATCTGCGCATATAACATAAGGAATGTATCCTCTGCAAAAGACATAACAGGTGCTAACGAAATAGTGTGCCATTCAAAAATGGGAACTTACCACAATATGTCCATTTTGTGCATGTGCCTCAACAGATGATTCATGAGTAGGGTGATGTTTCTGCAGAACCATAGAGAGTAATTACATATATAAGCAGATTGCACACTCTTAGAAGAATAGTTGACAAAAGAAAAAATAAGAATGGGCGGCGGTGGAATGATAGGGTTTTGTATCCCGTTCTTTGCCAATTTCATAATGATGGGATGTATGAGGTTTGTGTTTGTGGTGTTAGTTTCATAATGATGGGATGTATGAGGTTTTGTGTTTGTGGTGTTTTGTCCATTGTCCATGGATTTTGAAAAGAGAATTTTCAGAGGGTGGTAGCCTTGATCGCTCTGATTTCATAATGGACAAAGTGAATCAGAATGACTGCGCAACTTACATTCAGAGAGCAGTTACATATATAGAGTAGTGAGGCAACTGATCTTGCAAGTATAGATAGAATGTATACATTAACAATTTATTTTAATGGGTCACTACAACACTACTAAATGCAAGAGAATACAAGCAACCAGAATGTTACCAGATGCTTTCATCCTGGTTTTGAAGGACAACATGATTACAATTAAGGATATCTCACAATATAGAAGTATGATGCCAAAGAAAAAATAAGGAATTATATTAGAAGCTACCTGATCCTCTAATGCTGAATCTAAAGCTGCGTCAATAAATTCCCCAAAATCATCAAAACCATCATCTGTAACCTCTAGAGTAGGATATGTTACATTTGCATTGCCGGCTTCCATGTCATTGGCAAGTGGAAACGACATGAAAGTGTCTGGAAAGAAAGAAGGTGCTTCATAATCTGTTCGTACATCAACTTCACTGTTTTTGTTGCTGACCCCATTTTGTAAAGAAAATAAGTCAGTAAATTGATGAGAAGAATTTGTCGGTTCAAGATTGTTATCTTTGCTATTTTTGTTGCTGGCTCCATTTTGTGAAGCAAATAGATCAGTAAACTGATGAGGAGGGTTCATCAATTCAAGATTGTTTACTTCGCTGTTTTTGCTGCTGGATCCATTTTGTGAAGAAAATAAATCAACAAAGTTCATCGATTCAAGATTGTTTACTTTGCTGTTTTTGTTGCTGGATCCATTTTGTGAAGCAAATAAATCAGCAAATTGATGAGGGGAATTTATAGATTCATGGTTGTTTACTGCACTGTTTCTGGATCCATTTTGTGAAGCATATAAATCAGCAAACTGATGAGGAGAATTCACCGATTCAAGATTGTTGATGACAAACGTGGAGGCTTGACCTTCTCATATGATATAAAAGTAAGTGTCAGAATAAAAAAAAACATCACTGGTAAACATACCAAACATTTTTACATCAGAATCAAACATAATATTCAAGAAGAAAGTCACGAGCTAGAGCAGCTTGGAGTAAGCTCAACAAACTCGTAATAGCACTTTTCAGTTGAACTTAAATAGACAATCAAATGTGGATATATGGCGGAGAAACTTACCAGCTTTATGATCTTGGCTGATCACTGCGGTAGACTCTCCTTTAGATCCTGATGCTTCATAGCTTCTCTGCTCCTATATAATAACAATAAAAAATGATACTGAATGTGCATATATGAAAGAGAATTACCAAAATCCTTCACTTTTTAGTTAAAGAAACCTTGAAATTCGTCCCTCCAACATCGTCTTGTGAAAATGCACCACGGAATTCCCAATCATCCTCGTCATCAGAAACTTCATTTGTACCATTAGGATATGTAACTGAGTTGGAACCCGTATACAACCCGTTTGTGTCCGAATTCGATCCGCTTTGATGTCTGATCTGCGTACTTTGGGCGTAAAAATTGGCTACAATCTCACTGCCGCCTATGTAGACATGCGAAGAAGTTCCATTCACCACATCCTGAGTCGATTTCTGATCCAAAGTCACATTCGAACCATTAACCGGAGTATCAACCACGGATCCGCCGTTTTCCTCCTCTTCTTCTCCAAACGACGATAACTGCAAAGGCCCTCTCGGCTTCTCAAATCTAATCTCCTTCGAATCCGAACCGTTCCGATTCAATTTCACCTCCTCCGGTCCATCGGAACTACTTCCGGGGAAACTGAAAGGATCGAAAGCGGTTGACGAGGATCGAGGAGGAGGATTTGAAGGAAATCCATTGGATGAAGAGAAATTGAAATCGAGAGAAGTGGAATTAAGCTCTTGTTGTGGACGAGAAACAGGTCCGGTGAAATCGCCCCAATCATCGTCGTCGTTGTCGGCATCTGAGGGCTGCGGAGGATGTGAGACGGTGGTGTTGAAGGTGGAATTGATAGGATGAGATCCGGTATGGGAGAGAGATGGAGAAGCGAAGAATTCCAGAAAACCCTCGCCGTCGATGTCGGCCATTTCTCTCCCTCTATCTCCTCTCCGAAACGAGAAACATGGGATGTGTGAATTATTCGAAGAAGTCCAGAAAATCTCGCTTTCGCGGACGATAGCGAGATTCCTAATTCAGGCAGTTTACTTACAATTTGTTTATACCGTTGGAGGGCCATAAAAAAAGAGTCGGACAAAAAAAAATCAATGTTAAAAGGTACGTCGATTGAATTTGATCTACGTTATGCACAATATAGCTAGACTTGTGCAAATTCTAATCCGAATCTGACTTTCCAAGTAAAATAAAGAGTATTATCCATTTTTACCTTTTAGGGTCGGGTTGAGTATGTAATTCAGGTTTAAGTGCTTGTTCACGTCGAGCTTTGGACCAGACTGGTGAGATCCGAATTTTATTTTATTTTTTAAAAGAGAGAGAAAATATTCCTATTAAACATAAAAAATAAAGTCAAAGTATTACATTAAAAACATAGTTCAATTGTTGTGGATACAATTATCTTGAGCTTTCAAGTTTGAATACTACCAGTTATCCATATGCTTAACATTTTAATTCTTTTAGAAAAAAGAGGCTCTCGGGCTAGACTATAGGCTCGGGCGGGCCTAGACCCTTGCTCGTATCCACCCGGCTCAGGCTCAAGCCGGTCTTTTTGGCCCAGATGGGTCTCGGCCGTTGTTCACACCCTCCCGTTTATCCTGGTGAATAGGCTGACTCGACTTTACCTTGATTTAAATAACTGTGTTATGACATCGCCGCCAAATTTCGCCGTTGAGAGGCGACGGTCAAAAACTTCATCTTCAGTGTCAATCGACGGCGTCCAAGTTCATAATATAGGTTGTTGGATTTGAACTTTATCCAATGACAATAATTAAATCAATCGATATTGAAAGTTCGAGAATAAGTAACACTACAAATATGATAGTGTTTTAAAAGTTTTGTAAATATCCTCATGTTTCATAACTCTTTTAAATTTGGTTGAATTTAATGAAAATGTTAAAAAGTCAAGACAAAGTTACATTTTCGTTGCAATATACTTTAAGTATATTTCATGAACGAGTACTTGTGAATTTATTATAGCTTCATGAACAAGTAGTTGTTATTAGTAGGATGTTATTTTATGAACGCTTATAATTTATTTTATGAACGCTTACTTTTTAGCATTGAAATTTATTTACGATCGATTATTTGTTAATATTCTGGAATTAATAGTTGCTTTTAGTAACATGTGAACAAATGCATTTATTATCTATAAAACTAATATTAGTTAACTTGTTTAAAGTTTAATTTGGTAAGTAGGCTATTTTGAGTTTATTATTTAGTAACTAGCCTTCCTTATTTTCTTATTAGGTAAATAAACCCCTAAACGTTCAAACCTAAATCCCTTCCTTTCTTCTACCTACAACTGAGCCGCACCTCTTCTTCTCCCTCAGCCTTCCTCAAACCTCTCCCAATCTAAAAGCTTAGTCTTGCCGCTTGTAAAGATGGAGGTGGAGGGAAGAATCGACCTACAAACTACTTCAACATCCCTTCAATCTCCACAATTTTGGCCTAAATCTGCCCTCACCCTATATCCCCCCTTCTATGTCTTAACCTAGATCTGCCCTCACTCCCTCTTCTATCTCCGCGGATCCTCTCTCTAACTCCCCGACACGGCATGTCCCCGCCGCCGATTTCCACTTGTGTGGCCGTTGGCGCTGTAGTGACCATCGCTGCCATTTCTGGTATCATTTTTCTCTCCATTTCCTTCTTCTTTTTATGTTCTTTTTGAATGATTGCAAGTAGCAGCTAGTTTAAGAAGCTCCTCATCTTATATTCATGGCGAGAAGTATGTTTACTGAGCTCAAAATGGAAAGACATGGAATCGAAGCTTCGCGATCTTGCTACTCTGGTGCGTGACTACGAGGAAAGCCAAGATCCAGGGGCTGCACATCGACGACGAGAAGTTTCCACTTGCAGTTGTGACGTCGGTGTACCAACTATAGGTTAGGATCTAGATCTGGACTCCGTTGTACCGGGGAAGAGTACAAACTCGATGGAGAAGGAATCGTCAACCATAAGGTTATGTATTTATGACATGAGTACACGACCCCATGAAACAACAAAATCTTACAAACCACGGTGTTTACAAGGTTGAGAATAAAAATGAAATAAATTAATATGGACACTTTGACTTGGTTTATCAATCAAGTAATTAATCAAGATTCATCTTGCAGGCGTTGGTAGCTTGAATAGCGGAGAGGATGGGCGTCATCACCATGAGCATAATAAGCATACCCTCCATGGTTTGATATATCAAGGTCAGCTACCTCGAATTCCCTCCAAATTCTCAGAATCTTGAGCCTATCAAGTGCAAGGAACATTGGAGCCATTGTCAAGCTAACCCAAGCAACTATTGTGATGGCAACCAATTAGGCACCTATGAGGCCCCATCCTCCACCCAATAGAACCCTAAAGAGCCTTGAAATCCCGGTCTCACCCGAGTCATAGGCTTGGATGATGAATTCTTCCTTTGCAAACAAGCTTGTGAAAATGAGTCCCCAAGTGCCACACCCACCATGCAACTGTGCAGCCTCCAACGGGACATCGTACTAGAGCGTGGCTTTAGGTCAAAAGAGCATGTCTAATGTCGAGCTCAACAGTTTTGTAGATAATATCATTCTCTCATTTTGTTATGTGTGTAATAGTCAACGGATAGTTTTGTACATCAGTTTTATAATAACTAGTTCATGTGCGGGTATATTTATATACTAGAAAATTCTGGTATGAATTTTCTGGTATGGATTTTCATACTAGAAAATTTTGGTATGAGTTTTCTGTTTTGAGATTCATGCTAGAAAATTCTGGTATGAGTTTTCTGGCATGAATTTTTATACTAGAAAACTCATACAAGAAATTTCTGGTATGAACAAATTCTGCTATAAGAAAATTCTGGTATGAAAAAATTCTAGTATGTTCATTATAGAAAATAAAAAAAGACAAAGAAAATAAAAAAGGCAAAAAAATAATAAAATAATATAATAAAACAAATTCAGTTATTAAGAATTAAAACTTACACTTGCATAATATTAACAAACATCTATTATTCTTTTTTTTATTAAAATAGATGGATTAATTATTTTTACCTACCATTAAATGAAAGTGGTAAAAAATTATGGGATATATTTACTAAACACAAAACTAAAAAAGGCCTAGTAGGCCAAAATCTTTCTTGTTTAAAATAGGACATCCCGAACTATCCCCTTGATTTGGGTACAGATTATTCAGTTTTGTTTCAATTTCACGGATTTTTCTATGCTAGAGAAAATTACATGAATTGAGTTCGGTTTTTTTGGCAAGGTCAAAGTATAATGGTGTTAGTTATGAAATCATCATAATAAGAATCGGGCATTTAGGGTACTATGTGGAGTGCACAACAACAAACTTCTTAAGCACTTGAAGGGTCATGCATTTCTCGGTCGTTTGACACCCACACAATATTGAAAGGTGTGGCATGAGTTCGGGTCGGGCATCAAACCGAAAAATATATTGGAAAGCTTGAAGTTGGATGACTCATACAAAGCTACATTTATTCGACAAATTTACAATATCAAATTGAAGATGAGAAAGGAGATTGTTGGAGGTCAACGGTCATTCCAACAAACACTACATATTATGAGCGAATAAGAATACTATATCAATTTTAGGAGATGTCCTAGGAACGGATGAAGTCTCTAAATTGTTCCTCGTGCATCCAGATTCCAAACATTTGTACATTGTCTTTACAAACGTAAAGACAATGTACAAATGTTGAACTTATTTCCGTGCATTATTGTAATGGATACGACATATTAGACAAATGAGAAAGTTTATATATATATATATATATATATATATATATATATATATATATATATATATTAATTAAGCCAATTTGAGCTTGCTCATATTTTGTTTTCATGATCTTAATTTACGAGTATAAAAATGTCTTTACTTGTGGTTGTTGAGACACTATCACCAAGATGATATATGCAATCAGATTTGTTTTTATGGTAAATGAGACCACAAATCACTATTAATGGGCTATATTGAGGCTTCAATATACATTTAACAATAAAATACTTGGGTTTCATTTTAATCGATCGAGAGTTGACACTCATCAAAGCCTTGTACATTGTCTTTACAAACGTAAAGCACATGTTGTGCATGTTTCATATAAAGTGCAACATTCAGCATCGATCATGGACAGGAAAACATTGAAAGGAATCACAAACAATTTTTGCACCTAAATAATATGCTTTCTTTTACGCAAGGTACACTGGCAATTATGAGCGGTGTTTTGGTAGATTTGAAGATGTAATGTCAATTATATCGATGTTGATGACCTACCTCGAGGAGACATGATTGACCTTGTCAAAGGAGACAATCATTCAAGATTGGTGTGCCTTGTATGTCCACTTCATCACTAGGACAACAAACGCGTAAGACTTGAATTTTCATTTCATCTCTCAATCCTTTTTTGTTTCAGTTATTAGTTAATATTAAACTTTACAAGGGTGAGTTCCCGTACAAGCTATTGAAAGATATGTTAGGTACTAGTGTTGAAGGATTTCAATTGTTGGTTAAAAACATCAACTTGATGGTAAATGATTAGATTTTAAAAATACTTCATTTCAGACTTCGCGGGAGAGGATTCGATTGTCTGATCGCATCCAATATTTGACCTTCTCCGTGATAGAATTAATAACGAATGTTTCAATTTGTTGTTGGAGATTTATGAGAAAGCCAAATAGCTTAAGGATAATACTAGATGATGACGATTGTCATATGTAACACTTTTAATACCTTATTTTCATGCATTTCATATTCTCTTTTTCATCTCATATATGCCTATTCATACAAAAATCATCCACTTTTTGTATTTCGATACCTATATTGGTTTTCACGTCTTTCAGGCACTTGAGACATCAAATATGCCAAGATTGTATCATCTCTGAGGCCAGAGCCGAAGATAAGACCTTATATGACTGAGGAACTACAACCTGAAGTCCGCAATATTAACTTCGAAGTTGAAGAATCGAGATTAGAACATGAAGACAAACAAAATGCCTAGCAAAACGGCCAGTGTACGACCATAGGGTGACCGTTACACTACCGTCTGACTGGACATTTGGATCCATGGACCGAGGTCACATCCAATGTAAAAAGCCTAGTCTAAGAGGAAATGAGACAACTGACAAGCGGCCATGTGATGACCGTCTGGTGGCCGTATGGCTGTTCGTCTCGCCGCCGCAGCATAGGGTTTCCAAAATCCCGATTTTATCTTGGAAAAATTAATATTCTATGTAAACACTAATTCCTCCTGAATTTAGTACTCTTCTAATTCCTCCTTATTTTAACCGTCAATTTAGTACTATTTTAATTCCTCCTTATATTCAATCATGTCTTCTTAATTTAATATATCTTTATGAATTGAGATTTTAATATTTCTTCTTTTCAATGCGCTTTATTCATACCTTTTAATTACCTTCGACAAAAGTAGTGTTTTTAATTGGTTTAGATAAAACAAATGAAGGTCAAAAGTGAAGTTTTTTTTATTGAAATTATTGAAAAGAGATTGATTTTGAGAGTACTAGTCTATCAAAGCTTCAAGGTTTTCTAATCATCGTGGAAAGTTCCGGTATTTGAATCTTTTTAAACTAAAGGGCCACAAGCGAAGGTTTTTTGGTCTTTCCGGATTTCTTAATGTTTCATGGGTTTTTCTATACTCGTTGAACCGCTGGATTGAGAGCTACGTGAGTTGGAAAGCATGATCTTGGTTTATCTATGCCTCCACGAATATTTTAAATGGTTACCAGTAGTTATCATATATAAATTTTTCATGAATGTACGAGACCATTATTTTGTGATAATCGGATATCGAGATTTATCTCTCCTCCTGATCAATTCTTCATCAAATAACGAACCTCTCATCCGCCTCCAAATCGATTCATTAGAAAGTGGAGTTCGATTGACATTCACTATGTACCTTACAGGAATCCCGTGAGAATACACAACTCATAAAGCAAGTTTAATTGCAATTTACTTGTATATTCACCTATTCCCAAATTACACTAAACCATGAAAGGTGAAAGGAAAAATTTAGGAGTGCATATTGTATGTATTGAGACTTTGATCTACTTATTTTGCGAATTTTGTCAAGAGGAGAGATAATCGGATTGATCAAATTATATGCTCTTGGTCCAATCCTATTAGCTATGTTGGCTGTTGACGGTAAAATCCAAGGCATATTACATGTTTATATTCGTCTTATGACCACCGTGATCAAGACTTGCATGTTGATCCCTTAACTTTCCAAGGGATTCATAAAGCAAGTTTAGTTGCAATCCCGTGGAGTGCATATTTCATCAAGAGGATAGATAATCGGATAAAGCACAAAATTCATTGACACTAAAATCCAAGGCGTTGTAGTAATCACATTGTTCAATCTACTTGTATTTCTCATAATCTATCAATTTGTGCATATAATCATATCACACGTTTGCACAACTATAAGCATAAATCAGAATATAATATCAACTTTGCACAACTATGAGCTCTCTCCTCTCTTACCTTCGAGTATGCATATTTATGGAACATCATATGGGAAATTGACATAACCATACAAAAATTAGGAGAAATTACAATCCTATGCATGCATGTATAACAAATAAAACAAGAATTGTCCATTCACAATATTGTTCATATTTTCCGACATGCATGAATTTTGTGTTTGATTTTTTAGATGCATTATTATTTTGAAATATATCTATTTTTGTTCCTCTCTTCCTGAGTAGAAAAATAAAATTTCTTTCCCTAAAAAAATATTCTGAAAAAATTTGTAATCCATATTGCAGCCAAATTTAAAAAAATATTAGAATTAATAAGGCCTAGTAAAGACAATTAAAATAGCATTAAGTTTTTCTCTGAAAAAGAGTCCTAAAAATCTCTTTTATTGTACAGTGTGGGGGAAGGAAAGTTTCAATAAAGGCAGTCTTGAAGCGTGTTACAAGTTACAAGCAGGCAATATAAACAAGAGACAAGGATTTGTCCATATTTAATAGACAAATTGTAAAGTTACAAGCAAGCAGTTCACATGCACCACACTCTCATTTTTAGAACCAATTCTTGTATCAATACATTTCTACTTTTCAAACTCTTATATACGTTAGTTTGGTACATCATTTTTATCGACCAATCACTTAATACTTCGACACGGTGACTCATGTGTTCGTTATTTCAAACTAACCAACATACTACAAGTTTACAAGCACGATTGCATAATATGAGTCACACTCCACCCTTGTACGGAACTCTTGTCTCCGGAAGCCACGAGTCCCCGTCAATAAAATGGCTAACCGCAAACTTGATTGTTTATGTCGTCTTTAAAGATGTGGTATATGGCCACTTCACTTTACCCGTCAATACCGCCCCAACACCTACATTCTTATATTTTGCATAGTACACTGTGTTGAGGTACAAGATGACATCCCACATTAACCATTCTTCTTTTGCGACGATGTCACTAATGTAACTCTACATCACAACAGTCCTGGAGTAGGTCTTCCACGGCCGTCCCAGATATGCCAAAGTTATTGAATTTGCACACAGAAAGTCAACATCGCCGGAGATGTTGCAATTTTGAATTGAAAATCCTGTGGGAAGGTTAGAGTTGTTTCTGCCTTTTTCATTGATCGGGTACTATTGTGCTTGGAACCCCTTCTTGACGAGGATCTGACACTTTCGAAATACGGTTGCAGCGTCCCCAAAGATGAACTCGACGGTGCACGTACTAATGCAATCCCTATAAAGTTGTTGGTTTCTATAGGCGTAAAGAGTATCTTGGAAGCCTTTGAAAGCGCAACGAAAGACGTTGAGTGACCAAAACTTGATTTGTAAGCAACTGTCCGGTGCTTCTCCGGTCCAATTGTATTTTGAAACGTCATATCCTTTCCAACATAATTTTGACCATCAACCGCTGCAATTTGATAAGGAAACCAGAATTAACAACCATGACATTGTTTTTAATTTGAATCGTCATCTTTTATTTATTTATTCCTTAATTGACCACTAAATTAACATAAAAAGAAAATTAAAAAATTACCAAACATTGCAATGTCGAAAGTTGTCCAGCCATCAACCACACTTTGATTTCCGGTGACAATAGTTATGTCGATCCCATCGACTGACATGAATATGTTAGGTTTGTTGATCATCACGCACTATGGTAGATTCCTCTCTTCACATGTACCGTAAATCGTATGTTGCCGTTATTTCCGGCAAAAGCAATTACATCGGTAATTCGATTGAAATTTCCGGTCCCGTCTAGCGCCACAACTACATCAAAGACTTCTACCGCATTTAAGAGGTTTGTTTTAAACATGATATACAATTGTTGGATCGAGATAAAAATAAAGATAAAAAATTTAAAATGAAAATTAATATACATGAGTACTGATATACCATTATTGACGTAGGTAATGGTGGTAGTAGAGTTAAATTAAACAATAGTGAGAAAGAGGACGATGAAGAGACCTGCCATTGTTAGAGTTTATTAGGATTACATTTGTTCAATTTTTTTTAAATAGCAAATATGGTGTTTTAAACAATAAGTATAAAGGAGCCTCCAAAACAACAATGTATCTTCAAGCTGAAACTAACAACAAAACTTGGATGACGAAAACTCAATAACACCACAAGTTAAAACCAAAGCCATAGACATACAATTATATAAATAGTAGTTTAGTGATAACAATGATGAAGCTTGAACAATAAGTTGGATACAAAGAAAAATAAAACAAAGGAATAAAGGCAACCAAATGAAAGAAGAGGTCTATATAACAAAGCTTCACCTACTGACATACTCAGCTAGTAAACTGAGTGTCTTGCTAAAAAGCATTAAAATACATCAACACCAAAGAAGCTTGTTACTTGTGATGTTATATTTTCATCTTAATAAGGTGACAATTGGTAATCCAGAATGAGAAACAAAATATAACATTTTTCAAAACTATTATCTTAACCTGTCCAAATTTTATTAATTTCTAAACAAATTAAGAAATGTAAAAAATTCAAGATTAGGATTTTGGGTGATGTATATAAAGTAAGTTTATACTGGGGAATTGAAAGTTACAAAAATAATAAGAAGCTAAGGCAGTGGAGCTAATGCGTCTACTCCGCAACTTAGGAACCCGCAAAGTGAGCTTCTCTTACTTCATTCGTGTTTGGGTGTTGCAAAGATGTATTTTGGCGTGAGGACTTGTCAGCCAGAGCATGTGAAGGATGCGACATCTTGTTTTGACGCGGGACTTCGTGGGTCGATTGAGAATATTGTGGTTTGTGAGGGTCCTTTTTTCGGGGATCTTCAATGGCGGTTGGCTTCCTTGCCTATTCGTCACGGAGGGCTCGGTTTGTACTTTGATATGGAGGCATCTTCTTACACTTTTGTAGCCTCCAGAGCTCAGTCTTGGGTGCTCCAAGACCATATCTTGCGTGACAGTGGGCTATCCGGTATGGAATCAGATTTTTATAGAGCTTTAGATGACCTGCATGTGGCTCTCCCGGAGTTCGACCTTTCCAACTTTACTAGTAAGGACACCGTCCCCCCTAAGTCCCAATATATTTTGGCGGATGCTCTTTTTGGTGAAATTAGTCAAGAGATGGTTGAGAGATTTGATATGACTAATATACAGAAAGTAGTTTTCGGATGTCTGCAAGCACCGCATAGCCAAGATTTTCTTCTTGTCATTCCCATTGATGGACTTGGTCAATACATGTCCCCAGTGGAGTATCGCTCCATTCTCAAGTACCGACTTATGATTCCGCTTTTCTCAGCTGGTGAGGTTTGCCCCATTCCTAATTGTCGGAGGGTGTTGGATGCTTTTGGGGAGCATGCTGTACATTGTAAGAAACTTCCTGGCTTCAAGTATAGGCATGATCTGGTTTGTGATGTTCTTTGTGATACCTTTAGACGGGCCGAAATTTCTGTAAAGAAAGAAGCACCTGTGAGCTTCTTGACTGATCCGCGTGATGGAAGGTCGACATTGCGGCCGACGGATGTTTTAGTGTTCGGTTTGAGTGGAGGGAAGCATGCATGTATTGATTTGACAGGGGTCTAACCACTTGTGGATTAGGGAACATACCTTTTGTTGTGGGCCAAACAACTTGTAGAGCGGCATCAGATAAGGTGGCCAAGCATGGAAGGGCATGTGTTGAAAACCAACACGTATTTCTTCCGTTTGATTTTGATACGTTTGGACTTTTTGCACCTGATGCTGTTGATATTCTCAAGAGGGTACAAAGAATTATACATAGTAACATTATGTCTTCTTGATTAATAGATGTTTTTAAAAGGTTAGGTTTTGTCATCCAAAAAGGGGTAGCGGCGCAACTTGTTGCTCGCTTACCTTATACTTTTATGTAAATAGTTATCCAATAAAATATATGTAGTATATGTTTGTTCAAAATAAAAAATTGCAATGCAACAGGAAAAAAAAGCAACTACACAACCTCCACTTTATATCAAGATGCGAGTAGCAAATTGAAAATATTCAAATTCAAAAACAAACAACAAGTTAGAAACTAAAGGTTCCCAAATCAAAAAATAAAATATAATATGTAGATGTGAAGTGAAAAAAACTTAGGATAAGTAATCACCTCCTCTAATTTGGAATATATACTAATGTGTACCTAATTTAGTTTTTATCCTTAATAAAGATCATCTTCTAAATCTGCGATAGTTAGTTTCATGTCTCCTAAATTGTGATCTTTTTTTTGAAAATTTATATATTGGTAACCAGAGAAAATATACACGGGGTGATGGTCTACTAGACCATAGGAGACCGTTTACATGTGCAAATTAGGTAAAATGAATGCCAAGAATGTTGGCCCACATGATGGTGTTAGAGGATCGATTTTTCCAACTGCTAGAGGCAAAAGTTTTTGTAGCATTGATGGCGGACTGCACGCAGGAGGCAGGGTGGGTGGGTGAGTTGTTGTAGATGAGATCATTCCAAGCTTTCCAAACAAAGTAGACATAGCTGGTCATGGAGGAGATACGGATATGGGTTATAAGGCCATGTTTCTTTGGTTTGAGGGAGCGGAACCAGTCCCATAAGTTATGACGGTATGGGAAAGGAGGAGGAGTACAGGTCCATCTCGATATGAGATCCATAACCAGAACGGAGAAGTTGCTGTTATGGAGTATATGGTCGACATCTTTCATTTGAGAGTTGCAAAGCTTGCAAAAATCATCCTGAATAAGGTTCCACTGACGGAGCTTTGAGAGAGTAGGAAGACGATTGTGGCTAGCGATCCAAGTGATGAAGTTGCTTTTTGGGACATTTATCCCTTTCCAGATATGGTGCATTCCATAAGGAGGGGAGAGCGATGGGGCTTTCCAGATGATTTTGTAAGCGTTAGACGTTTTGAATCGTCCATTAGTACCGGAAGCATGATGGATGAACTGGGGCCCCGTAGTGACGCTCTGAATCTCGGCTCTGATCTTTATAATTGAAAACCAAATGTAACTGTGCTTATAAGATGGGGGGTAGTGCCAGATAGACGTGCCTTTTAGTATGTTGTTGTTGATCCACTCAACCCAAAGATTTGCATTTGGATTGTGAGAGGCGATGATGCGGGGATAAGCCGTAGTTCCCGATCTAGATTGAAAGTCTTTAACTAGAATAAAAATCGGGTTGTTCTATAGAAAAATCGGACGATTTTTCTCAAGAACAGGTCGATTTTTCGACGAACTCAGAATACGGATTAGTGAATGATATGGAAAGATAAGAAGATGATTGTGGAATGATAAATGGAAAATATAGGAAGATATGAACCAAGATATTTCCGCAAAAGAACCTTGACCAATGATGTGTCAAAACCTTTGAACGAGAAGAATACCTTAACCCGCACTTCTTTAACCTTACACAAGTCTTCTAAGTAAGACAAGCACAAGGAGAGACTAGGATCGACCAAGAGCACCACCCTTCAACAAGATTAACACACACAAGAACAATATAGCAAGAACGTAACAACAATTCAACCAAAACTCTCCTTCGATTGATTAGTAATGAATAAAATACGTACTCCGTAAGCGAAGTTGTAAGTTCACACAATATGTGGAAAATATCTCAAATTTCATCTACCAAACAGTCTCCCCCTCTAAGGCTATTTATAGGGAAGATTAAACCTACTGAAACTAGGAAAGACTAAAAAGATATGATTCATAAAATATATCTTGTGAAAGATAATCTAGAGAAGATATCTTAGAAAGATATAAAATATAAAATCTAAAAAAAAATAGAATCTAAATAATTCCCTAAGATAGTCTGAGAGATATTAAGGAATTATACAAGAGATATTGGCCAACAAAATAGAAGATCTTGGCCGGTCCACTTGCGACTCTCGTTTCAAATGTAAGAAAATGACCACGAAAATCAATCAATTTTCCTACAGGAAAATTGTTAGCATGAAATATTGTGATATTTTAGGCACGTTTTCTAAACGTATTTGATTCATATTGATAGTCATTGGTTGAACTTTATGCATATGTGAGCTAGTATTACCTATATTGTCGATATGGATGTCTACACTAGTTCTATGTTGATTATAGGTGATTTGGAGCTATTTCCGAACGGAATCAAGCAAAGGAGAGTTGAGTTGATATGTCCATAGATTGAGGATATTCTTTGGAAGCAATTTGGAGTCTTAGCTTGAGGAATGCACGAGTTTAGGGAAGAATCACGTTCTTGCCCTAAATTACGCCCTAAAATACGGCCGTATCACAAACCACGTTCAGAATTACGGCCGTGGATTTGGAGTCAGAAATTCATGTTCATTCCAGGGGATTACACGGCCGTGGAACATATGTTGCAAACCGTATTTGTTTCCACGCTCTAAATTACGGTCGTGGAACACTTCCACGACCGTGATCTTGGCGAATCTTCTCGCCCCACTTTGAAGCCACGATCTTTTAAAGATTTGGGCCGGGCCGACAATTGCCCTACACTATAAAAAGACGGACGAAGCAAGATTCCGTCACCTTCGCTACCCCGTTTACCCTCATTGATCGCCGCTTAGACACGAAGACGCTTTGCTTAGCTTGCTTGGAAGCAATTGACATCTCTTTGAAGAGATCGAAGTTCGTGTTTGGGATTCCTCTAATCTCGCACTTTTGGTGGAGATTGCTGTTGAGATCTCCGGATTGGCAGAAGATCGTAATTCTTGGAAGATTTTGCAAGAAGATCTCTCTTCTTGTTTAGGTTTGATTTGGAAAACGGATTGACATCCCGTTTTCTCTTCCTTCCTAAGGTGGTGATTGTTTGTTTTACTTTGAATCTTTTGACATTACTTGTTCTCTTTGTGACCTTGAGATTGAATTGAAGATTATTGAAAGTTCTTGAAAGTTTTCATTTTTTTATCTTTTAAATCTTGAATTGGTATCAACATGACTGTTATTGGCTAAAAACCCTTAACAATTCTAAAGTGAAGGGTTGATAGTTGTGGCTTAGATGATGATAGATCGATCGCAAACAGATTAGACCCTGAGAGTTAGAGAAATATCGCCGACAACCCTAAATTACGGGCTGTTCTTGAGTCCACGACCGTGGAACCTCAAGAACTAACCGTGATTTCATTTAAGTCTACGAATCTACTTTTACTTTAATCTAAAGTTAAAGATTGGCTTTAGCTTAGTTTAGACTTGTCTTTTCTAGGTGGTAGTGAAGCCTCAACAACCTCTACCTCGATTGTGAGTGTCACAACCTCAATCGGTTAAGTTAGTCTTGATCCTTGGGTTATAAGTTTGGGTATTTGATACAAATTCTCATCTTTAAAATCTTTCTATATTGAGCCTCAACAACCTGTATAGAGAATGCCTTGTAGGTGAGTTATATAAGGTTTTTGGAACTTCACCGTACGATCACCTTACATTAGTATACCTTCGCATATCTCAACTCTGTCTTTACATCATTAAGTATATCTTGAATCGATTGCCACAGCTGGATACTTGGATCTTTAGGATTGTTGTTTTCCCAATAATTTGCAAAGCTCTTATATTTATTTGCTTGATAACCTACAATCGAGTTCGTTCTCCCCAAATCCCTGTGTTCGATACTCTGGAATTCTTGCTTAACTACGTCGATCCGTACACTGCGGGTTCGCTGCTTGATTCTAGTTTTATAAATTTAAAACTTATTTGCACACACCTCTAGGGGCGAACAAGTTTTTGGCGCCATTGCCGGGGATTTGGTTTAGACCGAATCCGGTAACCGGTTGTCAAGCTTGGGAGCTTGCTCTCGTTATTTGATATCTCTTTGAGTGCATGCGCAGGTTTAGGAACACCGCAGATCTCTTACCTCTTGATCAAGAGCTAGAGAAAACCTTGAGGCAAAAGCGCAAGGAAAAGAAGATGGCCGAAGAACACGAACGTGATCTTCAAACGGAGTTGGCGGAGAAGGAAGCTCAACTCCGATGGAATGAGACTCTCCGCCAGGATGAGATGGATCGTCATCAATCTCAAGTTAACGGTTTACAAGACATGATCGTCCAAATGAGGATAAAGATGAGCGACCTTGAGAATAAGGTAAGCAAGAAGTCCTCAGGAAGGAGATCAAGGTCTAGAAGAAAAAGCCACTCATCCGCTGATGATAGTGACTCTTCCATGCCACCGTTAGAAGAGATTGATCCCACGATCAATATGAATCCTTTCCATCCACAAGGAGCTGCTAATCGCCGCATTCCACCTAGGAATGCGAGAGTCGAACGTGTGGATAATGAGCCAAGAACTCTTGGCCAGCGGATGGACCCAACACAACAACCACGCCGCTTGGGTGTGAATTTTGATGCTGAAGATATGCAAGGGTTTAGATTTAACCCTCAAGTTATCACTCTTGTTCGCCAAAGCCAATTTGGCGGTACAAGTGCTGAATCTCCACACCAACACTTGCAAAACTTTGAGTGTATGATGGAGACAATGAGACCGAAGAACGCTACTACCAACAGCTATAAGCTCAAACCTTTCTTTTTCTCTTTGAAAGGGAAAGCGTTGTCATGGTATCAAGCTCTTCCCAATGGGAAGCTAGACACGTGGGAAGACCTTTCCGCGGAGTTTCTCACCAAATTCTTTCCGCCCTCCAAAACGGGGGAACTTAGAGGTAAGATTAATGCTTTTTCTATGAGACCTAACGAAAGTTTGTTTCAATCGTGGGAAAGGTTTCAGGATTTACTCTTGGATTGCCCTCATCACGGCATATCCAAGCTTGCCTTACTGGAAATCTACTACAAAGGGCTGGATGCGGGAACGCAATTCAACCTCCAATCCCTCTCATGCGGAACATTCATGGACATGAGAGAAGATGACGCTTGGGACTTCATTGAGAAGCAAGCAAGAGTCATAGAGAAGTATTCCCACCGGAAAGCGGAGGGAAATCGTGTGGAGCAAGGAGCGAAGCTCACACATGAAGCTCAAAATCAGATTTTCTCCCTCAACAATGAGATCAAAGAGTTGAAGGAGACTATCAAGACCAACTTCCCAAAGCAACAAGAGAAGGATGTTGGCTATTTGGGCAACAACAATGGCGGTGATAACACCAACCGCAACAACAATAACCGGAATAACAATTGGAATGGAAATAACAACAACCGGAACAACAACAATTGGAACAACAATCGGGGTTCAAACAACAACAATTGGCGCTCCAATCAACAAAATTCCGGTAACTCCTATCCTTCCAATTCAAATTCGCTAACTCCACCTTCCTCTTCCTCTACTCCTTTGAAAAGCCAGGGGCAATCATCTAATGGAGGAAACAATACGGGAAAGGAGAAGTCCGATCCCATGTTGGAAACAATCTTGGGAAAGCTTCAAGGGTTGGAGAACCGCCTCATCAAGGTTGATGATCAAGTCTCTAAGGTTGACAAAGCTCAAAAAGTTTTGGAAAACCAATTGTTCAACCACGCGGAGGAAGTTCCTAGAAATCAAGGAAAACTTCCAGGAAAGACGGAGGACAACCCTAAGGGAAGGGTAATGGCGATCACAACTAGGAGCGGAGTGACTACCACCGATCCGCAGCCTACGTTCGTTGAAGTCCCCGTAGAGAAGGACAAAGGAAAGGGGAAGGAGAAGGAAGATGTCTATGTTCCTCCTCCAGCTTACAAACCTCCCCTACCGTTCCCTCAATCTAGAGCGCGAGCGCGCCTAGACAAACAATTTGGTAAGTTCATAGAACTCATGAGTAAGCTGCATATTAATATACCCTTCATTGATGCTATTGTAGGTATGCCGGCTTATGGCAAGTTCTTGAAGGAGCTTCTCTCCAACAAGAGGAAGCTAGAAGATTTCGGTGAGGTCAAGATGAGTTCGGATTCTTCGGATCTCATCAAGACTATGAAGGAGAAAATGCCCCCAAAGTTGAAGGATCCGGGGTCATTTTGCATTCCCATTGGAGTGGGAGATGTCACATACGACGCTTTATGTGACTTGGGAGCAAGTGTGAGCATCATACCACTTGCATTATGTAGGAAGATCGGTTTAGGCGATCCTAAACCGGTCAAGATGACGTTATACATGGCGGATCGATCCATCACTCGCCCCGTCGGTATTGTAGAAGACGTCCCGGTCAAGCTAGGTAAATTCTTTGTCCCCATTGATTTTGTCGTGCTTGACATTCCTGCAGATAGTCCGGTCCCGATTATACTCGGAAGACCGTTTCTTGCAACTTCCGGCTGCATGGTCGATTGCAAGAATGGGAGACTCGCTTTTGATATTGGAGAAGAGAAAGTAGAGTTCGTTCTTTCCACTCTAGTAAAGGAGCCAATCTTTGATGAGGATATTTACGATATCCAAGATGAAGAAGGTTTGTCTAGGGAGGAGGTAAGTGCGATTCTCTTTAACGATCCTTTACAAAAGGTTATCACTATGAGTCTAACCAATGTAGGGGAAGAAGAAGAGTACAAAGAGGAAATTGAAGCCTTAGAAGCACAAGAAGAGATGCATGAAGTGGAGTTTGAAAAACTCCACGATGAGGCTGAGAATGTAAGAATCCACGGTCATACCCTGTATTCCACGACCGTGGATTTCACAACCAAAATCGACCTCCATTCCAGGGGATTACACGGCCGTGGAACACATGGAGAGGCCGTAATTCTGACCGTGGAAGAGGGTGATCGGCTTACTTCTTCAACTTCTTTTGATTCTTCTCCAAATCACTCAATAACCTTAGAAACTTCTAAGGAAACGTCGGATGCCCCTCAAGAACCATTGGAAGCTCCGAAAGTGATGGAACTCAAACCACTTCCTACTCATCTAAGGTACGCTTTTCTTGGATCTAATTCTACCTTTCCGGTCATTGTTAGCTCTGAACTAAGCATAGATGAACATGAACAGCTCATGACAATCCTTAGGAAACATAGAAAAGCCATAGGCTACACTATCGAGGACTTAGTAGGAATCAAACCCTCCCTATGTATGCATAAGATACTAATGGAGGAGGATTTTAGAACTTCAAGACAACCTCAAAGGCGGTTGAATCCGACCATGAAGGAGGTTGTCAAGAAGGAAATTCTTAAACTTCTTGATGCAGGTATCATCTATCCTATCTCCGATAGCAAATGGGTGAGTCCAGTTCAAGTAGTTCCGAAGAAGGGAGGAATGACGATCATCACCAACAAGAACAACGAACTCATTCCTACCCGAACCGTGACTGGATGGCAAATGTGCATAGACTACCGCAAGCTCAACAACGCAACGCGGAAGGATCACTTTCCATTGCCATTCATCGATCAAATGCTTGAAAGGTTAGCACAACATTCACATTTTTTCTACCTTGACGGTTATAGTGGTTTCTTTCAGATTCCGATACATCCGGACGATCAGGAGAAGACCACATTCACGTGCCCTTGGGGTACGTTCGCTTATAGGAGAATGCCGTTCGGGCTTTGCAATGCCCCAACCACCTTTCAACGGTGCATGATGGCCATCTTCTCCGAGTACGTAGAGGAAATCATGGAAGTCTTCATGGACGACTTCTCTGTATACGGTTCCTCTTTTAACGATTGCCTTTCTAACCTTTCTCTTGTTTTACAACGTTGTGAAGACACTAACCTAGTTCTTAATTGGGAGAAGTGTCAATTCATGGTTAAGGAAGGAATCGTATTAGGTCACTTAGTCTCTAGTAGAGGGATAGAGGTAGACAAAGCTAAGATAGAGACCATAGAGAATTTTCCTCCCCCAATTTCGGTGAAAGGGATAAGAAGTTTCCTAGGACATGCTGGATTTTATAGACGCTTCATTAAGGACTTTTCTAAGATATCAAAACCTCTCACTAATCTATTGATGAAGGATGCGGTTTTTGAGTTTTCGCAGGAATGTTTAGATGCGTTTAACACCATTCGGCAAGATCTAATTTCAGCACCTATTATCCAACCCCCGGATTGGACTCTCCCCTTCGAGATTATGTGCGATGCCAGTGACGTAGCCATTGGAGCTGTTCTTGGACAACGAAAGGAAGGGCGAACCCATGCCATATACTACGCTAGCAAGACGCTAGACGAAGCCCAGCTCAACTACGCCACTACAGAAAAAGAGTTTCTAGCCATTGTCTACGCTATTGACAAGTTTCGCTCTTATCTTGTAGGTGCAAAGGTGATTGTCTACACGGATCATGCTGCGATCCGGTACCTCCTTGCGAAGAAAGACGCGAAGCCAAGGCTAATTATATGGATTCTTCTCCTACAAGAATTCGATCTTGAGATCCGCGACAAGAAAGGTTCAGAAAATTCTGTCGCGGATCATTTGAGTCGCCTCACACATCTGGAGAACGACCATCTACCCATTGATGACTCCTTTCCGGACGAACACCTACACATCATAGAGGAGTGCATCAACGAGATCTCCAAAGGTAACGAACCATGGTTTGCTGATTTTGTTAACTATTTGGTTTGCCAGGAGATACCGCCCGGACTATCCTACGCACAAAGGAAAAAGTTCTTTAAGGACGTCCGGGAATACTATTGAAACGAGCCTCTCCTCTTCAAGAGAGGTCCGGATGGCATCATTCGGCGATGTGTGCCGGAAGATGAGATGCAAAGTGTCATCCGCCATTGTCATTCACTACCTTGTGGAGGACACGCTAGTTCGAACAAGACTAGCGCAAAGGTATTATAATCTGGATTCTATTGGCCTACTTTATTTAGAGATGTGCAATCCTTCGTCTCTTGCTGCGATGCTTGTCAAAGAACACGCAATATTTCTAGAAGGAACGAGATGCCCCTCAACAACATCCAAGAGGTGGAGATTTTCGACGTTTGGGGAGTCGATTTCATGGGACCATTCCCATCTTCTTGTGGAAACCAATACATACTATTGGCGGTAGACTACGTTTCTAGATGGGTGGAAGCAATTGCCTCTCCCACAAATGATGCCATGGTGGTGGTTAAGTTCTTCAACAAGACCATCTTTCCGCGATTTGGAACACCAAGGACAATCATTAGTGACGGAGGTTCTCACTTCATAGCCCGTCGCTTTGAAGCTCTTCTAGCTAAGTATGGGGTTACTCACAAGGTCGCTACCCCTTACCATCCACAAACAAGTGGACAAGTTGAGATCTCAAATAGGGAGATCAAGGGAATTCTAGAGAAGACGGTTTCAAGGACTAGGAAGGATTGGTCCTTGAAACTAGATGATGCATTATGGGCGTACCGGACTGCATACAAGAATCCCATAGGAACCACACCATACAACCTTGTGTATGGGAAGTCTTGTCATTTGCCGGTAGAGCTGGAGCACAAAGCGTTTTGGGCTATCAAGTGGCTGAATTTCGGCATGAAAGAAGCGGGAGAGAAGCGTCTCCTAGACATCAACAAGCTGGATGAACTTTGCTTGAATGCCTATGAAAACGCTAAGATCTACAAGGAAAGAGCAAAGCGTTGGCATGATAAGCATATCATCCCAAAGGATTTCAAAGAAGAAGATCAAGTTCTCCTCTTCAATTCAAGACTTCGCCTCTTTCCAGGTAAGCTTAAATCCCGTTGGACCGGACCTTTTCTAATCAAACGTATTTTCTCCCATGGTGCAGTTGAAGTATGGGGTGAAGCTAGCGGAAGTTTTAAGGTGAACGGTCAACGATTCAAGAAGTACACACCGGAACTCCAAGCTGAGGAGTTTGCACCTACCGCACTCGAATAAGTGCGAGAATGGTCTAGCTACGGACCTTAAACAAAGCGCTTCTTGGGAGGCAACCCAAGGTATTGCATTTTTGTTTTTGTTTTCGATTCATAGTTTAGCTTAGAATAGACGTTTTCGCTTTATTTTGCCTCGATCTCTTCCGGTATGTTCGTGTTTTTGGTTGTAGGATTGATGGAAAAGGAGAAAGGGAGAATAATGTCGAAGAAGGGCAACGAAATTTGGACTTTGAAGCTTTACAGAAGGTTCCACGGTCTAAATTACGGTCGTCATAGCTACAGTGGCCGTAATTCTCAAAAGCCTTTGAAAAATCACCAAAACCACGGGTCCGTACACTTCCACGGCCGTGGAACACCCCGATAGACCGTGATTTTCAAAATTTTGCCTGCGACTATATAAGCCACATTCTTCACAAAATTGCCCCAAAAATACCCATTTCACGACCTAAACGCCGAAACCCCACGACCTCCTCCAATTCTTCGTTTTCTAATCGTTTTCAACGATTCTTCATCCTAAACTGCAGCAAATCCAACCACGAACAAGATCCAAGCGACAAACCGAGCGGAAATCCATCAACGAACGCGCATTTCGGGTTTTTCAATCCGAAAAAGAGGTTTATTCTTTCTTCTTGAAATTCGCGGATTTGGTTCGTTTTTGCTATAGATTTTTAGGAAGAACTGACAAAGACTGGAAGGAATTAGATTAGGACTGCTTGTTGTGGTGATTGTTGGTGAATTTGCTGAGATTCGCAAGATTCTGAGACGAATCACGGTCTCTGGGTAAACCACGGCCGTGGAACCTGAAGAACAGACCGTAATTTTAGTGAAAAATGGACTTTGTAAGGAGAATGTCGGGAAGGATAAAAGAGAAGAAGGGAGAGCAAAACAAGAAAAGAAAGGGCAATCCCTCCACCTCTAGGGCACCACCACCCTCATCTCCCTCACTACCATCCTCACCTTCACCTCCGTCTTCACCTCCTCACCCTAGCATCCCAACTATACATGAGAACCACCTTGTAGCACTTGACCGGATCAAGGAGAGGGCAGTAATAGGTCCTAGATATTTGTTGTTGGAGGATCTACATCCTCTCAACATTGTTGATGATCTTACATGGCTCTTGGATAGAGCCGGATTGCTTGTCTTCACGAATATTCGTGAAGACGCCTATGAGGAGATTACCCGGGAGGTTGTGACATCCTTCGAGCACAGCCACGTAGATAGGACCGTCTCCTTCCGTCTCATGGAACAAGACTATCAGTTGAGTATTGTTGAGTTTGGGACCATTTTCGGGTTCCATGAGACCTATAATGGTCGATTTCCGAGTGGAGTTTACCCCAAGGATTTTTGGAAGGAAGTAGCTATGATTTACGCCGACGAGGACCGTTGGCAACCCGCCGATACCAAGGCTAGATTGATGTACCATCTAGCCTTGAAGATAGCACACCGCGTTCTTTCGGAGTGTCTCTTTCCTAGGACGGAGACGCCCCAAAAGATCAAGACGGATGAGCTATTCTTGCTCTATAGTATGCTATACGGTCTCCGTGCAGATTGTGCCACTCTTTTGGCGGCTACGATGAGTAAACTTAAGAACAAGAAGAAGGGGAATATTGGATATGGTGGGATAGTGACCCACATTGCTAGGACGTTTGGTGTAGATTTTTCCGCTTGCACCCGTATACCGGCGGTTCCCTTAGGGCTACATGCTTTTATGGTTTGGGGACTCATCTTCCCCACACATGGAGGTCCGCCTTATGCGGGCATGCCTTGGGAGACTAGGACGGGTAGAGGGATTGAGTGGCTGCCGGAGTATTCCATTGTGGCGGGACGCCACAATTGGAAAGAAACGTTCGCTGCGATGCATGCGAACAGGCTAGTAGCTCCCCCTTACGTTCCACCACCGGTTGTGGAGGAGGAGGACATGGGAGGTCAGTACGAGAGTGGTGGAGGAGCGGAGCAGGAGTTTGGCACGTTTCCGGATCAGCCGGAGGCGGCCCCGGATGTACCTAGACGCTCTCCACGTCCAGCTAGAGCTTCAGGCTCGTCATCTCGCTGCGCTAGCGTGAGTGAGAGGCCCACGTGGATGACTACACCTCCCACTTGGTATGACACACCCCCTCCTTGGTCCACGGCGCAGCCAGCAGCACCACCACCGCCACCAGCACCAGCACCATCCGATGCTCCATCATGGTACAGTCACGCCCCGGGATGGTACGAGCAGATGCCGGATTGGGCTACCGGACTTTCGGAGAGAGTTGGAGCGCTAGAGATCCGGGCGGATGCTAGAGACGGACGCTTAGACGACCTTGACCACATGATGAGGGACGTCTACCGCCAGCAGTTTGGGCGGTTCTATGATCCGAGTTTCTCTCCATTCCCACCTCCGCCGGCGCCGCAGTGATAGATGCATGATCGTTGTCTTAGACATTCCCGCCACCACTTGTGAGTTTCTTTTTTTTTTTCTTCTCTTTAATTTGTTCTTTCTTTTGAACATTAGGGACAATGTTCGTCCTAAGTATGGGGTGGGATGTACTAAAAAGTTGTAATAACTCTACTCTCTATGTTTGCTTTCATTCGAGACTATCGTTGCATCTTCATTATGTGTTACACGTTTCCTTATTGCATTGCATGAAAAATGACTTGAAAAACCCATAAAAATTGAAAAATTTTGAAAATCTTATGCTTCTAATGAATTGAGATGATTTCCATGATAATCACTACTTGTGAATTGAGTTTGATGACAATTGCATGCTTAAAAGGATTGTGAATTGAAAAGAATTTGAAAGAATGAATTTTACCTCTTTTGCAAGTTTTATAATGTGAAAATGTTACCTAAATCATGCTAGAAAATTGAAGTTGAAATCACGTTATAAGTTCCTATACTTCTTATTGAAATGATTAAGGCAATTCAATACTTTCTTTCTTCTTTCTTTGATCATCTAGCTCCTCATTGAAATATTAGCCTCCTTTACCTATCCGGGAATTTGGAGAAATGAATGAGAAAAAGGCATGCTTGATGTGGGAGGGCCATGAGAGCAATTATTTGCAATCAATTGAATAGAAAGAAATATTAGGTTTGGGGAAGTCAATCATGACGATGAGTAACTCGGCACCATTCACATAGCCGGGTGTTTGTGTCTTGCCAAAGTCGGATTGAGCGATATTCTTAGCGGATTATGGTATGTGCGCTAAGGGTTTGAGGCATCTCTTGAAAAATTTGAGAAACGCCGATCTCCTAGGCTTCGGTTTTTGTGCACCTCTATCCATAACTCCAAAAGTAAAATCGAAAAGTGAAAAGAAGAGAGCGAAGCTCTAAGCTGAAGTGTTGCGGAAACCACATAAGAAGAAGAAGGTAGTTGTCCACTTTCCCGGATTTATGCACCACTTTCCCTTAAAGTTTTCCCCTCCCTTCCATATTCTAGACCTTTTCTTTGAAAGTCCTTAAGATCAAAAGAATATTATATGACTTGGTGATCTAAATTGAAGTTTCTTGTGAATGATTTTGTTAATGTTTGAAGGTTATAATGCTTATTTAGAAGTTGAGTTGATTCATGAATTTTCTTTACCTTTTACTCTTTGATTAAGTGTGTGAAAGTTTGAAAAACGATTGAAGCAAGGTTTGAGAATGATTTATTCTTTAGAAGTCACATTCATCCAAAAGAAGGTATACATATTTCATCCTAATTCTTATTTAAAGCTTTTTGAAAGACCTTGCTTAGGGACAAGCAAGTGTTAAGTATGGGGTTATTTGTTAGCATGAAATATTGTGATATTTTAGGCACGTTTTCTAAACGTATTTGATTCATATTGATAGTCATTGGTTGAACTTTATGCATATGTGAGCTAGTATTACCTATATTGTCGATATGGATGTCTACACTAGTTCTATGTTGATTATAGGTGATTTGGAGCTATTTCCGAACGTAATCAAGCAAAGGAGAGTTGAGTTGATATGTCCATAGATTGAGGATATTCTTTGGAAGCAATTTGGAGTCTTAGCTTGAGGAATGCACGAGTTTAGGGAAGAATCACGTTCTTGCCCTAAATTACGCCCTAAAATACGGCCGTATCACAAACCACGTTCAGAATTACGGCCGTGAATTTGGAGTCAGAAATTCATGTTCATTCCAGGGGATTACACGGCCGTGGAACATATGTTGCAAACCGTATTTGTTTCCACGCTCTAAATTACGGTCGTGGAACACTTCCACGACCGTGATCTTGGCGAATCTTCTCGCCCCACTTTGAAGCCACGATCTTTTAAAGATTTGGGCCGGGCCGACAATTTCCCTACACTATAAAAAGACGGACGAAGCAAGATTCCGTCACCTTCGCTACCCCGTTTACCCTCATTGATCGCCGCTTAGACACGAAGACGCTTTGCTTAGCTTGCTTGGAAGCAATTGACATCTCTTTGAAGAGATCGAAGTTCGTGTTTGGGATTCCTCTAATCTCGCACTTTTGGTGGAGATTGCTGTTGAGATCTCCGGATTGGCAGAAGATCGTAATTCTTGGAAGATTTTGCAAGAAGATCTCTCTTCTTGTTTAGGTTTGATTTGGAAAACGGATTGACATCCCGTTTTCTCTTCCTTCCTAAGGTGGTGATTGTTTGTTTTACTTTGAATCTTTTGACAATACTTGTTCTCTTTGTGACCTTGAGATTGAATTGAAGATTATTGAAAGTTCTTGAAAGTTTTCATTTTTTTATCTTTTAAATCTTGAATTGGTATCAACATGACTGTTATTGGCTAAAAACCCTTAACAATTCTAAAGTGAAGGGTTGATAGTTGTGGCTTAGATGATGATAGATCGATCGCAAACAGATTAGACCCTGAGAGTTAGAGAAATATCGTCGACAACCCTAAATTACGGGCTGTTCTTGAGTCCACGGCCGTGGAACCTCAAGAACTAACCGTGATTTCATTTAAGTCTACGAATCTGCTTTTACTTTAATCTAAAGTTAAAGATTGGCTTTAGCTTAGTTTAGACTTGTCTTTTCTAGGTGGTAGTGAAGCCTCAACAACCTCTACCTCGATTGTGAGTGTCACAACCTCAATCGGTTAAGTTAGTCTTGATCCTTGGGTTATAAGTTTGGGTATTTGATACAAATTCTCATCTTTAAAATCTTTCTATATTGAGCCTCAACAACCTGTATAGAGAATGCCTTGTAGGTGAGTTATATAAGGTTTTTGGAACTTCACCGTACGATCACCTTACATTAGTATACCTTCGCATATCTCAACTCTGTCTTTACATCATTAAGTATATCTTGAATCGATTGCCACAGCTGGATACTTGGATCTTTAGGATTGTTGTTTTCCCAATAATTTGCAAAGCTCTTATATTTATTTGCTTGATAACCTACAATCGAGTTCGTTCTCCCCAAATCCCTGTGTTCGATACTCTGGAATTCTTGCTTAACTACGTCGATCCGTACACTGCGAGTTCGCTGCTTGATTCTAGTTTTATAAATTTAAAACTTATTTGCACACACCTCTAGGGGCGAACAAAAATCGGTCGATTTCCTGAGAAGATCGGTCGATATTCCTCTCTGGAACTCGTCTTTGCTCTT
Source organism: Fagopyrum homotropicum (assembly GCA_033239125.1). Taxonomy (NCBI): domain Eukaryota; kingdom Viridiplantae; phylum Streptophyta; class Magnoliopsida; order Caryophyllales; family Polygonaceae; genus Fagopyrum; species Fagopyrum homotropicum. Next base: position 36,292,546 of record BSWB01000004.1, read on the forward strand.
ATCCTTCTTTCTTGCCTGATGGATCTTCTTGGTCGTGGTTTGTCTCTTCTACAACATCTAGCAATGTCACTAAGGAACCCTTGAGAGTGGTGAGAATTTCCTTGAGGGTAAATTTTATGAGAAGATCCGTAACTTCATCTTGGATTGCCTTAGCTCTTGACCGTGTGATCGCTCCATCCATACTCGAATCTGAAGAAGGTGAAAGTGAACGAGTTTTCGGCTTCTCCTTTAATGCTTTAGCCTTTGAACGTGTAAATGGTCCTTGTATAGGAGATGGTCCCACATCAAACTCGCCTTCTTGAGAAGGATTCGTCCTCGAATCTCCGCTACACTCATCCCTAAGCTCGTATGGACTTAAATCACCAACGTTAAAGATGAGACTTACACCATAGTCAGCTGGAAGCTCTAGAACATAAGCATTATCACCAACTTTCCTCTTGACCTTAAAAGGCCCGTCTCCAAGTGGAGATAGTTTAGACTTCCACTTTTCCGGAAATCGCTTGATGCGTCCTTGGACACGTCAATGAAGTATTCCAGATCTAGATCAAGCTGAAGCTCAACTACTCCTTAGTTGAAGTGCGAATGCAAATGAAGATGGGTTGCGGAAGCTTAGAGATGGAGGCGGAAGTTGTATGATTGAGTCGATCTAGATTGATCGATCAAACCTTGAAGTGGGTCGGTTGAGTTGGCTCTTGAAGAACCCTCGAATGTGGTTGAGTTTGGATCGAAGATCCAAAAGAAGAATTTGAGAGGATTGGAAGAGGGATTGATGCTCAAGTAAGTTGGAGGAAAATACTTCTCTTTACTTAATCAAATTGAACATGCTTTACAAATGAGCCAAGCATCCCCTTATATAGTGGATGAAGGCTATACAAAGAGTCGGAAATTAAATGACGGAAATAAAGTCGGAATTTAAGTTCCGGAATGAAACACCTAAAAATATGAAAGGTTGAGAATTTAAATTCGGAATTAAGTTTTCGAATTAAATTCCGAAACCAAAAGTCTAATCTTAAATTCGGAAAATTAATACCCGGAAATAAAGTCCCGGAAATTAATATTCCGAAAATAAAAAGACTTATTATTACAAAACGCTAAATTATGGAAAATGCGGAAAATGCGCCGGAACGGTGCCGGCTTGACAAGCTTCAAGTCATAGTGGCGTAGAGACACGGTTTGCAACCAATGGGTCCGTGACAAGCAACGGTGTGGCTAATGATGGAGCCGGTAGCTTGAGCGATTGCTTTAGCACGGGAACGGGTGAGCGGTCCATCGGAGCGAACCCGAAGTGCCTCGTCTTCCTCGTCTTGGGACATAGGGGTCAAGGGCGCATCAGTCCCCCCATCTTGGATGTGAAACGTCCCCGTTTCACCTTCGTCAAATAGGGGCTCAATGTATGGTGCAAGGTCCTTGACATTGAACGTCGGGTGCACGCCATAGTCGTCCGGAAGCTCCAACTTGTAAGCATTCGAGCCATGGCGGGATAAGATGCGGAATGGTCTATCACCGCGGTCCGAGAGCTTGCCTTTGCGGCGGGATGGAAAACGCTTCTTCCTTAAGTGGAGCCAAACTAGATCACCGGGCTCGAATGACATTGGACGGCGCCCTTTGTTGCGTTGTGTGGCAAGTTGATCGGCACGCCGTTGGAGTTGTGTCCTAGTCCGCTCATGAAGCTCAATGATGTGAGCGGCACGACTTGCTCCGGTGATGTGTTCTCCGTCTTTGAGTGGACACGGAGTGAAGTCCATCGGAGTGTGTGGATTAAGGCCGTAGACAACTTCAAAGGGTGAAAGCTTTGTTGCCGAGTGTCGAGACCTGTTATAAGAAAACTCCACAATCGAAAGTAAGTCCTCCCACTTGCGTGGGTTGTTCCTAAGGGTCGCTCTAAGTAGAGCGCCGAGAGTCCGATTGGTCACCTCCGTTTGACCATCGGTTTGGGGATGATAGCTACTTGAAAACAACAAGTTGGTTCCAAGTTTCCCCCATAAGGTTCTCCAAAAATGGCTCACAAACTTTACGTCCCGATCACTAAGGATGGAACGCGGTATTCCATGTAAGCGCACAACATTGTCAAAGAAAAGGGTAGCTACTTCACTAGCATTTTGTGTGCTCTTACATGCAATAAAATGTGCCATTTTTGAAAAACGACCGACTACCACAAAAATGGAGTCTTTGCCTCGTTTAGACATAGGTAGGCCAACCACGAAGTCCATAGAAAGATCCTCCCAAGGTCCCATTGGTATAGGCAAAGGAGAATACAATCCATCCGGACCTTGGCGCGATTTTGCATGGTGACATGTGATGCAACTTGTGCAAAATCGTGTCACATGCTTGCGCATCCGGGGCCAAAAGAAGTGCTCTTGTAGAGCGGCGAGAGTCTTGGTAGCACCGAAGTGACCACGACCCTCATGGGCCTCCTTTATCAACAAATGACGAATACTCGAGCGCGGGATACAAAGTTTGCCCGCACGGAATAAGTAGCCATCGTTAATAAAGAAAGACTCATGCTCTCGGAGGTCAAGGCATTGAGCAAATATATCCTTGAAGTCAAGATTCGTGGCATATAACTCTTTGATAAGAGCAAAGCCATGGATCTTGGCGTCCATATGCACAAGAAGGATATATCGGCGAGAAAGGGCGTCGGCTACCACATTCTCTTTACCTTTCTTATGTCGAATGACATAAGGAAAGGTCTCAAGAAACTCTACCCAACTCGCATGGCGCCGACTCAAGGTAGTTTGACCCTTGAGATACGAAAGAGCCGCATGATCCGAATGAATCACGAACTCCTTCGGCCATAAGTAGTGTTGCCATGTTTTAAGACAACGAACTGAAGCATATAGTTCCTTGTCATAAGTTGGGTAGTTGAGTGAGGGACCGGAAAGTTTTTCGCTAAAATAAGCAATGGGTCGATTCTCTTGTAGGAGAACCCCCCCAATGCCTACATTAGATGCGTCACACTCCACCTCGAAGGTTTTCGAAAAGTTTGGGAGTTGGAGTAGTGGCGCATTACAAAGACGGTCTTTGAGCGACTCAAACGCTCGAGCATGGGTGTCACGCCACTCAAACGTGACACCTTTATTAGTAAGCTCATATAGCGGTGCCGCTATCGAGCTAAAGTTCTTGACAAAGCGTCAATAGAAACCCGCTAAGTCGAGAAAGGCTCGAACCATGGTGGCCGTAGTAGGAGTAGGCCACTCCCGAATGGCGCGAACTTTTGATTCGTCCACTCGTAGTCCGTCCTTAGACACGACATAGCCAAGAAAAACTGTGGTGTCCGAGCAAAAGACACATTTCTCCAAATTGACATATAATTGCTCTTGTCTAAGGCACTCGAGCACTTGGCGAAGGTGCTCGATGTGTGCGTCCAAAGACTTGCTAAAGACTAAGATATCATCGAAATAGACAACAACGAAAATACCTAGAAATTTGCGCAAGACGTGATTCATGAGGCGCATGAAGGTGGATGGAGCGTTGGAGAGGCCAAATGGCATAACAAGCCACTCGTAGAGGCCATACTTCGTCTTGAAAGCCGTCTTCCATTCATCACCTTCGGCCATGCGGATTTGATGGTATCCGCTCCGGAGATCGATCTTTGAAAATATGGTGGCGCCATGGAGCTCGTCCAACATATCATCAAGGTGCGGGATCGGATGACGATACTTGACGGTGATTTGATTGATGGCTCGGCAATCTACACACATCCGCCAAGATCCGTCTTTCTTGGGTACAAGTATGACCGGCACGGCACATGGAGACAAGGACTCACGGACATAGCCCCGGTCTAGGAGCTCTTGGACTTGGCGTTGTAGCTCCTTGGTCTCCTCCGGACTTGCACGGTAAGCGGCACGGTTGGGCAAAGACGCGCCGGGCACCAAATCGATTTGGTGCTCAATTCCTCGGATTGGTGGCAAGCCGGGTGGTAGTTTGTCGGTCAAGATGTCCTGAAATTCGGACAACAACAAGGACACCTCGTGTGGCACATTACTAGGGTCATGGGAAATAGATAAACAAAAAGGGACAAGTAAGAAACAAGGAAACTTACCTTCCATGACCGGTGTCAAGTCATGTCGTCGGGCCAAAAGAATTCGGGGCTCACATCGCCCTTGAATGGTAGGAACCGGAGGTGCATGTGTCGGAACAATGCTCTTACTACCTCTTGCTTCGGTAGCATTACCCTTATGGCCGGAATTACGGGAACCGGAAGTAGGAACATCCACAATATCGGGAGAACGACGAGAAGGGTCCGATGTGGCCGGCGGTGTAGTGGTGTCATCGATCACTTGTTGCCTCTTTCGTTCTGCATAGTCAACTAAAATTTCCTGTGGAGTCATAGGAAAAAGTGTGATCCGTTTTCCATTGTATTGGAACATGTAACGGTTGAGATAACCATCATGAAAAGTTTTACGGTCAAATTGCCATGGTCGTCCCAACAATACATGTGTGGCGTCCATTTTGATAACATCACAAAGGACCTTATCAACATAGGCGCCAATAGAAAACGTCACCCACGCTTGTTGTGTGACGGTGTCACTTGCCTTATCGGAAATCCATTGGAGTCCGTAAGGTTGTGGGTGGGGGGTTGTAGGCAACTTAAAGTGTTTTACCACTTTTTCGTTGATAATATTACAACACGAACCCCCATCGATGATAAGAGAGAGACTAGTGTCATTGACCAAGCAACGAGAGTGGAAGAGATTCTCGCGTTGGTCAATAGGAAGATGCTCTTTTATAGCAAGAATGCGACGAGAGACAAGAGCAAACTTACCTGGTTGTGCCGGACCGCAAGCAAGTTGGTCGTCGCATGGCTCCATGCCATAGTATGGGTCGGCATCTTGGTCATCTTCCAAGAGGATATCACCATTATAATCCTCTTCGCCATCGTCATATGATGGGTTGGCAAACATCACCCGCTTGGTGTTCGGGCAATCACGTTGGACATGACCAAACCCGCTACATTTGAAACACACGGGTTCTCTTGGGCGGGCCACCGTTTGAGTTCCTTGTTGGGGTCGGCCCGGAGGCGTTTGTGGTGGAGCAACGGTGCCACGGTATGGTGGTTTCTCGGTAGCCGCTTGTCGGGTGGGTTGACTCATCCGTGGTGATCCTTTAGCGGCTCCGGAATCTTGGGAACTAGACACATCTCGGGAACGAGAATTAGTGGTATAAGAGTATTGACTAGTGGAAGAGTTATACCTTGAGTATCGAGGCGTTTCCAGTTGTTGCTTGTGAAGTTTCATGGCGGCATGACATAAGGCTCCCAAGTCCTTGTATGGGACAATCTCGAGGGGCCGCCGAATTAATGGATTAAGGTCGCTCATGAATTTGGTTCGAAGGGCGGAGGCGGAGGCCGAGATGCCGGCCTTCATATGCATGTCCTCCAGCTTGGCTAAGTAAGCCACCGGAGTAAGGCTTCCTTGTTGGAATTCGGCAATTTGCAGTCGCATGTCGTTTTTGAAGTCGTCGGGCACGTACTTCTTAGTCATGACATAGATCAATTGATCAAATGTCGCAACCGGTGCCCATCCTCGGTTCTCACGGTTGGTCTCGTACCGGTTCCACCAAGATTTTGCATCACCTTCAAAGTAAAGTGTCGCCGCTTCGATTTTCTCATACTCTTCATAATGGCAATGCTTGAGAGCTCGTTTCATATCCTGTGCCCAATCAAGAAACGCACAAGGATCATATTCACCATAAAATACCGGAAATTTAACCTTACCTTCCCTACGAGCTCGGTAGGGATCCGGTCGAGGCGGTGCCATGTATGCCTCTTCGTGATGGGCTCGCCGGTGGCCATCGTTATGCCGTTGGCGCCCATGATTCGGTGGGGCACGCCTTGGTGGGTTAGGAGGAGGCAACCATTCTTCTTCTCGATCCTGGTTCTCAAAAGGTTCTCGGATGGGTGGGTGCCATGGACGGACATGTGCCACCCGTTCCAAGTCCGACTCATCATCGGAGAACTCGTCAAAGTCATCTCGTTCATCATACTCTTCATAATCATGATACATCGGTTGTCGGCTATGCCGTTGGCGGCGTTGTCCGGACTGATCATTCTCGGGACGTTGAGAGCGGTCATTTGTTTGAGGATGGTACCGGTCATCAATCCGGGAGGGACGGTTGGTGCGTTGGGCACTAGATGGAGGAGGGGAAGTGCCATACTTACGTCGGTTGTGCTCATAACGCTTGTGCTTGTTCTCCGTGTCAACATATAGCAAATCATTTGGTGAAGGGTCAGGGTTCTTGTCACCTTCATTGTGGGACTCATGACCGTCGTTTTGGGAGGGACCGTGGTTTTCAATGACGGAGGCAAGCCGTCGACCGTTAGATGGTTCGGCTCCCAAGATACCTTTGCCTTTGCGACGTCCATCGGACGTGGAAGCATCGACTAAGGTTCCATTTGGATTCGGTGGAGCGGTCGTAAGGGCAAGCATTTGGGCCTTCAAAGTTTCAAGCTCTTGCCTAAGGGAGGCATTTTCTTCGGTCAAAGTAGTGATCTCATGCCTTTCACTAGATTCCTGAGAATTTTCCATTGTGACGTTAGTCATAACTCCAAGATTGGACACAAATTGCAAGCAATCAAATGAGCAAGGTGACAAGATAAGTCAATGTTACCCAAGTTCAAGTGCGTTAGGGTTCTACCTTTGGGAAAGCCGTTTGGCGGTTAGGCAAGGAAGGCAAATCCAACAAATTTGAACCAAAATGCACACAAATTCAAGAGAAAAATTTGCAACTTGTAAGAAAATGGAGAGATAGGAAATGGACGGATTGTTTATCGGCAAGTTTTACTTGCTTAGGTCTTTGACCTTTTCAAAAATCCGATTTTTCGGATGGACCGGTTTGCCGGACTTCTTTTACTTTTGTTTTTGTGGAAATGTTTCTTTTTGAAACTTTTGAATGCAACCTTTGGAATGCAAGAGATGAATCCACTTTTCTTTGAAACAAATCCGTTTTTTTGAAGAGTTTTTGCTTTGTTTTTTGGTTTTTGGAATATCAAAAGGCGTGATATCCGATTTTGTCAACAAAAAAATCCCAAGAAAATGGTGAAATTGATTAAAAAATGTCGGATTGGGTAAGGAAAAATGTTTTGTTGATTAATGGTTTGATGGCAAACCAAAAATCTCCTAAATTTGCTTTGCAAAATGGATCGAGAAAAATTTTTTTCAAGAACGTGGATGAAGATGCGAAGAACAAGATGAAGATGGTGATGAACAAAAGGCAAAAAGGATGAATATAATAACGCACAAAAACAAGAGTAAAGATAACTTAGCTTAGATCCCTTTGCTCTGATACCAATTTGATGCGTCCTTGGACACGTCAATGAAGTATTCCGGATCTAGATCAAGCTGAAGCTCAACTACTCCTTAGTTGAAGTGCGAATGCAAATGAAGATGGGTTGCGGAAGCTTAGAGATGGAGGCGGAAGTTGTATGATTGAGTCGATCTAGATTGATCGATCAAACCTTGAAGTGGGTCGGTTGAGTTGGCTCTTGAAGAACCCTCGAATGTGGTTGAGTTTGGATCGAAGATCCAAAAGAAGAACTTTGAGAGGATTGGAAGAGGGATTGATGCTCAAGTAAGTTGGAGGAAAATACTTCTCTTTACTTAATCAAATTGAACATGCTTTACAAATGAGCCAAGCATCCCCTTATATAGTGGATGAAGGCTATACAAAGAGTCGGAAATTAAATGACGGAAATAAAGTCGGAATTTAAGTTCCGGAATGAAACACCTAAAAATATGAAAGGTTGAGAATTTAAGTTCGGAATTAAGTTTTCGAATTAAATTCCGAAACCAAAAGTCTAATCTTAAATTCGGAAAATTAATACCCGGAAATAAAGTCCCGGAAATTAATATTCCGAAAATAAAAAGACTTATTATTACAAAACGCTAAATTATGGAAAATGCGGAAAATGCGCCGGAACGGTGCCGGCTTGACAAGCTTCAAGTCATAGTGGCGTAGAGACACGGTTTGCAACCAATGGGTCCGTGACAAGCAACGGTGCGGCTAATGATGGAGCCGGTAGCTTGAGCGATTGCTTTAGCACGGGAACGGGTGAGCGGTCCATCGGAGCGAACCCGAAGTGCCTCGTCTTCCTCGTCTTGGGACATAGGGGTCAAGGGTGCATCATCGCTCCTTCCGAAGATGGAACCATACAAGATCTCCGGGTTTGAATAGCATCTCCTTGCGATTCCGATTTGCTTTGGAAGCAACGGAAACTTGTTCGTCCGTAAGCATGCGTGCAAATAAGCTTTAAATTTGTAAAACTAGAATAAAAGCAAGCGAACCCGCAATGTACGGATCGACGTAGATTAGCAAGTATTCCAGAGTATCGATCACAGGGAATTGGTGTGACAAAATCAGTTTCAAGTAGTCGAGCAATCAAAAGTGTAGAAGCTTTGCAAATATTGGAGAAAACTGCAACCCTAAAGATCCGGATATCAAATTGTGGCAATCGATTCAAGATATTCTATAAGTATAAGGACAGAGTTGAAAATTGCAAAGGTATACTAAGGTAAGGTAATGTACGATGAAGTTCCAAAACCCTATATAACTCACCCAAAGACGCTCTCTATAAAGGTTGTTGAGGCTGTAGTATAGAAAGGATCTAAGGATAAGAATTAATCTCAAATACCCAAACTTGTAACCCAAGGATCAAGATAAACTCAAACGGTTAAGGTTGTGACACTCGAAACCGAAATAGAGGATGTTAAGTCTCACTACTACCTAGGAAAGGCAAGCCAAGGCTAGGTTAAAGAAAATCTTTAACTTTGGATTAAAGTAAAAGCAATGTTCGTAAACTGGGGTAAATCACGGGTAGTTCTTGAGGTTCCACGGCCGTGGAAACCCTAGAACAGGCCGTGATTTAGGGTCGACGATGTTTCTCGCACTCTCAGGGTCCAATATGTTTACAATCGATCTATGATCATCTAAGCCACAACTATCAACCCTTCACCTTAGAATTGCTAAAGGGTTTTTAGCCAATAACCATCATTATGATATCAATATTCAAGTTAAGAAGAATGAAAGATGAAAACTCTCGAAAACTCAAATAAAACTCAAAGTCAACCTGGAAATCCAAACACAAAGTATTATGTTTATGAATTTAGAAGAATAGGAATAGAAACCCTCACAAAGATCTTAGGAAAGAACGAAGAACGGGATGCCAATCCGTCTTCAATATCAAAACCTATGAAAAGATCAAAACTTCCGCCACAAGCAATCTTCAATCTCCAACTATCCGGCATTTCCGCGACTCTCGGCGGCTTCCAATCAACCCTAAGCAAAGGTGCTAAAACAAGGGTAAGCGGCCTCCTTCGAAATTCACTTCTCCAGTCTTTTTATAGAGCGAGGAGGAGTTACCGTCAGGGCCCAATAACGTAAATGACATGGCATATAATGATGCGTCAAAAGATTGCCAAAATCACGGTCTCATCGACTTCCACGGCCGTGGTTTAGAGCGTGGAACCAAATTAGGTGCCATGTGACTTCCACGACCGTAATTTAGACCGTGTAACTTACTGGAGTGTTCCAAACTCTCTTCCACGTTCATAATGCCAAGTCACGGCCGTAATTCTGGGCGTGGTCTTCAAAAGCCTTCTTCCACCGCCGTAATTCAGGGCGTGGAAGTGTATATTGCTTGTTGTTGCCTTAGTTTCGTGACATCCTTCATCCATGCTCATTCCATTGCTTCCTTAATGCATCTCCTTATCCCCGAACATGATCAATTACTCCTCCTCTTCCATCAAATACTCCGATTCCAGCTCTTATTCACCTAAAATCAACATAAAGGTAGTGTAGATCTCCATATCGACAAAATAGATGAACAAGCTCATAATTGCTTCAAAACTATATCCATGTACACAATAATAAGGGAAAAACAACTAAAATAAGTGCCTAGAATATCGTCATATTTCATGCTAACAAAATACCCCATACTTGTCGCTTGCTTCTCCCCAAGCAAGGTTTTCAAAAACTTAGAACATAAGTTAGAATGAAATATGAATGCAATTTCAAAACAAAACCATCTTTTAGGAAAATGTGCTTCTAGTCAATAGATCATCCTCAAACCTTGCTTCATTCATCCTTGAAAACGCTCATATACAATAACCAAAGAATGTAAAGCAAAGAAACATCATAAATTGCTTAAACTTTAATATCAACATCATAACCTTCAAGCATTGTCAAAATCAAGCATGTGAAACTTCAATTTAGATCACCAAGTCAAATAACACTCTTTTGATCTTAAGGACTTTTCAAGTAAGGTCTAGAACGCGGAAATGAGGGAAACTTGTAAGGGATGTGGTGCATGAATCCGGGAAAAGGAATAACCCAACTCTTTTTTTTTTATTTATTTTGTTTTAACTGCAACACCATCAACTTAGAGCTTTGCTCTTTTCTTTTTCACATTATTTTTCGACTTTACTTTTTGGTGTAACACCCCGAATCCGCGGGATATCGGAATGCTATGGGCAAGGCCACACGATGGGTCCCGACCCTTAGCCTGACAACAATCTCACCGGACCTTTCCAACATGGCACAAATAAAGGCTCAAAACTCGAAATCGTTATAATGTATGCAAGATGGAAAGTAAGGAATACAACGTGGAAACACAACCGAGGGTCGTCGTACATTATAGGACGGGGGCGTTTTTGGGATTGTTGTTGTCGTTTTACTTTATGTTAGATTATGGGATTGTGTACGCTTTTAGATTTATGTTTTGTGTCGTTTTGAGGACTCGGCTGAGTTTCCACGTTGTATTCCTTACTTTCCATCTTGCATACATTATAATGAATTCGAGTTTTGAGCCTTTATTTGTGCCATGTTGGAAAGGTCCGGTGAGATTGTTGTCAGGCTAAGGGTTGGGACCCATCTTGTGGTCTCGCCCGTAGCATTCCGATATCCCGCGGATTCGGGGTGTTACATTTGGAAATATGGACAGCGGTGCACAAAAACCGAAGCCTAGGAGATTGACGTTTCTCAATTTCGAGATGCCTCAAACCCTTGATGCACATACCATAATTCGTTAGGAATATCGCTCAATCCGACTTTGACAAGACATAAACACCCGGCTATGTGAATGGTGCCGAGATACTCATCATCAAGATTGACTTCCCCAAACCTATTAGTTCTATTCTTTGAATGCAAAATTTTGCTTTCATGGCCCTCCCACATCAAACATGCCAAAAACTCAACTTCTCCAAATTCCCGGATATGTAAGGGAGGCAATTATTTTCATTAAGGGGCTAAATGATCAAAGAAAGAAGTAAGAAAATCGAAGTGCCTTAATCATTTCATAAAGAAGTATAAGAACTCATTTTGTGATTTCAACCTTAATTTCTTAATATGATTTAGATAAAACTCTCACATTATGAAACTTGCAAGAAAGGATAAACAACTCACTCAATTTATTTACAATTCATAATTCGATTTAAGCATACAATTGTTATCAAAAACTCATTCCGCAAGTGAAAACTATTATAGAAGTCATCCCTAATCTTAGAAGCACGAAAACTTTTCAAAATTTTTCGAAAATTTTCAGATTTTAATGGGTTTTTCAAAGCCTTTTTCATGCAAAGCAATAACCAAAACATGTGACTATAAAATGAAACATGCAAGTGTCATGGATTAAAGCAAGCAAACATAGTAGTGTTATTACAAACCAAAGTCACACCTCACCCCATACTTAAAACATACATTGTCCTCAATGTTTTAAAAGAAATAAAGAAAAGAAAGAAAAGTAAAATGAACTCACTAGATGGTGGTGGGGCGGCTGAAACCGGCGGTCAACAATCATCATCACTGTGGAGGAGACGGTGGTGGAAATAGACGGAAGTCGGGGCTGAAGTTCCGCCCAAACTGCTGGCGGTATATGTCTCTCATCATCATGTCATGCTCCTCAGATCGTGCATCCCGAGTGTCTCGATGAATCTCCAAATCTCCCACCCTCCTGGATAGGTCGGTAGCCCACTCCGGTAGCTGTTGGTACCAAGCCAGCGGCTGTTCGTACCATGCTGGTGCATCCTGGGGAGTCGGTGCTTCCGGTGCCTATGCATACCATGGTGGTGGAGCTCCCATCCACTCCGGCTGCGCTCCGTACCAAGCAGGAGGAGCGTCTATCCAGGTCGATCCCTCACTCACACTAGCGCGGCGAGAGGAAGAAGCATCGGAGGGTCTAGAAGGGCGGGGAGAATGTCTAGGTAGGTCCGGGAAGGTGTCCGGATGATCCGGGAATGTGCCAAATGCCTGCTCATCAGCTTCTCCCTCATAATCATCACCTCCTCCCATCTCCTCCTCAACATCCGCAGCCGGAACCTCATCTGACACAAAAGGAGGTGCTACCAACCCATTCACATGCATGGCAGTGAAAGTCTGCTTCCAGTTATGGCGTCCGGCCATAATGGAGTATTCGGGGAGCCAAGGGATACCTCTACCTCCTCTCTCCTCCCAAGGCATACCGGCGGTAGGTGGACCGTGGTGTCTAGGGAAGATGATGCCCCTAGTCATAAAACTATTGAGACCCAAAGGTCTCGCCCCTATCCTAGTACAAGCGGAGTAGTCTATCCCTATTTGCGAGGCAATGTGGGTGACCATACCACCATATCCTATATTACCGGCCCTCTTGTTCTTCAACTTACTCATGGTGGAGGTTAGGAGGGTAGCACAATCGGCGGGTCTACCATGGAGTATAGAGTAAAGGAGGAAGAGCTCATCGGTCTTAATCTTTGGGGGGTCTCGGTCCTAGGGAAGAGACACTCGGAAAGGACCCTATGAGCTATCTTCAAGGCTAAGTGATAGATGAGCTTAGCCTTGGTGTCGGCCAGTTGCCAACGGTCCTCACTAGCATATATCATAGCATTCTCGCTCCAAAAGTTCTTAGCGTATACCCCGCTAGGAAACCGACCATTGAAGGTCTCTTGGAACCCAAAGAAGGCTCCAAACTGGACAATTGAGAACTCATAGTTCTCCTCCATCAACCGAAAAGAAACCGTCCTATCGACGGCGCTATGCTCGAAGGAAGTAAGAAACTCCCTTGTGATCTCCTCATAAGCACCCGATCGAATAGCGGAAAAGACTATCAAACCAGCTCTATCCAATAGCCACGTCAAATCATTCACCACATTCAGTGGTTCAAGCTCCTCAAGGACTAAGTATCGAGGTCCTATGACCGGCCTCTTCTTGATTCTCTCTAAGGTATCTAGGTAATCCTCATGAATGGTTGGGATTCTAGGATGTGGTGATGATGGTGGTTCACTAGGAGGGGCTTGGGAGGAGGAAGAACTATCATCCTTTCTCTTTTTATTCCTGCTAGATCTTCTCGTGAACATTTTTTCAAAAATAGAGGAAATCACGGCCTGTTCTACAATTTCCACGGCCGTGGAACACCCAAAGACCGTGGTTTGGTTCTGTTTTCCTCAAATCTCAACCAAATCACACCAAATTCAGCAGACACTGTCCTAGACTAATTCCAATCTCAATCCTATGCAGTTCTTCTAAATTTTTGCGAATATTAGAGCCGAATTGACAAAGCAGAGAAATAGGAGAAAAACCTAGGTTTTGGATCTTTGAGATCCTAATTCCGTCTTTTGTAGGGATTGTTCACTTGATTTGTTGATTGGATCTTGTAGATGATCGGAAATGCTTCACTTTAGGATCAAGAATCGTTCGAATCGGACTCCGAACGAAGATTTGCGAGATGGGGAGAATTTTCGGAGTTTAGGGCGTGGAAAGGGGGCGTGAAATTGGTGTTTGTGGTGTTTTTGTGAAGGAAGGTGGTTTATATAGTGCCCGTAATTTTTTTGAAAATCACGGTCACTCGGGGTTTTCCATGGCCGTGGAAATATACTGACCCGTGGTTTTTGTGATTTTTCTCAGATTTTGGAGAATTACGGTCACTGTAGCTTCCACGACCGTGGTTTAGGGCGTGAAACTCTCTGTATTGTGCCAAAATCCAAGTTTCATCAATTCCTTCCAACTCTTTCTCCTTCCATTGCCTATTCCTTGCTCCTACATCCAAAAACACGACATACCGGGAGGTATCGAGGGCAAAACAAAGCAAAAATGACTAAACTAACTAATCTAAGAATGAAAACGAAAGCATAAGTGCAATACCTTGGGTTGCCTCCCAAGAAGCGCTTGTTTTAGGTCCATAGCTAGACCGTACTTGAGATTATTCGAGTGTGGTGGGTGCGAACTCCTCAGCTTGGAGCTCCGGTGTATACTTCTTAAGTCGTTGGCCATTCACCTTGAAACTTCCGCTCATTTCACCCCATACTTCAACTACACCATGGGAAAAAACATATTTGATTAGATAAGGTCCAGTCCAACGAGATTTAAGCTTACCTGGAAAGAGCCGAAGTCTCGAATTGAAGAGGAGAACTTGATCTCCTTCCTTGAGGTCCTTTGGAATGATATGCTTATCATGGCAACGCTTCGCTCTCTCCTTGTAGATCTTGGCGTTCTCATAAGGGTTCTAGTAGAGTTCTTCAAGCTCGTTAAGGTCCAAGAGGCGCTTCTTGCCCGCTTCCTTCATGCTGAAGTTCAACCACTTTACCGCCCAATACGCCTTGTGCTCTAGCTCCACCGGCAAGTGACAAGACTTCCCATACACAAGATTGTATGGTGTTGTTCCTATGGGAGTCTTGTATGCCGTTCTATACGCCCATAATGCATCATCTAGCTTCAAACACCAATCCTTCCTAGTCTTCGAAACTGTTTTCTCTAGGATGCCCTTGATCTCTCTATTGGAAATCTCCACTTGTCCACTTGTTTGTGGATGGTTGTTCGCCACTTAGCATGCGTGCAATCAAGCTTTAAATTTATAAAACTAGAATAAAAGCAAGCGAACCCACAGTGTACGGATCGGCGTAGATTAGCAAGTATTCCAGAGTATCGAACGCAGGGATTTGGGGGTTAAATCCAATTATAGAATTGTCAAGCAAGTAAATGTATGAAGCTTTGTAAATATCGGGAAAACAACAATCCTAAAGATCCAAGAATCTAGCTGTGGCAATCGATTCAAGATATACTAAAGATATAAGGACAGAGTTAAGAGTTGCAAAGGTATGCTAAAGCAAAGCAATGTACGGTGAAGTTCCAAGGCTTTATGTGACTTATCTAGAAATACTCTCTATAAAGGTTGTTGAGGCTTCAGTATAGAAAGGATCTAAATACAAGAATTAATATCAAATACCCAAACTTGTAATCCAATGATCAAGACTAACTAAACCGATTAAGGTTGTGACACTCGTAATCGAGGTAGAGGTTGTTGAGGCTTCACTACCACCTAGAAAAGGCAAGTTGTTCGCCACTTAGTGTGCGTGCAAATAAGCTTTAAATTTATAAAACTAGAAATCAAGCAAGCGAACCCGCAGTGTACGGATCGACGTAGTTAAGCAAGAATTCCAGAGTATCGAACACAGGGATTTGGGGGGTTAAATCCAATTATAGAATTGTCAAGCAAGTAAATGTATGAGCTTTGTAAGTATAGGGAAAACAACAATCCTAAAGATCTAGGAATCCAGCTGTGACAATCGATTCAAGATATACTAAAGATATAAGGACAGAGTCAAGAGTTGCAAAGGTGTACTAATGCAAAGCAATGTATGGTGAAGTTCCAAGGCTTTATGTGACTTATTTAAAGACACTCTCTATAAAGGTTGTTGAGGCTTCAGTATAGAAAGGATCTAAAATCAAGAATTAATATCAAATACCCAAACTTGTAATCCAAGGATCAAGACTAACTAAATCGATTAAGGTTGTGACACTCGGAATCGAGGTAGAGGTTCTTGAGGCTTCACTACCACCTAGAAAAGGCAAGCCAAGACTAAGTTAAAGCAAATCTTTAACTTTGGATTAAAGTAAAAGCAAGGTTCGTAAACTGAGGGAAATTACGGGTGGATCTTGAGATTCCACGGCCGTGGAACTCAAGAACACACCGTGATTCTGGCTTCGTCGGCGATTCTTTCTAACTCTCAAGGTCCAATCTGTTTACAATCGATCTATCATCATCTAAGCCACAACTATCAACCCTTCACCTTAGAATTGCTAAAGGGTTTTAGCCAACAACAGTCATTATGATATCAAATTCAAGATTTAAAAGAATGAAAGATGAAAACCTTCGAAAACCTTTAATAAATCTTAAATCAATCTCAAATCCACAAACAAGAGCGATGATGTAAGCAGATTCAGAATAACACAAACAATCACAATCCTTGATAAGAACGAAGAACGGGATGTCAATCCGTCTTCTAATCAAACCTAAGGACAAAGACGTAATCTCCATACGAACAATCTTCCAAATCTTCACTCTTTCTCTAAGCCTTTCCGTAAATTCGGAAGTCTCAATAGGGCTAAGCGCGGTCTAAGCAGAGGTGACGGAATCTCTCTCCTTCCGTCCTTTTATAGGGCAAGATAGAATAAGTGTCCAACCCATTGTGTAAAAGATCGTGGCTTTAATTTATACGTTAAAAGATCGCCTAAATCACGGTCATAAAGGGTTCCACGCCCGTGGTTTAGAGCGTGGTTTAGAGCGTGGAATTTCAATACGGTGCTTCACAACTTCCACGGCCGTGTAACTCACTGGAATGCTCCACGCTTGTGTTGCCAAAGTTCCACGGCCGTGGTTTAGGGCGTGTACTCTATTACGGCCGTATTTTAGAGCGTGGAACATAGATTGCTTATAAATCTCCTTTGTTTTGTGTCCTTCTTCATCCTAGTATCTTCCTTAGCTCCTTTGTGGTGTCCTCAATCCTTGGATATGCTCAATCCATCTCCATTATCTCTCAATTCGTTCGGTTTTAGCTCTTATTCGCCTACAATCAACACAAAGCTTATGTAGACCTCTATATCGACAATATAGATAAACTAGCTCACAATTGCTTCAATGCTTTATCAATGAACACCAATATGGATGAAATACATCTAGAAAACGTGCCTAAAATATCACAATATTTCATGCTAACAAATAACCCCATACTTGCCACTTGCTTGTCCCCAAGCAAGGTCTTTCAAAAGATTTAAAACTCAAGTTAGGATGAAATATGGATACACTCTCAAAAACAAAACTTCTTTTAGATGAATGTGCTTTCTAGTCAATAGATCATTCTCAAATCTTGCTTCATTCGTTAATAAGACTTTCATATACATAATCAAAGAGTAAAGAGTAAAGAAGACTCATGAATTGATCAAACTTCCATGTAAACATCATAACCTTCAAACATTATCAAAATCAATCATAAGAAACTTCAATTTAGATCACCAAGTCATATATCATTCTCTTGATCTTAAGGACTTTCAAACAAGGTCTAGAATGCGGAAGGGAAGGAAAACTTTAAGGAATGTGGTGCATGAATCCGGGAAAGTGGATAACTAACTCTTTTCTTTTACTTTTTGCGGTTTCCGCAACGCTTTCAACTTAGAGCTTTGGTCTCTTCTTTTCAATTCATTTTTCGACTTTACTTTTGGAGTTATGGACAGAGGTGCACAAAAACCGAAGCCTAGGAGATTGGCGTTTCTCAATTTTACGAGATGCCTCAAACCCTTGATGCACATACCATAATCCGCTAGGAATATCGCTCAATCCGACTTTGGCAAGACACAAACACCCGGCTATGTGAATGGTGCCGAGTTACTCATCATCATGATTGACTTCCCCAAACCTACAATTTCTTTCTATTCTTTTGAATGCAAAAATTGTTTTCATGGCCCTCCCACATCAAACATGCCAAATATCAACTCATCCAAATTCCCGGATAGGTAAAGGAGGCCATTATTTCATTGAGGGGATAAATGATCAAAGAAGGAAGAAAGAAAATCGAATTGCCTTAATCATCTCAAAAGGAAGTATAAGAACTTATCATGTGATTTCAACCTTGATTTCTCAACATGATTTAGGTAACATTCTTCACATTATGAAACTTGCAAAAGAGGAATAATTAATTCATTCAAATTCTTTTCAATTCACTATTTGTTTAAGCATGCGATTGTCATCAAAACTCAATTCACAAGTAGTGAAGTCATCTCTATCCTTAGAAGCACAAAATTTTCAAAATTTTTCAATTTTTATGGGTTTTTCAAAAGCTTTTTCATGCAATATAATAATGAAACGTGTAACAATAGAATGAAACATGCAAGGTGTTCTCGATAAAAGCATACAAAGTGAGTAAGAGTTATTACAAACGATTAGTCACACCCCACCCCATACTTGGAACAAACATTGTCCCTAATGTTCAAATAGAAAAAGAAGAAAAGAAAGAAAGAAAAAGAACTCACAAAACGGTGGTGGGGCGGCTAAAGCGGTAGATCGTCAATCATCCTCACTGCGGTGCCGGTGGAGGTGGAAACGGAAAGAAGCCGGGATCATAGTTCCGCCCAAACTGCTGGCGGTATATGTCTCTCATCATGCGGTCATGATCGGCGGCTCGTGCATCCCTAGCATCTGCACGGATCTCCAAGGCTCCGACCCTGCTGGAAAGGTCGGTAGCCCACTCTGGCAACTGCTCATACCAACCAGGCGGCTGCCTGTACTATGCCGGTGCGTCTGAAGGTGCTGGTGCGGGTGGCGGCTGTGCATGCCAAGGTGGTGGAGCTCCCATCCAGCCCGACTGTGTACTATACCAAGTAGGAGGATCTGCCATCCAAGTCGGCCTCTCGCTCACACTAGCACGGCGAGAGGAAGAGCCAGAAGCTCTAGCGGGGCGGAGAGAGTGTCTAGGAAGGTCAGGAACTGCGTCCGGCTGATCCGGAAAAGTACCAAAGTCATGATCAGCTCCTCCTCCCTCAAACTCGTCATCCCTTCTCATCTCCTCCTCCTCTACAACTGGTGGTGGTGGAACGTAGGGAGGGGCTACTAATCTGTTCGCATGAATGGCAACGAACGTCTCCTTCCAGTTATGGCGTCCAGCCATAATGGAATACTCAGGAAGCCACTCAATCCCTCTCCCGGTCCTACTCTCCCAAGGCATGGCAACGAACGGTGGACCTCTATGTGTAGGGAAGATGATGCCTCTAGTCATGAGGCTCTGAAGTCCTAGGGGTCTAGTTGCAATGCGGGTGCAAGCGGAGAAGTCTACCCCTAACTGCCTAGCAAGGTGGGTGACCATCCCACTGTATCCAATGTTGCCGGCCCTCTTGTTCTTTAGCTTGCTCATAGTAGCAGCTAAGAGGGTGGCACAATCAGCTGGCCTACCGTATAACATACAATAGAGAAGAAACAACTCGTCCGTCTTAATCTTCTGAGGTGTCTCCGTCCTAGGGAAGAGACACTCAGAAAGCACTCTATGGGCAATCTTCAAGGCTAAGTGGTAGATCAACTTAGCCTTGGTATCAGCAGGTTGCCAGCGGTCCTCGCTGGCGTATATCATGGCAATCTCTTCCCAGAAATCCTTGGCATACACGCCACTCGGGAATCGACCTTTGAAGGTCTCCTGAAACCCAAAGAAGGCTGCAAACTCTCTAATAGAAAACTCATAGTTTCTTTCCATCAGCCGGAAAGAAACTGTCCTGTCAACATGACTGTGCTCAAACGAGACTACAAACTCCCTAGTAATCTCCTCATAAGCATCTACCCGAATAGCGGAGAAGATGACTAAGCCGGCTCTATCCAATAACCAGGTGAGATCCCCTATCACATGCAAGGGCTCTAGCTCCTCGAGTAGTAGATACCTAGGCCCTATGACAGTTCGCTTATGGATCCTCTCTAAAGCATCGAGATGATCCTCATGGATAGTAGGGATCCTAGGGGGAGGTGGTGATGGTGATGATGGGGGTGATGGGGGCTCAGCTGGCGGTGCTCTAGAAGAGGAAGCAGTGTTGCCTTTCCTTTTCTTATTCTTATTTCTATTAGACACACTCCTTACAAAATCCATTTTCGGTCAAAAACCACGGTCTGTTCTTCAGATTCCACGGCCGTGGAATGCCCAGAAACCGTGGTTTGTCTCGCAAATTCGCAAAACTCAGCAGAATCACACCAAACTCAACAACAAGAAGCCCTAGACTAATTTCCGTCCAATTCCAATCAGTTCTCCTAAAAATTCTAGCAAAAACGAAGCCGAATCGACGAAGAGAGAGAAAGAACGAAAAACCTAGGTTTTCGGATTTTGGAATCCGAATTCTGTCTTCTCCGGTGAATTGCCGCTCGAATCGTTGCTTGGATCTTGTTGGTGACGGAAATTGCTTCAGTTTTGGCCAAAGAATCGTTAAAAACGATTAACGAACGAGGAATTGGGAGAGGAGGAGAGATTCGGCGAAATAGGGCGTGGAATTGGGATTATTTTGTGGTGTTTGTGAAGAAACGTGGTTTTTATAGTGGCCGTAAAATTTTTTGAAAATCGCGGTCTATCGGGGGGTTCCACGGCCGTGGAAATGTACGGAACCGTGGTTTTGGTGATTTTTCTCAGGCTTTTGAAAATTACGGTCACTGTAGCTGTCACGGCCGTGGTTTTGGCCGTGGAACTCTCTGTAATGTGTCAAAGTCCAAGTTTCGTCAATTTTCTTCAAACTTTTCCTTCTCCCCTTCTTTTCCACTGATCCTACATCCAAAAACACGAACATACCGGAAGGCATCGAAGGCAAAACAAAACAAAACGTCTATACTATTCTAATCTGTTAATCAAAAACAAAAAACATAAGTGCAATACCTTGGGTTGCCTCCCAAGAAGTGCTTTGTTTAAGGTCCGTAGCTAGACCATATTCGCACTTATTCGAGTGCGGTGGGCGCGAACTCTTCAGCTTGGAGTTCCGGTGTATACTTCTTGAGTCGTTGACCGTTCACCTTAAAGCTTCCGCCCTTTTCACCCCATACTTCAACTGCACCATGGGGAAAAACACGTTTGATTAGAAAAGGTCCAGTCCAACGAGATTTAAGCTTACCTGGAAAGAGACGAAGCCTTGAATTGAAGAGGAGAACTTGATCTCCTTCTTTGAGGTCCTTTGGGATGATATGCTTATCATGCCAAACGCTTCGCTCTTTCTTTGTAGATCTTGGCGTTTTCGTAGGCGTTCAAGCGGAGTTCTTCAAGCTCATTGAGGTCCAAGAGACGCTTCTCTCCCGCTTCCTTCATGCTGAAGTTCAACCACTTTATTGCCCAATATGCCTTATGCTCCAACTCTACCGGTAAGTGACAAGACTTCCCATACACAAGGTTGTATGGTGTTGTTCCGATGGGAGTCTTATATGCAATCCGGTACGCCCACAATGCATCATCTAGCTTCAAGGACCAATCATTCCTAGTCCTTGAAACCGTCTTCTCTAGGATTCCTTTGATTTCCCGGTTTGAAATCTCCACTTCTCCACTAGTTTGTGGATGATAAGGGGTGGCGATCTTGTGAGTCACCCCATACTTAGCTAGAAGAGCTTCAAAGCGTCGGGCAATGAAGTGAGAGCCTCCATCACCAATGATGGTCCGTGGTGTCCCAAATCGTGGGAAGATGGTCTTGTTAAAGAACTTAACCACTACCATGGCATCATTGGTGGGAGAGGCAATTGCTTCAACCCATCTCGAAACATAATCCACCGCTAAAAGTATGTATTGGTTTCCACAAGATGATGGGAAAGGTCCCATGAAGTCTACTCCCCAAACGTCAAAGATCTCTACCTCTTAGATGTTCTTGAGAGGCATCTCATTCCTCCTACATATATTTCCTCTTCTTTGACAAGCATTGCAGCAGGAAACAAAGGTTTGCACATCTTTAAATAGAGTAGGCCAAAAGAATCCAGATTGCAATACCTTAGCGCTAGTCTTGTTCGAACTAGCGTGTCCTCCACAAGGTAGTGAATGACAATGACGGATGACACTTTGTATCTCATCTTCCGGCACACATCGCCGAATAATAACGTCCGGACCTCTCTTAAAGAGGAGAGGTTCATTCCAAAAGTATTCCCTAACATCCTTAAAGAACTTCTTTCTTTGTGCATAGGATAATCCGGGCGGTAATTCTTGACAAACCAAATCGTTAACAAATTCAGCAAACCATGGTTCGTTACCTTTGGTGATCACGTCGATGCACTCCTCTATGATATGTAAATGCTCGTCCGGAAAGGAGTCATCTATAGGTAGATGGTCGTCCTCTAGATGTGTTAGACGACTCAAATGATCCGCAACAGAATTTTCCGAACCCTTCTTGTCGCGGATCTCTAGATCGAATTCTTGTAGGAGAAGAATCCATCTAATTAGCCTTGGCTTCGCATCCTTCTTTGCAAGTAGATACTGGATTGCAGCATGATCCGTGTATACAATCACCTTTGCACCTACAAGATAAGAGCGAAATTTGTCAATTGCATATACAATAGCTAAGAATTCCTTTTCGGTAGTGGCGTAGTTGAGCTGCGCCTCATCTAGCGTTTTGCTAGCGTAGTAGATAGTGTGGGTTCGTCCTTCTTTCTTTTTCCCAAGGACAGCTCCTATAGCTACGTCACTTGCGTCACACATAACCTCAAAGGGGAGATTCCAATCCGGAGGTTGGATAATCGGGGCTGAAATTAGAGCTTCCCGAATCATATTAAACGCATCTAAGCATTCGTGCGAAAAATCAAAAACTGCATCCTTCATCAATAGATTAGTTAGTGACTTTGATATCTTAGAGAAATCCTTTATGAAAGGCCTATAAAATCCAGCATGTCCTAGAAAATTTCTTATCCCTTTCACCGAAGTTGGGGGAGGAAGCTTTTCTATTGTCTCTATCTTAGCTTTATCCACCTCAATCCCTCTACTAGAGATTAAGTGTCCTAATACAATGCCTTCTTTCACCATAAATTGACACTTCTCCCAATTAAGAACTAGGTTAGTGTCTTCACACCTTTGTAACACAAGAGCAAGGTTAGAAAGACAATTGTCAAAAGAGGAACCATAAACGGAGAAGTCATCCATAAAAACCTCCATGATTTCCTCTATATATTCCGAGAAGATGGCCATCATGCACCTTTGAAAGGTGGCTGGGACGTTGCAAAGCCCAAACTGCATCCTCCTATAGGCAAACGTACCCCACGGCCACGTGAACGTGGTCTTCTCTTGATCATCCGGGTGTATCGGAATCTGAAAGAAACCACTATAACCGTCAAGATAGCAAAAGTGTGAATGTTGCGCTAACCTTTCAAGCATTTGATCGATAAAGGGTAGTTGGAAGTGATCCTTCCTCGTCGCGTTGTTTAGCTTGCGGTAGTCTATGCACATCCGCCATCCTGTTACGGTTCGTGTAGGAATGAGTTCATTGTTTTTGTTGGTGATGACCGTCATTCCTCCCTTCTTCGGAACCACTTGTACGGGACTCACCCACTTGCTATCGGAGATAGGATAGATGATACATGCATCAAGTAGTTTAAGAATTTCCTTCTTGACAACCTCCTTCATAGTCGGATTTAACCGCCTTTGAGGCTGTCGCGAAGTTCTAAAGTCCTCTTCCATTAAGATCTTATGCATGCATAGGGAAGGTTTGATTCCTACTAAATCCTCTATAGTATATCCTAAGGCTTTCCTATATTTCTTAAGGACAACCATAAGCTTACTATGTTCATCTATGCTCAAATCGGAACTAACAATTACCGGATAGGTAGAATTAGGTCCAAGAAATGCGTACCTTAGATGTGTAGGAAGTGGTTTCAATTCCATCACTATAGGAGTCTCTAATGGCTCTTGAGGAATATCCGATGGTACCTTAGAAGTGTCTAAGGAAGTAGAAGGTGTTGGAGAAGAATCAAGAGAAGTTGTGGAAGAAACACAATTTCCTTCGGATTCACCCAAAATTACGGCACCCCTGCCTTCTCCAAGGCCGTGATTTTGGGCGTGGAAAGTAAATACGGTGCCTCTGTTTCCTCCACGGCCGTGTAACTTACTTGAATGCTCCACGTTTGTGTTGATGAATTCCACTGCCGTGGAATAGGCTGTCTGGCCGTGGATCCGTACATTTTCTGCCTCATCGTGGAGTTTCTCGAACTCTTCTTCACACACTTCTTCTTGTGTCTCTAAGGCTTCAATTGCCTCATTGCACTCCTCTTCTTCCCCTATATCCATTATGCTCATAGAAATAACTTTTTGCAAGGGGTCTTTGAAGAGAATAGAACTTCCCTCCTCTCTAGATAGCTCTTCGTCATGGATATTGAATATATCCTCATCGAAGGCTGGTTCCTTCACTAAAGTGGAAAGGACGAACTCTACCTTCTCTTCTCCTATGTCAAAGGCGAGTCTAGCATTCTTGCAATCGACTATACAGCCGGATGTTGCAAGAAAAGGTCTTCCGAGAATGATCGGGACCGGACTATCTGCAGGAATGTCAAGCACAACAAAGTCTATAGGAACATAGAACTTACCAAGCTTGACCGGGACATCTTCGACTATACCGACGGGCCGAGTTATGGATCGATCCGCCATGTACAACGTCATCTTTACCGGTTTAGGATCGCCTAAACCAATCTTCCTGCATAAGGCAAGCGGAATGATGCTCACGTTTGCTCCCAAATCACATAACGCATCATATGTGACATCTCCCACTTCTATGGGATCACAAAATGACCCCGGATCCTTCAGCTTTGGGGGCATCTTCTCTTTCATGGTTTTGATGAGATCCGATGAATCCGAACTCATCTTAAACTCTCCAAAATCCTCTAGCTTTCTCTTGTTAGAGAGGATCTCCTTTAGGAACTTCCCATAAGCTGGCATACCTACAATTGCATCAATGAAAGGTATATTAATATGCAGTTTGCTCATGAGTTCAATAAACTTACTGAATTGTTTGTCTAGACGCGCTCTTGCTCTAGATTGCGGGAATGGTAGGGGAGGTTTGTAAGGTGGATGAGGAACGTAGACATCTTCCTTCTCCTTTCCCTTTTCTTTCTCCTTCTCAACGGGGACTTCTACAAACTTAGGCTGCGGGTCGATAGTCATTACTCCGCTCCTAGTTATGATTGCCGTCACTCTTCCTTTTGGGTTGTCCTCCGTCTTTCCTGGAAGTTTCCCTTGATTCATAGGAACTTCCTCCGTATGGCTAAGCATTTGGTTCTCCAAAACCTTTTGGGCTTTATCAACCTTAGTTATGTGATCATCAACCTTAATGATGCGAGTCTCTAATCCTTGAAGCTTGCCCAAAATTGTCTCCAACATGGGATCGGGCTTCTCTTTCCCCGAAGTACTTCCACCATTAGATGGTTGCCCCTGGCTTTTCAAAGGAGTGGAAGAAGAGGAGGGTGGAGTTAGTGAATTTCCTGAATTGGAATAAAAATTACCGGAATTTTGTTGATTGGGGCGCCAATTGTTGTTGTTTGAACCCCTATTCTTGTTCCAATTGTTGTTCTGGTTGTTGTTGTTCCAATTGTTCCGGTTGTTGTTCCGGTTGTTGCGGTTTGTATTCTCATTCCCGTTGTGGTTATGGTTGTTGCCCAAATAACCTACATCTTGTTCCTTTTACTTTGGAAAGTTGGTTTTAATGGCTTCCTTCAACTCTTTAATCTCCGTATTGAGAGAAAAGATTTGAGTTTGAGCCGCTTGTGATAGCTTTGCTCCTTGCTCCACTTGATTCACCTCTACTTTCCGGTGAGAATACTTCTCAATGACCCGCGCTTGCTTCTCAATGAAGTCCCAAGCGTCATCTTCCCTCATGTCCATGAATGTACCACATGAGAGGGATTAGAGCTTGAATTGTGTCTCCACATCCAGCCCCTTATAGTATATCTTCAATAGCGCCAATTTGGATATGCCATGATGTGGGCAATCCAATAGCAAATCCTGAAATCTTTCCCAAGATTGAAACAAACTTTCGTTAGATCTCATAGAAAATGCATTAATCTTACTTCTCAACTCCGCCGTTTTAGATGGCGGAAAGAACTTAGTGAGGAATTCCGAAGAAAGATCCTCCCATGTTTCAAGTTTCCCACTTGGAAGAGCTTGATACCAAGACAATGCTTTCCCTTTCAAGGAGAAAAAGAAAGGCTTGAGTTTATAGCTGTTGGTAGTTGCATTCTTTGGCTTCAATGTCTCCATCATACTCTCAAAATTTTGTAGATGTTGATGTGGAGATTCGGCGCTTGTTCCCCCAAATTGATTTTGGCGGACAATGGTAATAACTTGCGGGTTGAAGCTAAACTATTGTGCATCATCGGCATCAAAGTTCACACCCAAACGGCGTGGTTGCTGTGTTGGATCCATCCTTTGGCCAAGAGTTCTTGGCTCTTCATCCACACATTCGACTCTCGCGCCTCTAGCTGGGACACGGCGATTGGCAGCTGGCCGTGGAAAGAACGGGTTCACATTGATCGTTGGATCAATTTCCTCTAGTGGTGGCATGGAAGAGTCGCTATCCTCATTAGATGAGTTGGCTCTAACCGATCTTGATGGCCTCCTTCTTCTCTTTGTCTTCTTGAGGTTGTTTATTTCCAGCCTCATTTGAAACATTATGTCCGATAGATCATCAACCTTCGTTTGATGACGATCCATTTCTTCCCTACGAGTCTTCTCACTCCATTGGAGTTGAGCTTCCTTTTCCGCCAACTCCGTTTGGTAATCACGTTCTCTTTCTTCAGCCATCTTTCTTTCCTTAAGCTTTCTCCTCAAAGTCCTCTCAAGCTCTTGATCAAGAGGTAAGAGGTCTTCGTTGTTCCTAGACCAAATCCCCGGCAACGGCGCCAAAAACTTGTTCGTCACTTAGTATGCGTGCAAATAAGCTTTAAATTTATAAAACTAGAAATCAAGCAAGCGAACCAGCAGTGTACGGATCGACGTAGTTAATGAAGAATTCCAGAGTATCGAACACAGGGATTTTGGGGGTTAAATTCAATTATAGAATTGTCAAGCAAGTAAATGTATGAGCTTTGTAAATATCAGGAAAACAACAATCCTAAAGATCCAGGAATCAAGCTGTGGCAATCGATTCAAGATATACTAAAGATATAAGGATAAAGTCAAGAGTTGCAAAGGTATTCTAATGCAAAGCAATGTACGGTGAAGTTCCAAGGCTTTATGTGACTTAACTAAAGACACTCTCTATAAAGGTTGTTGAGGCTTCAGTATAGAAAGGATCTAAAGACAAGAATTAATATCAAATACCCAAACTTGTAATCCAAGGATCAAGACTAACTAAACCGATTAAGGTTGTGACACTCGGAATCGAGGTAAAGGTTGTTGTGGCTTCACTACCATCTAGAAAATGCAAGCCAAGACTAAGTTAAAGCAAATCTTTAACTTTGGATTAAAGTAAAAGCAAGGTTCGTAAACTGAGGGAAATTACGGGTGGATCTTGAGATTCCACGGCCGTGGAACTCAAGAACACACCGTGATTCTGTCTTCGTCGGCGATTCTCTCTAACTCTCAGGGTCCAATCTGTTTACGATCGATCTATCATCATCTAAGCCACAACTATCAACCCTTCACCTTAGAATTGCTAAAGGGTTTTAGCCAACAACAGTCATTATGATATCAAATTCAAGATTTAAAAGAATGAAAGATGAAAACCTTCGAAAACCTTTAATAAATCTCAAATCAATCTCAAATCCACAAACAAGAGCGATGATGTAAACAGATTCAGAATAACACAAACAATCACAATTCTTGATAAGAACGAAGAACGGGATGTCAATCCGTCTTCTAATCAAACCTAAGGACAAAGACGTAATCTCCGTACGAACAATGTTCCAAATCTTCACTGTTTCTCTAAGCCTTTCCGTAAATTCAGAAGTCTCAATAGGGCTAAGCGCGGTCTAAGCAGAGGTGACGGAATCTCTCTCCTTCCGTCCTTTTATAGGGCAAGATAGAATAAGTGTCCAGCCCATTGTGTAAAAGATCGTGGCTTTAATTTGTACGTTAAAAGATTGCCTAAATCACGGTCATAGAGGGTTCCACGCCCGTGGTTTAGAGCGTGGTTTAGAGCGTGGAATTTCAATACGGTGCTTCACAACTTCCACGGCCGTGTAACTCACTGGAATGCTCCACGCTTGTGTTGCCAAAGTTCCACGGCCGTGGTTTAGGGCGTGGACTCTATTACGGCCGTATTTTAGAGCGTGGAACATAGATTGCTCGTAAATCTCCTTTGTTTTGTGTCATTCTTCATCCTAGCATCTTCCTTAACTCCTTTGTGGTGTCCTCAATCCTTGGACATGCTCAATCCATCTCCATTCTCCCTTGATTCGTTCGGTTTTAGCTTTTATTTGCCTACAATCAACACAAAGCTTATGTAGACCTCTATATCGACAATATAGATAAACTAGCTCACAATTGCTTAAATGCTTTATCAATGAACACCAATATGGATTAAATACATCTAGAAAACGTGCCTAAAATATCACAATATTTCATGCTTACACAAGCCAAGACTAAGTTAAAGAAAATCTTTAACTTTGGATTAAAGTAAAAGCAAGGTTCGTAAACTAAGGAAAATTACGGGTGGATCTTGAGATTCCACGGCCGTGGAACTCAAGAACACACCGTGATTTTGGTTCGTCGGCGATTCTCTCTAACTCTCAGGGTTCAATCTGTTTACGATCGATCTATCATCATCTAAGCCACAACTATCAACCCTTCACCTTAGAATTGCTAAAGGGTTTTAGCCAACAACAGTCATTATAATATCAAATTCAAGATTTAAAAGAATGAAAGACGAAAACCTTCGAAAACCTTCAATAAATCTCAAATCAATCTCAAATCCACAAACAAAGTAATGATCTATATCAGATTCGGAATAACACAAACCAATCACAATCCTTGATAAGAACGAAGAGCGGGATGTCAATCCGTCTTCTAATCAAACCTAAGGACAAAGCGTAACTTCCAAATCTCCAAGTATTTGCAAATCTCCGTTGCAAAATGGTAATCTCCGCACGTCCAATTGAAACCCTCAGTACGTGCAAGTAAGCGTAGGCGAAGGTCTAAGCAGAGGTGACGGAATCTCTCTCCTTCCGTCCTTTTATAGGGCAAGATAGAATAAGTGTCCAGCCCATTGTGTAAAAGATCGTGGCTTTAATTTGTACGTTAAAAGATCGCCTAAATCACGGTCATAGAGGGTTCCACGCCCGTGGTTTAGAGCGTGGTTTAGAGCGTGGAATTTGATTACGGTTCTTCACAACTTCCACGGCGTGTAACTTACTGGAATGCTCCACGCTTGTGTTGCCAAAGTTCCACGGCCGTGGTTTAGAGCGTGGACTTCATTACGGCCGTATTTTAGAGCGTGGAACATAGATTGCTCGTAAATCTCCTTTGTTTTGTGTCATTCTTCATCCTAGCATCTTCCTTAGCTCCTTTGTGGTGTCCTCAATCCTTGGATATGCTCAATCCATCTCCATTCTCTCTCAATTCGTTCGGTTTTAGCTCTTATTCGCCTACAATCAACACAAAGCTTATGTAGACCTCTATATCGACAATATAGATAAACTAGCTCACAATTGCTTCAATGCTTTATCAATGAACACCAATATGGATGAAATACATCTAGAAAACGTGCCTAAAATATCACAATATTTCATGCTAACAAATAACCCCATACTTGCCACTTGCTTGTCCCCAAGCAAGGTCTTTCAAAAGCTTTAAAACTCAAGTTAGGATGAAATATGTATGCACTCTCAAAAACAAAACTTCTTTTAAATGAATGTGCTTCCTTGTTAATAGATCATTCTCAAATCTTGCTTCATTTGTTCATAAGACTCTCATATACATAATCAAAGAGTAAAGAGTAAAGAAAACTCATGAATTGATCAAACTTCCATGTAAACATCATAACCTTCAAACATTATCAAAATCAATCATAAGAACTTCAATTTAGATCACCAAGTCATATATCATTCTCTTGATCTTAAGGACTTTCAAACAAGGTCTAGAATGCGGAAAAGGGAAGGAAAACTTTAAGGAATGTGGTGCATGAATCCGGGAAAGTGGATGACCAACTCTTTTCTTTTTCTTTTGCGGTTTCCGCAACACTTTCAACTTGGAGCTTCGCTCTCTTCCTTTCAATTCATTTTTCGACTTTACTTTTGGAGTTATGGATAGAGGTGCACAAAAACCGAAGCCTAGGAGATTGACGTTTCTCAATTTTTGTGAGATGCCTCAAACCCTTGATGCACATACCATAATCCGCTAGGAATATCGCTCAATCCGACATTGGCAAGACACAAATACCCGGCTATGTGAATGGTGCCGAGTTACTCATCGTCATGATTGACTTCCCCAAACCTATAATTTATTTCTATTCTTTTGAATGCAAAATTTTGCTTTCATGGCCCTCCCACATCAAACATGCCAAATATCAACTCCTCCAAATTCCCGAATAGGTAAAGGAGGCCATTATTTCAATGAGGGTTTAAATGATCAAAGAAAGAAGAAAGAAAATCGAATTGCCTTAATCATTTCAACAAGAAGTATAAGAACTTATTATGTGATTTCAACCTTGATTTCTCAACATGATTTAGGTAACATTCTTCACATTATGAAACTTGCAAAAGAGGAATGATCAACTCAATCAATTTCTTTTCAATTCACTATTTGTTTAAGCATGCGATTGTCATCAAAACTCAATTCACAAGTAGTGATTATCATAGAAGTCATCTCTATCCTTAGAAGCACAATGAAACATGTAGCAATAGAATGAAACATGCACGGTGTTCTCGATAAAAGCATACAAAGTGAGTAAGAGTTATTACAAACGATTAGTCACACCCCACCCCATACTTGGAACAAACATTGTCCCTAATGTTCAAAAAGAAAATAAAGAAAAGAAAGAAAGAAAAGGAACTCACAAAACGGTGGTGGAGTGGCTAAAACGGTAGATCACCTAGGGTCATCACTGAGGTGGAGACGGTGGTGGAAACGGGAAGAAGCCGGGATCATAGTTCCGCCCAAACTGCTGGCGGTATATGTCTCTCATCACACGGTCATGATCGGCGGCTCGTGCATCCCTAGCATCAGCACGAATCTCCAAGGCTCCGACCCTATCGGAAAGGTCGGTGGCCCACTCCGGTAGCTGCTCATACCAACCAGGCAGCTGGCTGTACCATGCCGGTGCGTCTGAAGGTGCTGGTGTAGGTGGCGGCTGTACATGCCAAGGTGGTGGAGCTCCCATCTAGTCCGGCTGCGTACTATACCAAGTAGGAGGATCCGCCATCCAAGTTGGCCTCTCGCTCACACTAGCACGGTGAGAGGAAGATCCAGAAGCTCTAGCGGGGCGGGGAGAGTGTCTTGGAAGGTCAGGAACTGCATCCGGCTGATCCGGAAAGGTACCAAAGTCATGATCAGCTCCTCCTCCCTCAAACTCATCATCCCCTCTCATCCCCTTCTCATCAACAACTGGTGGTGGTGGAACGTAAGGAGGGGCTACTAGTCTGTTCGCATGCATGGCAGCGAACGTCTCCTTCCAGTTATGGCGTCCAGCCATAATGGAATACTCAGGAAGCCACTCAATCCCTCTCCCTGTCCTACTCTCCCAAGGCATGGCAGCGAATGGTGGACCTCTATGTGTAGGGAAGATGATGCCTCTAGTCATGAGGCTCTGAAGTCCTAGGGGTCTAGCTGCAATGCGGGTGCAAGCGGAGAAGTCTACCCCTAACTGCCTAGCAAGGTGGGTGACCATCCCACCGTATCCAATGTTGCCGGCCCTCTTATTCTTTAGCTTGCTCATAGTAGCAGCTAAGAGGGTGGCACAATCAGCTGGCCTACCGTACAACATACAGTAGAGCAAAAACAACTCGTCCGTCTTAATCTTCTGAGGTGTCTCCGTCCTAGGGAAGAGACACTCAGAAAGCACTCTATGGGCAATCTTCAAGGCTAGGTGGTAGATCAACCTAACCTTGGTATCAACAGGTTGCCAGCGGTCCTCGCTGGCGTATATCATAGCTATCTCCTCCCAGAAATCCTTGGCGTACACGCCACTAGGGAATCGACCATTAAAGGTCTCATGGAACCCAAAGAAGGCTCCAAACTCTCTAATAGAAAAATCATAGTTTCTCTCCATCAGCCGGAAAGAAACGGTCCTGTCAACGTGGCTATGCTGGAACGAGACCACAAACTCCCTAGTGATCTCCTCATATGCGTCTTCCCGAATAGCGGAGAAGACGACTAATCCGGCTCTATCTAGTAGCCAAGTGAGATCCCCTAC
This sequence comes from Fagopyrum homotropicum, assembly GCA_033239125.1. Taxonomy (NCBI): domain Eukaryota; kingdom Viridiplantae; phylum Streptophyta; class Magnoliopsida; order Caryophyllales; family Polygonaceae; genus Fagopyrum; species Fagopyrum homotropicum. The sequence continues at coordinate 36,324,601 of BSWB01000004.1, forward strand.
CACATGTAAAGGCTCTAACTCCTCAAGTAGTAGATACCTAGGTCCTATGACGGCTCGCTTATGGATCCTCTCTAAAGAATCGAGATGATCCTCTTGGATAGTAGGGATCCTAGGGGGAGGTGGTGATAGTGATGATGGGGGTGATGGAGGCTCAGCTGGTGGTACTCTAGAAGAGGAAGAGGTGTTGCCTTTCCTTTTCTTATTCTTATTTCTATCAGACATTTTCCTTACAAAATCCATTTTATGTCAGAAACCACGGTCTGTTCTTTAGGTTCCACGGCCGTGGAATGCCCAGAGACCGTGGTTCGTCTCGCAAATTCGCAAAACTCAGCAGAATCACACCAAACTTAACAGCAAGCAGCCCTAGACTAATTTCAGTCCAATTCCAATCAGTTCTCCTAAAAATTCAAGCAAAAATGAAGCCGAATCAACAAAGAGAAAGAAGAGGTGAAAAACCTAGGTTTTCGGATTTTGGAATCCGAATTCTGTCTTCTCCGGTGAATTGCCACTCGAATCGTTGCTTGGATCTTGTAGGTGATGGAAATTGCTTCAGTTTTGGCAAAAGAATCGTTAAAAACGATTAACTAACGAGAAATTGGGAGAGGGGGGAGGTGATCGGCGATTTGGGCGTGGAATTGGGATTGTTTTGTGGTGTTTGTGAAGAAACGTGGTTTTTATAGTGGCCGTAAAAATTTTTGAAAATCACGGTCTATCGGGGGTTTTCACGGCCGTGGAAATGTACGGAACAGTGGTTTTGGTGATTTTTCTCAGGCTTTTGAAAATTACGGTCACTGTAGCTATCACGGCCGTGGTTTTGGCCGTGGAACTCTCTGTAATGTGTCAAAGTCCAAGTTTCGTCAATTTTCTTCAAACTTTTCCTTCCCCCTTTCTTTTCCACTGATCCTACATTCAAAAACACGAACATACCGGAAGGCATCGAAGGCAAAACAAAACAAAACGTCTATACTATTCTAAACTATGAATCAAAAACAACAAGAATGTGAATGCAATACCTTGGGTTGCCTCCCAAGAAGCGCTTTGTTTAAGGTCCGTAGCTAGACCAAATTCGCACTTATTCGAGTGCGGTGGGCGCGAACTCTTCAGCTTGGAGTTCCGGTGTATACTTCTTGAGTCGTTGACCGTTCACCTTAAAGCTTCCGCCCTTTTCACCCCATACTTCAACTGCACCATGGGGGAAACACGTTTGATTAGAAAAGGTCCAGTCCAACGAGATTTAAGCTTACCTGGAAAGAGACGAAGCCTTGAATTGAAGAGGAGAACTTGATCTACTTCTTTGAGGTCCTTTGGGATGATGTGCTTATCATGCCAACGCTTCGCTCTTTCTTTATAGATCTTGACGTTTTCGTAGGCGTTCAAGCGAAGTTCTTCAAGCTCATTAAGGTCCAAAAGACGCTTCTCTCCCGCTTCCTTCATGCTGAAGTTCAACCACTTTATTGCCCAATACGCCTTGTGCTCCAACTCTACCGGTAAGTGACAAGACTTCCCATACACAAGGTTATATGGCATAGTTCCGATGGGAGTCTTATATGCAGTCCGGTACACCCATAATGCATCATCTAGCTTCAAAGACCAATCCTTCCTTGTCCTTGAAACCGTCTTCTCTAGGATTCCTTTAATCTCCCAGTTTGAGATCTCCACTTGTCCACTAGTTTGTGGATGATAAGGGGTGGCGATCTTGTGAGTCACCCCATACTTAGCTAAAAGAGATTCAAAACGTTGGGCAATGAAGTGAGAACCTCCATCACTAATGATAGTCCGTGGTGTCCCAAATCGTGGGAAGATGGTCTTGTTACAGAACTTAACCACTACCATGGCATCATTGGTGGGAGAGGCAATTTTTTCAACCCATCTCGAAACATAATCCACCGCTAAAAATATGTATTGGTTTCCACAAGATGATGGGAAAGGTCCCATGAAGTCTACTCCCCAAACGTCAAAGATCTCCACCTCTTGGATGTTGTTGAGAGGCATCTCATTCCTCCTAGATATATTCCCTATTCTTTGACAAGCATCGCAGTAGGAAACAAAGGTTTGCACATCCTTAAATAGAGTAGGCCAAAAGAATCCAGATTGTAATACCTTAGCGCTAGTCTTGTTCGAACTAGCGTGTCCTCCACAAGGTAGTGAATGAAAATGATGGATGACACTTTGCATCTCATCTTCCGGCACACATCGCCGAATAATGCCGTCCGGACCTCTCATAAAGAGGAGAGGTTCATTCCAAAAGTATTCCCGAACATCCTTAAAGAACTTCTTTCTTTGTGCGTAGATAATCCGGGCGGTAACTCCTGACAAACCAAATAGTTAACAAAATCAGCAAACCATGGTTCGTTACCTTTGGTGATCACGTCGATGCACTCCTCTATGATATGTAAATGCTCATCCGGAAAGGAGTCATCTATAGGTAGATGGTCGTCCTCTAGATGTGTTAGACGACTCAAATGATCCGCAACAGAATTTTCCAAACCCTTCTTGTCGCGGATCTCTAGATTGAATTCTTGTAGGAGAAGAATCCATCTAATTAGCCTTGGCTTCGCATCCTTCTTTGCAAGGAGATACCGGATCGCAGCATGATCCGTGTATACAATCACCTTTGCACCTACAAGATAAGAGCGAAATTTGTCAATTGCATATACAATTGCTAAGAAATTCCTTTTCGGTAGTGGCGTAGTTGAGCTGCGGTTCATCTAGAATCTTGCTAGCGTAGTAGATAGCGTGGGTTCGTCCTTCCTTTCTTTGCCCAAGAACAACTCCTATAGCTACGTCACTTGCATCACACATAACCTCAAAGGGAAGATTCCAATCCGGAGGTTGGATAATCGGGGCTGAGATTAGAGCTTCCCGAATCGTATTAAACGCATCTAAGCATTCCTGCGAGAAATCAAAAACTGCATCCTTCATCAATAGATTAGTTAGCGGCTTTGATATCTTAGAGAAATCCTTTATGAAACGCCTATAAAATCCAGCATGTCCTAGAAAACTTCTTATCCCTTTCACCGAAGTTGGGGGAGGAAGCTTTTCTATTGTCTCTATCTTAGCTTTATCCACCTCAATCCCTCTACTAGAGATTAAGTGTCCTAATACAATGCCTTCTTTCACCATAAATTGACACTTCTCCCAATTAAGAACTAGGTTAGTGTCTTCACACCTTTGTAATACAAGAGCAAGGTTAGAAAGACAATTGTCAAAAGAGGAACCATAAACGGAGAAGTCATCCATAAAAACCTCCATGATTTCCTCTATATATTCCGAGAAGATGGCCATCATGCACCTTTGAAAGGTGGCTGGGGCGTTGCAAAGCCCGAAAGGCATCCTCCTATAGGCAAACGTACCCCACGGGCACGTGAACGTGGTCTTCTCTTGATCATCCGGGTGTATCGGAATCTGAAAGAAACCACTATAACCGTCAAGATAGCAAAAGTGTGAATGTTGCGCTAACCTTTCAAGCATTTGATCGATGAAGGGTAGTGGGAAGTGATCCTTCCTCGTCGCGTTGTTTAGCTTGTGGTAGTCTATACACATCCGCCATCCTGTTACGGTTCATGTAGGAATGAGTTCATTATTTTTGTTGATGATGACCGTCATTCCTCCCTTCTTCGGAACCACCTGTACGGGACTCACCCACTTGCTATCGGAGATAGGGTAGATGATACCTGCATCAAGTAGTTTAAGAATTTCCTTCTTGACAACCTCCTTCATAGTCGGATTTAACCGCCTTTGAGGTTGTCGCGAAGTTCTAAAGTCCTCTTCTATTAAGATCTTATGCATGCATAGGGAATGTTTGATTCCTACTAAATCCTCTATAGTATATCCTAAGGCTTTCCTATGTTTCTTAAGGACAACCATAAGTTTACTATGTTCATCAATACTCAAATTGGAACTAATAATTACCGGAACGGTAGAATTAGGTCCTAGAAATGCGTACCTTAGATGTATAGGAAGTGGTTTTAATTCCATCACTTTAGGAGTCTCCAATGGCTCTTGAGGAATATCCGATGGTACCTTAGAAGTGTCTAAGGAAGTAGAAGGTGTTGGAGAAGAATAAAGAGAAGTTGTGGAAGAAACACAATTTCCTTCGGATTCACCCAAAATTACGGCACCCCTGCCTTCTCCACGGCCGTGATTTTGGGCGTGGAAAGTAAATACGGTGCCTCTGTTTCCTCCATGGCCGTGTAACTTACTGGAATGCTCCACGCTTTTGTTGGTGAATTCCACGGCCGTGGAATAGGCTGTCTGACCGTGGATCCGTACGTTTTCTGCCTCATCGTGGAGTTTCTCGAACTCTTCTTCATACACTTCTTTTTGTGTCTCTAAGGCTTCAATTGCCTCATTGCACTTTTCTTCTTCCCCTATATCCATAATGCTTATAGAAAGAACTTTTTGCAAGGGATCTTTGAAGAGAATAGAACTTACCTCCTCTCTAGATAGCTCTTCGTCATGGATATTGAATATATTCTCATCGAAGGCTGGTTCCTTCACCAAAGTGGAAAGAACGAACTCTACTTTTTCTTCTCCTATGTCAAAGGCGAGTCTAGCATTCTTGCAATCGACTATACAGCCGGATTTTGCAAGAAACGGTCTTCCGAGAATGATCGGGACCAGACTATCTGCAGGAATGTCAAGCACAACAAAGTCTATAGGAACATAGAACTTACCTAGCTTGACCGGGACGTCTTCAACTATACCGACGGGGCGAGTTATGGATCGATCTGCCATGTACAACGTCATCTTTACCGGTTTAGGATCGCCTAAACCGATCTTCCTGCATAAGGCAAGCGGAATGATGCTCACGCTTGCTCCCAAATCACATAATGCATCATATGTGACATCTCCCACTCCTCTGGGAATACAAAATGACCCCGGATCCTTTAGCTTTGGGGCATCTTCTCTTTCATGGTTTTGATGAGATCCGACGAATCCGAACTCATCTTAACCTCTCCAAAATCCTCTAGCTTTCTTTTGTTAGAGAGGATCTCCTTTAGGAACTTTCCATAAGCTGGCATACCTACAATTGCATCAATGAAAGGTATATTAATATGCAGTTTGCTCATGAGTTCAATAAACTTACTGAATTGTTTGTCTAGACGCGCTCTTGCTCTAGATTGCGGGAATGGTAGGGGAGGTTTGTAAGCTGGAGGAGGAACGTAGACATCTTCCTTCTCCTTCCCCTTTTCTTTCTCTTTCTCGACGGGGACTTCTACAAACTTAGGCTGCGGGTTGGTAGTTGTTACTCCGCTTCTAGTTGTGATTGCCATCACCCTTCCTTTTGGGTTGTCCTCCGTCTTTCCTGGAAGTTTCCCTTGATTCCTAGGAACTTCCTCCGCATGGCTAAACATTTGGTTTTCTAAAACCTTTTGGGCTTTATCAACCTTAGTTATGTGATCATCAACCTTGATGTGGCGAGTCTCCAATCCTTGAAGCTTGCCCAAAATTGTTTCCAACATGGGATCGGGCTTCTCTTTCCCCGAAGTACTTCCACCATTAGATGTTTGCCCTTGGCTTTTCAAAGGAGTGGAAGAAGAGGAAGGTGGAGTTAGTGAATTTCCTGAATTGGAATAAGAATTACCGGAATTTTTTTGGTTGGGACGCCAATTGTTGTTGTTTGAACCCCTATTGTTGTTCCAATTGTTGTTGTTGTTCCAATTATTCCGGTTGTTGTTCCGGTTGTTGCGGTTTGTATTCTCATTCCCGTTGTGGTTATTGTTGTTGCCCAAATAACCTACATCTTGTTCATTTTGCTTCGGAAAGTTGGTTTTGATGGCTTCCTTCAACTCTTTAATCTCCGTGTTGAGAGAAAAGATTTGAGTTTGAGCTGCTTGTGATAGCTTTGCTCCTTGCTCCACTTGATTCGCCTCCACTTTCCGATAAGAATACTTCTTAATAACTCGCGCTTGCTTCTCAATGAAGTCCCAAGCGTCATCTTCCCTCATGTCCATGAATGTACCACATGAAAGGGATTGGAGCTTGAATTGTGTCTCCAAATCCAGCCCCTTATAGTATATCTCCAATAGCGCCAATTTGGATATGCCATGATGTGGGCAATCCAATAGCAAATCCTGAAATCTTTCCCAAGATTGAAACAAATTTTCGTTAGATCTCATAGAAAAGAAGAAAGGCTTGAGTTTGATACCAAGACAATGCTTGGAAGAGGTTAGTGAGGAATTCCCACTTGGAAGAGGAATTCCGAAGAAAGATCTTAGTGAGGAATTCCGAAGAAAGATCCTCCCATGTTTCTAGTTTCCCACTTGGAAGAGGTTGATACCAAGACAATGCTTTCCCTTTCAAGGAAAAGAAGAAAGGCTTGAGTTTATAGCTATTGGTAGTTGCATTCTTTGGCTTCATTGTCTCCATCATGATCTCAAAATTTTGTAGATGTTGATGTGGAGATTCAGCGCTTGTTCCCCCAAATTGATTTTGGCGGACAATGGTAATAACTTGCGGGTTGAAGCTAAACCCTTGTGCATCATCAGCATCAAAGTTCACACCCAAACGGCGTGGTTGCTGCGTTGGATCCATCCTTTGGCCAAGAGTTCTTGGCTCCTCATCCACACATTCGACTCTCGCACCTCTAGCTGGGACACGGCAATTGGCAGCTGGCCGTGGAAAGAACGGGTTCACATTGATCGTTGGATCAATTTCCTCTAGTGGTGACATGGAAGAGTCGCTATCCTCATTGGATGAGTTGGCTCTAACCGATCTTGATGGCCTCCTTCTTCTCTTTGTCTTCTTGAGGTTGTTTATTTCCAGCCTCATTTGGAACATCATGTCCGATAGGTCATCAACCTTCGTTTGATGACGATCCATTTCTTCCCTGCGAGTCTTCTCACTCCATTGGAGTTGAGCTTCTTTTTCCGCCAACTCCGTTTGGTAATCACGTTCTCTTTCTTCAGCCATCTTTCTTTCCTTAAGCTTTCTCCTCAAAGTCCTCTCAAGCTCTTGATCAAGAGGTAAGAGGTCTTCGTTGTTCCTACACCTGCGCATACACTCGAAAAGATATCAAATAACAAGGGAAAAGCTCCCAAGCTTGACAACCGATAACCGAATTCGGCCTAGACCAAATCCCCGGCAACGGCGCCAAAAAATTGTTCGCCACTTAGCGTGCATGCAATCAAGCTTTAAATTTATCAAACTAGAATAAAAGCAAGCGAACCCGCAGTGTACGGATCGGCGTAGATTAGCAAGTACTCCAGAGTATCGAACACAGGGATTTGGGGGGTTAAACCCAATTATAGAATTGTCAAGCAAGTAAATGTATGAAGCTTTGTAAATATTGGGAAAACAACAATCCTAAAGATCCAGGAATCCAGCTGTGGCAATCGATTCAAGATATAATAAAGATATAAGGACAGAGTTAAGAGTTGCAAAGGTATGCTAATGCAAAGCAATGTACAGTGAAGTTCCAAGGCTTTATGTGACTTATCTAGAAATACTCTCTATAAAGGTTGTTGAGGCTTCAGTATAGAAAGGATCTAAAGACAAGAATTAATATCAAATACCCAAACTTGTAATCCAAGGATCAAGACTAACTAAACCGATTAAGGTTGTGACACTCGGAATCGAGGTAAAGGTTGTTGTGGCTTCACTACCACCTAGAAAAGGCAAGTCAAGACTAAGTTAAAGTAAATCTTTAACTTTAGATTAAAGTAAAAGCAAGGTTCGTAAACTAAGGAAAATTACGGGTGGATCTTGAGATTCCACAGCCGTGGAACTCAAGAACACACCGTGATTTTGGTTCGTCGGCGATTCTCTCTAACTCTCAGGGTCCAATCTGTTTACGATCGATCTATCATCATCTAAGCCACAACTATCAACCCTTCATCTTAGAATTGCTAAAGGGTTTTAGCCAACAACAGTCATTATAATATCAAATTCAAGATTTAAAAGAATGAAAGACGAAAACCTTCGAAAACCTTCAATAAATCTCAAATCAATCTCAAATCCACAAACAAAGTAATGATGTATATCAGATTCGGAATAACACAAACCAATCACAATCCTTGATAAGAACGAAGAGCGGGATGTCAATCCGTCTTCTAATCAAACCTAAGGACAAAGCGTAACTTCCAAATCTCCAAGTATTTGCAAATCTCCGTTGCAAAATGGTAATCTCCGCACGTCCAATTGAAACCCTCAGTACGTGCAAGTAAGCGTAGGCGAAGGTCTAAGCAGAGGTGACGGAATCTCTCTCCTTCCGTCCTTTTATAGGGCAAGATAGAATAAGTGTCCAGCCCATTGTGTAAAAGATCGTGGCTTTAATTTGTACGTTAAAAGATCGCCTAATTCACGGTCATAGAGGGTTCCACGCCCGTGGTTTAGAGCGTGGTTTAGAGCGTGGAATTTGATTACGGTGCTTCACAACTTCCACGGCCGTGTAACTTATTGGAATGCTCCACGCTTGTGTTGCCAAAGTTCCACGGCCGTGGTTTAGAGCGTGGACTTCATTACGGCTGTATTTTAGAGCGTGGAACATAGATTGCTTGTAAATCTCCTTTGTTTTGTGTCATTCTTCATCCTAGCATCTTCCTTAGCTCCTTTGTGGTGTCCTCAATCCTTGGATATGCTCAATCCATCTCCATTCTCTCTCAATTCATTCGGTTTTAGCTCTTATTCGCCTACAATCAACACAAAGCTTATGTAGACCTCTATATCGACAATATAGATAAACTAGCTCACAATTGCTTCAATGCTTTATCAATGAACACCAATATGGATGAAATACATCTAGAAAACGTGCCTAAAATATCACAATATTTCATGCTAACAATGGTAGGGGGTGGCAATCTTGTGAGTCACCCCATACTTAGCTAGCAGAGCTTCGAATCGTCGGGTAATGAAGTGAGAACTTCCGTCACTAATGATGGTCCGTAGTGTCCCAAACCTTGGGAAAATAGTTCTATTAAAGAACTTAACTACAACCATGGCATCGTTAGTTGGAGAGGCAATAGCTTCAACCCATCTCGAAACATAATCCACAGCTAGGAGTATGTATTGATTCCCGCAAGATGATGGGAATGGTCCCATGAAGTCGACTCCCAAACGTCGAAGATCTCTACCTCCTGAATGTTATTAAGAGGCATCTCGTTTCTCCTAGATATGTTTCCTGTTCTTTGACAAGCATCGCAGCAGGAAACAAAGGTTTGTACATCCTTAAATAAAGTAGGCTAAAAGAAACCAGACTGCAATACCTTAGCGCTAGTTTTATTGGAACTAGCGTGTCCTCCACAAGGAAGTGAATGACAATGACGGATGACGCTTTGCATTTCGTCTTCCGGTACACATCTTCGAATGATGCCATCGGGACCTCTCTTGAAGAGTAGAGGTTCGTTCCAAAAATATTGCCAGACATCCTTAAAGAACTTCTTCCTTTGTGCGTAGGATAGTCCGGGAGGTATTTCCTGACAAACCAAATAGTTGACAAAATCAGGAAACCATGGTTCGTTACCTCTAGTTATCTTGTCGATGCACTCCTCCATGACATGTAAATGCTCATCCGGAAAGGAATCATCTATAGGTAAGTCGTCGTCTTCAATGTGTGGTAGATGACTCAAATGATCCGCAACAGAATTTTCCGAGCCCTTCTTGTCACGGATCTCTAGATTGAATTCTTGTAGGAGAAGAATCCATCTAATCAGGCTTGGTTTCGCATCTTTCTTGGCGAGTAAATAACGGATCACAGAATGTTCCGTGTATACAATCACCTTTGCACCTACAAGATAAGAACGAAACTTTTTAAAGGCATAGACAATAACTAAGAATTCCTTTTCAGTTGTGGCATAGTTAAGCTGCGCTTCATCTAGCGTCTTGCTAGCATAGTAGATAGCATGGGTTCGGCCTTCTTTCTTTTGCCCAAGCACAGCTCCAACAGCTACGTCACTCGCATCACACATGACTTCGAACGGGAGATTCCAGTCCGGAGGTTGTATGATCGAGGCTGAGATTAGAGCTTCCCAGATCTTATGAAATGCATCTAAACAATCCTGCGAAAAGTCAAAAACTGCATCCTTCATCAATAGATTAGTAAGCGGTTTTGATATCTTAGAAAAGTCCTTGATAAAACGTCTATAAGATCCAGCATGTCTTAGGAAGCTTCTTATCCCCTTCACCGAAGATGGAGGAGGGAGCTTCTCTATGGTCTCTATCTTGGCCTTGTCTACCTCAATCCCTCTACTAGAGATTAAATGTCCTAAGACAATGCTTTCCTTCACCATGAATTGACACTTCTCCTAATTAAGAACTAGGTTAGTGTCTTCACACCTTTGTAGCACAAAAGAAATGTTAGAAAGACAATTAGCAAAAGAGGAACCATAAACAGAAAAGTCATCCATGAAAACCTCCATTATTTCCTCTACGTATTCCGAGAAGATGGCCATCATACACCTTTGAAAGGTGGCTGGGGCGTTGCAAAGCCCGAATGGCATCCGTCTATAGGCGAACGTACCCCATGGGCACGTAAATGTGGTCTTCTCTTGATCGTCTGGATGGATCGGAATCTGGAAGAAACCACTATAACCGTCAAGATAGCAAAAATGAGAATGTTGCGCTAACATCTCAAGCATTTGATCAATGAAGGGTAATGGGGAATGATCCTTCCTAGTTGCATTGTTTAGCTTTCGGTAATCAATGCACATCCTCCATCCAGTCACGGTTCTTGTAGGAATGAGCTTATTGTTCTTGTTGTTGATAACCGTCATTCCTCCTTTCTTTGGGACAACTTGTACGGGGCTCACCCACTTGCTATCGGAGATAAGATAGATGATTCCCGCATCAAGTAACTTAAGGATTTCCTTCTTGACAACCTCCTTCATGATCGGATTTAACCGTCTTTGAGGATGTCGCGAAGGCTTAAAATCTTCTTCCATTAGGATCTTATGCATGCATAATGAAGGTTTAATTCCTACAAGATCCTCTATAGTGTAACCTAAAGCTTTCCTATGTTTCCTTAGAACAACCATCAGTTTGTCATGTTCATCTTCACTTAAATCGGAACTAACAACTAAGGGAAAAGTAGAATTAGTTCCAAGAAATGCGTACCGAAGATGTGTGGGAAGTGGCTTCAATTCTATTGTTGTTGATGTCTTTGATGACTCTTGAGGAGTGTCCAATGCTTCCTTAGAAGTTTCTAAGGGTGTAGAAGTGGTTGAAGAGGACTTAAGAACATTGGTGGAAAGAACGTAATTTTTCTCGAAATTCCCCAAAATTACGGCACCATTGTTACTTCCACGGCCGTGATTTAGGGCGTGGAAGTCAATTACGGCATCACTGGTGGTTCCACGGCCGTGGTTTTGGCCATGTAACTTACTGGAGCTCTCTGAATAGCTGATTACGGTCATCATGGGTGAAACCACGACCGTGGAATAGCACGACTAACCGTGGTTCCTCACATTCTCTGACCCATCGTAGAGTTTTTCAAACTCTTCTTCATGCACTTCCTTTAGCTCCGCCAAGGCTTCAATCTCCTCATTGCAATCCTCTTCCTCTCATTTCTCCATGATGCTCATGGTTATGACCTTTTGCAACGGATCCTTGAATAGAATCGAGCTCACTTCTTCTCTAGACGCCTCCTCGTCATAGATGTTAAACATATCCTCTCCAAGAGCTGGCTCTTTCACCAAGGTTGAAAGAACAAACTCTACCTTCTCTTCTCCTATGTCGAAGGCAAGTCTAGCATTCTTGCAATCTACCATACAACTGGATGTTGCAAGAAACGGTCTTTTGAGTATCATCGGGACCGGACTATCTGCAGGAATGTCAAGAACAACAAAGTCTATGGGAACATAGAACTTACCAAGCTTGACCGGGACGTCTTCAATGATACCGACGGGACGAGTTATGTATCGATCCGCCATCTATAACGTCGTCATCATCGGTTTAGGTTCACCTAAACCGATCTTCCTACACAAAGCAAGCGGAATGATGCTAACGCTCGCTCCCAAGTCACATAATGCATCGTAAGTTACTTCTCCCACTCCAATTGGAATACAAAATGACCCCGGATCCTTCAGCTTTAGGGGCATCTTTTCCTTCATCGTTTTGATGAGCTCCGATGATTCCGAACTCATCTTGACTTCTCCAAAGTCTTCCAGCTTCCTCTTGTTAGAGAGGATCTCCTTTAAGAAACTTCCCGTAAGCGGGCATACCTATAATTGCATCAATGAAAGGTATGCTAATATGCAGTTTACTCATGAGTTCAATGAACTTACTGAACTGCTTGTCTAGATGCGCTCTCGCTCTAGATTGAGGGAATGGTAGGGGAGGTATGTAAGCTGGAGGAGGAACGTAGATGTCTTCCTTCTCCTTCCCCTTTTCTTTCTCTTTTTCGACGGAAACTTCAACAAACTTAGGATGCGGGTCGGTAGTTGTTTCTCCGCTCCTTGTTATGATAGCCATCACCCTTCCCTTCGGGTTGTCCTCCGTCTTTCCGGGAAGCTTTCCTTGGTCTCTAGGAACTTCCTCGGTCTTGCTGAACATTTGGTTTTCTAAAGCTCTTTGAGCTTTATCAACCTTAGTAACGTAACTCTCCAGTCCTTGAAGCTTTCCCAAGATTGTTTCCAGCATGGGATCGGGCTTTTCCTTCCCTGAGTTGCTTGTGCTATTGGATGTTTGTCCCTGGCTTTTCAAGGGAGTAGAAGAAGAAGATGGTGGTGTTAGTGAATTTCCTGAATTGGGATAAGAATTACAGGAATTTTGCTATTGGTTGGAACGCCAATTGTTGTTTGAATTCCGATTATTGTTGTTCCAATTGTTGTTCCGGTTGTTGTTGTTCCAATTGTTCCTGATAACGTGATTTATGACGTTAGTTTAGGCATTCATTTAGATAGTTTTTCCCGTTATTCATGCATAGTTTGGCATTAGTTTATGACGTTTACGCTTAGTTCATGCATATTTCTAGAAAAGACGTCTACACGAGCTTTTGTCGGTTTTGTAGGTATTTCGGGGATCTTTTGGACATTAATCGATACATTCTAGGGTCAAGCCTCATGGTGGTACATATCCAAGGCTTTGAAGAAACATAATTGGAGCAATGAAGGGCACAAGGACCCTTATTGGTGCAAGCAATGGAGCAACTCATGGCGAGACGATCATAACAAGCCCCTGTTGAAGAAAATCGACCTAACACTCGGGAAAATCGGACAATTTTTCTATCTGGGTCGATTTTCTGGCTTTTGACAGCTTGTGCCACGTGTCCCACGATCTCTTTGCTCTGCTCTTGCTCTTGGTGGAGAATAAGTGGTCCTGCAGGCTGTGGCAAAAGGACATCTCCCACATTCTCTCTCACACACCTCATTCCATTGGAGGATAGACTTGGAGAAGAAGAAAAACTCTCTCATTTTTGGGGAAGAATAAGAACATCAAAACTTAGAGTGATAGTGAGCTTTTGAGGGATTTTGAGTGATTTTTAGAGGCTTTGGTTGAAGAACTTTTGGAAGCTTTGTTAGAGACGTTTTGGAACTTCTTTTGAAGGGTTGTAAGTCTTGCTTAACTTAAATCCAGTTAAGATTTGTTATTTTTACTTGCTTTTCTTCCATCATCTATCTATGAAAACAATGTATGCTTGTGTGATGATTTTGGATCTTGAAATGCATGTTATTGGCTAGTTTATTGTGATTCTGGAGTGATGGATTGATGGTTATGGCTTGGGTAATGATAGAATGGACTTGTATATTAGTTTAGGATGATTCGTATGCACAAAACCTAACCCAGACAGAAAAATCGACCTGTTCATAGGTTAGATCGTCCGATTTTTCTTATGATCGACCCGATTTTTCTCTCTGTTGTTCTTTAATTGATGAATCGGTATGTTAGGATGTTAGGGTGTTGAAATCCTAGTGTTTGTTAAGCATATCTAGCTTAGGGTGACCTAATGCTAGCAACCTAGGTGAGGGAAGAGACCTACCCGGTGATTTCCAATCTTAGATACCTAAGATGATGAACTCTAGGTAGTAATGAGCCTCATAAGCCGCTATTGGATTGAGTGTGCTAGGATTCTTGCTTGAGACTTACCTTTTCCGAGACTTACCCGGTAAGGAGAGGTTTCCCCCTTAAGTAGTGTCTGGTTTGTGTAGAATTCCCAACTTTAACCCCTTGAGACATACCCGGTAATAGGAGTTTGGTGCGGGATTAGTGAAGCATGAGACTTACCCGGTAATTGCTTCCATTAGAGAAACACCCTTTCCCAACACCGTAGCCTTGTCCTTATAATCTTTAGAAGCTTGAGTCCAATCCCATAACTGGAAATCTTGACCTCTAGAATTCACTTTTCTCTCTTTGATCACATATCTTGTGTTTGTGTTGCTTGTTTGTTTTTCTAGCTTGAGTTGTTAGCTTGATTTATTAACTTGCTTGATTTGTGATCTTTTCTTGATCACCACAAAAACCAAACAAAAATATCATGATTTTCATTTCTTTATTTCTTTCTCTTTTCTTAGACTAGATTCACACTATCTATGATCACTTGTTTGATTTGATTTCACCTTATTCTTCGTGTTCGACCTCGGAATACTATCCTTGTTACAAACGACCCATACACTGTGGTTTGCTAGGAGTTAGGAAATTATATCGAGTTATAAATTGTAAGACTTTTGTGCTATACATTTCTAGCGTAACAAGTTTTTGGCGCCGTTGCCGGGGACTAGGTCTAAATTGAATCATTTTGTGTGATTGTTTATAGTGTAGGTCTTTCTTGTTGCTTTTGATCTCGTTTGGTTTGTGCCTTTGATTTTTCAGGACATCTCTCGCTCTTTAGGTGTATGCGAAGATCTCGTGGCAAGGATTTAGCTCCATTCGATCCCGAACCGGAGAAAACCATTAAGACTAGATCTAAGAACGCTAAAAAGAAGAAGGAGATGGCCGGAAGAGATCTCCAAGCTGAGTTGAATGAAGCTTTAGAGCAAATTAGGCTAAGGGATGAAGCCTTAGAGAATGACAGGAGACTTGCCAATGAGAGGAAAGAAGCAACTAGGAGGGAAATTGAAGAGATTAGGCAAGCTCTTGTGCAAAGGGAGCTTAATCGTCAACA
The DNA here is from genome assembly GCA_033239125.1 of Fagopyrum homotropicum. Taxonomy (NCBI): domain Eukaryota; kingdom Viridiplantae; phylum Streptophyta; class Magnoliopsida; order Caryophyllales; family Polygonaceae; genus Fagopyrum; species Fagopyrum homotropicum. The sequence goes on from BSWB01000004.1 coordinate 36,339,638, forward strand.
ACCACCTCCACCACCACCGCAGCCGGCAGTCAATGTTCGGTTTGAGCCGATTGCTATTGAGGAGCCACAAACGTTAGGGCAACGTATGGATCCGGCCCAAAGAGTATACCGTCCGGGTGTAAACTTAGGAGATCCCGCAACCCATGATTATGAGCTCCGCCCTCAAGTGCTACAGATGATCCGGAATAATCAATTTGGAGGGATGGGAGGAGAGTCTCCTCATCAACACTTGATGAATTATGAGATCTTGATGGAGACTCTAAGACCGCCTAGATTGGAGAGCAACAACCATAAGCTTAGGGCCTTTTCCTTCTCACTTAAGGATAAAGCCTTGGCTTGGTATCAATCCATTCCACAAGGGCGTGTGGGTACTTGGGAGGAGATGACAACCGAGTTCTTGACAAAGTTCTTCCCACCTTCCAAGACAACCGAGCTAAGAGGGAAGATCAATGCCTCCGTGATGAAGGATAGAGAGAGCCTATTCAAATCTTGGGAGAGGTTCAAGGACCATCTCCTAGATTGTCCACACCATGGGATACCGAAGATAGAGCTATTGGAGATTTATTTCAAGGGGCTTGATGAGGATAGTCAATTCAACCTCCAATTGCTTTCCGGAGGAACATTCATGGAGAAGAATGTATGAGGCTTGGGAGTTTGTAGAGAAGCAATCCTTGGTGATAGAGAAGTACTCCCATAGGAAGAGTGATGGGAGGAAACCGGGAGTATATGAAGTGAGTGAAGTCACCATGAGCAACTACAAACTTGATGCAATCAACAATGAGCTTAAGTCTTTGAAGGAGTTGTGTGCCACAACCTTAAAGAATCAAGCAAGTCCTCAAGTACAAGTGCAAGTGCAAGCCAATTTGGCTTCCAAAGAGGAGGATGTTAACTTCATGGGAAGAGGTAACTTCAACAATTATCAAGGCCCTAGGAACTTCAACAACAACAACCGGCAATAAAACAATTACCGGCCTAATCTCAACCATCCCGGGTTCTCCTATTCTAACCCGGATGGTGCCTTGAACCCTCCCGCTTCCACAAGCGCAGCCCCACCGCCTAAGGCTTCACAATAGCCTCCACCCGGTTTTGCTCAACCTCCAAAGGATAGAATCGAAATGATGTTTGAACAATTGCTTGGAAGGTTGAGTGGACTTGAGAGCACGGTGACATCCATATCCAAGGCTCAAAAGGTGCTAGAAGCACAAGTGTTCCAAAAGGCGGGTGAAGCACAAAGGGATCCGGGAAAGCTTCCCGGAAGGACCGAGGACAACCCAAGAGGCCAAGTTTTGGCTATTACCACAAGGAGTGGGCTGAGCATGAAAGATCTCTTACCCAAGGTGAATGACAAGGGAAAGCAAGTAGTAGTGGAGGAAGAACCATTGCAAGAAGAAGGAGGCAAGAGCAAAGAAGATGAGCCAACATATGTGGCACCACCTCCATACAAGCCACCACTACCATTCCCTCAATCACGAGCAAGAGCTCGTTTGGATAAACATTTCGGTAAATTCCTGGAACTCATGTCTAAATTACATATTAACATTCCATTCATGGATGCAATTCTAGGTATGCCGGCCTATGAAAGGTTTTTGAAAGAGATACTCTCCAACAAGAGGAAGTTGGAAGAGTATGGAGAAGTTAGAATAACAAAGCGGTCTTCCGAGTTGATTCAAATCATGAAGGAGGAGATGCCCCCTAAGCTGCGAGATCCGGGTTCTTTTTGTGTGCCAATTGGAGTCGGAGAAGTCCAATATGAGGCCCTTTGTGACCTTGGTGCTAGTGTAAGCATAATCCCACTTTCACTTTGCAAAAAGGTTGGGCTAGGAGAACCAAAGCCAGTCAAGATGACCCTCTACATGGCGGACCGATCTATTACTCACCCCGTGGGGATCCTAGAAGACATACCGGTTCAGCTTGGGAAGTTCTATGTGCCAATCGATTTCGTTGTTTTGGACATCCCGGCAGACTACCCGGTTCCTATCATTTTGGGAAGACCTTTCTTAGCCACCTCGGGATGCTTGGCGGACTGTAAAAATGCAACCCTCTCATTCAACATTGGAGAGGAGAACATCAAGTTTAATATGTCCACAATGGTGAAGGGGCCAGCCCTAGGTGAAGATGTCTTCAACATTGTTGAGGAAGAGGAGTCTAGAGAAGTTGTGAGCTCAATCTTGCTCAAGGATCCACTTGAGAAGGTTCTTAGCTTGAGTTTGATGGAGGAAGGAGTTAGGAGATTAGAAATGAAGTGATCAAGGCCTTGAATGCATTGGATGAGCTACCAAGTGTGGGATTTGAAGTGCTAGAAGAAGGGACAAATACCTGTAGAAAAATCGGACCAGAGGGGCAAAAATCGGCCGAGTTTTGCATAAATCTTGAATTTTCATCCGATTTTGCAAATGCCGTAGCTGAAATCGACCCTCAGATCGTCCGATTTTCTTCACAGAGGGTCAATTTTCCTGAGTCTTTTGAGCATCATCCAGTGTTTGTGAGCAATCATCAAGGGACTTAGGTGAGGCTTCCATGGCTTTGGAATCATCTCAACCAACATTGTATGGATCATCTCCAACCGATAAAGGTCCTCCTAAACTTGATAATAAACCTCTTCCTTCTCATTTAAAGTATGCTTTCCTTGGTTCAAATTCTACTTATCCGGTGATTGTGAATGCATCTTTGAATGATGATGAGCTTGATAGATTGTTGACTGAATTGAAACTGCATAGAAAGGCAATAGGATACACCATTGATGACCTTGTTGGCATTAAGCCCTCTTTGTGCATGCATAAGATATTGATGGAAGATGACCATAAACCCTCTATTGAACATCAAAGAAGATTGAATCCTATAATGAAAGAGGTAGTAAAGAAAGAGATCATTAAGTTGCTAGATGCGGGAATCATCTACCCAATTTTGGATAGTAAATGGGTTAGTCCCGTACATGTGGTTCCTAAGAAGGGTGGTATGACCGTGGTAACTAATGAGAACAATGAACTAATCCCTACTAGGATGGTTACGGGGTGGAGAATGTGTATTGACTATAGGAAACTAAATGTGGCCTCTAGGAAAGATCACTTCCCTCTTCCCTTTATTGACCAAATGCTAGAAAGGTTAGCTCAACATTCACATTTTTGTTACCTAGATGGCTATAGTGGGTTCTTTCAAATCCCTATTCACCCAGATGACCAAGAGAAAACCACATTTACTTGTCCTTGGGGAACATTTGCATATAGGAGGATGCTATTTGGGTTGTGTAATGCACCCGCCACCTTTCAAAGGTGTATGATGGCTATTTTTCTAAATATATTGAGAACATTATGGAAGTGTTTATGGATGATTTCTCGGTGTATGGCTCTTCATTTGATAATTTCTTGGCAACTTTTCTTTGGTGTTGAAGAGATGTGAGGAAACTAACCTTGTGTTGAATTGGGAGAAATGTCACTTCATGGTTAGTGAAGGCATAGTGTTGGGACATTTGGTTTCCCACCGTGGCATTGAGGTTGATAGAGCAAAGATAGAAACGATAGAGAAGTTGCCACCACCTACCTCGGTGAAAGGGGTAAGGAGTTTCTTGGGGCATGCCGGTTTTTACTGGAGGTTTATAAAAGATTTCTCTAAAATTTCTAACCCTCTCACTAACCTACTAATGAAGGATGTTGAGTTTGTTTTCTCCAAGGATTGTCTTGAAGCTTTTTGTAGGTTGAAGGATGCTTTGATCACCGCCCCTATCATGCAACCCCCAGATTGGAGCTTACCATTTGAAGTGATGTGTGATGCGAGTGATGTGGCCGTTGGGGCTGTTTTAGGACAAAAGAAAGATGGGTGTACACGTGCCATCTATTATGCTAGCAAGACGCTAGATGATGCCCAACTTAACTATGCCACAACCGAGAAGGAGTTGCTAGCGGTGGTGTATGCCTTTGAGAACTTCCGGTCATATCTTGTTGGAGCAAAGGTCATTGTATGCACGGATCATGATGTGATCCGTTATCTCCTCAAAAAGAAGGATTTCAAGCCTCGCCTCATTCGGTGGATCCTTCTCCTCCAAGAATTCGACTTGGAAATTCGGGACAAGAAGGGCTCCGAAAATTCAATAGCGGACCATCTTAGTAGGCTACCACCATTGGAGATTAGAAGAGATGACATCCCGATTGATGACTCATTCCGGGATGAGCAATTGCAATTGATGGAGGAGTGCTTGCTACAAGTGTCTAGAGGGAGTGAGCCTTGGTATGCGGATATAGTGAACTACCTTGTGTTGAAAGAGATGCCACCCGGTTTGTCATATGCCCAAAGAAAAAAATTCTTCAAGGATGTGAGGTATTATTATTAGAGTGATCCACTCTTGTTCAAGAGAGGACCGGATGGTGTCCTTAGGAGGTGCATTCCGGAGGATGAGATGGAGAGTGTGATCCGCCATTGCCACTCCTTGCCATGTGGAGGCCATGCTAGCTCACACAAAACGTGTGCAAAGGTATTGCAATCCGGTTTTTATTGGCCTAACTTGTTTAAGGATGTGCAGAATTTTGTAGTGGCATGTGACGCTTGCCAAAGGACGGGCAACATCTCAAGAAGGAATGAGATGCCCTTGAACAACATACAAGAGGTTGAGATCTTTGATGTTTGGGGTGTGGACTTCATGGGGCCATTCCCCTCTTCATGTGGCAACCTCTACATCCTATTGGCGGTGGATTATGTGTCGAGATGGGTGGAGGAAATCGCATCTCCCACAAATGATGCCAAAGTAGTGGTGCGGTTCTTCAACCGAGTCATCTTCCCTAGGTTTGGAACACCAAGAGTGATCATAAGTGATGGAGGGAAGCATTTCACCAATAGAAACTTGGGACACTTTTGGCTAAGTATGGGGTGACTCATAAGGTGGCCACACTTACCATCCCCAAACTAGTGGCCAAGTGGAGATCTCCAACCGGGAGATAAAAGGAATAATTGAGAAGACGGTTTCTAGGACAAGAAAAGATTGGGCTATGAAGCTTGATGATGCCTTGTGGGCATATAGAACCGCCTTCAAGACACCGATTGGCACCATTCCCTACAAGCTAGTTTATGGCAAGTCTTGCCACCTTCCGGTGGAGATGGAGCATAGGGCATATTGAGCCATAAGGTGGCTGAATTTTGACCTCAAGGAAGCCGGTGAGAAGAGGTTGCTAGACATGAATGCTCTTGAGGAGATCCGGTTGGATGCTTATGAATATGCCCGGATTTACAAGGAAAGGACCAAGCGTTGGCATGACAAACGTCTCATCCCAAAGGAGTTGAGTGAAGGTGACTTAGTCCTTCTCTTTAACTCAAGGTTGTGGCTCTTCCCCGGAAAGCTCAAGTCAAGATGGACGGGTCCTTATGTAGTGAGGAAGATCTTTCCTCATGGAGCTGTAGAGATAGGAGGAGATCATTGTGGTAACTTTAAGGTGAATGGGCACCGTTTGAAGAAGTACATCCCGGAAGCTCCGGTGGAAGTGATTGCCCCGCTTCATCTTGAGTGAAATGCTCCTGAATTTGGTCAAGCTAATGACCTTAAAGAAGCGCTTAATGGGAGGCAACCCATTGATACATATCTTTCCCTTTTATTTTTCTTGATTTTGTTTGATTTTGTTCTTGGTGTGTTTTGTTTTTCTTTTGTGTTTCTGGGTGCTAGATCTTGTTGTTGTCATGTGTGATGAGATGTAGGAGGTCATGTGAAAACCTCATGGAACTGTTGAGAAGAAGGTGCAAGATCCGAGCACATGGACAAGGAAGAAAGCACCCAGGAAAATCGGACTGTTCTTGCACATAAATCGGCCGATTTTCTTGGGTAGATGGTCCGATTTTTCCTTCTGTCAAGGAAAGTGATGATCTCCGATCAAGCATGGGTGGAGCGGTCGTGGAACTTGGACGGCTTGCGGTGCCAAGCGCGGGTTCCGACACCATAATGAATTTCAAGAGCTCTCTACCATCCTTGATCGATCATCCACCATCATCATTCGATATGAACCGAAATACCAAAGCATCACCATTTTTACATTGTGGGGACTCTCTTTCACTTCTTTATTTAATTTGCACATTGGGGACAATGTGTTCTTAAGTATGCGGTGCGGTTTTCATAATTTTTTGCATGATTGCATCTAGGATAGTTTCATATTGTCACATGTTTCACTAGTTTTTGCATTGTACATATATATTTCGAAAATTCCAAAAAAATCAGAAAAATTTAAAACATTTTAGTGCTTCTAAGTTTGGATATGACCCTTATGATGAGATTGTCTTCTGAATTGGTTATGGATGGCCTTATGTGTTGAATGGATCTATGCATATGTGGACTTGAAATACTTCTCTTGAATCCCATGTACGAATTGTGATTGTGATGTTTGCCTTGATTGGATTGAGTATTGATGGTCGAAATTACATGCTAGTTCTTGTACATCATTTAGGAATGATTAAGGCAATTCATCTTTCTCTAATACTACTCTTGATCATGTTGTTTGAGCACCTCAATTGATATAAGATTTGACCTCTTTCGACCCATTCGGAAATAGGAGCATGCTAGAGTGTTGAGTGTGTGGAAAGCAAGTGTGGGGGTGAAGTTGTTGATAATGAATGTTGTGAATGAAGTGCTGAAATTGTTGTGAAAGTGTAGAAAAAAAAAGGCTTGGGGACGTTGGTTTTGATGACGAGTAACTCGGCACCATTCACATAATCGGGTGTTTGTGCCTTGCCAAAGTCGGATAAACCGATTGTCCTAACGAGTCTTGGTATGTGTGCCCGGTGTGGAGCACCTCGAAAAATAAAAAAAGCCCGAGGCCCACTAATCACCAAGGTTTCGGATTTTGTACACCAATGTCATTGTCTCAAAAATAAGTGAAAGAAAAAGAAAAGAAAAGAAAGAAAAGATGGACAAAAATATACACTTGTGGGAAGTTGATAAAAAATGTGAAGTTGTGATTGTTTAGTTCCTTTCCCGGATTAGCATCACATGACCTAGAAAAATTCCCACCTTATCACAAAGTTTCTTGGCCCTCTCTTTCCTAAGTCCTTGTGACCTATTTGCATATGTGGAAGACTTAGAGATCTAGATTGGATATACTCATGATCATCTTGACTTCTTCATTTTCACCTTTCATGCATGCTTTCGAGTTAAGTATAATTGTCTTTCCATACCTTCATTCATTTGATACATGATTGCTTGTCCATTGCTATGAAACATGACTATGAAGGTGATCCATCTTATGAAGCACAATGCCAAAAAGATTTTATGTTTTTTTTCTTCTGCATTCATAAATCATGTCATCTCTTAGCCTATAGTTGGACATTGCTCGGGGACGAACAAATCTTAAGTATGAGGTATTTTGATAACGTGATTTATGACGTAAGTTTAGACATTCATTTAGATAGTTTTTCCCATTATTCATGCATAGTTTGGCATTAGTTCATGACGTTTACGCTTAATTCATGCATATTTCTAGAAAAGACGTCTACACGAGCTTTTGTCGGTTTTGTAGGTATTTCGGGGATCTTTTGGGCATTAATCGATACATTCTAGGGTCAAGCCTCATGGTGGTACATATCCAAGGCTTTGAAGGAACATAATTGGAGCAATGAAGGGCACAAGGACCCTTATTGGTGCAAGCAATGGAGCAACTCATGGCTAGACGATCATAACAAGCCCCCGTTGAAGAAAATCGACCTAACGCTCAGGAAAATCGGACAATTTTTCTGTCTGGGTCGATTTTCTGGCTTTTGACAGCTTGTGCCACGTGTCCCACAATCTCTTTGCTCGGCTCTTGCTCTTGGTGGAGAATATAAGTGGTCCTGTAGGCTGTGGCAAAAGGACATCTCCCACATTCTCTCACACACACCTCATTCCATTGGAGGATAGACTTGGAAAAGAAGAAAAACTCTCTCATTTTTGGGGAAGAAGCAGAACATCAAAACTTAGAGTGATAGCGAGCTTTTGAGGGGTTTTGAGTGATTTTTAGAGTCTTTGGTTGAAGAACTTTTGGAAGCTTTGTTAGAGACGTTTTGGAACTTCTTTTGAAGGGTTGTAAGTCTTGCTTAACTTAAATCCAGCTGAGATTTCTTATTTTTACTTGCTTTTCTTCCATCATCTATCTATGAAAACCATGTATGCTTGTGGGATGATTTTGGATCTTGAAATGCATTATTGGCTAGTTTATTGTGATTCTGGAGTGATGGATTGATGGTTATGGCTTGGGTGATGATAGAATGGACTTGTATGTTAGTTTAGGATGATTCGTATGCACAAAACCTAACCGAGACAGAAAATCGACCTGTTCATAGGTTAGATCGTCCGATTTTTCTTATGATCTACCCGATTTTTCTCTCTGTTGTTCTTTAATTGGTGAATCTGTATGTTAGGATGTTAGGCTGTTGAAATCCTAGTGTTTGTTAAGCATAATCTAGCTTAGGGTGACCTAATGCTAGCAACCTAGGTGAGGGAAGAGACCTACCCGGTGATTTCCGATCTTAGATACCTAAGATGATGAACTCTAGGTAGTAGTGAGCCTCATAAGCCGCTATTGGATTGAGTGTGCTAGGATTGTTGCTTGAAACTTACCTTTTCCGAGACTTACCCGGTAAGGAGAGGTTTCCCCCTTAACTAGTGTCCGGTTTGTGTAGAATTCCCAACTTTAACCCCTTGAGACCTACCCGGTAATAGGAGTTTGGTGCGGGATTAGGGAAGCATGAGACTTACCCGGTAATTACTTCCATTAGAGAAACACCCTTTCCCAATACCGCATCCTTATCCTTAGAATCTTTAGAAGCTTGAGTCCAATCCCATAGCCGGAAATCTTGACCTCTAGAATTCACTTTTCTCTCTCTGATCACATATCTTGTGTTTGTGTTGCTTGTTTGTTTTTCTAGCTTGAGTTGTTAGCTTGATTTATTAACTTGCTTGATTTGTGATCTTTGCTTGATCACCACAAACCCAACCAAAAATATCATGATTTTCATTTCTTTATTTCTTTCTCTTTTCTTAGACTAGATTCACACTATCTATGATCACTTGTTTGATTTGATTTCACCTTAGTCTTCGTATTCGACCTCGGAATACTATCCTTGCTACAAAACGACCCATACACTGTGGGTTCGCTAGGAGTTAGGAAATTATATCGAGTTATAAATTGTAAGACTTTTGTGCTATATATTTCTAGCGTAACAAGTTTTTGGCGCCGTTGCCGGGGACTAGGTCTAGATTGAATCATTTTGTGTGATTGTTTATAGTGTAGGTCTTTCTTGTTGCTTTTGATCTCGTTTGGTTTGTGCCTTTGATTTTCAGGACATCTCTCGCTCTTTAGGTGTATGCGAAGATCTCGTGGCAAGGATTTAACTCCATTCGATCCCGAACCGGAGAAAACCCTTAAGACTAGATCTAAGAATGCTAAAAAGAAGAAGGAGATGGCCGGAAGAGATCTCCAAGCTGAGTTGAATGAAGCTTTAGAGCAAATTAGGCTAAGGGATGAAGCCTTGGAGAATGAGAGGAGACTTGCCAATGAGAGGCAAGAAGCAACTAGGAGGGAAATTGAAGAAATTAGGCAAGCTCTTGTGCAAAGGGAGCTTAATCGTCAACAACCACCTCCACCACCACCGCAGCCGGCGGTCAATGTTCGGTTTGAGCCGATTGATATTGAGGAGCCACAAACGTTTGGGAAACGTATGGATTCGGCCCAAAGAGTACACCGTCCGGGTGTAAACTTAGGAGATCCCGCAACCCATGATTATGAGCTCCGCCCTCAAGTGCTACAGATGATCCGGCACAATCAATTTGGAGGGATGGAAGGAGAGTCTCCTCATCAACACTTGATGAATGTACCACATGAGAGGGATTGGAGCTTGAATTGTGTTTCCACATCCAGCCCCTTGTAATATATCTCCAACAACTCTAACATGGAAATGTCATGATGTAGACAATCCAATAATAGATCCTGAAACCTTTCCCAAGATTGAAACAAACTTTCGTTAGATTTCATAGAAAAAGCATTGATCTTACGTCTCAACTCCGCCGTCTTGGATGGTGGAAAGAACTTGGTTAGGAACTCCGAAGATAGATCCTCCCAAGTGTTGAGTCTTTCATTTGGAAGAGCTTGATACCAAGATAAAGCCTTCCCCTTCCAAGAGAAGAAGAACGGTTTGATCTTGTAGTTATTGGTGGTTATATTCTTTGGTTTCATTGTCTCCATTAGAATCTCAAAATTCTGTAAATATTGGTGTGGAGATTCTGCACTCATTCCTCCAAATTAGCTTTGGCTAACGATGGTGATAACTTGTGGGTTAAAGCTAAACCCTTGAATATCTTTAGCTTCGAAGTTCACGCCTAGATGACGCGGTTGTTGAATCGGATCCATCCTTTGTCCAAGAGTTCTTGGCTCCTCATCTACACGAGCGGCTCTCGCACCCCCAATTGGGATACGAGAATTTACGGGCGGTCTTAGATCATTCCGGACTGGATTAATCAATGGATTGATGTCCTCTAGCGGTGGCATATCATCATCATCCTCATCGTCGGATGATTCCACTCTAATGGACCTAGTTGAATTAACTTTCTTCTTTTTCTTGGAGTCATTCATCTCCAACTTCATTTCCAGCATCATAGCCTTGAGCTCATCAATTTGGAATTGATGACGCTCCGCTTCTTCCATACGAGTTTTCTCACTCAACCTAAATTGAGCTTGAGATTCCTCTAACTCCGCTTGAAGGTTTCTCTCTTTACTTTCAGCCATCTTTCTTTCTTTAGCTTTCTTCCTTAAAGTATTTTCAAGTTCCGGATCAAAAGGTACGAGGTCTTTGATGGATCTAGACCTGCGCATATACTTGCTAGAACCTGCGAAGAATACTCAAAAGAGATATCAAATAACATGAGTAAAACTCCCAAGCTCGACAACCGAGAACCGAAGTTTGGTCTCGACCAACTCCCCGGCAACGGCGCCAAAAACTTGTTTGCCCGTAAGCGTGCGTGCAAATAAGCTTTAAATTTGTAAAACTAGAATAAAAGCAAGCAAACCCGTAGTGTACGAATCGACGTAGATTAGCAAGTATTCTAGAGTATTGATCATAGGGAATTGGTGAGACAAAATCAGTTTCATGTAGTTGAGCAATCAAAAGTGTAGAAGCTTTGCAAATATTGGGGAAAACAGTAACTCTAAAGATCTAGATATCAAATTGTTGCAATCGATTCAAGATATTCTATGAGTATAAGGACAAAGTTGAGAATTGCAAAGGTATACTAAGGTAAGGTAATGTACGATGAAGTTCCAAAACTCTATATAACTCACCCAAAGATGCTCTCTATTAAGGTTGTTGAGGCTGATGTATAGAAAGGATCTAAGGATAAGAATTAATCTCAAATACCCAAACTTGTAACCCAAGGATCAAGATAAACTCAAACGGTTAAGGTTGTGACACTCGAAACCGAAATAGAGGATGTTGAGTCTCACTACTACCTAGGAAAGGCAAGCCAAATCTAGGTTAAAGCAAATCTTTAACTTTGGATTAAAGTAAAAGCAATGTTCGTAAACTGGGGTAAATCACGGGTAGTTCTTGAGGTTCCACGGCCGTGGAAACCCTAGAACAGGCCGTGATTTAGGGTGTCGACGATATTTCTCGCACTCTCAGGGTTCAATCTGTTTACGATCGATCTATCATCATCTAAGCCACAACTATCAACCCTTCACCTTAGAATTGCTAAAGAGTTTTTAGCCAATAACGATATCAATATTCAAGTTAAGAAGAATGAAAGATGAAATCTCTCGAAAACTCAAATAAAACTCAAATTCAATCTCGAAATCTAAACACAAAGTATTATGTTTATGAATTCAGAAGAATAGGAATAGAAATCCTCACAAAGATCTTAGGAAAGAACGAAGAACGGGATGTCAATCCGTCTTCAATATCAAAACCTAAGAAAAGATCAAAACTTCCGCCACAAGCAATCTTCAATCTCCAATTATCCGGCGTTTTCGCGACTCTCGGCGGCTTACAATCAACCCTAAGCAAAGGTGCTAAAACAAGGGTAAGCGGCCTCCTTCGAAATTCACTTCTCTAGTCTTTTTATAGAGCGAGGAGGAGTTACCGTCAAGGCCCAATAACGTGAATGACGTGACAAATAATGACGCGTCAAAAGATTGCCAAAATCACGGTCTCATCGACTTCCACGGTTGTGGTTTAGAGCGTGGAACCAGATTACGGTGCCATGTGACTTCCACGACCGTAATTTAGACCGTATAACTTACTAGAGTGTTCCAAACTCTCTTCCACGTTCATAATGCCAAGTCCACGGCCGTAATTCTGGGCGTGGTCTTCAAAAGCCTTCTTCCACGGCCGTAATTCAGGGCGTGGAAGTGTATATTGCTTGTTGTTGCTTTAGTTTCGTGACATCCTTCATCCATGCTCATTCCATAGCTTCCTTAATGCTTCTCCTTATCCCCGATCATGATCAATTACTCCTCATCTTCCATCAAATACTCCGATTCCAGCTCTTATTCACTTAAAATCAACACAAAGCTAGTGTAGATCTCCATATCGACAAAATAGATGAACAAGCTCATAATTGCTTCAAAACTATATCCATGTACACAATAATAAGGGAAAAACAACTAAAATAAGTGCCTAGAATATCGTCATATTTCATGCTAACAATATTCCTTTTTGCTCCATCTGCGAGCACGTTTTCTCATGTAACTCATTTATAAACTCCACCTGGTTTCAGGCAACAAAATCTACTCGCTCCTCTAAAGGCAACCGTATAAGATCAAAGGGAGTCAAAGGATTCACTCCATAAACACACTCAAACGGCATTAGGTTAGTAGAAGAATGCAAAGTACGATTATAAGCAAATTCAACATGTGGTAATATATATTCCCAAGCATTCAATGTTTTTTTCAAAACAGCTCGTAAAATCGTAGTCGAAGTCCGATTAGTTACCTCCGTTTGACCATCCGTTTGAGGATGACTAGAAGTTGAAAACAACAACTTTGTGCCTAGCTTTCCCCAAAGTGACTTCCATAAGAAACTAAGGAACTTGACATCTCTATCGCTCACAATAGTTCTCGGAACTCCATGCAATCTAACAACTTCCTTGAAAAACAAGTTAGCTACATTATATGCATCATCAGTTTTATGGCAAGCGATAAAATGAACCATTTTAGAAAAACGATCAACAACCACAAATATAGAATATCTCCTCTTCTTAGTCCTTGGCAACCCTACAATAAAATCCTTACTTATGTCAAGCGAAGGTGATGTAGGAATAGGTAGAGGAGTATACAAACCATGTGGTTTTAGTTTGATTTTTCCTTTAGACAAACAAGGCATCTCTTAATCAAGTGTTCAACATCCTTGAGCATATGAGGCCAAAAGAAGTGAGAATGAAGCATATGATAGGTCTTATCTCTTCCAAAGTGTCTCATTAAACCTCCCATATGTGCTTCCTCAACTAGTAATAATCTCAGAGAACATCTAGGAATACAAACTTTATCCTCATGGAACAAAAATCCTTCAAAAAGATAATACTTACCTCTCGACTGGGACAAAAATCGGTCGATTTTTTCCTAGTACTGGGTCAATTTTTGCATCCAGTGTAGATATCGCCAAAATCTTCATCACCCTCGTAAAGTTCTTTGATATAATGGAATCCTAAGACTTTGGAATCCATTGTTGTGATCAATGTATACCTCCTGGAAAGGGCATCCGCTATGACATTATCCTTCACTTTCTTATATTTGATAATATAAGGAAATGTCTCGATAAACTCCATCCATCATCCATGTCTCCTGTCCAACTTATCTTGACTTCGAAAATGCTTCAAAGACTCATGATCAGTTCTAAGAATGAATAGGCCAAAGATAGTGTTGCCATGTTTTGAAAACTCGGAATAAAGCATATAGTTCCTTGTCATAAGTAGAGTAATTCAAACACGGACCTTTTAATTTCTCGCTAAAGTAGGCTAGAGGTTTACCTTCTTGCATAAGTACGCCTCCTATACCAATACCTGAAGCGTCGCACTCTACTTCAAAGGGTTTGGTGAAGTCCGGAAGTGCAAGAAGAGGTGCATTTGATAGTCGCCTCTTTAGTTCCGAAAATGCTTTCTCTTGTGCATCTCCCCACTCGAACGGTACTTGATTCTTCGTGAGCTGCGTGAGAGGGGCTGCGATGGTGCTGAAATCCTTCACAAAACGCCTGTAAAATGTTGTCAATCCATGGAGGGATCGCACATGTCCGACGGTGGTAGGTGTAGGCCATTCTTGAATGGATTTAATCTTCTCTTTATCCACCTCAAGTCCTCTTGTGCTGACAACAAATCCAAGGAAAACAACTTGATTAGTACTAAACTCGCATTTCTTAATGTTAGCGTATAACGATTCAGATCTAAGAGTTGCAAGTAATTCCCTTAAGTGTTCTTCATGCTCCTCAACGGATTTGCTATAAATGAGGATGTCATCAAAGTAAACAACCACAAACTTTCCAATAAAGTGGCGTAAGACATGATTCATTAATCTCATAAAGGTACTAGGAGCGTTAGTCAAACCGAAAGGCATTACCAACCACTCATAAAGTCCAAATTTGGTCTTGAATGTTGTCTTCGATTCATTCCCTTTCTCATTCGGATTTGATGATAACCACTCTTAAGATCAATCTTCGGAAACAAAGTGGAACCGCTCAACTCGTCTAGCATATCATCCAATTGAGGAATGGGATGTCTATACTTGATAGTAATGTTGTTGATTGCTCTACAATCCACGCACATTCTCCAAGTGTTGTCCTTTTTGGGCACCTATAGAACTGGAACTGCACAAGAGCTTAAACTCTCACGTACATAGCTTTTGTTCAGAAGGTCTTGTACTTGATCTTGTATTTCTTGGATTTTCTGTGGACTCATCCTATACGCAGGGCGATTAGGAAGTGAAGTTCCATGAATGAAATCAATTCGATGCTCAATGCATCGGAATGGTGGAAGTTCGGCAGGAATCTCATCCGGAAATACGTCCGTGAATTCATTTAAGGCCTGTAAAATATTTGAAGGCAAAGTGGCCTTCACATCATCACTCAAGGTTAGTAGGCTCTTATATAAACTCCGTAAAGAAAGATCTAAGGGAAGATAATCATCGATAAACTCCCTTTTTGATGAAAGAAGGGCTCGTTGTTGTCTCAGAGAGGAAAAATCGGATGAGCTACAGGAAAATCGGTCGATTTGTCCTTGGGCAGTACAATTTTCTTCATAAATCGGCCAATCTGTTGATGATTTGCCCGATTTTTCTCCACTGAGAGTTTATTCTTTCTCCTTTTGCTTGCGTTTCTCTTTCTTATTGTCGTAATGTTCGGCAATCTGCAGAGGAGTCATGGGTTTGAGCGTAATGACTTTCCCTTAAAACTCAAATGAGTTTTTGTTAGAAAATCCATCATGCATCACCTTTCTATCAAATTGCCAAGGTCGGCCTGATAAAATATGACAAGCTTGCAGAGGCACAACATCACAAACAACAATATCCTCATATTTGCCCAAAGTAAATACAATACGAGCCTGTTTATTAACTTTCAGTTCTCCACAATCATTCATCCAATGCAATTTATAAGGTCGAGGATTGTAGAAGGTAGTGATTTGCAACTTAGTGATCAATTCTTCACTAGCAATGTTGCAACAACTGCCCCCATCAATAATCATGTTACAAACTGTTAGCATGAAATATGGCGATATTCTAGGCATACACTTTGGTTGTTTTTCCCTTATTATTGTGTACATGGATGAGGTTTTGGAGCAATTGTTAGCTTGTTCATCTATTTTATCGATGGGAGTCTACACTAGCTTTGTGTTGATTATAGGTGAATAAGAGCTGGAATCGGAACATTTGAGAGAGGAAAGGGAGTAATTGATCATGTTAGAGGATTAGGAGATACATCAAGGAAGCTAAGGAAGGAGCTAGGATGAAGAATGACACGAAGCAAAGGCAACAACGAGCATTATGCACTTCCACGCCCTGAATTACGGTCGTGGAGAAGTGGAATTGAAGTCTATGCTCTAAACCACGGCCGTGGACTTGGCATCATGAACGTGGAAGAGAGTTTGAGGCACTCCAGTAACTTACACGGTATAAATTACGGTCGTGGAAGGCATGAGACACCGTAATCCATTTCCACGCTCTAAACCACGGTCGTGGAACCTTGTGAGACCGTGATTTAGGCAATCTTTTGACGTGTCATTATTTGCCACGTCACTTACATATTGCTCCTTGACGGTATCTATCTCTTACCCTATAAAAAGGCTGGAAAAGAGAATTTCGGGTACCGGCGCTTAACCCCTTGCTTACCCTTATTTTGTGAGTACTCGCTTAGGGTGGATTGACGACCGGAAGTTGCGGAAGTGCCGCCGGATTGGAGATTTGGAGATTACTTGTGGCGGAAGTTTAGCCCTTTTCTTAGGTTTTGATATTGAAGACGGATTGACATCCCATTCTTCGTTCTTACGTAAGGTTATTGTGAGGTTTCGTATTATACATTCCGAATCCATTAAGTATTCTACTTTGTGTTTTGGATTTGAGATTGGTTTTGAGTTTTATTTGAGTATTCGAGGGTTTTCATATTTATCTCTTTATAACTTGAATATTGATATCATAATGATGGTTATTGGCTAAAACCCCTTGGCAATTCTAAGGTGAAGGGTTGATAGTTGTGGCTTAGATGTTGATAGATCGATCGTAAACAGATTGGACCCTGAGAGTGCGAGACACATCGTCGACAACCTAAATCACGGCCTGTTCTAGGGCTTCCACGGCCGTGATTCTCAAGAACCAACCGTGATTTACCTCAGTTTACGAACTTTTCTTTTACTTTAATCCAAAGTTAAAGATTAGCTTTAACCTAGCCTTGGCTTGCCTTTCCTAGGTAGTAGTGAGACTCAACATCCTCTATTTTGGTTTTGAGTGTCACAACCTTAACCATTTGAGTTTATCTTGATCCTTGGGTTACAAGTTTTGGTATTTGAGATCACTTTGACCGATTTTCTTCCCAACGCAGCAAGTTGGATCTTCCTTTGCCACTGAAGTTATGGCAAGACCAAAGTTGTTCAATTTTTGTTTCCCATTCCATGTAGGCATCAGGATCGCATCGTCCTCGAAACTCGGAAATTTAACTTTCACTTTCCCAAGTCCGTCATTATCCAGTTGAGGTCGATTATGTTCATTATAGCTGCCTCTTCGTTGATGGCATCTAGGGTATTCTCTTCACATTTCCTCATCCTCTTCATCACTTATGTCCTGAAATTCGTCACCAAAAAGTGGATTGTGGTTAGTATTAACGAATCGATTAGGGTAAGTGTTACCAGTTTTCGGTGGATGGTTTATTGCGGATGTTGGGGGTGGGGGTGGGGGTGGTGGCGGATTAGTGGAGCTTCCGCCTACTTCATAAACAACCTTGAGATTGAATATCATACGGGACTCGGATCGAAGGTCCGTACTCGGCTTTGCTTCCACTTGCTCAAGCCGTTTGTTTATGTTGGAGATTTGGGTCATTATCTACTTGAGCATATCCGCTATATCCGGCGCATGGTCCTTTTGAGAACCGCGTGGACTATCTCTTTCTGAGATATATACCAACACGCACATTAACAACAAACTTGTTAAGTTAGAAAAATCGAAAAGACCGTTCTTATTTTCTCTCGCACTCACGCTCTTGTTGTGTTGTTGCAAGCTGGTTGACGGAATTGGCTTGTATGGATTAATTCTTCTTTACTAATCAGCGCATTGGCTCCCTAGAGCTCCTTTGTTGAATCAAGTGGTTAATTTGGTTCGGATAAAGGTTCTTGTGGGGTGTGATGGTTAAGGATCCCTGTAAGAAGTTTACTCCACACACGACAAGGTAGAAAGGAAGATTGCGGATATACAACTAGTATGTTAAGAAGTATAGATACTAACTAACACACTCAAAGAAAGACTTAGTGTTTAGAATAGAAAAGAGGCTAAGGAAAAGCACACAAGAGATTAAGAAGAGAGAAGAACGTACCTTGAGTTGTGAAGTTAAGAAAAATAGATAGCCGGATTTGGGTTTAGGTTTTGTTAAATCTCTTTGGTTGCTTCAAGGTATATACTGGAACTCTTCTGTTGTAATACTCTTGCACAGGGTGCACTTCAATTTTGCAAGGTGTGCCTCAAAGATTTTCTTTGAATTTTGGCAATAGTAGCAAAAATCGGGTAAGAAATCGGTCGATATGGGGAAGAGCAGGCCGATTTTCTTTGTAAAAAAAATTCGACTCTTGGATTCGACGTTCAAGAACTGTCTTTTTCTTTCTTCTTTTTTTTTTGTATTGGAGAGGTTTCAAAGGTCAACGACTGGCTTGTGTTTGGTTGATGGCTTTTCTCTCTTCCAAACTTACACAAATCAACGCACGTTAAACCCAAATAATCTCGCAAAGATGGCGAACAAGAAAAGACTCAACTTTTTAAAGACTTAAAGAAGACTCAAAAAAAATCAAACCTTTTGATGAACGTTCGGACTTCCATCGATTAGCTCTGATACCACTTTGATGCGGGGATAAGTCGTAGTTCTTGATCTATATTGAAAGTCCTTAACTGGAATAAAAATTGGGTTGTTCTATAGATAAATCGGACGATTTATCTCAAGAACAGATCGATTTTTCGACGAACTCAAAATACGGATTAGTGAATGATATGGAAAGATAAGAAGATGATTATGGAATGATAAATGGAAAATATAGGAAGATATGAACCAAGATATCTTTGCAAAAGAACCTTGACCAATGATGTGTCAAAACCCTTGAACGAGAAGATTACCTGAATCCGCACTTCTTTAACCTTACACAAGTCTTCTAAGTAAGACAAGCACAAGGAGGGACTAGGATCGACCAGGAGCACCAACCTTCAACAAGATTAACACACACAAGCACAATCTAGCAAGAACGTAACAACAATTCAACCAAAACTCTCCTTCGATTGAATAGTAATGAATAAAATACGTACTCCGTAAGCGAAGTCATAAGTTCACACAATATGTAGAAAATATCTCAAATTTAACCTGCCAAACAATCTCCCCTCTAAGGCTATTTATAGGGAAGATTAAACCTACTGAAACTAGGAAAAACTAAAAAGATATGATTTATAAAATATATCTTGTGAACGATAATCTAGAGAAGATATCTTAAAAAGATATAAAATATAAAATTAAAAAAAAATAGAATCTAAATAATTCCCTAAGATAGTCTGAGAGATATTAAGGAATTATACAAGATATATTGGCCAACAAAATAAAAGATCTTGGCCGGCCCACTTGCGACTCTCGTTCCAAATGAAAGAAAATGACCACGAAAATCAATCGATTTTCCTACAGGAAAATCGGTCGATTTCCTGGGAAGATCGGTCGATTTTCCTCTCTAGAACTCGTCTTTTCTCTTATCCTTCTTCCTTGCCTGATGGCTCTTCTTGTTCGTGGTTTGTCTCTTCTACAACAGCTAGCAATGTCACTAAGGAACCCTTGAAAGTGGTGAGAGTTTCTTTGAGGGTAAATGTTATGAGAAGATCCATAACTTCATCTTGGACTGCCTTAGCTCTTGACCGTGTGATCGCTCCATCCATACTCGAATCTGAAGAAGGTGAAAGTGAAGGAGTTGTCGGCTTCTCCTTTAATGCTTTAGCCTTTGAACGTGTAATTGGTCCTTATATTCGAGATGGTCCCACATCAGGCGAGGTCGAAAATAAGCTTTGAGAGGCATGCTTTGTTCCAAGATAGAATTTCTTTGAATCTGAGCCCCCCATCAGCATAGTCATTGCACACAACGTTCCAAGCAACCAGGGCACGAGCAGAAGATGACTTACCGGACCAGAGGAAGGAGCGGAGAATCCCTTGGATTTTGAGAATGATGGACGCTGAATGGAAAGCACAGAGCTCCAATAGAGATGGATGGACATGAGAATGGTAGTAACAATCTACTTCCTACAAGCATAAGAGAGACTTCTAGCGCTCCAAGAATTAACTTTGTTTGTGATCTTTGAAATGAGAGGAGAGAACTTTCTGACATTTAAGCGTTTGCTCCCAACCATAAGTGAAGGGGAGGGTGCCGAGAGGGATGCCAGTAGTTCTAGATAATATGTCACAGACATTCGACGAGGTACCACCAAGGAAGAGAGCCGACTTGGAGGGGTTCAGGAGGATCCCCGAGTACCTGCCAAAATGGTCTAATGCGTTCTTTAGGATGTGTAGAGAAATGATGCCCTCCCTGCAAAAAAAGTAACAGATCGTCAGCAAAACAAAGGTGGGTGATTCGGGGTGATGAGCATTTAGGATGGGCGTTGAAGTTTGGGTTTGATATGTTTGTGGTGAGCATGGAGGAGAGAACTTCCAACGCTATGACGAAAAGGGGAGGAGAGAGGGGACACCCCTGCCTAAGCCCGCGCGATCCCTTGAAAAAGCCATGGAGGGATCCGTTTATGTTGATAGAGTATGTAGGGGTGGAGATGCAAGCCTCAATCAAGCGGATGAAATTATCCGGAAATCCCATCCTATAAAGGTATTGCAGAATAAAGTTGTGGTTTATTGTATCAAAAGCCTTGGTAAGGTCAATTTTGAGAGCGCATCTGGGGGAAATCCTACTATGATTATACTTCTTGAATAATTCCTGGCAAATGAGCACATTGTGCTTTATGGAACGATCCTTGACAAACGCTCCCTGGTATCTGCGAATGATGGAGGGGAGGGCTAAGTTGAGTTTATCAGCCATGACCTTTGCGATGACTTTATAAGAGGTGTTGCAGCAAGAGATGGGTGGAAAGTCCGTAGGATACATCGGGTTAGGCTTTTTTGGGATCAAGAAAATGGGCGTGTGGTTTAATTGGTTGGTGAGCCTACCCAGACAGAAGAACTCCAGAATAGCGTTGGTGAAGAAAACACCAGTAGTGGACCACGTAGCCTTGAAGAAGAAAGCATTAAAACCATCCGGTCCATGGGCTTTTTGATCACCCATACCGAAGAGAGAGTTCTTGATGTCTTCCCGAGAGACAACGTTTGAGATGATATTGAAGATATCGGACGGTGTGTTGGGGAGATCACAATCAGGAAAGAGGTTATACGGATTGTGGGAAATAGTTGGGTTAAGTATCTCAGAGAAGTGCGTAACAAGAAGTTGAGCGATCTTATCAGCATCATGGATGGGGCCCACCGGAAATTTGTTAGGATCATGGATGATCCTTATGTGGTTTAATGTTCTCCTGGCGGTTATAGATTTGAAGAAGAAGGAGCTGCACTGATCTCCATATTTAGTCCAGGATGCTTTGTGGAGTTGCTCAAGGGTAGAGCGAAGGAGATCCGACCTCGAATTAAAGGCAAGAGTGGTGTTTCTCTCCGCAGTTAAAAGGCTAGGGTCCAAAGACGCTAGTTGGAGTTTTGATTGGATATCGGCCAGGATTTGTTTTTGGATGTCCACAGACGAGACAAGGTCCTCAAGTTTCATGCTGGGAAACTTCTTCAAGCTAAACTTGGCTAGTTTGAGCATATATACAAGCATCTTTATATTGTTCCCATGATGACAGATAAGGGTATCAGGCATGATCCAGATAGAGGAGATCGTGGAGGCAAAAGTTTCATGTGTAGCCCAACAATTGTTGAAGCGAAATTGACACTTGGGGTGGTTTATGACAGGGCTAAGAGAGAGGATGTCAGGGGAGTGATCTAAGATGGATGGATTATCAAACAATAAAGAAGAGTTGGGGTAATAATTTGACCATGAAGAGTTGATGAGGATCGTATTGAGTTTGCACCATATTCTGTTCCGTATTTGCTTGATGTTCCAAGCCATCTTACATCCAGAGAAGAGGTGGTCAGAGAGATCCTTTAGAAGGAAACAATCAGCAAGTTCAGGAGTAGAAGGAAACAATGCCGCTAGTGATCTTTTCTTCCTGGGAGAGAATGGTGTTAAAATCTCCAAGAAGAACCCATGGTTGATTTTGGTTGAGGAGTTTTATTGTAGCAATGTTATCCCAAAGGGGCTCTCGCTCCTCCGGCAGGTTGTGGGCATAGACAAAAGTACAAGTGAGCTTGTCTGGAAGGCTTGGGAAGGTGAGATTGCAATGGATGAGTTGGTCATTGGAGAAGATGGGATTGAGGGTGACAGCATTAGGATTCCACCAGATCCAAATCCTGCACTTATATAAAGGAGAGATGTTTGAAAAATGGTTCCAATTAGGGAGAAGGGTTGAAAGTTTGGTCATTTTAGTGGTGTTTAGTCTAGTTTCGAGAATTGCAAGGATATCAAGGTGGCGACGGTTTAATATGTCACGAATGGCTCTTTGCTTGTTTGGGTGGTTTAACCCTCTGATGTTCCAAGCGCAAATGTTCAAATTCATTGATTTACCTAGTGAGTAAGACAAGGTTCCTTGAAACTTGCCTGAGAGAGTGGAGGTTTCATTTGCGTGGAAGGGAGTGGAAGGGAGGGGAAAAGGGAGACTGAGGTTTAACGAGCAAACTTCGATAGAGGTGGTGGGTAAAGGAGGGCTAACCTCGTCAGAAGGGGTTTGAGGAGCGGTTTTTTGGTCATTTTGGTTTGAGACATGGTCCAGCACAAGGGGATGATCGGAGGGGGGAACAAAAAGGGCTTGGGGAATATCACAAGACAGGTTTGTGTTTTCAGGTTGTGCCGGTGAAATGGTTCGGGGGGTATATGAAGTGGCCTGAGCCATGATCAAAGATGGGTTATCCTAGAAGAGTCCCTTTTCCGGGGTAGGGAGGAGTTGGGGTTTGGTTGAGGGGGGTAAAGTACGTGGTTTGAGGGTTTTAGGGTTTTTTGGGTTATGCTTAGCATTAGAGGGGTTTATGGACTTGCATCGGTGACCAAAAATCAGGCATGTAGCGCAATGTTCCGGTACCCAATCATAGGAAACTTTTTGCGAGATGGTCTCACCATCAAGGCCGACAAAAGTGACTTCCCGTTTAAGAGGTTTCGATGCAGAGACTTCAACAAGGATCCGAGCGAACCCTAGTCTCTCATGGTTGGCAGAGCATGGGTTGGCTGAGCATGAGTCGGCACCAAGACCACCCTTACCAAGTATGTTTTTGCTTGTGAAGTTGTTTGTTGCAACCTGGAGTTCTCGGAATGAAAACCTCCTCAGATTCCCACGGCAAACATGTTGATGATGACTCTCTGCAAGTATTAAAAGATTTTAGGCCATAAGGAAATGAAATTATATGTTTATTGTTTCAACACAATTGAACTTAAAAAATTCAGCTAACCACTATTATCAAAGAAGATCTGTTGGTTGTGCTTTTGTCTCTGCCAGAGATGATATCCTAACCCGCAAAGAAGCAAGCAAATGCAAGCCAAACTTGTAGCTATAGCTATAGCAATCTTGTGACTCTTCGGTCTTCCATAAGGTTGCACACCTTCATATAAAACTACACATTGTTAATTTAAAGCCGTAACGTTTTAATGTAGATAATATATGATTAGATATGCTTATTTACTGTTTTACAACAAAGACGTATATAATGAATCACAATTCACAAGCTACTTCACGTTTATTTTGGCTGAAAGAAAGTGGCATTGGTGACGTTCCAGAACAATATTTTTCTATTCCTATGACACATATTAGCGGATTTCATACAATGTTGAGTTAGAGCACAACATAATGAGTACAAATGTTCGGTTGCATACTTGCATGTGTGATGTCTCTTCATAGAACAAGTAAGTATAAACCAAGTACAAAGGAGTGACTAACTTGAATGTCTTTGATAGAAACCTTGATATTGGACCACTCAAATGGTTGTGCTTTCCTTGATTTAATTATTTTAATCCTCATATGTCTTTCAGTCAATTCTACAGAACTGAAACCAGTCGACAAAAACAATGGAATAGACATGAATGTAGTGGTCTTGCTTGAATCAAACATATATGTCTCAATAAAATATATAGTAAAGCCAATAAAATTGAAAAGAGGCAAAGAAAATATAATTAATTATGGATCAACTGAAGACATCAATTGGGCCCTTCATCTTCAATGGAAGTTTCCCTAAAATAGGTAAAACACAATAAATCATGAAAATGCAAAGCCTAGGCAGAGAAGGAAGGATCAACGATATAATAAAATGGAATCTAACCGGCAAGAAAGATGGATGAAGAACATTGGACGGGGGGAGAATCAACAAGTCGACGATGCAGAGAAAGCAAATAGAATCGGATAAAGCCGACTACTTGCTTCACCTTGCCCTAAAATTGAAATCAGATCTTCATATCAAACTTGAGTGAAATGGAAACAAAATTAGAATCAGTTTGTTAGAAGAATATCCCAAAGATTGGATATGTGACAGACCTTGTGGATGTCAATGCACGGGCGGAAACGGACCGCGGAATGAATCGATAGGCGGCGCGCGGTGAGAGGAGAGGTGACGTCGAATTCTGAGAAGTGGATTAGTGAAGCCGTTAATGGAGGAGTTGAGAGGGAAGCGAGACCTTGATCTTCAAACCCCCGGAGCAAGAGAAAGGGGGATGATTTCTCTTCCGAGCATAAACCTTTATGAGACAATCGAGGATGAGCCAAAGAGGCCAAAGAAGAAACAAAGGTGAGATATATGAGAGTAGAGAAAAACACCACGTTAATGGGATGAAGACAATGTCACATACCATAAATAAATTTAAAAAAACTAAAGGGTAAAATTTGAAAATGACTATTCACAAGAGGAACTCATGCTTTTAAAATATTGATATATATATATATATATATATATATATATATATATATATATATATATATATATATATATATGCATCAATATTATAGTGGGGATTCCTACTACCTTAGATCATTTTCCTCCCATTGTTGCTACATTACCATTGTTTTATCTTATTATCAATGCTTGCTTTGTTTTCACTTAAAATAATTCATTATTATTGTCATCCAAGTTAGACACAATCGATGTGAATTTGATTCCCGATTATACTACATCCGATCTCGTATCCTAGCAAGGGAGGTTGTTTGTGCTTCAGGCAATATTGGACGCTCCATCCCTTGATGACAAGAAGATTGAGATTGGCCTACACTCCAATAATTAAACAAAATAAAATACAACTAGTCGAGAGATCAGACGTCCAAGAGACGGACAAAAAACGGCCACCAGGCGGCCACTAGATGGTCGTTAAGTGCCCGTCTCATCCAAAACAACCTTGATTCTAACAATACAGACTACGGAAATCAATACATAGACACTGCATGGTCCAGTTTCCCATCTAATGACCATAGACCACCCGCCTCAATACCTGTATCATGTCCCAAGAAGACCCTAGTGGAAATTCCATATATGACTATACAATCTAGTAATATAATAAGATTCCCTCCAAACTTACCTCACCCTCACCCTCTCTTCTTTACCATTCTGACTTGTACAATCATATAAGAACATCACACACCACCCAACACTCCAACTCTCAACATTCATCACCTAAAAACGTCAACCTTCTCCCCACCTTCCATACATTCTAAACCACCACCATCTCCTACACCCATCATACCATCATCAACCCCTACCCCCATCATTCCTCCATCCTCTTCTAAACAAACCACAACACGCTCACCTTTCCTCTCCCACAAACGTCCCATTTCACCCCAACCACATGTTCATCATTCTACCCACCATTGACGATAAAAGAGACTCTTGTCCCGTTGTCCGTCCCTGCCCACTTCCCACGTTTTGCTGATCCACACCTGACATACACGTCCATTCGTGGTGGTGAAGGATTTCCTCCTACGGAATAATCCATATGGGTTGAGATAATGACAAAAAAACAAGCGCTGCTGTTCGCTCCAAACGGTGTGTGCAAGCTTTAAATTTATAACCCTAGACTTAAGCTTAAAACAAGGATGCGAACCCGCAGTGTACGGGTCAATCGTAGTAAAAAGCAAGGAATTCCAGGGGTCGATCACAGGGACTCGGTGAAACAAAGTCGATAACGGTAAGCTTCGTAAATACTAACCACAAGAGCAATTAACACAATCAAAGATGAATAAGAAGTCAATAAAACAAACATGCAATTCTAGGGATTAAAGCATCTAGTTGTGGTTCCAACTCAAGATCTAAAGATAGGCGGACAAAGCTGAGGTTTTTGCATGGGGAAGGTGTTACTAAAGTGGAGTAGATCACCGGGTAAGTCTCACTACACACTAATCCAAAATCGTAACTCCTATTACCGGGTAAGTCTCAAGGAATCAAGATAAAGAACTATAACCTCAAACTAACACGCCATCTAAGGGGATAGAATCAAACTTTACCGGGTAAGTCTCAGGCTAACTAACAAAGATGGGATGGAAGCACACTCAAACCCCAATAAAGGATAAACCTTTATTACCTATACTTATGATCGTTGGTACACAAACAAAGGAATTACCGGGTAAGTCTCATCCTAAGCTTGCTTTGAACCAGGAAAGGTGTAATAAGAATAGGATTTGGCAAACTCTAACACTTAACTCTCAGTTTAGGATCAGATAAGTCACCTCGGTCAACCGAATTCCACCCCGGCTGAGATGTTCATCGACTGAACGAGATGCTTAGGATTAAGGTTAAAGACTCGAACTTTCAGGGTCCCCCTAGAATCTAAGATTATTCTATCATTGTTTTTCCCACAACCTTCAGCCAATCACCCTAGAATCACACAAGGAAATTAGCCACTCATCATCATCATGAAAGTATTAATCAAATATATGGGAAGAAGGTGAATATTTGAACAAGAAGAATTTAATGAAAAGACTTCAATAACTGAATCAAATATCACAACAAAAGCGTTCCTTGGATAGCAATCCAACAAGACAAGACAACAAGGAAGGGAATTAAAGACAATCTTTCAAAAAGCTATAAAAGCTATGATCTTCAATCTTCCTTCAACCTTCAAAAAGGTTCTTCAAATCTCCCAACTAGAGTATGGTTGCTGCTGCGTATAAACCCTGATCGATGGTATAGCGTGATGTTGGATTTGTGGAAATCCAACCCTTTTTATAGGAAAATAACCCTCCAAAGATAAGATATCTTAGAAAGATCTTTTCCCATAAAAATAGGTAAAATATAAGATCTTCTTCCTTCCAGGAGCCAAGCCCAAAAATATAAGATCACTTTCCAAAGATAAAAGATCTCAGCCAAGAATAAAATATTCTCGCCGTGTCCTAGGTATTCGCCTCGGTCGAGTCGGCTTCTCTGGATCACCTCGGTCGAGATGAATCTCTGGTCAACCGAGGTGAGTCACAACTGAATGTGAAATCTCTCAAAACTAGTCCAAAGTGAATCTTTAATCCATGGCTATGCTTCCTGGATGGTTCCTTATGTTCCTCAATGTAGCTCCAATGACTCCATAGCTCCTTTTTGATGCAAAACGTACCATTTTACCTACAATTACAACAAAACTAGGTGTAGACCTCGATTCTCGCAAAGTTAGATGAAATGGTAATATAATCACATAATATACATACAAACATGCAGATTATGAAAGATAAAACGTCCAAATAAACCCTAAAATATAGACTATAATTCATGCTATCAAAATACCCCATACTTAGCCCTTGCTTGTCCCCAAGCAAGTTCCGCATATAGAAGACAAGATAGAATGGATTATTAGTCATTAAAATTAATGAAAAGTCTTTCAAAAACATTTTTATGATGTGCAACAATCATAGATCACTCTAAGAGAATACTTCATGGAATTTAAAATCAAAATATGATCAAAACATTTTATAAATATAGAAAAGTTGTTCATCTTTGCATAAAACCATAGAATGCATAATAAGTCTTAATTATCAAAATTAATCATGTATAATCCAGTTTAAACCACTAAGTCAATCAACAAGCTCAAGGTCTCAAGGGCTTCCCAAAAGAAAGGTCAAGAAACGTGTAGGGTAGGGATGTATTTAAGGTAATGTGGTGCTAGAATCCGGGAAAAGGATGAACTTCACTTCCACTTTGACTTGCAACATCTTCCACCAATAAGCTTTGCTTATTTCACACTTTTTTTTCTTTTTACTTTACTTTTTGGGATGCATGGACAGAGGTGCACAATAACCGAAGCCTAGGAAATCCGCAATCATCAATTTCTTGAGATGCATCAAACCCTTGATGCACATACCATGACCCGTTAGGAATATCGCTCAATCCGACTTTGGCAAGACACAAACACCCGGCTATGTGAATGGTGCCGAGTTACTCATCTTCATGATTGACTTCCCCAAACCTAAAATTACTTTCTAACACTTTCGCTTCCAGCCAACTTCTCAACTTTAACTTCACTTGCTTTCACCACTTCGCTTGCTTCCAAATTCCCGGATAGGTAAAGGGAGGAAAAATGTATATGAGGGGCTAAGCATGATCAAGAAGAAGAAGGGAGAATAATGAATTGCCTTGGTCTTTCCAGGAAGAAAGTGAGAGAACTCATGACGTGGTGTCAACCTTCAAATCCAACATAATTTAGATAAAAAACAAAGTATTAAACATGCCAATAATTTCAAACAAAGCATTTAGCAACTTAAACATATTATAAAACCTTTCAAAAACATAAAGAATTTAAAACCAGTCAGTAAGCAAGATCTTCACTGAGATCATACCCAGATAAGAAGCACAAAAATCGTTTTCGAAAACTCTCAGTTAACCCACCTCGGTCGAGGTGTTCTTGGGTCAACCGAGGTGAAACGCCTCGTTCGGCCAAGACTGACTCGGTCGAGGTCAAAAAAATTTTTTTTTTTTTAAAACCATTTTTTTCAGTTTCGACGTTTTTCTCAATCAAATAACCTGTAAATATGCATGCAATGTCAGATAAACACATAAAAGCAAACTGAAGCATAAACATGAAATATCCGATAAAGTGTGAGTCATACATCGAAGTCATCGAATAAGTACATCAAATCGTCATCAAATAAGTACAACAAATACCCCATACTTGGGACACACTGTCCCAGTGGGTCAAAATAAGTCTAAAGATAAGAGTACTTACCGGATAAATAGCTGAACTGCATAAAAATATAATAAAGAAAATCCTGCAGCTCATCAATAGTCCTGATCCGGTGGTGGTGGTCGTGGTGGTGGTGGCACGTACAGATACTGGGATGGGTCGAATGGATAACCCACAGTCTACTGGAACTGTATCTCCATCATCCTGCGCTGATAGTGCTGCCCCTCTAACATCTGATGAGTCCAGCTGTCAATCTGTCGGTGCTGGGCAACAAATCTCTCATGCATGTCCACAGTGAGGGCAGCATAAGAATCTATCATCTGATCTGTCAGATCATCGATCCGACGATGAGCCTCTGAATCTCTATGACGGCGTGTCCTACGCCTAGCATGTCTAGCAGGTGATGCAGCAGGTGCAGGCTCAGTATCCTCCTCATCCAGATCGATAATCGGCGGTGCGCTCATCCCTGCAGTATCTGTCTCTGTATCCATCGGGACTCCACCCTCTCTCTCATCCACTGTATCCTCGTCATCAGCCTCCTCCTCCTCAACTGGGGCAGTTGTTGCCTCCCTAAAATCCTCCATCAGTGGAGCTTAGGCGGTCTGCCAATAGTGCGGGTCATAAACGGTGAACTGGGCAGACCATCGGATCCCTTGTGGCGCAGTCAGCTCCCACGGCATAGTCACATATGGAGTAGTCAGACTTCGGGGAACGAGAATCCGCCGAGTGATCATCTCCTGTAATCCAAGCGGCTTCGGAGCCGCCACCATCGTACAAGCACTGAGGTCCATGTCATGATAAGCAGCTATGTGGGTGACAAGCCCTCCGCAGCAGATGTCTCCCTTCGCTTTGGCCTTGATCTTGTGCATATCCTCTGCCAACATCAAGCCAAAGTCTGGGAAACCCCTAGTAACCATGCAGTATAAACTGAAAAGCTTGCCCTGTCGGATCTTCTGGGGCGTCTCAGTACGCGCCAGAAGTGTCTCGCTGAATATCCGGTGGGCTAACCTAAAGGCTAGGTTGAAGATGACCTTCTCCCTGGAATCTCCAGGGCGCCATCTATCTGCGTGCTCAACAATATGGGCTATCTGCCCCCAGAACTCCCTAGCTACAGATCGGGAAGGGAAGTCAATGGCGGTGGGCTCAGGGAAGCCGAAGATATCTCTCCAAATCTCGAGCGGTACTAAGAATTTCCGGTTCATCAACTGGTACTTCACATACTGCTCTGTGGGAAGGTAGGTGAAGGAGCTAACGAACTCTAGGGTCGGCTCCAAGTAGGCTGGGGCTCGGATCTCAGTAAACTGATCCAGCCCAACTGTAGTAATCATCCTCCTAAGGTCTCCATCTACCCCTAGGCAATCAAAAGCGGACACGTCCAGGAAACGTGGTGCAATCACTAGACGGCCAGAAATACGGTCATAATCTACCCGGTGTCGCTCATGGATCACCGGGCGGTAAGGTCGGGAAGAAGAGGAAGAAGGGGAAGGTGAGGGTCTATCTCTGAGGGCAAGGCGACGTTCAGAACTCATTTTCACTCAGCTACTGTCAGATCACCTCGGTCACTGACAACTCTCAGGAATCACCTCGGCCGAGGTGCAGCTCGACTGAACCGAGGCGGAGACAGTTCGCGATTCAACTTTCAGAAATCCAGTTCTTTTCCCCCAATATCACTACAATTGCTTCCTATGGGGTACTTAAGCCTTTTCTCAGCAGATGCAAGGGCAACCAAAGCCCAAATCGAAGCGAATAAACGAATTAGGGTTCGGTTTCGTTTTTACCTTGTTTCGGCCGAATCGTTCGATTTCTTCGCAGATCTGTACTTGCAATGGGATCCTTTATGCCTTAATCGCAGTTTGGAAGCGGAAATCGTCGAAAACGAGCAAGAATCGAGGAAGCGAGGTGAGAAAGCGCCGCGGTCGAGTCGAAATGGGTAAAAAGAGAAAAAAAGAAAATTTTCCCCCTTTTATACTGTTTCTGGAACTGCTGTCACCTCGGTCGAGATGGTCTCGACTGGACCGAGGTGGTTCTGCAGAAACCCTAGTCGCCTCGGTTGCTCAAGAATCAACTCGGTCGAGGTGGCCTCGACTGGACCGAGGTGTCTCAGTCAAACTTCGTCTTCTCGAATTCTCGAACTTCTGTTCTTCCAGTTATGCTCCTGATTGGTTCTCCTTCCTTAGCTGTAACCTGTTAACTGTCTAGGACGCCAAAAACAAACAAAACAAAGCAAAAGCAAACTATCTAAGCTAAACTAGAAAAAGGGAAAAGAAAGCAATACCTTGGGTTGCCTCCCAAGAAGCGCTTGGTTTAAGGTCGCTAGCTGGACCAAGATGCGTCTCAAACGAGGTATATCGGTGCAACCTCCTCAACCGGAGTTTCCGGTTGGTACTTCTTAAGTCTATGACCGTTGACCTTGAAGCTTCCGCTAGTTTCACCCCATATCTCAACTGCACCATGAGGAAAAACATGTTTCATAACATAAGGTCCGGTCCATCTTGATTTTAACTTACCTGGAAAAAGGCGGAGGCGGGAGTTGAAGAGTAGAACTAAGTCTCCTTCGTTAAGCTCCTTTGGAATGATACGCTTGTCATGCCATCTCTTCGTCCTTTCCTTATAGATTTTGGCATTCTCATAGGCGTTCAAATGCAACTCTTCCAGCTCGTTGAGTTCCAATAGTCGCTTCTTGCCGGCCTCCTTAATGTCGAAGTTCAACCATTTGATCGCCTAATATGCTTTGTGTTCCAATTCAACGGGCAAATGGCAAGACTTCCCATATACCAAATTATAAGGGGTGGTACCTATGGGAGTTTTAAATGCGGTCCTGTACGCCCAAAGAGCATCGTCCAATTTCATGGACCAATCCTTCCTCGTTCTAGAGACGGTCTTCTCCAAAATTGCTTTGATTTCTCTATTCGAGATCTCGACCTGTCCACTAGTTTGAGGGTGATAAGCGGTTGATACCTTGTGGGTTACCCCATACTTCGATAGAAGTGCCTTGAACTTCCGGTTGATGAAATGTGTTCCTCCATCGCTGATGATGATGCGTGGAGTTCCAAACCGTGGGAAGATGGTCCTGTTTAGGAACTTCACAACCACCTTGGCGTCATTAGTGGGAGAGGCAATGGCTTCAACCCATCTAGAGACATAATCAACCGCAAGAAGGATATAGAGGTTTCCTCCGGAGGATGGGAAAGGTCCTATGAAGTCAATCCCCATACATCGAAGATTTCCACCTCCTGGATGTTATTAAGTGGCATCTCGTTCCTCCTCGATAAATTTCCTGTTCTTTGGCATGCATCACAAGAGACAACAAAAGCTTGTACGTCCTTAAATAATGTAGGCCAAAAGAAACCGGAACGTAATACCTTAGCGCATGTTTTATCGGTGCTAGCATGTCCTCCACAAGGAAGTGAATGGTAATGCCGTATGACGCTATTAACTTCATCTTCCGGAATGCATCTTCGAAGCATCCCATCTGGTCCGCGCTTGAATAGCAGCGGCTCGTCCCAGTAATAATGTCGTACTTCCTTGAAGAATCTCTTCTTTTGAGAGTACGTCAATCCAGGCGGTGTTTCCTGGCAAACAAGATAATTCACAATATCAGCATACCAAGGTCCCTTGTTATCAGAAAGTTGGTGGATGGAATGTTCCACCAACTGAGGATGAATGTCAGAGAAAGGAGTAAGAAGTTTATTATTCTCAGTAGTCTCAGTTGACATCATCTCGCCATCGACCTTGGTCGAGGCACAGAGGCGTTGACCGAGATGTTCTTCAGTCGCCTCGCTCAGTCCAGGAAGTGCCTCGGTCGAGGTACTGCAACTGGAACCGAAACTGGAGATCTTCGTCTCCTGGATTAGCTTCTCAATTTTTGCTCCTGGATCCTCTTCCAGTGCCTTTAAGCTCCGTATATCTGCATCACAAGAAACATCTATACCTTCCTCCATTAAACTGAAGCTAATAACTCTTTCGAGTGGATCATTAATAAGGATAGAGCTCACCAATTCTCTTGATTCTTCTTCATCGTAGATGTTGAAGATATCATCAGTTAGTTGCTCTCCCTTCATTGCGTCAAGCAATGCAAACTCCACTTGGTCACCACCAATGTTGAACTTCAACTTGGCGTTTTTACAATCAACGTTACAACCCGAAGTTGCGAGAAATGGCCTCCCGAGAATGATAGGAACAAGATAATCTGCGGGAATGTCAAGTACAACAAAATCTATAGGTAGATAGAAGTTACCTAACTTGACCGGAACGTCCTCCAAGATGCCCACGGGATGGATGATGGAGCAATCCGCCATATAAAGTCGAATCTTGACCGGCTTGGGCTCTCCAAGTCCGATCTTCATACATAGCTCCAGCGGGATGATGCTCACGCTGGCTCCTAGATCACAAAGGGCTTCACAAGTGACATTCCCAACTTGAATGGGAATGCTAAACGAGCCGGGATCTCTCAACTTAGGTGGCATCTTCTCCTTCATGATCTTAATAAGCTCCGAGGATTTAGATGTCATCCTAACTTCACCAAAGTCTTCCAATTTCCTTTTCCTTGATAGAATTTCCTTCAAGAACTTCCCATAGGCGGGCATACCTAGAATAGCATCAAGGAAAGGAATGTTAATATGCAGCTTATTCATCAAGTCAAGGAACTTACCAAAGTGCTTGTCTAGATGTGCTTTGGCCCTTGACTGGGGAATGGAAGTGGTGGTTTGTATGCAGGAGGTGGAACATAAGCTTCAGTTTTCCCCTCCGCTTTCTGTGGCTCCATCTCGGTTGGCATCTCGGTCGAAGTGTTCTTCGACTGCACCTGGACCGAGGTGGTCTGCGTCGAACGAGGTATTGGATCTGCAGTTTTGAGTCCACTCCTCGTCGTTATGGCCATGCACTGGCCCTTAGGGTTGCTTTCCGTCTTTGCTGGAAGCTTCCCTGGATCTCTTGGCGCTTCATTCGCCCTACTTGCAAGTTGTTGTTCGAAGGACTTTTGGGCCCTCGAAAATGAAGTCATAGAAGTCTCCATAGCACTAAGCTTGATCAAGATAGCCTCCAGAACTGCGTCTTTCTTTTCTGGCTGAGACGAACTTGATCCTTGCCCTTGGCTTTTCAATGGAGTAGAAGAAGAAGAAGAAGGGGAAGAGAGGAAAGGGTTAGAGGAATCGTTAGAGTTGGAGTTCGAATGATTGTTACCGTTGTTTTGGTTGTTCGCCCTCCAATTATTGCTATTGGACCCTCTATTGTTGTTGTTGTAGTTGTTGTTCCGGGAACCATTGTTGTTGTTACGGTATCCATTGTTGTTGTTCCTTTGCCCTTGCTCTTCCTTCTTGGTTTGAGCAACCAAGAGTTCCTTCAATTGCTTCACGTCATTCTTCAAAGACGTGAGTTGATTGTTGGATTGAGTCTCTTGAAAGTTGACTCTTTTAACTCCACCTTCAGCTCCTTGGTGGGTATACTTCTCCATGTGCAAGGCTTGCTTCTCGATGAAGTCCCAAGCCTCGTCAATCGCCATGTCCATGAAGGTACCGGCGGAGAGTAGTTGGAGATTGAACTGGGTGCTTCCGTCCAGTCCCTTGAAGTAAATCTCCAATAACTCTAACTTTGGAATCCCATGATGTGGGCAATCCAAAAGAATGTCCTTGAACCGCTCCATGACTTGGACAAGCTCTCCTTGTCTTTCATAATGAAAGCATTTATCTTCCCTCTCATTTCAGCTGTCTTTGAGGGGGAAAGAATTTGGTCAAGAACTCCGTAGTCATCTCCTCTCATGTGCTGATTTTTCCTGGAGGAAGAGATTGATACCAAGTAAGAGCTCTATCTTTTAAAGAAAAGTAAAAAGGTCTTAGCTTGTAGTTGTTGTTTTCAATTCTCGGAAGTCTCAAGGTTTCCATCAAGATCTCATAGTTTTGAAGATGTTGATGTGGTGATTCCTTCTCCATCCCTCCGAATTGGCATTGGTGAATCATGGATAGAACTTGCGGTTGAAATTCATAGTCATGGTCCGCCGGATCTCCTAGATTAACTCCTGGACGCCTCAGTTGTTGATTGGGGTCCATCCTTTGACCTAGGGTTTGTGGGATTCCTGCAAGAAGAACATCTCGGACCGGCCTCTGAAGTGGAAGTACATCGGCCGGGGCGTCAGGTACTGGAACCTGCCTCGGTCGAGGGTCAGCAACTGGGACCTGCATCGGTCGAGGATCAACGGGTGGATCTTCCCTCGGTCGAAGTAAAATCTGGTATCGTATGGCTGCCATATCTGATTCGATTGCTTCAGTCCTAGTGCGAGTTTTTTCCTTCTCTCGCCTTAGTTCTTCCCTACTGAGGCGTAGCAGCTCTAACGCCTCTTTCAATTCGGCCTCAAGATCGCGGTTGTCTTGTTGGGCCATCTTCGCTTCTCTTAAGCGTCGCTTGTATGTCTTTTCTGGTTGGGGATCGTAAGGAACGATTTCCTTCCCAGTGCGGGTTCTTCGCATAAAGCTAAGAGAGAACCTGCAAAAGTCACTCAAGTAGAGTGGTTAGAAGACACGGGGGCAAATGCCCCAAGAGCAAACCGTACCGGCTCGGTCTAGACCAAGTCCCTACTTAAGCTTAAAACAAGGATGCGAACCCGCAGTGTACGGGTCAATCGTAGTAAAAAGCAAGGAATTCCAGGGGTCGATCACAGGGACTCGGTGAAACAAAGTCGATAACGGTAAGCTTCGTAAATAATAACCACAAGAGCAATTAACACAATCAAAGATGAATAAGAAGTCAATAAAACAAACATGCAATTCTAGGGATTAAAGCATCTAGTTGTGGTTCCAACTCAAGATCTAAAGATAGGCAGACAAAGCTGAGGTTTTTGCATGGGGAAGGTGTTACTAAAGTGGAGTAGATCACCGGGTAAGTCTCACTACACACTAATCCAAAATCGTAACTCCTATTACCGGGTAAGTCTCAAGGAATCAAGATAAAGAACTATAACCTCAAACTAACACGCCATCTAAGGGGATAGAATCAACCTTTACCGGGTAAGTCTCAGGCTAACTCACAAAGATGGGATGGAAGCACACTCAAACCCCAATAAAGGATAAACCTTTATTACCTATACTTATGATCGTTGGTACACAAACAAAGGAATTACCGGGTAAGTCTCATCCTAAGCTTGCTTTGAACCAGGAAAGGTGTAATAAGAATAGGATTTGGCAAACTCTAACACTTAACTCTCAGTTTAGGATCAGATAAGTCACCTCGGTCAACCGAATTCCACCCCGGCTGAGATGTTCATCGACTGAACGAGATGCTTAGGGTTAAGGTTAAAGACTCGAACTTTCAGGGTCCCCCTAGAATCTAAGATTATTCTATCATTGTTTTTCCCACAACCTTCAGCCAATCACCCTAGAATCACACAAGGAAATTAGCCACTCATCATCATCATTAAAGTATTAATCAAATATATGGGAAGAAGGTGAATATTTGAACAAGAAGAATTTAATGAAAAGACTTCAATAACTGAATCAAATATCACAACAAAAGCGTTCCTTGGATAGCAATCCAACAAGACAAGACAACAAGGAAGGGAATTAAAGACAATCTTACAAAAACCCTTCAAAAAGCTATAAAAGCTATGATCTTCAATCTTCCTTCAACCTTCAAAAAGGTTCTTCAAATCTCCCAACTGGAGTATGGTTCCTGCTGCGTATAAACCCTAATCGATGGTATAGCGTGATGTTGGATTTGTGGAAATCCAACCCTTTTTATAGGAAAATAACCCTCCAAAGATAAGATATCTTAGAAAGATCTTTTCCCATAAAAATAGGTAAAATATAAGATCTTCTTCCTTCCAGGAGCCAAGCCCAAAAATATAAGATCACTTTCCAAAGATAAAAGATCTCAGCCAAGAATAAAATATTCTCGCCGCGTCCTAGGTATTCGCCTCGGTCGAGTCGGCTTCTCTGGATCACCTCGGTCGAGATGAATCTCTGGTCAACCGAGGTGAGTCACAACTGAATGTGAAATCTCTTAAAACTGGTCCAAAGTGAATCTTTAATCCATGGCTATGCTTCCTGGATGGTTCCTTATGTTCCTCAATGTAGCTCCAATGACTCCATAGCTCCTTTTTGATGCAAAACGTACCATTTTACCTACAATTACAACAAAACTGTAGACCTCGATTCTCGCAAAGGTAGATGAAATGGTAATATAATCACATAATATACATACAAACATGCATATTATGAAAGATAAAACGTTCAAACAAACCCTAAAATATAGACTATAATTCATGCTATCAGCTACATGGGAGGCATCCCATGGGTTTGATTTTTTTTCCCTTTTCCCCCTTTTCATTTTCTTTTTGCATGTTATTTGACTTTTTTAGATGACGGTTGTTGGTTATGTCTTATATAGGGATGTTCGAAGAGCCTAAGCATACACACCATGGAATTCAATGTAACATCAAAATTATTATTCCGGATTGGGAGCGAGTTTCCGACCTTCCCGCGTTAGCGGCTCAATTTTCCCGCAGGCATGAGGTGTTGAGTGCCGGGATTGATTCCTAAAATTCCGCGCCGACCCTTCGTTTTCCCTCTTCCCGTTTCCCACCCCTCGTTCCTAGCTGAGGTGACAAGAGGTCAGCAGACCCCTTGTTTCCCTCACACCTTTTTCAGCTTTGATTCTCTCTCTCTCCTCTTTTACTTCTCATTCACGTTAACCACTTCTTCTCTATTCTCTCTTGTGCTTCCTTCCTCTCTTCTCTTGGAGACCTTTCTTGTGTGTGATCTTTAGTGGAGAAGAATCAGAGTTGGTTCGGTAAGCTTCTTCCTCTTCATCCCTTCTCCTTCATTACTTGTTATTCTTTCTTCCCCTTCCCTTCATCCATTGCCATGGATGAAGCTCTTGAGGAAGCTTTTCCTTAGATCATTGCATGTGCTTGTTCTTAGCTTGATTAGGTCGTGGAGGAGAGCCTAGATGTTGTGGTTGAAATTTTGAGAAGACCCAGCCAGAGAAGGAAGCCATAGAAGCTCAAGTGCACAATCGAAGATCGAAGAAATCGGTGTTTCTGGAGTTCTACCGCGGGGGCGGCATCAGGCGCCGCAGGGGTAGATCTTAGCCAGCCATGGGGGCGGCGGCAGGTTTTTCCAGCAGCCGCGGGGGTGGATGAACAGTGCCGCGGGGGCCGTGACCTTCAGCACGCAGTCGCGCCTTTTGTTTCCGCGGTTGCTTCCTTCAATAGTAGGCTCTTCTTCTACCTTTTTCTTTGTTCCTTCCTTAGTTGTGAGGTCGTTTTATGTTAGTATCATGCCTAGGATAGACCTAGGGTATTTGTGAATGTCACCTAGTGGTTGAGAACCTTGGATCCCTTATGGCTCGATGTAGTTGATGGCTTTGAGTTGGTTGAGCATGTTGGACCTTCAAAGCTAGATTGCCCTTTCTTGGTTGTGGTTTAGGTTCCTGTGAGGCTATAGGTTGTTGTGAGTTTCATTTACATGTTGAGAGTGTTGTGAGTATCTTGGATCCTAGGATGCATTTTCTAGCTTGAGGGTTAGGTGATCTTGCTTAGATCACTAGAGTGAAGTCTAAGACTTCTTTAGCGCGAGCATGTGTTGATACGTATATTCTTGTGAGCAGGTTGTGGGCTTCTTCCCAAGGAAAGCTAGAGTGTTGTGAGTGAGAGTTGAGGCGAGGTAAGTCCCCGGACTTACTTAGCTCGTATTTTACGTATTAGCATTGATGTGTGTTGGTGGTGTTTGTGTATGTTATTGTTTATGTTATAAATAACTAAACCGGTAATATGACCACCGACCTTATATTATTTTGGCCCAAGTGTATGATAACGGGCGGTGACATCATCTGTCTAGCTCTTGCAAGAGTCTAGGAGGTTCTCGGCGACTAGCCCGGGCGGGTAGACGGTCAGATGCATCAGTACCATTCTTTGCCGGTAAGTAGGGACCGAGGTGGGACCACGGTGGTCTCGTGTCACAAACCTAAGTTGAATTAGAACGGGATATGACTTAATAATAATAAAGATAATAAACCGGATTGGTGTGCTTTTGAGTATGTTGTGTGCTTATGATGATTTACGTATGTTTGTGCCTTTCCCATTGATTCTAATGCCTAGAATATGAGCTAATAGTTTTAAACCGATTATGTAGTTCCCTTGCAGGTTAGGGATGCCGCCGAGTGAGGTGGAGGAGTGGGCAGCCGGGGTCTCCGTACATTATAGGTCGGGGATGTTTATGTCTTTCTTATTATGGGTTGTGGTCTTATGTTGTACGGTATTGGGTTATCTTTGGAGTTTGTCGTTTTGAGGACTCGGCTAAATTTTCACGTTGTACCTTCTCTTTCAGTTTCTCTCGCATACATTGTAAAACGCTTTAAGTATTTACCTTTATTTGTGATATGTTGGAAAGGTCCGGTGAAATTGTTGTCAGACTAAGGGTCGGGACCCATTCTGAGGTCTCGCCCGTAGCATCCCGAGTCCCGCGGATTCGGGGTGTTACATTCAAAAGCTTCCACATCATTCCACCTTACTAACACCTTTCCTCCCTCACCACCAGATGCATTATATTGCTTTGTGACTACCTTCTTCTCTTTACTTCTTTTTGCATATTGAGGACGATGTATAGTATAAGTACGGGGTGTTTTACTCACATTTGCATTTCATGTGCCCCTTTCATGTCACACGTTTCATATTTTATATTTCCCTTTTTATTCAGTCTTTCCCCTTTTCCACATGCATCCATTAATACAAAACCACAAAAGTATTGCATTTAGCATAGATTTGGTCAACTCTCATCATTGTTACTTCCAGAAATTAGAATGTCATGCTATCACTCTTGATTTGTCAACGATACTTTGGATTTCTACATCTTGCTATTGTTTATAAACATGAATTTTTGAATGACTATTGATGATTAGTTTGCACAAACATAACCCTTGTGAGCGCCCTAGCCTTTGAACATGAATTTTCATGTGTTTGTTCTTTCTTATTATCTGAGTGATCTTCAATATGTTTAGTTTCTTCTAGAACTTGTGAGTGACTATCTTTCAAAACTACATGCTCATTGATTCTATTTTCATTGATATTTATATGATTGAGGCCCTTTTTGATAAGCCTATATGACTTTTCCTACCTTTACATGTGTTTCCCTTCTATTATCCACTCATTGCCTTTTATTATTCCTTCTTTGGTGCTCCTCAAAAAGTTTCACAACCATGTTTAACCTCATTTGACCTTATCCGGGGTTGTGAAGAAAGAAGAGAATGAAGAAATCAAGTATGGAGTATCCCTGAAGTGTGAAAGTAATTTCAAGAAGTAAATATGTGAGTTTGGATGCATATTGCCATTATTTAAGATCATTCCATATTTGGTGGAGAGGACAAAAAGTTCATGATAAACATGTAACGACAAATAAATAGTGATTGGTTCTAATAATGAAGCAACCATTTATTCCTAAAAGTGATATCAAGTGCTACAAAGTTCAAAGTGTTATAGTTGATAAAAAAAATGTACAAGTTATGAAGAAAAGTGTGGAGTGACAATACCTTGAAGGAGTTTTTAGTTACAAAGATTCGATACCCCGAATATATTTTTCCATATCGACCTACAATTTTGGCCTACCAACATCACGTCTCCATGTCCCATATCCTTGTTACTTTTAACAAAGGTTTAAGTATTAGTATTTTGGTGAGTGTCAAATTTAACACTTTTTACACCTTGTTTTCATGTATTTCATATCCTCTTTTACATCCCATATATGCTTATTTATACGAAAATCATCCATTTTCTGCATTTTGGTATCTACCTTGGCTTTTATGCGTTTTAGGCACTTGAGTCATCAAATGTGCCAAGATTGCATCCTCTCTGAAGTCATAGCCAAAGAGAATACCTTATATGAACGAGAAACTACAACACAAAGTTTGCAAGATTAGCTTAGAAGCTGAAGAATCGAGATTAAAACATCAAGGCATACGAAGCGCTTAGCAAGCGGCCATTGTACAGTCATAGGGTGACCATTACATTGCCGATTGGATCCATGGATCGATGTCACAATCCATGTAAGAAACCCAACCCAATAGAAAGTGAGACAAGAGAAGGTTTTTCTTGGTCTTTTTGGATTTCTAAATGCTTCATGGGTTTTCCTATACTCGTTGAATCATAGAATTGAAAGCTACATGAGTTGGAAAGCACGGTCTTGGTTTGTCTATGTCCAAGGCTATTTTAGATGGTTACCTATAGTTATCATATATCAATGTTTATTATATATATATATATATATATATATATATATATATATATATATATATATATATATGCAACAATATTTTAACGCATTATAGTGGGATTCATGTTTTCTTAATTCGCCTTCCTCTCACTGTTGTTACATCATAATTGTTTTATCTTGTTATCAATGCTTGCTTTATTGTTTTCACTTAAAATAATTAATTATTATCATCATTCAAGTCAAACAAATCTTTGTAAATTTGATACCCCATTATATTATATCCGATCATATATCCTTGCGGAGGAGGTTGTTTGTACTTCGATAACTTCCACGATCAGTTGCCGGGGTTTTTGGAGGGACCCGTATGGACTGTCGTGTGCTCGCGAGTTTCTTTAAGTTATGTAGGCTCACCTAGCATTAAGTTTTATCCAAATACATCCCTTTTGAGGCACGTTTATTGAGGTTTAGTCCATCTAGGAGACGACGACGATGGCACGGTTCACATCAATCTGCTCATAGTATCGTGAATAATTTCAAGAGAGTCTGAATTCAAATTCGCTTAACAATGATCGACTTGAGCGAATGACTTCGGCATACGAGGACATATTGTAAACTTGGAGCAGTACAATGAGAGTCAATATGAGTCAAGACTAAGGTAATGCCCACAAGTAAGATCAAATATAATTTAAATAAGTAAAAGACTTATATAAAAACTTAAATTACATCTCTTAACAAGGAAGAAATAGTTTATTACCTAAGAATAAATATAATTTAACTAAAATGAATAAGTAAAATATATTCCAAAATTAATGAGTACGGAAACAAATCCAAGAGGAAATAAGGCATTTTGGTCTTGAAGCTAAGCCAAAGTGATATGTGAAGGTTGTTGGAGTTGTCCATGGGAGATCGAGATGATTATTTTCGAGATTGTTGGAATTTTCCATGGGAGATCGAGATGATTATTTCCGACTCCATACTGAAGCTTCAATTTTTTGATGAAGTCCAAATCATGCATGTTTTTAGAGAAGTAAATTGTGTTGTAGACCGATTAACCCATCTGGGATTTTCGACACCCAACACCAACTTTTCTGATGATCATGCACTTTGTGTTCTCATCCGTAAGGATGCTTTAAGATGGATACCTCTAGAAGATAATCCATCCTAACCGCTTTCCATTTTCAAGACAAAAAAAGTGTGGATATGTGAAGGAGGAGACTCGTTTAGGCCGAAGTAATACTAGGACGGATAGATGTTGGTATCGAGTTGATGGGGTCTATGGATTGGGATGATATAAGAAATGAGTGTCCCATCCACCTGATTTAAGGAGAAGCTAATGGTGTTGTTGCAATTAGGCTAGAGAGTTGTGTGCAAGAAGGCTGATCCACTAGGCTTGCTTCTTCATTGGGCCATCACATGATGAGAAATTTGGGTTGTTTTGCTTATTTATAAATAAAATTTGTGATATTTCTTTGTCACGCTATTAATTCATTATTTATGGGAATACAATGCATTCATTAAGTTGTCTAGTTTTTCTTTGAGAGAATTTGACATACTAGGCTTTTTTGAGTTTTTGTTTAAGAAAGTGTACCTCAAATTTTTTATCACTTTCATTTAATAGTAGGTAAAAATTATTAACCCTTCTATTTAAAAAGAAAGAATAATGATGTTTGTTATTTATTATATAAGTATAAGTTTTAAATTTTAATTACTGAATTTGTTTTCTTTTATTATTTTTCTTGCCTTTTTTATTTATTTATTATTTCTTTTTTATTTTCTGGACTGAATTTCTCATACCGGAATTTCTCATACCAGAATTTTCATACCAGAAATTTTATACCAGAATTTCTCATACCAGAAATTATTTTTATACCAAAATTTTGTCATACCAGAACTTCTCATACCTGAACTTGTCATACCAAAAATTGTCATACCAGAATTTTTTTCATACCAAAATTTTGGTCAAACTTTTTCATACCAGAATTTTGTCATACCAAAATTATTTTCATACCAAATTTCTTTCATATCAGAAGTACATACCACAATTTTCTACTAGAATTTTGGTCAAATTCATTCCAAAATTTTATGATTTTCTACTAGAATAATCTACCAGAATTTCTCATACCAGAAATTTTTCATACTAGAAAACTCATAACAAAATTTTCTGGTAAGAATTTTACATACCAGAA
This sequence comes from Fagopyrum homotropicum, assembly GCA_033239125.1. Lineage (NCBI taxonomy): Eukaryota > Viridiplantae > Streptophyta > Magnoliopsida > Caryophyllales > Polygonaceae > Fagopyrum > Fagopyrum homotropicum. The sequence continues at coordinate 36,382,930 of BSWB01000004.1, forward strand.
AATTTTGGTATGAGTTTTCTGGTATGAATTTCATACCAGAAATTCGTACTAGAAATTCTGATATGAAATTTGTAACGTCCCGTTTATTGGGTTCGTTTCGATATTCATTTTCCTCCTCTTATCGATACTTTTATATCTTAAATATTTTACGAGAATGATTTGTATATCATAAATTATATATATATATATATATATATATATATATATATATATATATATATTTTTTTTCGAATATAATTATACATTTGACGATATACATATGTTCCGTATTTTATTTTTTTCGGAAAATATTTCCAATTTAGAAGTCCCGTTCCGGTTCGTTTTGATCAAGTTTATTATTTTTTTCTGTTACTTATTTTATTATTTGTTTTATTCCGACTTCTCGTTTACCCTGTTGGCTGAGCATAGCCGCCCATCTACACAAGCTAGGAGTAGACTGCACACTAGGGACAAGTAAGCAGCTCCTCTATCTCTCTTCTCTTCGGCTAAAACACACCCTAAGTGAAAGCTCTTCCACTCTTTCACTGTTGTTTTTCATCTCCCTCAATCTTTCATCTCTCCTTCTCCTGACCTCTATCTCTTCTTCCAACTCTCCGTCTTCTCCGGCTACACCCCGTCTTCACCCCTACATTGGAGCCCGCCTTTACCCCTGCACTGGAGCCCGCCTTCACCTCTACACACCAAGGACAGGCAAGCGGCTCCTCACCATTTCTTTCTCTCTGCAAAGCCTCTCCCATGGTGGATCTTTCTTCCTGGCCGAACCACCATCGACAAAGGCTATGGCGTACCTCCTTCCAGATGGCGGGTCAGGTGCGGATCGGCCTCCTCTTGAACCACCCTTCTTCATCTGTCTCATCCCTCTGTCGAGCCTCCTCTATTGCGACCCTTAGTGAACCCTTCCCTTGCAACAACTTTGCTACCTCTCCTCTCCTTCCTTTCTGTTGCCACCGGAAGAAGCCGTCGGGCGTCGCTGTGTTGCGCTGCCGGAGCCTAGCATTCGCCCTCGCCACCTCTGGAGTGCCATGTCGCCGGCGTTGCTGAAGTTTCCCCCAATCTGCCGCTTTCTGTTTTCAAAATTAAGGAAGGAAACCCTAATTCTAAATTCCAAATCGGGGCCCCCAATTTTTGTATAATTACATTTCGGCCCTACTGATTAAATAATTACAGTTTGTGCCCCAGATTTGTTTATTGCAGTTTTAAACCCAAGTTTTGGAACGTAAACAATTATACCCTCCTGCAGAATTAATTACATATATGGGCCATATTTATAATTGCAGTTTGTGACCCAACTTGTTTGTAAATTATCAAGTGTGCCCTTGCTGATTTTAATTATGGATTATGACCCATAGTTTTGGAACGGATAGTTTGTCTTGGAAATGTGTTAACGGTTTCTAACCTCGGGTTTTTAATTATGGAGATATTTTTATGATTAGATATACTATATATATATATTATGCCTTTGTCGGATTTATTTCGGATTTATGACCCAAAGTTTATTTCGGGAAATGGCCAAGTTTTGAGAGTTTCTTAGTTGCCCGGAAAATTGTTTTGGTTTTGACCCGTATTTATAAATTGTTGTGATCACCCCGGAAAATGCTTTGCGAGTTTTACCCTTGTTTTGAAAGCGCGGTTTCCTTAGATTCTTTTTTATGCGTTAATCTCCCTTCCAAAATTAGCATTTAAGCTAATTTTGTGTAGCTTTGATTTTAGGTTTGGAAGTGTCCCGATAGAGGTCTAACGAGTCCAAGTCGACATCCGTTGAACGACTTCCGTCTTTTGACGTCGTGTGAGTATCCTTTCCCCTCGATCTAGTTATATTTAGCGGTAGTATCATGTTAGGTTGGATCTAACATAACTTAGAGAGAATGCCAAGTAGTGGCTTTGAACCTTAGGTGAGTTTTGAGGATTTGATATTGTTTGATGGTTTGATGTTGATTCTAAGCTAGAAGTGGTGTTGCGGTCTAGTGAGGTGGTTATAAGGATTCGAGTATATGGTTTGACCTTGTGAGAATCATTAGGCTTGAGGTGTTGGTTATCTTGTGAGGTTGTTATAAGGCTTTAAGTTATATGGTTGATCTTGTGAGCGTTTTGAGGATCGAGGTGGGGTTGTATGATCTTGTGGGATTTTGGAGTTTAGGTTCGGCTTATCCTAGTTGCGTTGGGTTATGATCTTGCGAGATCATAGAGTCTAGAAGTCTAAGGACTTCTAGCTTGTGTTGAGTGTGATATGAGCATGAGAGATTCTAGGATGCGGTCCTAGAATGAGAGTCAAATGATCTTGCGTAGGTCATTTGTGTAGAAGTCTTAGACTTCTTGAGTTGAGCGAGTTGTTGATATAGTTCTCGTCTTGTGAGCAGGTTGTGGACTCCTTTCCAAGGGAAGCGAGAGTGTTGTGAGTTGAGTGTGGCGATAAGGTAAGTCTCCGGACTTACTTAGCTCGTATTCCTTGTATTAGCGTTGATGTGTGTTTGGTGGTGTGTGTTTATTGTTTATAACGACTAAACCGGAATTAGGATTACCGACCTTTATATTATTTTCGCCCAAGTGTATGATAACGGGCGGTGACAACTTGCCTAGCTCCCGCGAGAGCTAGGAGGTTCTCGGCGACTATCCCGTGCTGGTAGACGGTCGGATGCATCAGTACCATTCCATGCCGGTAAGTAGGGACCGGGCGAGTTTCGGTGACTCTCGTGTCACAACCTAAGTTGAATTAGAACGGGATATGACTTAATAATAATAAGATAATAAACCGGACTTGTGTGCTTAGAGTGTATTGCGTGTTTATGATGATTGACTTGTGTTTGTGCCTTTCACCTTGATTCTAATGCCTCGAATATTAGCTAACGGTTTTATACCAATTGTTGTAGATTGCCTTGCAGGTTAGGAATGCGGTCGAGAGATCCGGAAGAGTGGGCAGCCGGGGTTCCGTACATTTTAGGAGGGGTTTTGGTTGGAGTTGAGTTGGGTTTTGTCCTTCGATTGTTGTGTTTTGTATGTCGTGTTTTTGGCGTTTGGTTTTTGTGTTGTATCTCGGCTGAAGTCCTTTGTTGTATTCTTTCGGGTTTTCTTTTCATTTGCATAAAAATGTGTTTTGATTTTGCCTTTATTTGTGTCTTGTTGTAAGATCCGGTGAAATTGTTGTCAGGCTAAGGGTTGGGACCCATTGTGAGGTCCTAACCCGTAGCATCCCGAGTCTCGCGGATTTGGAGTGTTACAAAATTTATACCTAAAAACTCGTACCAGAAAACTCATAACAAAATTTTCTGGTAAGAATTTTACATACCAGAAATTTCTGGTATGAGTTTTCTGGTATGAATTTTATACCAAAAATTCATACTAGAAATTCTGGTATGAAATTCATACCTAAAAACTAGTACCAGAAAACTCATAACAAATATTTCTGGTAAGAATTTTACATACCAGAAAATTTTGGTATGATTTTTCTGGTATGATTTTCGTACCAGAAACAAGCAAATTATCATGAGAAAGCATAAGCAAATTCTAGTACCAGAATTTTACTCCCATACGAGCTTTTAAACAATAACAAAAACAAGCAAATTATGAGTTGTACACATTCGTACGAGTACACCTGGTAAATTGCAAGACAAACATGCATGCCTACACAACACAAAAAACCAAAACATGAACTAGAACCCCCCCGAGCATGAGGAACTGCAACCACAAGAAAAGAGGAACATCTGGTAAATATTTAATTCAAGGGGAAAATGTGCAGATTAGAATAACTCAATTTGTTGTATTTTCCGATCTCATTGTCATTGTATAGCATACTGATCTCTTAATGGCTCTCTTTCATTTTGAGAAATTTTCAGAAGATGAGTTTCAAATGAAGACCATTTGTGTTAGGGGGTAATATGATCCATCATTTGGAGTAGCAGAATATGCAATACAAAATGATAAATAGCATTAAAAGTGATGAAACTGAACCTGAACCATAGCGACGAAGATCAAGATACCACCAATAACTCTCACGATTGAGTTTTAATTCATCCAGCCGGCCTTCTAGGTATTCAAGGCGTTCTTCTCTCTTGCTTCCACCCATAAGCTCGCCGACCTGATGGAAACAAAAATGCACCCTCAAAAAATTCATTTACTAGACAAACCCCCCCCAACTGTGAATTGTAAGTTGATGTTCATAACATCATACCCCCCCCCCCCCGCGAATTGTAGACTGATGTCCATAACAACCCCACAAAAACGCAAACACCCCCCCCGCCCCGCTGCATCGACTCGTAAAACATTCGTAAAATATTTCAGATAAGAGAGGGTAAACTAAGGTCGGCCGAGGGCTGGCGGCGGCGCCCGGTTCCGGCGATGTCCGACAGGCGAGGTGGTGGAGCAGGCGGCAGCAGGCACTCCAACGAAGTTAGGGAAGAGGCGGCCAGAGGAAAGCGACCGTGTTCGCTCCAAACGGTGTGTGCAAGCTTTAAATTTATAACCCTAGACTTAAGCTTAAAACAAGGATGCGAACCCGCAGTGTACGGGTCAATCGTAGTAAAAGCAAGAAAATTCCAGGGGTCGATCACAGGGACTCGGTGAAACAAAGTCAATACGGTGTGCTATATCAATTCTAACCACAAGAGCAATTAACACAATCAAAGATGAATAAGAAGTCAATAAAGCAAACATGCAATTCTAGGGATTAAAGCATCTAGTTGTGGTTCCAACTCAAGATCTATAGATAAGCGGACAAAGCTGAGATTTTTGCGTGGGGAAGGTGTTTCTAAAGTGGAGTAGATCACAGGGTAAGTCTCACTACACACTAATCCTAAACCGTAACTCCTATTACCGGGTAAGTCTCAAGGAATCAAGATAAAGAACTATAACCTCAAACTAACACACCATCTAAGGGAATAGAATCAACCTTTACCGGGTAAGTCTCAGGCTAACTCACAAAGATGGGATGGAAGCACACTCAAACCCCAATAAAGGATAAACCTTTATTACCTACACTTATGATCGTTGGTACACAAACTAAGGAATTACCGGGTAAGTCTCATCCTAAGCTTGTTTTGAACCAGGAAAGGTGTAATAAGAATAGGATTTGGCAAACTCTAACACTTAACTCTCAGTTATGGATCAGATAAGTCACCTCGGTCAGCCAGTTTCCACCCCGGCCGAGATGTTCATCGACTGAACGAGATGCTTAGGGTTAAGGTTAAAGACTCGAACTTTCAGGATCCTACTGGAATCTAAGATTATTCTATCATCGTTTTTCCCACAACCTTCAGCTTATCATCCTAGAATCACACAAGGAAATTAGCCTTTCATCATCATAATGAAAGTATTAAAATATATGGGAAGAAGGTGAATATTTGAACAAAGAAGAATTTAATGAAAAGACTTCAATAACTAAATCAAATATCACAACAAAGCGTTCCTTGGATAACAATCCAAAAAGACAAGACAACAATTGAGGGAATTGAAGACAATCTTACAAAACCCTTCAAATAAGCTATAAAAGCTATGAACTTCAATCTTCCTTCAACCTTCAAAAAGGTTCTTCGAATCTCTCCCAACTGGAGTAGGTTGCTGCTGCTCCGTGTTATAAACCCTGATCGACGGTATAGCGTGATGTCGGAATTGTGGAAATCCAACCCTTTTTATAGGAAAATAACCCTCCAAAGATAATAAATCTTAGAAAGATATTTTCCCATAAATATAGGTAAAATATATGATTCTGCATATCTCCTTCCTTCCAGGAGCCAAGCCCAAAAATATAAGATCACTTTCCAACTTTAAAAGATCTCAGCCAAGAATAAAATATACTCGCCGCGTCCTAGGTGTTCGCCTCGGTCGAGTCGGCGTCTCTGGATCACCTCGGTCGAGGTGAATCTGTAGTCAACCGAGGTGAATCATAACTGAATGTGAAATCTCTCAAAACTGGTCCAAAGTAAATCTTTAATCCACGGCTATGCTCCCTGGATGTAGCTCCAAATGACTAATGACTCCTTTTGCTCCTTTTTGATGCAAAACGTACCATATTACCTGCAATTACAACGAAACTAGGTGTAGACCTCGATTCTCGCAAAGGTAGATGAAATGGTAATAGAATCACATATTATACATACAAACATGCAGATTTTTGAAGATAAAACGTCCAAACAAACCCCAAAATATAGACTATAATTCATGCTATCAAAATACCCCATACTTAGCCCTTGCTTGTCCCCAAGCAAGTTCTGCATATAGAAGACAAGATAGAATGGATTATAAGTCAATAAAATCAATGAAAAAGTCTTTCAAAAACATTTTATGGTGTGCAACTATCATAGATCACTCTAAGAGAGTACTTCCTGGAAATTAAAAACTCAATATGCTTAAAACATTTTATAAATATAGAAAAGTTGTTCATCTTTGCATAAAATCATAGAATGCATAATAATTCATAATTATCAAAATTAATCATGTATAATCCAGTTTAAACCGCTAAGTCAATCAACAAGCTCAAGGTCTCAAGGGCTTCCCAAAAGAAAAGGTCAAGAAACGTGTAGGGTAGGGATGTATGTAAGGTAATGTGGTGATAGAATCCGGGAAAAGGATGAACTTCACTTCCACTTTGACTTGCAACATCTTCCACCAATAAGCTTTGCTTATTCCACTTTTTTTTCTTTTTACTTTACTTTTTGGGATGCATGGACAGAGGTGCACAATAACCGAAGCCTAGGAAATCTGCAATCATCAATTTCTCGAGATGCATCAAACCCTTGATGCACATACCATGACCCGTTAGGAATATTTCTCAATCCGACTTTGGCAAGACACAAACACCCGGCTATGTGAATGGTGCCGAGTTACTCATCTTCATGATTGACTTCCCCAAACCTATTATTACTTTCTAGCACTTTCACTTCCAGCCAACTTCTCAACTTTAACTTCACTTGCTTTCACCACTTCGCTTGCTTCCAAATTCCCGGATAGGTAAAGGGAGGCAAAATGTATATGAGGGGCTAAGCATGATCAAGAAGAAGAAGAAGAAGAGAATGAATTGCCTTGGTCTTTCCAGGAAGAAAGTGAGAGAACTTATCTTGTGGTGTCAACCTTCAAATTCAACATAATTTGGATAAAAACAAAGTATTAAACATGCCAATAATTTCAAACAAAGCATTTAGCAACTTAAACATATTATAAAACCTTTCAAACACATAAAGAATTTAAAACCAGTCAGTAAACAAGATCTTCACTGAGGTCATATCCAGATAAGTAACAAAAATTCGTTTTCGAAAACTCTCAGTTAACACACCTCGGTCGAGGTGTTCTTGGTTCAACCGAGGTGAAACGCCTCGTTTGGCCAATACTGACTCGGTCGAGGTCGAAAAATTTTTTTTTTTTTTTTTTTTTTAAAACCATTTTTTTCAGTTTTGACGTTTTTCTCAATCAAATAACCTGTAGGTATGCATGTAATATCAGATAATCATATAAAGGCAATGAAGCATAAATACGAAAATATCCGATAAATAAAATACATCAAAGGTGTCAAATACATCACGTAGTCACGTAGTCAAATAACAAACACCCCATACTTGAGACACACTGTCCCAGTGGGTATAATAAAAGTCTAAACAAGAGAGAACTCACCGGATAAAAGCCGAACTGCATAAAAATATAATAATAAAATCCTGCAGCTCCTCAGTAGTCTCGATCCGGTGGTGGTGGTGGTATGTAGGGATACTGAGTAGGATCGTAAGGATGGCCCATGATGCGCTCGAACTGCAGCTGAGCCATGATGTGCTGATGATGCTGCCGCTCCTGCATCTCGCGGATATCCAGCAAAAGTGCAACATATGTGTCGATAACCTGATCCGTCAGGTCATCAATCCGTCGGTGAGCAGCTCTATCCCTCACTCCATGCCTCCTGCGTCTAGCAGGTCTGACTGGAGAAGTCTCAGCTGGCGCCGGCTCAGTGTCCTCCTCGTCGTCCAGATCTATAATAGGTGGCGCGCTCGTCCCAGCTGTATCTGTCCTTGTGTCCATCGGGACGCCACCTCCTCTCTCATCTACTGTGTCCTCATCGTCGTCCTCATCCTCAGCCTCCTCCTCCTCCTCAGCTGCAGCAGGGGCAGCTGCTCCCTCTCTGTAATCCTCCATAAGTGGACCCCAAGCGGTCTGCCAAAAATATGGATCAAAGACAGAGAACTGTGCAGACCATCTGATGCCCTGAGGTGCAGTCAGCTCCCATGGCATAGCGACGTAAGGTGTAGTCAAACCACGGGGAACTAGAATCCTCCGTGTGATCATCTCCTGAAGTCCGAGCGGCTTGGCAGCCGCCACCATAGTACACCTACTCAGATCCATATCCTGATAAGTAGCGATATGGGTCACTATCCCTCCACAGCATATATCTCCCTTCCCTTTGGCCTTGATCCTGTGCAGATCCTCTGCCAACATCAATCCAAAGTCAGGGTATCCACCTGTGACCATGCAGTACAAAGCAAAGAGCTCCCCCTGTCGGACCTTCTGGGGCGCTCAGTACGCGCCAGAAGCGTCTCGCTGAAGATCCTATGAGCTAAACGAAAAGCAAGATGGAAGATAAGCTTCTCCCTGGAATCACCAGGGCGCCACCTATCTGCATGCTCTGTAATGTGGGCGATCTGACCCCAGAACTCTCTAGCTACAGCTCGGGTCGGGAAGTCTACGGCAGTGGGGGCAAGGAAGCCAAAGATGTCTCTCCAATGGTCTAGAGGTACTAGGTAGTTCCGGTTCATCAACCGGTACTTCACAGCCCTCTCTGTGGGGAGGTAAGTGAAGGAGCTGACAAACTCGAGGGTCGGCTCTAAGTAAGCTGGGGCTCGGATCTCAGTAAACTGATCCAGCCCGACGGTGGTGATCATCCTCCTAAGATCTCCATCAACGTGGAGACAGTCAAAGGCAGAAATGTCCAGGAATCTAGGTGCGATCACTGGACGGCTAGCAATGCGCTCGTAATCTACAAGGTGTCTCTCGTGGATCACCGGTATAGAAGGTCGGGATGAGGAAGAAGAAGGGGAAGGAGAGGATCTATCTCTAAGGGCTAACAATCTGTCAGAACTCATCTTCAACCAATACTGTCAGACTACCTCAGTCGACTGACAAACTCCAAGAATCACCTCGACCGAGGTGCAGGTCGACTGGACCGAGGCGAAGACAGTCGCGATTCCACTCTCAGAAATTCAGTTCTTTTCCCCCTAAAATCACTACAGATGCTTCCTAAGGGGTACTTAAGCTTTTCCTCAACAGATTCAAGGGCAACCAAAGCCCAAATTGCAGTAAACGAGCGAGTTAGGGTTTCGGTCGTTTTTACCTCGTTCCGGCCAATGCACTCGATTTTCTTGCAGATTCGTTGTTGCAATCGACTCCTCTACCCTTCAATCTCGGTTTGGAAGCAGAAAATGTCGAAAACAAGCAAGATCTGAGATGAGCGAGGTGCGTCTGTTCGCCGCGGTCGAGGAGGATAAAAAGGTGAAAAGTAAATTTTTTTCCTTTTTATACTGTTACTGGATCTGCTGTCACCTCGGTCGAGATGGTCTCGACTGGACCGAGGTGGTACGGACCGAGGCGGTTCTGCAAAAACCCTAGTCGCCTCGGTTGCTCAAGAATCAACTCGGTCGAGGTGCTCTGACAGTAACCGAGGTGCTTCTGTCTTCTCAGAATCTCGAACTTCTGTCCTTCCAGTTGTGCTCCTCCTTAGATATTCCCTGTTGTCTGTCCAGAACGCCAAAAACAAAGCAAAGCAAAGCAAAAACAAGAACTATCTAATCTAGACTAGAAAACGGGAAAAGAAAGCAATACCTTGGGTTGCCTCCCAAGAAGCGCTTGATTTAAGGTCGCTAGCTGGACCATGATGCGTCTCAAACGAGGTAGGAGGTTCCCTCACCCCATACTTCACCTCTATCGTGGGGTGAAGTAAGTAGGTCCATCAAACGCTCCAAGACGTGTAAGTGCTCATCGGGGAATGAATCGTCTATGGGTGGGTTATCCGCCTCGCGGGAGGATTCCGGTAGCCGGCTGAGGTGATCCGCAACTGAATTCTCGGATCCCTTCTTATCTCGGATCTCTAGGTCAAACTCTTGAAGTAAGAGAATCCATCGAATAAGGCGCGGCTTTGCATCTTTCTTAGCCAACAAGTAACGAATGGCTGCATGGTCGGTGTAGACAATGACTTTCGCCCCTACTAGATAGGAACGAAACTTCTCGAAAGCATATACAACCGCCAATAACTCTTTCTCGGTGGTAGCGTAGTTGCGTTGTGCTTCATCTAGCGTCTTGCTAGCATAATAAATGGCGGTGGTCCGTCCATCTTTCTTCTGTCCAAGCACCGCTCCTACGGCTACATCACTAGCGTCACACATGACCTCAAAGGGCAAGGTCCAATCAGGAGGCTGGATAATGGGAGCGGATATCAACGCTTCCTTAATCCTGTAAAAAGCATCAAGACACTCCTGCGAAAACTCAAAAACAACATCTTTATTCAAGAGGTTAGTTAGAGGTTTAGAAATTTTAGAGAAGTCCTTTATGAATCTCCTGTAGAAACCTGCATGCCCGAGAAAACTCCTCACACCTTTAACAGAACAAGGAGGAGGGAGTTTCTCAATAGTCTCGATCTTAGCTCGATCAACCTCAATACCTCGATGAGAAACGAGGTGTCCTAGCACAATGCCTTCATTAACCATAAAATGACACTTCTCCCAATTCAAAACAAGGTTAGTGTCTTCACATCTTTCAAGTACTAGAGAAAGGTTAGATAGGCAATCATCAAAAGAGGAACCATATACAGAAAAATCATCCATAAATACGTCCATGATCTCCTCTATGTACTCAGAAAAGATAGCCATCATGCATCGCTGGAAGGTAGCGGGTGCATTGCACAATCCGAATGGCATCCTCCGATAGGCAAACGTTCCCCAAGGACAAGTGAAAGTGGTCTTCTCCTGATCATCCGGATGGATAGGAATCTGGAAGAACCCACTATAGCCGTCCAAGTAACAAAAGTGTGAATGCTGGGCCAACCGTTCGAGCATTTGATCAATGAAAGGAAGCGGAAAATGATCCTTCCGAGTTGCCGTGTTCAGCTTCCTATAATCGATGCAAACTCTCCAACCCGTAACGGTCCTTGTTGGGATCAACTCGTTGTTCTTATTCGTCACAACTGTCATCCCTCCTTTCTTCGGAACGACATGCACCGGGCTAACCCACTTGCTGTCCGAGATAGGATAAATAATACCTGCATCCAACAACTTAAGAACTTCCTTCTTCACAACCTCTTTCATGATCGGATTTAACCGTCTTTGAGGTTCCCGTGAAGTCTTATGATTATCTTCCATTAGAATTCTATGCATGCAGAAAGAAGGTTTAATGCCAATAAGATCATCCGTGGTGTAACCTATGGCTTTTCGATGCTTTCTCAGGACATGCATTAACTTAGATAATTCAGAATCGGAGAGGGAAGCACTAGCAATAACGGGATAAGTAGAATCCGGTCCAAGAAAGATATACCTCAAGTGACTAGGGAGTTGTTTGAGCTCCACTACTGGGGGTGCTTTCTAGGGGGAATTTTTGCTTCCTCTTTCCAGTGGAGTGGTGCCAGAAATTGGACTCGATGCAGTCTCAGTTAGAGTCGTCTCACTGTCGACCTCGGTCGAGGCGCATAGGCGTTGACCGATGTGTTCTTCAGTCGCCTCGCTCTGTCCAGAAAGTGCCTCGGTCGAGGTACTGCTACTGGGTCCGAGGCTGGAGATCTTCGCCTCCTGGATCAGCTTCTCAGTTTTAGCTCCTGGATCTTCTTCCAGTGCTTTTAAGCTCCGTATATCTGCATCACAAGAAGCATCTATACCTTCCTCCATTAAACTGAAACTTATAACTCTTTCGAGTGGATCGTTAATAAGGATAGAGCTCACCAATTCTCTTGATTCTTCTTCATCATAGATGTTGAAGATATCATCAGTTAGTTGCTCCCCTTTCATGGCTGCAAGTAGCGCGAACTCCACCTCATCGCCACCAACGTTGAATTTCAACTTGGCGTTCTTGCAATCCACGTTGCAACCCGAAGTTGCTAGAAATGGCCTCCCGAGAATAATAGGAACAGGATAATCTGCGGGAATGTCAAGTACGACAAAATCTATGGGTAGATAGAAGTTACCTAACTTGACCGGAACGTCCTCCAAGATGCCCACGGGATGGGTAATGGAGCGATCCGCCATGTAGAGTCGAATCTTGACCGGCTTGGGCTCTCCAAGACCGATCTTCGTGCATAGCTCCAGCGGGATGATGCTCACGCTGGCTCCTAGATCACAAAGGGCTTCACAAGTGACATCCCCAACTTGAATGGGAATGCAAAATGAGCCGGGATCTCTCAACTTAGGCGGCATCTTTTCCTTCATGATCTTGATAAGCTCCGAAGATTTAGATGTCATCCTAACTTCACCAACATCCTCCAGCTTCCTCTTCCTTGATAAGATTTCTTTTAAGAACTTCCCATAGGCGGGCATACCTAAAATAGCATCAAGGAAAGGAATATTAATATGTAGCTTATTCATCAAGTCAAGAAACTTACCAAAGTGCTTGTCAAGATGTGCTCTGGCTCTGGACTGAGGGAATGGAAGTGGTGGCTTATATGCAGGGGGTGGAACATAAGTTTCTGTCGTTCCTCCTGCTTTCTGTTGCTCTGCCTCGGTTGGATTCTCGGTCGAGGTGTTCTTCGACTGGATCTGGACCGAGGTGGTTTGCGTCGAGCAAGGTACTGGATCTGCAGTTTTGAGTCCACTCCTCGTCGTTATGGCCATGCACTGGCCCTTAGGGTTAGCTTCCGTCTTCGCTGGAAGCTTCCCTGGATCTCTTGGCGCTTCATTCGCCCTATTAGCAAGTTGTTGTTCGAAGGACTTTTGGGCCCTCGAAAATGAAGTCATAGAATTCTCCATAGCGTTAAGCTTGATCAAGATTGCCTCCAGAACTGCGTCTTTCTTTTCTGGCTGAGACGAACTTGATCCTTGCCCTTGGCTTTTCAATGGAGTAGAAGAAGAAGAAGAAGGGGGAGAGAGGAAAGGGTTAGAGGAATCATTAGAATTTGAGTTTGAATGATTGTTACCGTGATTTTGGTTATTCGCCCTCCAGTTGTTGCTATTGGATCCTCTATTGTTGTTGTTGTAGTTGTTGTTTCGGGAACCGTTGTTGTTGTTGTTACGGTACCCGTTATTGTTGTTGTTCCTTTGCCCTTGCTCTTCCTTCTTAGTTTGAGCCAGCAAGAGCTCCTTTAATTGCTTCACGTCGTTCTTCAATGACGTGAGTTGATTGTTGTTGGATTGAGTCTCTTGAAAGTTGACTCTTTTAACTCCACCTTCAGCTCCTTGGTGGGTATATTTCTCCATGTGCAAGGCTTGCTTCTCAATGAAGTCCCAAGCCTCATCAATCGCCATGTCCATGAAGGTACCGGCGGAGAGTAGTTGGAGATTGAACTGGGTGCTTCCGTCCAGCCCTTTGAAGTAGATCTCCAACAACTCGATCTTTGGAATCCCATGATGTGGGCAATCCAAAAGGATATCCTTGAACCGCTCCCAAGATTTGGACAAGCTCTCCTTGTCCTTCATAATGAAAGCATTGATCTTCCCTCTCATTTCGGCGGTCTTTGAGGGGGAAAGAATTTGGTCAAGAATTCCGTGGTCATCTCCTCCCATGTGCTGATTTTTCCTGGAGGAAGAGATTGATACCAAGTAAGAGCTCTATCTTTTAAAGAAAAGTAAAAAGGTCTTAGTTTGTAGTTGTTATTCTCAATTCTGGGAGGTCGCAAGGTTTCCATCAAGATCTCGTAGTTTTGAAGATGTTGATGCGGCGACTCTTTCTCTAGCCCTCCGAATTGGCATTGGCGGATCATGGCTAAAACTTGCGGTCGAAGTTCGTAGTCATGATCTGCTGGATCTCCTAGGTTCACTCCTGGACGCCTCAGTTGTTGATGACCTAGGGTTTGTGGAATTCCTGCAAGAAGAACATCTCGGACTGGCATCCGAGGTGGAAGTACATTGGCCGGGGCGTCTGGTACTGGAATCTGCCTCGGTCGAGGGTCAACAGGAGGATCTTCCCTCGGTCGAAGTAGAATCTGGTTCCGAATGACAGCAATCTCAGCTTCGATTGCTGCAGTCCTGGTGCGATTCTCCTCTTTCTCTTGCATGAGTTCTTCCTTGCTGAGGCGCAGCAGCTCTTGCGTCTCTCTCAATTGGGCCGCAAGATCGCGATCGTCTTGTTGGGCCATCTTCGCTTCTCTTTAGCGTCGCTTGTATGTCTTTTCTGGTTCGGGATTGTAAGGAACGATTTCCTTCCCAGTGCGGGTTCTTCGCATGTACCTAAGAAAGAACCTGCAAAAGTCGCTCAAGTAGAGTGGTTAGACAAAACGGGGCAAATGCCCCAAGAGTAAACCTTACCGGCTCGGTCTAGACCAAGTCCCCGGCAACGGCGCCAAAAACTTGTTCGCTCCAAACGGTGTGTGCAAGCTTTAAATTTATAACCCTAGACTTAAGCTTAAAACAAGGATGCGAACCCGCAGTGTACGGGTCAATCGTAGTAAAAGCAAGAAAATTCCAGGGGTCGATCACAGGGACTCGGTGAAACAAAGTCAATACGGTGTGCTATATCAATTCTAACCACAAGAGCAATTAACACAATCAAAGATGAATAAGAAGTCAATAAAGCAAACATGCAATTCTAGGGATTAAAGCATCTAGTTGTGGTTCCAACTCAAGATCTATAGATAAGCGGACAAAGCTGAGATTTTTGCGTGGGGAAGGTGTTTCTAAAGTGGAATAGATCACCGGGTAAGTCTCACTACACACTAATCCTAAACCGTAACTCCTATTACCGGGTAAGTCTCAAGGAATCAAGATAAAGAACTATAACCTCAAACTAACACACCATCTAAGGGAATAGAATCAACCTTTACCGGGTAAGTCTCAAGCTAACTCACAAAGATGGGATGGAAGCACACTCAAACCCCAATAAAGGATAAACCTTTATTACCTACACTTATGATCGTTGGTACACAAACTAAGGAATTACCGGGTAAGTCTCATCCTAAGCTTGTTTTGAACCAGGAAAGGTGTAATAAGAATAGGATTTGGCAAACTCTAACACTTAACTCTCAGTTATGGATTAGATAAGTCACCTCGGTCAGCCAGTTTCCACCCCGGCCGAGATGTTCATCGACTGAACGAGATGCTTAGGGTTAAGGTTAAAGACTCGAACTTTCAGGATCCTACTGGAATCTAAGATTATTCTATCATCGTTTTTCCCACAACCTTCAGCTCATCACCCTAGAATCACACAAGGAAATTAGCCACTCATCATCATAAGGAAAGTATTAAAATATATGGGAAGAAGGTGAATATTTGAACAAAGAAGAATTTAATGAAAAGACTTCAATAACTAAATCAAATATCACAACAAAGCGTTCCTTGGATAACAATCCAAAAAGACAAGACAACAATTGAGGGAATTGAAGACAATCTTACAAAACCCTTCAAATAAGCTATAAAAGCTATGAACTTCAATCTTCCTTCAACCTTCAAAAAGGTTCTTCGAATCTCTCCCAACTGGAGTAGGTTGTTGCTGCTCCGTGTTATAAACCCTGATCGACGGTATAGCGTGATGTCGGAATTGTGGAAATCCAACCCTTTTTATAGGAAAATAACCCTCCAAAGATAATAAATCTTAGAAAGATATTTTTCCATAAATATAGGTAAAATATATGATTCTGCATATCTCCTTCCTTCCAGGAGCCAAGCCCAAAAATATAAGATCACTTTCCAACTTTAAAAGATCTCAGCCAAGAATAAAATATACTCGCCGCGTCCTAGGTGTTCGCCTCGGTCGAGTCGGCGTCTCTGGATCACCTCGGTCGAGGTGAATCTGTAGTCAACCGAGGTGAATCATAACTGAATGTGAAATCTCTCAAAACTGGTCCAAAGTAAATCTTTAATCCACGGCTATGCTCCCTGGATGTAGCTCCAAATGACTAATGACTCCTTTTGCTCCTTTTTGATGCAAAACGTACCATATTACCTGCAATTACAACGAAACTAGGTGTAGACCTCGATTCTCGCAAAGGTAGATGAAATGGTAATAGAATCACATATTATACATACAAACATGCAGATTTTTGAAGATAAAACGTCCAAACAAACCCCAAAATATAGACTATAATTCATGCTATCAAAATACCCCATACTTAGCCCTTGCTTGTCCCCAAGCAAGTTCTGCATATAGAAGACAAGATAGAATGGATTATAAGTCAATAAAATCAATGAAAAAGTCTTTCAAAAACATTTTATGGTGTGCAACTATCATAGATCACTCTAAGAGAGTACTTCCTGGAAATTAAAAACTCAATATGCTTAAAACATTTTATAAATATAGAAAAGTTGTTCATCTTTGCATAAAATCATAGAATGCATAATAATTCATAATTATCAAAATTAATCATGTATAATCCAGTTTAAACCGCTAAGTCAATCAACAAGCTCAAGGTCTCAAGGGCTTCCCAAAAGAAAAGGTCAAGAAACGTGTAGGGTAGGGATGTATGTAAGGTAATGTGGTGATAGAATCCGGGAAAAGGATGAACTTCACTTCCACTTTGACTTGCAACATCTTCCACCAATAAGCTTTGCTTATTCCACTTTTTTTTTCTTTTTACTTTACTTTTTGGGATGCATGGACAGAGGTGCACAATAACCGAAGCCTAGGAAATCTGCAATCATCAATTTCTCGAGATGCATCAAACCCTTGATGCACATACCATGACCCGTTAGGAATATTGCTCAATCCGACTTTGGCAAGACACAAACACCCGGCTATGTGAATGGTGCCGAGTTACTCATCTTCATGATTGACTTCCCCAAACCTATTATTACTTTCTAGCACTTTCACTTCCAGCCAACTTCTCAACTTTAACTTCACTTGCTTTCACCACTTCGCTTGCTTCCAAATTTCCGGATAGGTAAAGGGAGGCAAAATGTATATGAGGGGCTAAGCATGATTAAGAAGAAGAAGAAGAAGAGAATGAATTGCCTTGGTCTTTCCAGGAAGAAAGTGAGAGAACTTATCTTGTGGTGTCAACCTTCAAATTCAACATAATTTGGATAAAAACAAAGTATTAAACATGCCAATAATTTCAAACAAAGCATTTAGCAACTTAAACATATTATAAAACCTTTCAAACACATAAAGAATTTAAAACCAGTCAGTAAACAAGATCTTCACTGAGGTCATATCCAGATAAGTAACAAAAATTCGTTTTCGAAAACTCTCAGTTAACACACCTCGGTCGAGGTGTTCTTGGTTCAACCGAGGTAAAACGCCTCGTTTGGCCAATACTGACTCGGTCGAGGTCGAAAAATTTTTTTTTTTTTTTTTTTAAAACCATTTTTTTCAGTTTTGACGTTTTTCTCAATCAAATAACCTGTAGGTATGCATGTAATATCAGATAATCATATAAAGGCAATGAAGCATAAATACGAAAATATCCGATAAATAAAATACATCAAAGGTGTCAAATACATCACGTAGTCACGTAGTCAAATAACAAACACCCCATACTTGAGACACACTGTCCCAATGGGTATAATAAAAGTCTAAACAAGAGAGAACTCACCGGATAAAAGCCGAACTGCATAAAAATATAATAATAAAATCCTGCAGCTCCTCAGTAGTCTCGATCCGGTGGTGGTGGTGGTATGTAGGGATACTGAGTAGGATCGTAAGGATGGCCCATGATGCGCTCGAACTGCAGCTGAGCCATGATGTGCTGATGATGCTGCCGCTCCTGCATCTCGCGGATATCCAGCGAAAGTGCAGCATATGTGTCGATAACCTGATCCGTCAGGTCATCAATCCGTCGGTGAGCAGCTCTATCCCTCACTCCATGCCTCCTGCGTCTAGCAGGTCTGACTGGAGAAGTCTCAGCTGGCGCCGGCTCAGTGTCCTCCTCGTCGTCCAGATCTATAATAGGTGGCGCGCTCGTCCCAGCTGTATCTGTCCTTGTGTCCATCGGGACGCCACCTCCTCTCTCATCTACTGTGTCCTCATCGTCGTCCTCATCCTCAGCCTCCTCCTCCTCCTCAGCTGCAGCAGGGGCAGCTGCTCCCTCTCTGTAATCCTCCATAAGTGGACCCCAAGCGGTCTGCCAAAAATATGGATCAAAGACAGAGAACTGTGCAGACCATCTGATGCCCTGAGGTGCAGTCAGCTCCCATGGCATAGCGACGTAAGGTGTAGTCAAACCACGGGGAACTAGAATCCTCCGTGTGATCATCTCCTGAAGTCCGAGCGGCTTGGCAGCCGCCACCATAGTACACCTACTCAGATCCATATCCTGATAAGTAGCGATATGG
This sequence comes from Fagopyrum homotropicum, assembly GCA_033239125.1. Taxonomy (NCBI): domain Eukaryota; kingdom Viridiplantae; phylum Streptophyta; class Magnoliopsida; order Caryophyllales; family Polygonaceae; genus Fagopyrum; species Fagopyrum homotropicum. Next base: position 36,401,295 of record BSWB01000004.1, read on the forward strand.
GTCACTATCCCTCCACAGCATATATCTCCCTTCCCTTTGGCCTTGATCCTGTGCAGATCCTCTGCCAGCATCAATCCAAAGTCAGGGTATCCACCTGTGACCATGCAGTACAAAGCAAAGAGCTCCCCTTGTCGGACCTTCTGGGGCGTCTCAGTACGCGCCAGAAGCGTCTCGCTGAAGATCCTGTGAGCTAAACGAAAAGCAAGATGGAAGATAAGCTTCTCCCTGGAATCACCAGGGCGCCACCTATCTGCATGCTCTGTAATGTGGGCGATCTGACCCCAGAACTCTCTAGCTACAGCTCGGGTCGGGAAGTCTACGGCAGTGGGGGCAAGGAAGCCAAAGATGTCTCTCCAATGGTCTAGAGGTACTAGGTAGTTCCGGTTCATCAACCGGTACTTCACAGCCCTCTCTGTGGGGAGGTAAGTGAAGGAGCTGACAAACTCGAGGGTCGGCTCTAAGTAAGCTGGGGCTCGGATCTCAGTAAACTGATCCAGCCCGACGGTGGTGATCATCCTCCTAAGATCTCCATCAACGTGGAGACAGTCAAAGGCAGAAATGTCCAGGAATCTAGGTGCGATCACTGGACGGCTAGCAATGCGCTCGTAATCTACAAGGTGTCTCTCGTGGATCACCGGTATAGAAGGTCGGGATGAGGAAGAAGAAGGGGAAGGAGAGGATCTATCTCTAAGGGCTAATAATCTGTCAGAACTCATCTTCAACCAATACTGTCAGACTACCTCGGTCGACTGACAAACTCCAAGAATCACCTCGACCGAGGTGCAGGTCGACTGGACCGAGGCGAAGACAGTCGCGATTCCACTCTCAGAAATTCAGTTCTTTTCCCCCTAAAATCACTACAGATGCTTCCTAAGGGGTACTTAAGCTTTTCCTCAACAGATTCAAGGGCAACCAAAGCCCAAATTGTAGTAAACGAGCGAGTTAGGGTTTCGGTCGTTTTTACCTCGTTCCGGCCAATGCACTCGATTTTCTTGCAGATTCGTTGTTGCAATCGACTCCTCTACCCTTCAATCTCGGTTTGGAAGCAGAAAATGTCGAAAACAAGCAAGATCTGAGATGAGCGAGGTGCGTCTGTTCGCCGCGGTCGAGGAGGATAAAAAGGTGAAAAGTAAATTTTTTTCCTTTTTATACTGTTACTGGATCTGCTGTCACCTCGGTCGAGATGGGCTCGACTGGACCGAGGTGGTACGGACCGAGGCGGTTCTGCAGAAACCCTAGTCGCCTCGGTTGCTCAAGAATCAACTCGGTCGAGGTGCTCTGACAGTAACCGAGGTGCTTCTGTCTTCTCAGAATCTCGAACTTCTGTCCTTCCAGTTGTGCTCCTCCTTAGATATTCCCTGTTGTCTGTCCAGAACGCCAAAAACAAAGCAAAGCAAAGCAAAAACAAGAACTATCTAATCTAGACTAGAAAACGGGAAAAGAAAGCAATACCTTGGGTTGCCTCCCAAGAAGCGCTTGATTTAAGGTCGCTAGCTGGACCATGATGCGTCTCAAACGAGGTAGGAGGTTCCCTCACCCCATACTTCACCTCTATCGTGGGGTGAAGTAAGTAGGTCCATCAAACGCTCCAAGACGTGTAAGTGCTCATCGGGGAATGAATCGTCTATGGGTGGGTTATCCGCCTCGCGGGAGGATTCCGGTAGCCGGCTGAGGTGATCCGCAACTGAATTCTCGGATCCCTTCTTATCGCGGATCTCTAGGTCAAACTCTTGAAGTAAGAGAATCCATCGAATAAGGCGCGGCTTTGTATCTTTCTTAGCCAACAAGTAACAAATGGCTGCATGGTCGGTGTAGACAATGACTTTCGCCCCTACTAGATAGGAACGAAACTTCTCGAAAGCATATACAACCGCCAATAACTCTTTCTCGGTGGTAGCGTAGTTGCGTTGTGCTTCATCTAGCGTCTTGCTAGCATAATAAATGGCGGTGGTCCGTCCATCTTTCTTCTGTCCAAGCACCGCTCCTACGGCTACATCACTAGCGTCACACATGACCTCAAAGGGCAAGGTCCAATCAGGAGGCTGGATAATGGGAGCGGATATCAACGCTTCCTTAATCCTGTAAAAAGCATCAAGACACTCCTGCGAAAACTCAAAAACAACATCTTTATTCAAGAGGTTAGTTAGAGGTTTAGAAATTTTAGAGAAGTCCTTTATGAATCTCCTGTAGAAACCTGCATGCCCGAGAAAACTCCTCACACCTTTAACAGAACAAGGAGGAGGGAGTTTCTCAATAGTCTCGATCTTAGCTCGATCAACCTCAATACCTCGATTAGAAACGAGGTGTCCTAGCACAATGCCTTCATTAACCATAAAATGACACTTCTCCCAATTCAAAACAAGGTTAGTGTCTTCACATCTTTCAAGTACTAGAGAAAGGTTAGATAGGCAATCATCAAAAGAGGAACCATATACAGAAAAATCATCCATAAATACCTCCATGATCTCCTCTATGTACTCAGAAAAGATAGCCATCATGCATCGCTGGAAGGTAGCGGGTGCATTGCACAATCCGAATGGCATCCTCCGATAGGCAAAACGTTCCCCAAGGACAAGTGAAAGTGGTCTTCTCCTGATCATCCGGATGGATAGGAATCTGGAAGAACCCACTATAGCCGTCCAAGTAACAAAAGTGTGAATGTTGGGCCAACCGTTCGAGCATTTGATCAATGAAAGGAAGCGGAAAATGATCCTTCCGAGTTGCCGTGTTCAACTTCCTATAATCGATGCAAACTCTCCAACCCGTAACGGTCCTTGTTGGGATCAACTCGTTGTTCTTATTCGTCACACCTGTCATCCCTCCTTTCTTCGGAACGACATGCACCGGGCTAACCCACTTGCTGTCCGAGATAGGATAAATAATACCTGCATCCAACAACTTAAGAACTTCCTTCTTCACAACCTCTTTCATGATCGGATTTAACCGTCTTTGAGGTTCCCGTGAAGTCTTATGATTATCTTCCATTAGAATTCTATGCATGCAGAAAAAAGGTTTAATGCCAATAAGATCATCCGTGGTGTAACCTATGGCTTTTCGATGCTTTCTCAGGACATGCATTAACTTAGATAATTCAGAATCGGAGAGGGAAGCACTAGCAATAACGGGATAAGTAGAATCCGGTCCAAGAAAGATATACCTCAAGTGACTAGGGAGTTGTTTAAGCTCCACTACTGGGGGTGCTTTCTGGGGGAAATTTTTGCTTCCTCTTTCCAGTGGAGTGGTGCCAGAAACTGGACTCGATGCAGTCTCAGTTAGAGTCGTCTCACTGTCGACCTCGGTCGAGGCGCATAGGCGTTGACCGATGTGTTCTTCAGTCGCCTCGCTCTGTCCAGAAAGTGCCTCGGTCGAGGTACTGCTACTGGGTCCGAGGCTGGAGATCTTCGCCTCCTGGATCAGCTTCTCAGTTTTAGCTCCTGGATCTTCTTCCAGTGCTTTTAAGCTCCGTATATCTGCATCACAAGAAGCATCTATACCTTCCTCCATTAAACTGAAACTTATAACTCTTTCGAGTGGATCGTTAATAAGGATAGAGCTCACCAATTCTCTTGATTCTTCTTCATCGTAGATGTTGAAGATATCATCAGTTAGTTGCTCCCCTTTCATGGCTGCAAGTAGCGCGAACTCCACCTCATCGCCACCAACGTTGAATTTCAACTTGGCGTTCTTGCAATCCACGTTGCAACCCGAAGTTGCTAGAAATGGCCTCCCGAGAATAATAGGAACAGGATAATCTGCGGGAATGTCAAGTACGACAAAATCTATGGGTAGATAGAAGTTACCTAACTTGACCGGAACGTCCTCCAAGATGCCCACGGGATGGGTAATGGAGCGATCCGCCATGTAGAGTCGAATCTTGACCGGCTTGGGCTCTCCAAGACCGATCTTCGTGCATAGCTCCAGCGGGATGATGCTCACGCTGGCTCCTAGATCACAAAGGGCTTCACAAGTGACATCCCCAACTTGAATGGGAATGCAAAATGAGCCGGGATCTCTCAACTTAGGCGGCATCTTTTCCTTCATGATCTTGATAAGCTCCGAAGATTTAGATGTCATCCTAACTTCACCAACATCCTCCAGCTTCCTCTTCCTTGATAAGATTTCTTTTAAGAACTTCCCATAGGCGGGCATACCTAAAATAGCATCAAGGAAAGGAATATTAATATGTAGCTTATTCATCAAGTCAAGAAACTTACCAAAGTGCTTGTCAAGATGTGCTCTGGCTCTGGACTGAGGGAATGGAAGTGGTGGCTTATATGCAGGGGGTGGAACATAAGTTTCTGTCGTTCCTCCTGCTTTCTGTTGCTCCGCCTCGGTTGGCATCTCGGTCGAGGTGTTCTTCGACTGGATCTGGACCGAGGTGGTCTGCGTCGAGCGAGGTACTGGATCTGCAGTTTTGAGTCCACTCCTCGTCGTTATGGCCATGCACTGGCCCTTAGGGTTAGCTTCCGTCTTCGCTGGAAGCTTCCCTGGATCTCTTGGCGCTTCATTCGCCCTATTAGCAAGTTGTTGTTCGAAGGACTTTTGGGCCCTCGAAAATGAAGTCATAGATTTCTCCATAGCGTTAAGCTTGATCAAGATTGCCTCCAGAACTGCGTCTTTCTTTTCTGGCTGAGACGAACTTGATCCTTGCCCTTGGCTTTTCAATGGAGTAGAAGAAGAAGAAGAAGGGAGAGAGAGGAAAGGGTTAGAGGAATCATTAGAATTTGAGTTTGAATGATTGTTACCGTGATTTTGGTTATTCGCCCTCCAGTTGTTGCTATTGGATCCTCTATTGTTGTTGTTGTAGTTGTTGTTTCGGGAACCGTTGTTGTTGTTGTTACGGTACCCGTTATTGTTGTTGTTCCTTTGCCCTTGCTCTTCCTTCTTAGTTTGAGCCAGCAAGAGCTCCTTTAATTGCTTCACGTCGTTCTTCAATGACGTGAGTTGATTGTTGTTGGATTGAGTCTCTTGAAAGTTGACTCTTTTAACTCCACCTTCAGCTCCTTGGTGGGTATATTTCTCCATGTGCAAGGCTTGCTTCTCAATGAAGTCCCAAGCCTCATCAATCTCCATGTCCATGAAGGTACCGGCGGAGAGTAGTTGGAGATTGAACTGGGTGCTTCCGTCCAGCCCTTTGAAGTAGATCTCCAACAACTCGATCTTTGGAATCCCTTGATGTGGGCAATCCAAAAGGATATCCTTGAACCGCTCCCAAGATTTGGACAAGCTCTCCTTGTCCTTCATAATGAAAGCATTGATCTTCCCTCTCATTTCGGCGGTCTTTGAGGGGGGAAAGAATTTGGTCAAGAATTCCGTGGTCATCTCCTCCCATGTGCTGATTTTTCCTGGAGGAAGAGATTGATACCAAGTAAGAGCTCTATCTTTTAAAGAAAAGTAAAAAGGTCTTAGCTTGTAGTTGTTATTCTCAATTCTGGGAGGTCGCAAGGTTTCCATCAAGATCTCGTAGTTTTGAAGATGTTGATGCGGCGACTCTTTCTCTAGCCCTCCGAATTGGCATTGGCGGATCATGGCTAAAACTTGCGGTCGAAGTTCGTAGTCATGATCTGCTGGATCTCCTAGGTTCACTCCTGGACGCCTCAGTTGTTGATGACCTAGGGTTTGTGGAATTCCTGCAAGAAGAACATCTCGGACTGGCATCCGAGGTGGAAGTACATTGGCCGGGGCGTCTGGTACTGGAATCTGCCTCGGTCGAGGGTCAACAGGAGGATCTTCCCTCGGTCGAAGTAGAATCTGGTTCCGAATGACAGAAATCTCAGCTTCGATTGCTGCAGTCCTGGTGCGATTCTCCTCTTTCTCTTGCATGAGTTCTTCCTTGCTGAGGCGCAGCAGCTCTTGCGTCTCTCTCAATTGGGCCGCAAGATCGCGATCGTCTTGTTGGGCCATCTTCGCTTCTCTTTAGCGTCGCTTGTATGTCTTTTCTGGTTCGGGATCGTAAGGAACGATTTCCTTCCCAGTGCGGGTTCTTCGCATGTACCTAAGAAAGAACCTGCAAAAGTCGCTCAAGTAGAGTGGTTAGACAAAACGGGGCAAATGCCCCAAGAGTAAACCTTACCGGCTCGGTCTAGACCAAGTCCCCGGCAACGGCGCCAAAAACTTGTTCGCTCCAAACGGTGTGTGCAAGCTTTAAATTTATAACCCTAGACTTAAGCTTAAAACAAGGATGCGAACCCGCAGTGTACGGGTCAATCGTAGTAAAAGCAAGAAAATTCCAGGGGTCGATCACAGGGACTCGGTGAAACAAAGTCAATACGGTGTGCTATATCAATTCTAACCACAAGAGCAATTAACACAATCAAAGATGAATAAGAAGTCAATAAAGCAAACATGCAATTCTAGGGATTAAAGCATCTAGTTGTGGTTCCAACTCAAGATCTATAGATAAGCGGACAAAGCTGAGATTTTTGCGTGGGGAAGGTGTTTCTAAAGTGGAGTAGATCACCGGGTAAGTCTCACTACACACTAATCCTAAACCGTAACTCCTATTACCGGGTAAGTCTCAAGGAATCAAGATAAAGAACTATAACCTCAAACTAACACACCATCTAAGGGAATAGAATCAACCTTTACCGGGTAAGTCTCAGGCTAACTCACAAAGATGGGATGGAAGCACACTCAAACCCCAATAAAGGATAAACCTTTATTACCTACACTTATGATCGTTGGTACACAAACTAAGGAATTACCGGGTAAGTCTCATCCTAAGCTTGTTTTGAACCAGGAAAGGTGTAATAAGAATAGGATTTGGCAAACTCTAACACTTAACTCTCAGTTATGGATCAGATAAGTCACCTCGGTCAGCCAGTTTCCACCCCGGCCGAGATGTTCATCGACTGAACGAGATGCTTAGGGTTAAGGTTAAAGACTCGAACTTTCAGGATCCTACTGGAATCTAAGATTATTCTATCATCGTTTTTCCCACAACCTTCAGCTCATCACCCTAGAATCACACAAGGAAATTAGCCACTCATCATCATAATGAAAGTATTAAAATATATGGGAAGAAGGTGAATATTTGAACAAAGAAGAATTTAATGAAAAGACTTCAATAACTAAATCAAATATCACATCAAAGCGTTCCTTGGATAACAATCCAAAAAGACAAGACAACAATTGAGGGAATTGAAGACAATCTTACAAAACCCTTCAAATAAGCTATAAAAGCTATGAACTTCAATCTTCCTTCAACCTTCAAAAAGGTTCTTCGAATCTCTCCCAACTGGAGTAGGCTGCTGCTGCTCCGTGTTATAAACCCTGATCGACGGTATAGCGTGATGTCGGAATTGTGGAAATCCAACCCTTTTTATAGGAAAATAACCCTCCAAAGATAATAAATCTTAGAAAGATATTTTCCCATAAATATAGGTAAAATATATGATTCTGCATATCTCCTTCCTTCCAGGAGCCAAGCCCAAAAATATAAGATCACTTTCCAACTTTAAAAGATCTCAGCCAAGAATAAAATATACTCGCCGCGTCCTAGGTGTTCGCCTCGGTCGAGTCGGCGTCTCTGGATCACCTCGGTCGAGGTGAATCTGTAGTCAACCGAGGTGAATCATAATTGAATGTGAAATCTCTCAAAACTGGTCCAAAGTAAATCTTTAATCCACGGCTATGCTCCCTGGATGTAGCTCCAAATGACTAATGACTCCTTTTGCTCCTTTTTGATGCAAAACGTACCATATTACCTGCAATTACAACGAAACTAGGTGTAGACCTCGATTCTCGCAAAGGTAGATGAAATGGTAATAGAATCACATATTATACATACAAACATGCAGATTTTTGAAGATAAAACGTCCAAACAAACCCCAAAATATAGACTATAATTCATGCTATCAGACCGGAAGAGAAGAGAAGGAGGATTGTGCATTTTAGGTTTGTGTGAACGGTAAAAATATTAGTGGGGTATATTTACTAATTAGAAAACTGAAAAAAGTCTACTTAGTGTACAATAAAAAAAACAGCCTAGTTACCTAATTAGCCCTTTTTCTTTTAGAGTGATTTTATCCGGCGCGGCGTAGAGGCCGGCGCCGGCGCATTGCGAGTGCGCGCAAGGGCTCGCGCACTCGCAATGCGCAAGCGCGCTCCCTCGCGCGCTGGCGCAGCGCGCCTGCGCGCGCCCAGCCCGCCTCCGCGCCTATTTAAGGAGGCGCGGAGGCCAGCCTCTCTTGCCCTTTTCTTCCCCGCTTCCGCTCCGCGTTCTTTGCCCTCGTCGCGCACTTCCGTTGCCCTAGATTTTTTTTTCTCTTGTTTTCATCCATTTCTTTTTTTTTTTCGATACGACCAACAATGGAGGAAGATTCAGCTATCGAGAGATTGGAGGAAGATTCAGCTATCGAGAGATCTAGGAGTAGACCACTTGTGAATCGATTCCAGGTTAGTTAATATTGTTTTTTTATTGTTTATTTATTTTTTGCATTATACTTGAAACTAGTTAGTTTAGTTAGGTTCGGTTAGTTAGGAATAATTGAAATTGGATTAATTTCGATAGTTAGTAGTATTGAAACTATTTAGTTTAGTTAGGTTTGGCTAGTTAGGAATAATTGTAATTGGACTATTATCGATAGTTAGTATTATTGAAACTACTTAGTTTAGTTAGGTTCGGCTAGTTATGAATAATTGTATGATAGTTAATGTAATATATATATATATATATATATATTTACAATATATATGTATATGATTATAATAATAACACAATTTTATATATAAATATATATATACATTTATAATATATGTATATAATAGAAAAATAAAAATTTAAGTTAAAAAAATATACAGCATATGTTGAGGACTGTCAGTGAGAAGAGGAAGAGGGCGAGTAGATTAGTCACAGCTTCCCCCGTCGAGAGGCTGTAGCTCGACGAGTTAGACTTGCATCGGCATCCGTTCAGGCACCTGTAGATGCAGCTGTAGAGGCATCCGTTGAGACACCTGTGGATGTACCTGTGGATGCACCTACAGATGCAGAGGTTCATGCACCTGTAGATGCAGCTGGCGAGGAGGATGTCGTACCTATTTCATTTACTGCTGATTACGACACGGAAGATTATGCGCATGATATGTCTCATTTAAATGATATACTAGAGGATGAGCATGAGGAGATACGAGTTGAGGTAGAGCAGCAGCAGCAGGACATACCACAGCCGGGGGAGCCGGACGACTTACCTGAGCATGTACGTGATGAGGAGCAGGTAGAGGATGACGTACCTCCTCCTTTATTGACATGCTATGCTGACCATAAAGCCAGCGTTATATGGGACGGTATGGCTTCTCCCGTGATTAAAGTTGTTCGGAGGCTCGACGCATTCAGTAGATTACGTGAGTGGCGACGAGATGTAGATGACGCATTTTCATGGTTTGGATTAGCTAGACGCAGCGGACTGACGGATTTGGAGGACGTACAGTTTGGCGGCGTCGATCATTGTTTGATTACGGCGTTTGTCGAGAGGTGGCACCCAGAGACAAACACATTTCACATGCCATGGGGGGAGATGGGAATAGCGCTACACGATGTTCAGATCATTATAGGACTACCAGTTGATGGAGATGCATTGGTGACTTCCGTCGATGATAGTGTACGACTTGATTGGCTAGTTCAGCGTCTTGGCTTATCACCAGCAGAGGCTAGACGTCAGACTTCACAGCTATTCTGCGATACTATTAGGCGTAGAGCCGCTGAGATGTTGGCCCTTCCAGAGCCTCCACATGACACTATTGCATCTGCATATATGTTATTGTCCATATCGTCGACTTTGGTAGTCGACAAGTCTACCAACAGGATGCGAGGATGGCTTATTGATCTAGTACGAGATCATTTGAGGACAGACGCGTATGCTTGGGGCACCGGGACCCTTGCTTATCTTTACAGATGTTTGGGGGACGCTACCAGGAAGAGGGTGACGACGATGGCAGGATGTACTTCCCTGTTACAGGTGTGTTGTCGTAAATATTTTCCTTAATATAGCGTCACTTTATTAATAAGTTATTATTAATTAATAAAAGAATTTGTACAGTTTTAGATTTACGCACATTTCCCGTCATTGGGATGTGCCGCTGTGGAGGATCCGGATATGCTAGGTCATGCACGGTGGTGTTAGAGACTTTTTGTCCCGAAGACTCCGTCTATTACCGTAGAGAGGTTACACTCCTTACGAGCTCAGTTGGACCAGATGAGGGCGGAGGATGTGTACTTTACCCCGTATGATGAGCGGGTGCTTGATTTTGGCGTAGAGCATGGTGTTTCTCGGTATCGGGGTATCATACGGATATCCGACATAGAGGAGGCGTATATGCCGGACCGTTTCTTGCGACAGTTTGGATACGTACAGACAGTGGCTCTACCCCGTATTCCTCCCATTCATGAGATTCGTCCGGCGACCGGACGTGGATCTAGGCTTTCATATCCTCTCTCATACGATCGTTGGGCATCCCGCCATCTGGAGGAGTCCAGAGTTTCACTAGTTGGATTGATACCAGCTACCTCTCCTTGGCTCGTCGATGATGCGTACATGTCTTGGTATACGGTCCATTGCCATCCGTACGTCTTGCCGACGTCCATTGCACTTCAGTTACCTATAGACCGTCCCCCACCTGTTCCGGTTTCACATCAAAGAGTACGTTTGTTTTTAACATTTAAATTAATCTTTATTTTAATTTTCAATTATATTAAAATTTTATTTTCTGTATTGCAGCGTCTTCACATTCTTATAGGAAATTTACGAGAGATGCAGGCTCGCGGTCTTCCGTATTCTGCAGAGGATATAGATCACATGATAGCGGAGGCAGTTAGACGTACGCCTCCTGTGGCTCCATCTCAGGTCCGGGCTACACAGCATCCTCCAGCTCCAGCACATTTGTAGTTGTAGTTTAAAACACATTCCGATTCTATATTTTTGATGGATATTACACTTGAGCGTATGTTTTTTTTTATACTGTTATGTTTATTTTGGATGGATAATATGTATTGTTTTTTACTTTTGATGTTTTCCTAAGTTTTTTTAGCGATTTTATTTTCCTTAAGTGTCAGTCAACTATTTCAAACTACTAAAACACAATGAGAACCATATATGAAACCGACTAAATCAATGTTGTCAACAAGTACAATAAAAACATCTAAAGATTTCAAGTAAGGTTTTTCAAAACGGCTAAAGATATCCTGCACTATTGTGTTCAACTCCCCATGCTCGACGGAGATCCTCATAACGAGCTATCCTTTCAATGAAAGGCGCATCCCATCCATCCACACTTGCATCATGGTTATTTTTCCAAGCGTCGCTCAACAACGGTAACGGAGCATCATCTTTTAACCATACCTACAAAAATAAAATTACAAAAAACGGTTAGTAAATATTAGGTCTAAATATACGTCCATTGAATGAAAGTAAATCGTCAACCTACCGGCACAAAGTGTGTGTTGTTATATATATAGGCTAACGAACAAATGACCGTAGGGGCCTCTTGGTCGGGAACGGTGGCAATCATAGGCAGGAATGTCGCTGGAATGTTCCCTAGTACAACCAATGCAATCTTATAGTAGGTGGCGGCTGCACATGCGATCATCGGTATTTCCATCCAATTTGGTTCTGGACACGGAGACTTACTCGTCCAATAAACGTTTTGAATGACTTCGTCAACATGATTGAGGATTCTACACTGCAATGATTAACAAGTAAGATTATGTAAAATCATGGATTATAATTAAAACTTTGATGTAACCGGAAGACTTAGTTACCTTGGAATAAAATTCCCTTCTCGCATTTAACTCCATAACCATATCTCGCCGTATTATCAAATAATCCTCATCCGAGAATCCCAACACCGCGGAAATTGCTCTATATCCACAATGGTCGTCTCCTGGTACATCCCTTACTCTCAATACATAAGGCTCCATGAACTTTGGAAAATCTTCTTCCCTCAAACAAAATCCGGTCTTCGCGGGTTTCTTTCCTTTACGTCGTGCTCTACTCGTAGGAGTCAACTCCGGTGTAGAATCTACATCTTTAGCTTTCTTCCCTTTCGGACGCCCAGGACCACGTGCAGCAGAATGCTCAAAAGAGCTAGGCTCTCTTCTAGTTGATCTCGGGATTGGAGTTCGTCCCTTTGTATTGGCCTTCTGTGCCGGCTCCTTCATTGTCGTACCCCCGGGGTTTTCCATGTCATCCACAAAAGATGCAATCTTATCTTGTTCATCCGGGCTTAACATATTTGAGTCCATTCTTTCTCTAAACCTGTTCAGCGCCGCTTGATTCGGGTTCGAACGATCATCATCATCATCATCATCACCAATATCACCATCCAAAAAATCAACCGGATTCCAATGAACTTGCTTCCAATAAGGGTGTATCTGTAACAAATAGATAGGTCTACGAGCCCGGATCGCTAGTCTAAAGTCATGCACACACGGCACTCCATAAACCTCTCTCCAATAACTATCCCGACATCCTTCATCATCTCTTGTATATCGAGTCTTGGTGTAATTATTCCACAAGAGCGTGAAACACTCATTTGTTACGTAGTCACGAAGCAAGTCAAATATTAGTATACGCACCTGCAAAAAAAGGTTTATTAAATATCAAATAAATATTTAACATTATTTTCATCAATTAAACTATTGATATACTAACCTCTCGTGGAATCCTCTCCCGTGACATCTCTAAAGAAGCTTGTAGCTTTTGGACTTGGTCCGTGACCATCAAATGTATGCTATCACAAACCAGCTGAAATCCTCCAACGCTAGAATCTAGTGTTTGCTTCAACAACTTGTGCGCGGACTCACACCTAAGAAGAAAATTTTATTACAAAAAACAAAGAAATGTTTAACAATGTAGTGAATGTTTAAATAACTTACGCATTTGTCGTTCGTGTGCCGAAATGATGATGTAGGTCAGTCCATGCTCGAACGATTGCCTCCTTGTACGGGTCAAGCCAAGTCGTCTCTAGATAGGTCATTAACCTCGGAGATGATTGCCAATAGTCTCTCATTTCCAACAAACGGCGTTGGTAGCTTCCAGGGGATCTTGACTCGAACAAGGCATGACAATGGGATATGAAGAGTGCTTCCGTTTCCTTATTGCACAAAACAAGTGCCGCTCTGTTAACTATATTGCACTTTATGTGAAATGTGCACAATATATGCTTCACCTCGGGAAATACTACACCCAATGCGCTTATAAGACCAAGCTCACGATCAGTGGCAATCACCTCCGGCGTCTTTCCGTATAACAAATGCCGGACCCTCCTCAAAGCCCACTCGTAATGATCTCTATTCTCCTGTGCCATGAACACAAAAGCAATTGCGAATGTCTTCTTGGTGTTAGTGATGCCTACGATCTCCAACAATGGCATATTGTACCTAAAAGTAATACGAAACAAAGACTGAGTTACAATTTCTAAGGAAAATAAGAATGAGTGTATGAAATAAAATAAAAATGTGGCTTGAATTGAAGCTTACTTGTTGGTCTTATATGTCGAGTCCATCACAATAACATAGGGAAACATGTTGAGCTAATGCCTCGAGTCGGGATGTGAGATAAAGAAATCAATCACTTCATCGGAATCTTGACTTCTCCGAGTGTTTACATAGTATCCACGTTCCCTCAACGTGTGAAGTGCTTGTTGTAATGGAGATCTTCCTTTGGCTTGTTCCATTCTAATCTTCAAACCGGTGTTGTAAACTTGACGGATGGAGGTGACATTGTCGGGATCCTCTAATTGTACGGATTTTAATATATGTCTCGGTTTTAAGCCAGAATTCAATTCACGCTCCACCTTTCGGGTCTGCTTCGGAGTCATACGTCCAACATATGCATGACCTCTTAACACCGAAGGAATGATATGGTTGTGGATTCCACATACAACCCTCACCGTCCACTTTTCCTCTTCAATTTGGGTTCCTACAAGCTCAAACAAACACATACACTTCTTCGAGTTTTTTTTCCGACTAGAACTTGGAACATGATCGGGATCTACGTCTTTTTCTTTTCTCGGTCCTCCGTGTCTATCACAACCCAATTGTAGGATACGAAAACCCCTTCTATCCAACCATGATTTTTTAATGACCAACACCATATTCATAGCGTTGGCCACATACCGAGCCCATCCCAAAAAGTTCTCTCTATCCGCAAAATATCCATGAAGCTCAAATTTTGAAGAATAACTGGTACCGAGAGCACGAGAGTAATCCATAAGAACCTAAATAAAAATAACATAGAATATTATTTTACAAAAACACATCATTTTATTCTTGCATTGCTAATTCTATGATTTCAATTCTCTATTCTAACATTGCTAATTCTATGATTCCGATTCTCTATTCTTGCATTGCTAATTCTATAATTCCGATTCTCTATTCTAAAATTGTTAATTCTATGATTTCGATTCTCTATTGTAACATTGCTAATTCTATAATTCCGATTCTCTATTGTAACATTGCTAATTCTATAATTCCGATTCTCTATTCTAACATTGCAAATTCTATAATTCCGACAAAATAAAACGACATAACGGTAAAGTATAAAATTGAGTTTGTACACTTACTTCAAGTTTTGCGAGAATTTCTTCCGGATCACTATATTTTTCAATATCGAACGGCATCATCGAGCTTTCACCATCGGATTCTACATCAACTTCATCGGAATACGACGACATTTTAACGACTTTTTTCTTTACGTTTTCTAACTTGTGGATGAAGGTGAATGAGTCTCATATGTAATTATATAGGCTCGAAAAATGCCCAACGGCTATATTCCCCCAACGGCTAAAAACCCAACAGGTACATCCACTCGATTTTCGAAAGTGTAACGGGCAAGAGGACGCGCATGCGCAGCGCGCATGCGCGTCCTCTTGCGCGCGGGCGGACTCCGCCTCTATGAAGGCGCGAGTCCGCCCGAATAGTAGCCCTGTTCTTTTAAGATCACATCACACCAACGAATGCAACTTAAAATTTGAACACAAAATGAAACAAGATATCTCATATGATATTCAAATTTATCATTTATTGTTGATTTTTTAGAACTCAACTTTGAGGTTTGGCGATAGATACCCAAGTAGTTGGGTAGCTTTAAACTCAATAGAGGAAAAATTATAGATGGACAACTGAAGAACCTTGAAATACACCACCAAGAAGGTTTTGACACCAAGAACGCGTTCATTTAGAGTGTAATATGAGAATTTTAGAACTTATTGGGGATGAAAATTATGGAGAATTATAATTTTTTCTTCAACTTCAAAGATATAGATTATGCGAATTACAGAAAATTATGAAAAAGAATGAAGGAGTTTATATAATTATACCTAAATTCACCAATAAAATCCAAATTTGGGTTATTATGATTGGATATTTGAAATATGTTATGTTTTCTTTTCGAGTGAAAGGAGTAAGTAGGCTTTTATTGTATAAATGTAGATTAAGTAGGCTTTTATGTTTCAATTTGTATTAACTAGGCCCCTTGTAATTTTAAAAAAAGATAAAATCTAAAATAATTTAAGATACTCTCCCTTAATTTTTTATTAAGTTAAGAAACAATTTGGTTTACTAGGCTTTTTCTAATTTTGTGTTTAATAAATGTACCCCTTGAGAGAAGAGTGTGTAGAGTTTGAAAATAAATACAAAAGATTGGGGTACATTGACTTAATTGAAAAATTAAAAAGCCTAGTTAGTACTCTAGTTTTTCAAAAAGGCCTAGTTACCAAAATTGCCCTATTTTTAAAATAAAAAAAAGGAAAATGAGAGTGGTACCCTATAATTATTCAAAATTAAAAAGATGCTCTCCCTTAATTTTTTAAAATAAAAAAGGAAAATGAGAGTGGTCCCCTATAATTAAGGAATTAGTTTTAACATTAAAAAGATTCTCTTCCTTAATTAATATTACTTATTTTTGTTCAAAGAGTCACTTATTTGTTGGCATTATTAATTACATGCATGTTGATATATATAAAATATATATATTTTGAGTCATTACCCGTAAATGTGTTTATACTTTATAAACAATTCAAATAAAATGGTTCACTTACGGTTTATATATCCTTATGGTTATCCATTATTACCTGTGTGGATTTATGACACTAATCCTGTTGACATATTTAAAAAGATTAAATGTCATATTTTATTATATAATTGATTAAAAAATTTGTGTTACTACTTAGTTTAGAATTGGCATACTATTTAGTAAAATATATTTTGAAACAATTTGGTTTACTAGGCTTTTTCTAATTTTGTGTTTAGTAAATGTAAACCTTGAGAGAAGAGTGTGTAGAGTTTGAAAATAAATACAAAGGGTTGGGGTACATTTATTTAATTGAAACATTAAAAAGCCTAATTACTACTCTAGTTTTTCAAAAAAGCCTAGTTACCAAAATTGCCCATATATTTTTGTTGAATTTGAAATGTGGGTTTTTTACAATGTAGAGTTTGGATTTAGGGTCTCTCATCATTTCATTTAGAAAATGGGCTCCTATTGTTGAAAAAATCAGAAAAGTAAGGACATAGGTTCCATTTGATTTGATGGGTGACATATAGAAAAAATCAGAAAATAGCTCAATCAATTCAGTCAGCCCATCTTTTTCCCTCATTTGTCCCTTCTTCTTCCCTCCTTTCAAACGTAAATTTATTTCTAGGTATCCATATGCAGTTCTTTTCTTCTTCCCATTGAAACGCAGGATTATGGACTGCTTGTTGAGCTTCTTCTTCACCGGAATGTATTTGTGGGTAAGCAGTGTTTGTTCCTATTTCGGGGTAAGTAGTGTTTGTTCCTATTTCTGGGTAATCTCAAACTTCCTGGGTAATGTATTTGTGGGTAATCTGAAACTTCTTATCTCTTCTTTTTGTGAATCTAAAACACTAAAACTTCTTGTTCTATTTGAGGGTAAGTAGTGTTTGTTTACATTTTCTATTTGTGGGTAAGCAGTATTTGTTTGTATCCATGGATAATCTCCAACTTCTCATCTTTCTGGGTAATGTATTTTGGGGTAAGCTGAAACTTCTCATCTTCCTGGGTAATGTATTTCGGGGTAATCTAAAACAGTCAAACTTCTTGGGTAATCTATTTCTGGGTAATCTCAAAATTCTTGGGTAATGTATTTCGGGGTAATCTATTCCTGGGTAATCTATTTGTTGGTAAGCAGTTTTTTTTTCCCCAAAAAAATTAACATCAAATCATCTCAAAAAAAAAGCCTGCACCCTTCTCTTTTCAATTCAATGTCCACAGTAGCCTAGTTTATATTTTTCAAACCTATTTTATGTAGTTAGTTTATTAGAGGTCCATTTCACAAATGAAAAATTTTGGGGTCCTCTTTCTCTAATTATTTATATATTTTTTTATACTATATACTATTTATGTTAAATGGCACGATGCACATTGACTATATCACTTTATATTTTCTATTTCATTTTTCCTTTTTAAAAATGTAGTAATTAAAAGTTATGAGATTAAAAGTTATGAGATAAACCTTCGTTGCTTTGAAGTTATGTACATCATTTCACACGCAAATTATGTACATAATTTCACACGCAAATTATGTATAGAATTTGTGTTGTTTGTGAAATTATCTACATAATTTGTGTTATGTGTGAAAATTATGTAAATAATTTGCGTGCGAAATTATGTACATAATTTGCGTGCGAAATTATGTACATAATTTGCGTGCGAAATTATGTACATAATTTGCGTGCGAAATTATGTACATAATTAGCGTGCGAAATTATGTACATAATTAGCGTGCGAAATTATGTACATAATTTGCGTGCGAAATTATGTACAAAATTAGCGTGCGAAATTATGTACATAATTTGCGTGCGAAATTATGTACATAATTTGCGTGCGAAATTATGTACATTATTTGCGTGCGAAATTATGTACATAATTTGCGTGCGAAATTATGTACATAATTTGTGTGCCAAATTATGTACATAATTTGCGTGCGATATTTATGTACATGTGTACATAATTTGCGTGCGAAATTATGTACATGTGAAATTATGTATGTGTGAAATTATGTATAGATAATGTGGGGATCACTCTCATTTTCCTTATTTAATTAAAATACAACCATATTAATTAAGGGAGAGAATCTTTTCAATGAGAATGGTCCCACACAATTAATATTCACTTATCTTTTTAATTTAGTTTATCTTTTTAATTTTTAATAATTATTTATTCTTCTTAATTAAGGGAGATAATTTTTTTAATGAGAGTGGTTCCCACAATTTTTAATTTCAATTACTTTTATTGTTTGGCTAGAAAATGGAGGACCTAGATTGTATCTTTGATAAAAAAAGGCTTTCCTACACCAATTTTTTCTTTCTTATTTATTGTTGTCTTTTGCATTTAAAGTTAGAATTAAAATCTAAAGAGGATGAATACAAAGCACAAAACTAAGGAAAACCTTTAAAGGGGTTTTAACAATACTATTAAGTTTGAGATCTAGGTTCCATGAGTGACACAACAAGTATTATTTCCTACTACGCGACTTAATTATGGAAGGGACTACGTCAATTAGTTATTAATCCATGATTAATAAACTAAAAGATAATGACCGATTGAAAATATTTTTGATTTATTTTAAATACATTAGTTTGTTTTCTTCAAAATACAAATTAAAACCAAAATTGAGAAAATATTTAAAATGACTTGAATTAAAAAAATAATTTAAAAAGAATGTTGATAGGATTAAAGTTAACTATTAAAAGTTATCTTTAAAAAAATTATGGGTTTAATTGTGAACTCTTCATTTTAAATGAGAAAATTTTGTAAATAACCTACCTAAGTTATAGTATTGCAAAATTAACCACACATTTTTTAGAAATTTGTTTTTGACCAATATATACACCTAATTTTCTCTTTCCTCACCAAAATCTCTCCCTCGGCGATTTCCTCTCCTTAGCTGATTTCCTCTCCATTGGCTTTTATGTGTTTCGGTATCTACATTGACTTTGATGTGTTTCATTCAATTGTTGACATTAGTAGTTTAGTTATGACTTTATTGTTATACTAGGTTGAGAGTCCTTTGATTGGAGCATGACATTTCATATTATTATTATTATTATTATTATTATTATTCAGTATTTATGTTTTTATAAATGTGTCTTATTGTAAGGTCCGGTGAAGTTGTTGTCAGACTAGGGTCGGGACCCATTGTGAGGTCCTAACCTGTAATGTTCCGAGTTTGAGATTTGGGGTGTTACAAATATCCAAAGTACAAACCCTTCAGTTAGATCGTACATTGTTAGTGTTGGGAACTAAAGTCAGTTAAGACAGTGGAATATGTATTTAGAGTACGATTACTAACGATATAACTTTTAAAGCAATATAAGTATTAATACACATGATTTAAAGTGGAATTCCTAACTAACCAACTAGTCAATCAGGATTAAAACAACTTGTTCGGCTAGTATCTTCACTAGGAAGGACTTCAACTCTCCACAATACTTTATTGATAGTTTGACCGGATTATACACTCCTCGATCCTGGTAAATCTCAAGACTCCTCGATTTATAATCTCCAACACTATCCTCGAAAGCTTCTTCACTTCACTTTACTTCACGCCACTCACTCCGTCTTCGTCTCCTGTCTTTTATCACGGACCTCGTCTCCCACTTATCTCCGACTTCGTTCGTTCAATGCCCACATGTAACTTGTATTTTCTTATTCGAAATTGGTTTCCCAAGAGTTAATCTACTATAACAAACCCTAGGGGTATATATTGCGTACTAACCTAAATGAAAATATATTTTTTTCATTTCGTCTCCGGTCAAGGAATATATAATACCAACGATATCTTTTCCTACTTAAATAAAGATCCTAAGATACTTAATTGTTAGAAAAATATATCTTTTTAAGATACCCTTTACAAGATAGATAAGGGTCCTCCAGCGAATCTTGTTCACACATATAAAAAATATTTTCCAGTATAATAAATTTGATATTCAAGATTGCGGTAACTTTCACTTGGTGCAACATCCTATCTCGGTGCACCGCGTTTAGCGTTTCACATAGCCCAATGTCCCTTGTTTACTTTAGTAGAATATATTTGTTTGCAGTACGTCATTGAGTCAGTGACCTAGAATCACTTCCTCATGTGTCAGTTCCCCGAAAGTAAACTTGTGAAAGACTCGTTAGAACTTATATACAAAGTTTTTTTGTTGACATCAATGTAACAAAAATTATGAGTTCCTTTTGGAACCCAACACCTTATAACATCTGAAAATATCTATTTATAGGGCACAAAATCGAGCCACAAAAGATTTGGAAAAAGCCCAAAAAAATAATAGAATATAAAAACTACTTTTTGAAGTTATTGCACAAATGGCACGGCCAGAGCCGGGCAAAACACAACATATACACGGGTTAGCAAATTCTGTCTATGTCGTGTGGTTGTCGTGTGAAGGCAAATTCCTTTGAAAATGTGAATTGCACGGCCATACACGGGTAGGAAACGGCCAAACACAACTTGGAAAGTCGTTTTACCCCGTGTCACCCCATGTAGCATGTCGTCTCAGCTTGTGTCAAAAGTTCTGCAAATAGAAATTGAATCTTCGAAGTGCATATCTCCTTCTAAGGTCCATTCTTTGATACTCTACTCGATCCTTCGATCTTCATGTGATACTCCAATATAACTCTTGACCTCAAGCAAGATTGATCTCTCATGTTTTGGTGCATATTTCGATACTTTGATAGAAATGCACAATAATTGGCCTTGAACTCCTAAAATGTGAAATAAACTAAAGTAAACACCATAATATGCGTATGAATATTTTCTACACTATATGAATGTAAAATATACCAAAAGAGACGTGAAATGCATGATGATACTATCTAATATGATGCACGAATAGATGATATCAACATCCTTCCATATATAACTCCATTTTAGCTCTGAAAATACTTATAATGTATGTAATCATTAACGTACCGGTAGATCTCCAAACCACAAAAGGAAGTGAATCTTCAATTAAGTAGTGTAAATGTACACAAAAATACTTGAACCTTACTTGTCCTTAAATAAGATCTAAAGACACCTCTATGTGAAGGACTCGTATTTTTGTCTTGACTAATAAGATCAAGGCCAAACAAGTCAAGTCATCATAACACAAATCATTGTACTAAAGATAAGTCAAATGATGAGGGACCATCCTCAACATGTCCTATAAATTCTCAAGGTCCTACAATGGAAGGATGCATCACTAGATAAGGACTAAGAACTCTAACAAGAAGTGGCAACCATGCTCGTGTTCTTAACTTCTAAGGATACTATCATGGGAACCGACATGTACAAGTCATCACTACTCATAGTGGTGAGCTTTACAACCCAAAATTTCAAGGAGATCAAGTCATGCACATGCAAGAATGAGCCTATGCAACCGAGAGAAGAGTACATGAAGAAGCTAGAGTGAAGATGGTCATTTATATCATTTCATATTATGTAATGCCAAAGACATTTTATGTTACCTTTAAGCTCTTGAACATTGTAACACCCCGAATTCTCAAAACTCGAGACATTACTGGTTAGGACCTCACAATGGGTCCCGACCTCAGTTTGACAACAATACTACTAGGATCTTGCAACAAGACACAAATAAGAAAAACCGAAATTTATAAAATAGTATTTTAAAGAGATGAATGCAACAACGTCTAACAGCCTATAGTACTTAAACCACAAAAGACTAACTGTCTTTAACAAGAATAAAGAAACAGCAAGGTAAACACCCAACCCCACTCTAAGGAGTACAGAGACCCGGCTGACCACTACTTCCGGATCACTCGGTTGCTGTTCTAACCTGCGATAAATCTAAAAACACAATAATACAACCATTAGCTAGTTATCTAAACATTAGGAGAATAATAATAGCACACACATACATAAAATCATAAACACTCATCATGCTTTCAAACAATCCATTTATTATCTTCATTTAAGTTATTCACTCTTACTAATGATACTTATTTTGTGACACGAGGGATTCCCAAACCTCGCCTTCGCCCCCGAAGTGGATCCGATGCATCTCACCGTGTACCTGTATGGTCTGGGTATAGAGAACCTCCCAGTCTCCTGGCAGAGCTGGGTAGTGATGTCACGGCCCGTTATACATACACTTGGGCCTTAACACATAATAACGACGGTCGTCCTAACAAGTTGTTATTATAACACACATGGTACACACAACACTATTATCACTCAACTAATATCCAGAAACCAGCTAAGTAAGTCGCAAGGACTTACCTGAATTAAATCACAACTCTCAGATTCTCAACTCGGTCCGCAACCGTATAAACTCAAACGCCTATCACACAAGGCATGTGGATCAAAATTACATCCTATATTCTTAGAAGTTATACACTCCTAAGATGTACCAACTTATGGAGAGAATTTACTAAAAAAGGTCCCCTTTAGGTAAAATGACTATTTTACCCTTGATCCCGAAAACTCCGAAAAAGTCTGTCATCTAGTTCTAAAATCTCCTTTGGAACCTATTTCCATAATTTAGTTCTCAAGAGGTAGTTTGCTGAAGATTTATAAAAATTAACCAACATTTTAGATGTTCTAAAATTCAGTTTTCCATACTTAGCCAAAATTCTGAGTTCTTTCCTAACAGCTCAACTAGCCTACTTTGAGCTCGTATATATTCAGATCCAACCATTGGATTGATCACAACTTCTGATATGTTAAACTATGTATATCCCTCAATGTCATGCTAAAAAATGAACGGTGAAAGTTTAGTTTAAGGCATCGAAAACTGTCCCTAAAGATGGCTTCTTAACACTGAAAACTGGAATTAAAACAAGAGTGAAGGTGGTCTGAATTCGAGATTCACCTGCAACGATTGTTGCCCCTTTAACTTGGAATTCAGAAGGTTCAGGTTCGAGCCCTCTCAGACTCACTTTCTTGTTCCCTTGCGATGCCTTCCCCGCTACTACCTCGAGACCTACTGATACTCAGTTATGCGTTTCTCCACTCACTGAATATATGAAATGAAGGGTTAAGGTTTTGCTTACCACTGTTAGAGCGAGGTTGTGTAGGAAGGAACTACTACTCCAGTCGGGTTTGGCAGAATAGTGTGCATCTAGGCTGCTGCTGCGTGGAGATAACCTGAAGGCAAGCCGCTTGCTTCTGGTTACTTGACTATCAAAAGATCTGTGCCTCGCACATTTGTCGTCTGTTGGAAACCTACGACAGGTCCACACCCATATATCACAGTTGTGGTGGTGCAGCGACTAGTGTAGGCCTAGGCAGCGAGAGATGATACCTGTGTGAACGTCCTCTGGAGGTTGAAGGATGGAACGCGGTGCGTTGCTTCAACACACGACCGGAGTAGGTTAGACAGAGTGCTAGCTGCTGTGGCGTGCAAGGTGGAGGGACCTTTTCGTCTGAGGAGAAGAGGAGGATGTAGTTTGGTGTGAGATAGAAGAGGGTAGTCGGCTAGGTGTGTGTACGATATGGAGCTTCTGCACGACGTGATCCAGCGAATTCGTTCATTTGAGAGAGGGCTACAATTACAGGATTGCAAACGTTTGAAGATAGGAGAGAGAGTAGGCAGTTAAGAGGGAATAAAGGATACGATCTGTAACAGCTGGTTGTTGCTGAGCTCCTTCATGTGGCTGGGCTTTCTGGGCTACGAGGACAAGGAAGCAATCGGCCCTTCTCTTCCCTGGGTGATGAGCTCCTTCATGTGGCTGGGCTTTCTGGGCTGCGAGGACAAGGGAGCAACTGGCCTTTCTCTTCACTGGGCTGCCAGCGACTGCCATGCTGAGGAGGCTACTGCAAAATTTTGGGCTGGGCCAAAGCTGCAAGCATGGAGGAATAGGCTAAACAAAGTAAAGGGGAGGTGGGCTGAAGGTTGTCAAGGCTTGTCATGGCCTTGTCATAGCTTGTCATGGCTTCGTCTTAAACTCGTCAATTATTGTCATGGTCTCGTCATGGCCTCGTCATGGCCTCATCACGATCTCGTCAATTGTTGTCATACTCTTGTCATGACTTAGATTAGGGTTTGGAAATCATCATTTTATGTGAGTTAAGCTTATATACAATGATATAAATTGCATGAGTACGAATCTTAGATATCGTATAAACGGTCGGCGAGTTAAAACGGTTTGACTTGGAATTATTTGGAAAAAAAATTACGGATATTACATCAGTGCCCCCTTAAAATAAGTTTCGTCCCGAAACTTAAAATAATGTATCTAGTCAAATGATTTTCCATAAATAGATTTCTGTAACTTCGTTTCAATTAATCTTGTTTTCTACATGCAAACTACTCAATCATCATAATCAGGCAACACATAAAAGAGAACACAATCGCTCAATCCAAAGTAAAACATGAAAGTCAAACAGCACAGCATCCGAGTGCTATCTCGCCGGTACAAAAGTAATATCTATCCCCGCAAAGAACTCAGGGCAACTACGTCTAATGTTCTCCTCTATCTCCCAGGTAGCCTCATTGGCTCCTCGTCTAAACCACTGGATCCTCAACATCAGTATCTCCTTAGAACGCAGACGTTTAGTACTACGCTCTAGGACGGCTACTGGGTACTCCACAAAAGTGTGGTCTGTAACACCCCAAATTCTCGGAACTCGGGGAGCTACTGGTTAGGACCTCACAATGGGTCCCGACCTTGGTTTAACAACAACATTACTTGGATCTTACAACAAGGCACAAATGTATTTAAAACAATTTCTAAAACATAATATTTTTAATGGTATAAACGTACACATGTGACAGCCTTACAAACAATTATATAAAGATACATAACATGCATGACGTATGGAAGACTCCCCCGTCCCCATCTAATGAGTACGTGGACCCGGCTGACCATCCGTTCCGGATCTCTCTGCAACTGTCTATCTCTACAGATCTACAACACGGATAAACCGTTAGCTAACTATCCAAATATAAGCAAAAATGATAACAGCACAAACACAAGCAGAAACAAAATAAACAAACATCATGCTGGCACTCAACCGTTTATTATCTATTATTTAAGTGATTCACATTATTCAATTTAAATTGTGGCACGAGAATTATTATTAGTTCTCGCCTCCGTTCCTTATCCAACTGGTGTAGGTCTAGCTGACTTCCACTGGTAGCATCACTACAAACCACGTATGGACTAGTCCCGAAAGAAACCCCCAGCGCCCCGCGAGCTACTGAGCAGAATGCCACCGCCCGTTACTCTTAGGCCAAAATATAGGTCGGTAATTATATATCACAACCTATCTCTCTAACATTTCAATCACACACCACCATCATCATTTATACTCATATTTAGCAGTCAGCTAAGTAAGCCCAAAGGACTTACCTGATATAACGCTCGACTCTCTGTAAACCAACTCGCTCTGTAAACTGTAGCAACTCAATTGCCTGTCAAAGGAGATAAGTGCATTAGCACACTCCTACGTAGTTAGAAGTCTAAGACTTCTAAAATAGAATAATATATTAAGACATAACTAGTTGCAGTATTAATTTAGGGTAAAATGACCATTTTACCCTTGGTCCCGAAATTTCCGAAAATTCTAAAATTCATGTCTAAACTCCTATTTGAGATTCTAAAATCATATTCTAACTCCCAAAGTTTCGTTGGGTTCCAAGCTGACATTTTTCCTATGTTACTATTTTCCGGGAAATCGTAAAGGTCTAACTTCGATTCCAAATATAAAATTCGTAACCGCTTATGAAAATTCCGACTTAAATCCCTAGATTATCTATGATGTCCTATCTAACTTTAGGAGAAAGAATTTCTCCAAACTGTTCATTCAACAGTTTTATATAAATTCCTAAAGTTGACTACTCTCTTTACAAATTCTATACTTAGCCAAAATCTGAGTATACTTTGAAAAATCATAACTCCTAAACCACTCACTGGATTTATCCCAAATTTTGATATGTTCTACTATAAAATCTTATCTATAATATATCCAAAATTTAGCTGCAAAGGAGATCAAAATCCTATTTAAAACTATTTCCCAAAACCGAATTTCAGCACAGCAGAAAAACTGCTTACGACTCACTCTTGGAAAAATCGTAAATCCCAAACCACTCGCTGGATGCCTCTCAAATTTTAATATGTTCTACAACAATATGTAAACTATATCATATCCAAAATTCAAATCCAACGGATATCAAGAGCTTATTCAAAATCATCTCACAAAACAGCGTCACTTGCTGTTTTCCCCAACACTCAGCACGTATTTAAAAACGTCAACTTTGAAACACAATAACTCTCAAACCGTAACTCCGATTCTTCCCAAATTTTAATATGATCTACAACCAGATGTTAACTATATCATATCAAAAATTCAAGCCTAACAGAGATCAAAAGACTATTCAAAACTATCTCACAAAACAGCATCTCATGCTGTTTTTCTCAACTCAGCACATTTATAAAACTGAACTTTGAAACCCCATATCTCTCAAACCGTAACATGGATTCCTCTGAAATTTTAGTATGATCTACTATACTATATCAACTATAACGTGTCAGAAATTCAAGTCTAACAGAAGTCAATAACTCCTCCAAATTTATTCCACAAAACTGCATCTCAAGCATATTTCCTCAACTCAGCACACTAAAAGAAAACTGTATAACTCTCCAACCGTAGCTCGGATTCCTCTCAAAATTTAATATGTTATACTATACAATAGCAACTTAGACATATCCGTAAATCAGCCAAAAATAAGGAGTTTAGCTTACCCAAAAATGGACCCGAAGTTAACTGCTCATCACTTTACAACCCAGAAAACGCAGCAAGGTGAAGTGAGGTCCTTACCGGCAAATCAAAACCCGACAAACTCGCGTGTAAGCGGAAGAAGGGCGAAGATGCTCTTCTGTTATTTCCGCCTCAGCGGATCTGGGCTTCTTTTGCTGTTTGCTGTCACTGGAGTGCTCGACGGCTGGCTGTTTTTCTGAAGCAGGAGAAGATTGAAACCCGTGGACAGAAGGGAGAGAGAAAGACGGATCTGGCTGCGTGGAAGAAGGGTACGCACTCGCTGAGCAGGAAGGGAAGGTTACAGCTTTGTACACAAGGAAGGAAGGTTGACAGTAGGGTAGTATCTTACCGGAGGCGCCGTCTGTAGTAGGCTGAGCGATTGATCGGCTTCTGTTGGTTCTCGATGAAGCGTGCAGTGGCTTGGGGCGCAGAGACGGGGCTTCAGCGTCAAGTACAGAAGGGTGGTATGGAAGTGGTTGTGTGTGGCGCCTGCTGCCTGGCTATAGGTCGTCGACTGTGCAACAGAAAAGTCCTCAGCACGTCGTTTGCCTCAGGAAGGGAAAGAGGGAGATCGGTACTCACCTGATCGATGCAGACGGCTCAGCAGATCGCAGGAGCAGCAGCGGTGCCGGCGGCCTGTGCAGCGTGTTGAAGCAGTAGCGCCTCTCTTGATCCCGGTGAAAGTGAGACGGTGAGCAGAGGCGAGGATGGGAGGCGGTAATGATGTCCAGACGTGCAGCAGTTGTGCAATAGGAAGGAGAATGGTTTAGCGTTGAATTAGATTAGGGCAAAACAAGGGTTAGGTTAATTATTTAGGGTTAAGGTAGATTATGGGCTGGGCTGAAAGTTGTATAAACTGGGCTTAAACCGGTGGGTCTGCTCATCTAAATAGCGATTAAATGAGTCGTTAAATTGTACGGAATTACTCTTCGTTTTTCAAACTTACGAATTTATTATTCAATTTACATATCTATCATTTTATATGAGTAAAGTTACAATATTTATCACTTTATGTGAATTAAGGTCACATAAAATGATAGAATTTAGTGTTGTTTTATTTTGTTTAAAATTAAGAAAGGTTAGCGGATCGGAATCCGGTTCGCTCGGGTTTTAAACGGAAATTAAATTTTCCGGGTATTACATATGTACCCCCTTAAAATAAGTTTCGTCCCGAAACTTATAATAAGGTATTTAATCAAAATGACTTCCAAAAATTAAACTTGTATATCCTATTCTCACTAAATTTAAATTTCGTTTTCTAAACTCCTCTAACCCTATCAAAGCGTAACGAAAAATCCGGTTGTTACAACAGATCCCCCTCAAAATAAGTTTCGTCCCGAAACTTAGGGTAAGACAATCACGATCGGCCTTTAAGGCACCAAATGGGTGTGTTTGATCACTATACAAAAGTCTGGTCGTTTCCACATCTAAGTACCCCGCACATCAAGGTTACCAAAAGAACATATCACTGACTAAACACTTAGTCATGAAATAAACAAGCAGTCAAACAATATCACACATACAAGGTCAAGCCCTAACTCGTCATTTCCGAGGTTACAACCATCACTACATAGGTCTTTGAAAAGTTACGTCTCTTAATATCCTCAATATCTTAGGTAGCCTTATCGGCTTTTCCATAAAACCACTAAATCTTAAATCTTTTCAGGTACTTAGATCACAAGCGTCTGCTACCACGTTCTAGAGTGGTTACCGGATATCTCACCGGTATCATCCGGCTTCATTGCCCGATTCTCTAAGCCGATGTCCTAACTTTTGTCTGGTAAGTATACCTCTAACTGAAACCGTAGAAAACTAGGGTTACACTCTCCAATAGGGTGAGGAATACTAGTCCTTCACTCACTTTCAACTCCGCTTGTAAGGTCTCACAAGGTTGTCTTACCTAACTCATCTCTAAATCTTTTGATGACCTTCGTGAGGTAATTTATTCCAATTCTCTCCTTTCTGATATTCTAAAGGGTTCCGGGTATCCGATCTAGGATATCCCCTTATACACCTCCCGGTACTTTACTGAGTGTTTAAGGCTAGTTGTATCATAACTCACTTGGTCTTATTTCATAATATGGCTCCGTCATATGTTTCCTCCATTAAAGAACCATCATCTGCTCCTTTTTAGTCTTAACTTTGATATAACTTAACAACCAAAACCCGGTGGTCAACCTTTGTATTCTATCGACGTCATCAGATTCTTTTATAGATCTCTAGTTCAACTCAACCTTCTTACTCAGTATCAAGATCTTATGTGTTATATAATGTATTCACGATGACAACACTAGGCACGAGGTAATCTTACCTCACCATCGTTTGATCATAATTGCTCGATAACTGCTAACACACCATCAACGTTTCACTCTTATATCCCTCACGTCTATCAGACCGATAGTATTTCTCCGACATGCAACGTACTCGGATCTGTTCTAATATAGCATTACACGTACCCTCTACCCAAGATTTTTCTTTCTCTATGCGCGATTATTGTGTTGCAAGCATACTCCTGTCACTTCCTTCCTTATCTATATTCTGCCTCGGTAGGGTAGTTATTCACTTTGAGCTTCTTAGGGTAAACCCTGCACAATACTCTTGTTACATCATGAATTCTTCTCCTAATCCCTTAAGAAAACTCACTCTAGTAACATGTAACGAAGCCGTCATTCTTCCCTCAGATCCATAATAGGGTATCCCTCTTTTCTATTACCTCTATATACCCATACAGTCTTTCCAGTAACTTTGCGTAGCCTATCGCACGTTCTTTCTAAACAATGTATTTTTTTTTTTTTGAATTCTCCTGGTGAGCACTACTTACTCGAGTTCATCCCGTTATACTCCTTTAGATCATTCTACATTAGAAACTTCCAGTTCCTCCGTGAGCTAACTCCATTTCTCGAGTCCAACTGTGTTGTCCATCTGACATCTGTGGTCCTTTCTAGTTCTTCCACTATAGCTTGTAAGCAGTCTACACGACTCTCGTGACCTTAAATTTCATCCACTTGCGGTTTATCTAATATGGGATGCTACGCATCCTCTGTCTGGATTGACATAGAACCTTATCCAAATTATATACTTCTTACTCTTCCAGCTCTTCTTTTACAATTCATCTCTACTGGTTGTGATATGTACTCTTTTCCTAGCTAGTAGGTAGTAAATCACTCCCGTAATTCTCTCGGTCTCCAATGGCATAAGAGGGTCATTCTTGGCCGTCTAGGTCTTTTTCTTACGTTCTTAATTAGAGTTAGTAACTCAACTCACTCCATGTTACTATTAATGTTACTAGCACGTGTCCCGATTTAACTTCACATTTGTCGCCGTTGATCTCTTGAAGGGTCCTCCAAATATCTATAAAATTCTTTCATAAATCTATGGCTATCCTCCTTATCTGCTAACCAGTTATCACTAGTTGACCCGCACGTTTATACTCCTAGTCTGTAGTTGACCTTCTATAGGATCACGGACTTATTGTTCTTCTATCTCTTTTGAAGTTTGATGCCCCTGGTGAAAATCTATCTCCTCCAGTTTCTACGTTTATACTCCTTTAGCTTCTTCTATAATCTACACTTCTATTTCTCACTATAAGGCCACTATACTCTTTCCTAGTTTAGCTGCATCATTCATCTATCGTCAATGGACTCATCAGATTTTCCATGATAGCTCGTAATTACATCTTCGCGATTCCTCGGTCCTCAGCTGCTTGTGAGGTTCCGGTGCGAATTGTTGGTGTTGGTAACTTAAGTCTCTCTCTGAATGAGAAGTTATTGTGGACCCTCGAGTTCACCAATATCATTCTCTCTCATTCTTCCTCCTTGGTTGGTGTAGTTCTATAATGCCACCTTTATAGAAAGTCGTTGTCTAAATTTTAGGTTGCTATCGTATTTGATACTTGCGTCCTGATTTCCATAAAAATTCTTGCATCTTTGAGGAAGTCAAACCGTCTCTATGATGATTTATTTCTCGTCTTTAAAATCATTTGTCAATGTCTGTCTTTGTACTGCTTTAATTCTTCGCCTCGGGTCAGCACCTTATCTTCTTTGTACTCTCCTGCCCATGCTTGCATGTGGCGGCGTCTGCCTTGATTGTAACATCTTTTAGTCGGCAAATCTTGGTTGTACTCCGTTCTGTATGATTCTTGTTCCCTTATCGTTATCTCTAATCTGATCTCTTGTCGTATCTTGCGTGGTTATTCTAATTCATCTCTCGGCTTCATCCGATCAAGTCCCTTGTATGACTTCTTATTCCTTCTATGTGAGCTGACTCGGGATTTTATTTTTCATCGGATTGTACTTGTGGTGAAAATTATCTCAACAACTTTACTTCATTTCCCACTCGTTCTTCGGATGATTCATATGGTCGCCAGAACGCCCACCAGAGTATAATACTCAATCCTAGGTCTGAATCCGTTGTCTCGTGTTGAAAACTCTTCCAGTTCGCTACGGAATTATCATGAGGCGATAATCGCTTCATGATATCATAACTAAAGGATCTAAAGTATCCTTTAGGATACTAAAGTGCTACACATATACATATATATAATCATACCTTAAGACATATCGATATAACTCTAAAATACTAACATCTATCATTCCAAGTTGCAGAGGTCCACGGAGAACGATGGTGGTCCAACGTACTACTAACCCAACAACCCGACTATGCACTTGTGTAAAAACAGAAATCCGTTTTGAAAATCTTAGACCCCTTTCGGGTTCTAGTTATTTTATACATTCGGTCTTTCAGAAGATTTCAAGTGCCATTGTTGCCAACCCAGAGCTCTGATACCATGTTGTAACACCCCAAATTCTCGGAACTCGGGGAGCTACTGGTTAGGACCTCACAATGGGTCCCGACCTTGGTTTAACAACAACATTACTTGGATCTTACAACAAGGCACAAATGTATTTAAAACAATTTCTAAAACATAATATTTTTAATGGTATAAACGTACACATGTGACAGCCTTACAAACAATTATATAAAGATACATAACATGCATGACGTATGGAAGACTCCCCCGTCCCCATCTAATGAGTACGTGGACCCGGCTGACCATCCGTTCCGGATCTCTCTGCAACTGTCTATCTCTACAGATCTACAACACGGATAAACCGTTAGCTAACTATCCAAATATAAGCAAAAATGATAACAGCACAAACACAAGCAGAAACAAAATAAACAAACATCATGCTGGCACTCAACCGTTTATTATCTATTATTTAAGTGATTCACATTATTCAATTTAAATTGTGGCACGAGAATTATTATTAGTTCTCGCCTCCGTTCCTTATCCAACTGGTGTAGGTCTAGCTGACTTCCACTGGTAGCATCACTACAAACCACGTATGGACTAGTCCCGAAAGAAACCCCCAGCGCCCCGCGAGCTACTGAGCAGAATGCCACCGCCCGTTACTCTTAGGCCAAAATATAGGTCGGTAATTATATATCACAACCTATCTCTCTAACATTTCAATCACACACCACCATCATCATTTATACTCATATTTAGCAGTCAGCTAAGTAAGCCCAAAGGACTTACCTGATATAACGCTCGACTCTCTGTAAACCAACTCGCTCTGTAAACTGTAGCAACTCAATTGCCTGTCAAAGGAGATAAGTGCATTAGCACACTCCTACGTAGTTAGAAGTCTAAGACTTCTAAAATAGAATAATATATTAAGACATAACTAGTTGCAGTATTAATTTAGGGTAAAATGACCATTTTACCCTTGGTCCCGAAATTCCCGAAAATTCTAAAATTCATGTCTAAACTCCTATTTGAGATTCTAAAATCATATTCTAACTCCCAAAGTTTCGTTGGGTTCCAAGCTGACATTTTTCCTATGTTACTATTTTCCGGGAAATCGTAAAGGTCTAACTTTGATTCCAAATATAAAATTCGTAACCGCTTATGAAAATTCCGACTTAAATCCCTAGATTATCTATGATGTCCTATCTAACTTTAGGAGAAAGAATTTCTCCAAACTGTTCATTCAACAGTTTTATAAAAATTCCTAAAGTTGACTACTCTCTTTACAAATTCTATACTTAGCCAAAATCTGAGTATACTTTGAAAAATCATAACTCCTAAACCACTCACTGGATTTATCCCAAATTTTGATATGTTCTACTATAAAATCTTATCTATAATATATCCAAAATTTAGCTGCAAAGGAGATCAAAATCCTATTTAAAACTATTTCCCAAAACCGAATTTCAGCACAGCAGAAAAACTGCTTACGACTCACTCTTGGAAAAATCGTAAATCCCAAACCACTCGCTGGATGCCTCTCAAATTTTAATATGTTCTACAACAATATGTAAACTATATTATATCCAAAATTCAAGTCCAACGGATATCAAGAGCTTATTCAAAATCATCTCACAAAACAGCGTCACTTGCTGTTTTCCCCAACACTCAGCACGTATTTAAAAACGTCAACTTTGAAACACAATAACTCTCAAACCGTAACTCCGATTCTTCCCAAATTTTAATATGATCTACAACCAGATGTTAACTATATCATATCAAAAATTCAAGCCTAACAGAGATCAAAAGACTATTCAAAACTATCTCACAAAACAGCATCTCATGCTGTTTTTCTCAACTCAGCACATTTATAAAACTGAACTTTGAAACCCCATATCTCTCAAACCGTAACATGGATTCCTCTGAAATTTTAGTATGATCTACTATACTATATCAACTATAACGTGTCAGAAATTCAAGTCTAACAGAAGTCAATAACTCCTCCAAATTTATTCCACAAAACTGCATCTCAAGCATATTTCCTCAACTCAGCACACTAAAAGAAAACTGTATAACTCTCCAACCGTAGCTCGGATTCCTCTCAAAATTTAATATGTTATACTATACAATACCAACTTAGACATATCCGGAAATCAGCCAAAAATAAGGAGTTTAGCTTACCCAAAAATGGACCCGAAGTTAACTGCTCATCACTTTACAACCCAGAAAACGCAGCAAGGTGAAGTGAGGTCCTTACCGGCAAATCAAAACCCGACAAACTCGCGTGTAAGCGGAAGAAGGGCGAAGATGCTCTTCTGTTATTTCCGCCTCATCGGATCTGGGCTTCTTTTGCTGTTTGCTGTCACTGGAGTGCTCGACGGCTGGCTGTTTTTCTGAAGCAGGAGAAGATTGAAACCCGTGGACAGAAGGGAGAGAGAAAGACGGATCTGGCTGCGTGGAAGAAGGGTACGCACTCGCTGAGCAGGAAGGGAAGGTTACAGCTTTGTACACAAGGAAGGAAGGTTGACAGTAGGGTAGTATCTTACCGGAGGCGCCGTCTATAGTAGGCTGAGCGCTTGATCGGCTTCTGTTGGTTCTCGATGAAGCGTGCAGTGGCTTGGGGCGCAGAGACGGGGCTTCAGCGTCAAGTGCAGAAGGGCGGTATGGAAGTGGTTGTGTGTGGCGCCTGCTGCCTGGCTATAGGTCGTCGACTGTGCAACAGAAAAGTCATCAGCACGTCGTTTGCCTCAGGAAGGGAAAGAGGGAGATCGGTACTCACCTGATCGATGCAGACGGCTCAGCAGATCGCAGGAGCAGCAGTGGTGCCGGCGGCCTGTGCAGCGTGTTGAAGCAGTAGCGCCTCTCTTGATCCCGGTGAAAGTGAGACGGTGAGCAGAGGCGAGGATGGGAGGCGGTAATGATGTCCAGACGTGCAGCAGTTGTGCAATAGGAAGGAGAATGGTTTAGCGTTGAATTAGATTAGGGCAAAACAAGGGTTAGGTTAATTATTTAAGGTTAAGGTAGATTATGGGCTGGGCTAAAAGTTGTATATACTGGGCTTAAACCGGTGGGCCTGCTCATCTAAATAGCGATTAAATGAGTCGTTAAATTGTACGGAATTACTCTTCGTTTTTCAAACTTACGAATTTATTATTAAATTTACATATCTATCATTTTATATGAGTAAAGTTACAATATTTATCACTTTATGTGAATTAAGGTCACATAAAATGATAGAATTTAGTGTTGTTTTATTTTGTTTAAAATTAAGAAAGGTTAGCGGATCGGAATCCGGTTCGCTCGGGTTTTAAACGGAAATTAAATTTTCCGGGTATTACATATGTACCCCCTTAAAATAAGTTTCGTCCCGAAACTTATAATAAGGTATTTAATCAAAATGACTTCCAAAAATTAAACTTGTATATCCTATTCTCACTAAATTTAAATTTCGTTTTCTAAACTCCTCTAACCCTATCAAAGCGTAACGAAAAATCCGGTTGTTACAACAGATCCCCCTCAAAATAAGTTTCGTCCCGAAACTTAGGGTAAGACAATCACGATCGGCCTTTAAGGCACCAAATGGGTGTGTTTGATCACTATACAAAAGTCTGGTCGTTTCCACATCTAAGTACCCCGCACATCAAGGTTACCAAAAGAACATATCACTGACTAAACACTTAGTCATGAAATAAACAAGCAGTCAAACAATATCACACATACAAGGTCAAGCCCTAACTCGTCATTTCCGAGGTTACAACCATCACTACATAGGTCTTTGAAAAGTTACGTCTCTTAATATCCTCAATATCTTAGGTAGCCTTATCGGCTTTTCCATAAAACCACTAAATCTTAAATCTTTTCAGGTACTTAGATCACAAGCGTCTGCTACCACGTTCTAGAGTGGTTACCGGATATCTCACCGGTATCATCCGGCTTCATTGCCCGATTCTCTAAGCCGATGTCCTAACTTTTGTCTGGTAAGTATACCTCTAACTGAAACCGTAGAAAACTAGGGTTACACTCTCCAATAGGGTGAGGAATACTAGTCCTTCACTCACTTTCAACTCCGCTTGTAAGGTCTCACAAGGTTGTCTTACCTAACTCATCTCTAAATCTTTTGATGACCTTCGTGAGGTAATTTATTCCAATTCTCTCCTTTCTGATATTCTAAAGGGTTCCGGGTATCCGATCTAGGATATCCCCTTATACACCTCCCGGTACTTTACTGAGTGTTTAAGGCTAGTTGTATCATAACTCACTTGGTCTTATTTCATAATATGGCTCCGTCATATGTTTCCTCCATTAAAGAACCATCATCTGCTCCTTTTTAGTCTTAACTTTGATATAACTTAACAACCAAAACCCGGTGGTCAACCTTTGTATTCTATCGACGTCATCAGATTCTTTTATAGATCTCTAGTTCAACTCAACCTTCTTACTCAGTATCAAGATCTTATGTGTTATATAATGTATTCACGATGACAACACTAGGCACGAGGTAATCTTACCTCACCATCGTTTGATCATAATTGCTCGATAACTGCTAACACACCATCAACGTTTCACTCTTATATCCCTCACGTCTATCAGACCGATAGTATTTCTCCGACATGCAACGTACTCGGATCTGTTCTAATATAGCATTACACGTACCCTCTACCCAAGATTTTTCTTTCTCTATGCGCGATTATTGTGTTGCAAGCATACTCCTGTCACTTCCTTCCTTATCTATATTCTGCCTCGGTAGGGTAGTTATTCACTTTGAGCTTCTTAGGGTAAACCCTGCACAATACTCTTGTTACATCATGAATTCTTCTCCTAATCCCTTAAGAAAACTCACTCTAGTAACATGTAACGAAGCCGTCATTCTTCCCTCAGATCCATAATAGGGTATCCCTCTTTTCTATTACCTCTATATACCCATACAGTCTTTCCAGTAACTTTGCGTAGCCTATCGCACGTTCTTTCTAAACAATGTATTTTTTTTTTTTTGAATTCTCCTGGTGAGCACTACTTACTCGAGTTCATCCCGTTATACTCCTTTAGATCATTCTACATTAGAAACTTCCAGTTCCTCCGTGAGCTAACTCCATTTCTCGAGTCCAACTGTGTTGTCCATCTGACATCTGTGGTCCTTTCTAGTTCTTCCACTATAGCTTGTAAGCAGTCTACACGACTCTCGTGACCTTAAATTTCATCCACTTGCGGTTTATCTAATATGGGATGCTACGCATCCTCTGTCTGGATTGACATAGAACCTTATCCAAATTATATACTTCTTACTCTTCCAGCTCTTCTTTTACAATTCATCTCTACTGGTTGTGATATGTACTCTTTTCCTAGCTAGTAGGTAGTAAATCACTCCCGTAATTCTCTCGGTCTCCAATGGCATAAGAGGGTCATTCTTGGCCGTCTAGGTCTTTTTCTTACGTTCTTAATTAGAGTTAGTAACTCAACTCACTCCATGTTACTATTAATGTTACTAGCACGTGTCCCGATTTAACTTCACATTTGTCGCCGTTGATCTCTTGAAGGGTCCTCCAAATATCTATAAAATTCTTTCATAAATCTATGGCTATCCTCCTTATCTGCTAACCAGTTATCACTAGTTGACCCGCACGTTTATACTCCTAGTCTGTAGTTGACCTTCTATAGGATCACGGACTTATTGTTCTTCTATCTCTTTTGAAGTTTGATGCCCCTGGTGAAAATCTATCTCCTCCAGTTTCTACGTTTATACTCCTTTAGCTTCTTCTATAATCTACACTTCTATTTCTCACTATAAGGCCACTATACTCTTTCCTAGTTTAGCTGCATCATTCATCTATCGTCAATGGACTCATCAGATTTTCCATGATAGCTCGTAATTACATCTTCGCGATTCCTCGGTCCTCAGCTGCTTGTGAGGTTCCGGTGCGAATTGTTGGTGTTGGTAACTTAAGTCTCTCTCTGAATGAGAAGTTATTGTTGTAACACCCCGAATCCGCGGGATTCGGGATGTCACATTGGGCTAGGATCTCACAATGGATCCTGACCCTAGCTTGACAACAAGTTCACTGGACCTTACAACATGGCACTGACAGATATAAAACAAATACATAAAACAGTATAAACTGTACGACCCAAAGTAAACAACAACATAGCCGAGTATATAAAACGACATCCTCGCATAGGAGGTACAAAAGATCATCCTCACGCAGAGGGAAACACAACAACCCCAAACCAACCACCTAATGTACGAGAGTCCTCGGCCTGTCACCCTGCCAGATCACCCAGTAGCGCCTAACCTGTAAACATCTACAACACGGTATGAAACCGTTAGCTAACCATACACATATATAGGGTAATGCATAAGCACAATCACACATAGGGAAAGATAAACATATCAGCATGCTTTCACTCATTTACCCATTTATTCATCTCAATATAATGGTCATTCACTCAAATCGTATAGATATAGTATATATGAAACTAGGTGACATGAGGACCGATACATCCTCGCCTCTGAGCCTGCTAGCCAACCGTACTAGTATCGGTCACACAATCCGTGTACCCTATGGGAGTGGATTGCGCCCTTCCTGTAAACCGGTCTGGCCTGACATCAGAGAACCTCCCAGACTCCACGGCGGGATGAAAGGGAAAGGTTATCACAGCCACGCAGTGGGGCAATCAATAAAACATAGGTCGGTAAATACGACATCACATGCTATCATAGCAAACATATAAGGCACACACCACTCATACAAACACCCCATATAAGGATGGTAGCTAAGTAAGTCCTACGGACTTACCTCAACCTCGTATAAAGCTCAACCACAACTGGATCACCTCAACACTGGAGGGACAACACAGCCTATAGACAAGGCATAAAGAGATGTCACATCTCTTATCAAACAAAGGGTCACACCTAGACCCAAAGGGATCCATAGGGATCATATACATCCTATAACCTCGAATAACATGCTAAACCTAAAAGCCACATCAGGGCATAAATCCAACTCATGATATCATCACCAACTAAAATCCCATAATTACCAGAATAATGTAACGAGCATAAGTGGAAATTCCAATTATCCATTTTAACCAACTCAAGGTCAATTTATACTAACCCGCAATACGGAAAACGAATAAATTCATAACTTATTTGTTACTAACCCGATATACGAACCGGAAGAAGATCCAGACTCCTAGCGATACGGGGAGTAAGAGCGCGGTATGAAACCTTACATTTGATGACTTGCGGTGGTCCGTTGGCGCTCCGATAGCGGTAAACGGAAGCTTTACCAAAAAGTTAACAAACGGAAAATAGATTTGTACCACGATGTAGAGGACAAGATAAGGGACTCGTTGATACAAGCGGATTTGAAAATGGATCAAAAATGAATGATTTGTGAAAGGTTGAAGATGGAGCGTACGTTTCGGCGATACTTCGCCTGAAAGAATTGCAATTGCAATTGCAATTGAAGAAGAAGATGATA
Organism: Fagopyrum homotropicum; assembly: GCA_033239125.1. Taxonomy (NCBI): domain Eukaryota; kingdom Viridiplantae; phylum Streptophyta; class Magnoliopsida; order Caryophyllales; family Polygonaceae; genus Fagopyrum; species Fagopyrum homotropicum. The sequence goes on from BSWB01000004.1 coordinate 36,440,244, forward strand.
CAGCGGCTGCCCATGCCTCTATATATATATAATATATTATTTTATATTATATTATATTATATTATATATAAAATATAATATAATAATACTTATCCAAGATATTTAATTAAAACACGGTTATATTTTCCGATCTCCAAACTTTATGAAACTGGAATATAAAATCCGGAATATTATCGGGATAATTAATTCATAACTATCTTGTAAAATGGGCATTCCTAAGCCACCTTTCTTAGCCGTTAAGAAACGAAATAGCGACTCTTTTGGCCGTTTTGCCTCTCCATGTTATTTCATATCTAGGATATATCCGATGTCCTGATCATTTCTCTCAACTGCATTTTTATTAATTGGAGCTCCCAAATGCTCCAAATAACACCGGAGGGTAAAAATAATTACCCGGGGGAAAAAGTAAAAATTTCCCCAAACGTCCAAAATTACGCCAGGAATATAACGGTGGGACTCTTACTCATCACTTGCGAAATCTTCGCGAGTTATATGGCAATTGCTATCAACGATTAAGTTAATCAACATTAATTAGAATTCGGAAATCCTAGCTATTACATCACACACCCCTAAAAAAAAGTTTCGTCCCGAAACTTGAACAATTCCCAAATTCTCTCGGACCCATACGCCGAGGTATAACTCTCACTCTTTCTATCGGAGGTATCACATCTCCGTTCAAAAGATCACAACCTATAACAATCTATAACCTCAAGTATAAACATGGAGGAATCATCACTCCAGGAAACAAGGCCATAACGCTACCCAAAGGCGTAGAGGAATCACGTCTCTCGCCATACCACATCACAAGGCATAGAGGAAGCACATCTCTAGCCAAAACATATCACATGCATAGAGGAAATACGTCTTTAGCCAACCCATAAACATATATATCGCATGGAGGAATCACATCTCCACTGAACTATGTCCATCAAGGTAGCATGGAGGAAAGAACCATCTCCAGCTGAATCCTAATCCCACTCAAATAGCATGGAGGAAAGAACCATCTCCAGCTATAAATATGATCATACTCGGGTAGCGTGGAGGAAGTAATCATCTCCAGCTATAGCATACATCACGCTAGCACATCAAGATCTACTAAGATCATAAATCACATCACATCTAGCATGGAATAACACATCAAGGCATATAAGCACATAAGCACAACATTCATCAAGATAGCACTAAGATCTACTCGTGCACCCACAAATGGGCCTGTCCCAACATATACTCTGGATAGTTCCTCAGGACACTATCCTCAGTCTCTCACATAGCCTCTTCAGGTCTTCATCTCGACCATCATATCCTCAATATGGAAATGTCTTTCGAATGCAAGTGTTTCATATCTCATTCCAAGAATGTAATCGAATGCTCAACAAAAGTGTGGTTGGACTCAACCACCAAATCATCGTAACTCACAAGGTGTTTCGAGTCTGGTATATACTTCCTCAGTTGAGACATATAAAACATTGGGTGGATATCCTCTAATCTCATAGGCAAAGCTAAACATCATGCTACCTTCTCAGTACTAGTCGATCTCGAATAAACCATCATATTGGAAACTCAGTTCCCTTTCCATATTAACATGTTTAACGTCTCGCAGCTGAGATACTTACTGCCGGACATGAACTCTCGCTTGAACTTTAGAGGTTAACGCCTCTTGTCTACATATAATATCTACCGACTATGTACAACTAACATCCTTCCTTCAATCAACGTTACTTGAACTATAAAATCCTGAATCTGGTCAGGTGTTATTCCACTACTACTGCTAGATCACTTCTAGCATAAGGATATACGACATCTATGTCTATATATATTGCCTCATAGGGCCATCCCAGAAAGATGCACGTCCTTCATTGTTATATAATAAACTCATTAATGGAAGGAAATATAACCATCCACGTTTCCCATTCGACTTACAACTTATAATAGATCTTTAAGATCTAGATGATCCTCTCTAATTGACCATCTGTCAGGGGGTGAAGTGTAGTCATGAGGTACAGACTCGTCCCCAAAGCAGTCTGAATCTGCTGCCTAAAATCTCAAAGTAAAAACATCCATCTCGATTAGAAATGATCGTTCTCGGTATATCATGGAGTCTCACTATTTGTCTAGTGTACTCCTCAACCAATTCATTCACTAGCCACGTTCTTCTGATAGAAATGAAACGTGCCAGTTTTATTAATTTGTTACCAACAATCCAGATAACATAAATCTTCTACTGGGTCACAATCCCATAAAAAAGTCCATAGAGATGTCCTCCCAAATTCTACTACTGCACTGGTAGTGGGTGGGGCTTATCTCTAGATCGGAAATACTCTATCTGGACCTGCTGACATGTCACACACTATATCACAAATTTGGTTATATCGGCTTCATACAATATAATCGTCTCATCTCGTGGTACATCTTACTTGTACCTGAATGTACTGAATAAGGCGTACAATGGGTATACATAATATTCTGTCTCCATCTGCATCAGCAGGAACACAAAAGCGGTCATGACTCTTCATCAGTCCATCTACTCCTATGGAGAACTATGGTGCCTCAGTACGAGACATCCTTTCTCTAAACCTTGTCAAGGCCCGGCAGGTCTCCTGCTTCTGTTGGACCTCATCCAACAAACCAGGTAGAACCTCTGAGGTATAAATGGGTATCCTTATCAAGGAACTGATTGTCCAACTCTAGCCAAGCTAGATCTCTTTGAAGCTGAGGTTGAACTATCAGTCTCACAATCATCTTCTCTTGGAGCGTCTTTCCATTCAAGTTATCGGCGACAACATTCAACTTCTCTGAATGATATGAAATCTTCAAGTCAAAGTCTTGATCAACTTAAGCTCTTAATACTAGCGGTTATTCAACCCCTGTTGCATAAAATATACTTCAGATTTCTATAATCTATAGAAATCTGACATGAAGATCACACCGGTACGGTCTTCAAAATTTAAAGGCTTGAACTACCACTACTAACTCTAAATCATGAGTCGAGTAGTTCTCATCATACGTTCTCAGCTGTAAACACACATATCAATAACCCTACTCCTTTGTAGTAATACACATCTCAAACTTAGCTAGGATGTATCACCGTAAATCACGGGATCCCAAAAATCTTCTAACTACAACAGAATAGAAGCAGAGGTCAAATGCCTCCTCAACTCTTCAGAACATAGACACACTGCTTTCATCACGTAGTTATGGTGGTCTTCTCAAAAGACTCGCAAATGAATACATAATCATATAAAATCCTTCGTCAAAGCATTGGTAGCAATCGGCTGAGCCGAGAAAACTACGTATTCCTTAATGTTCATTAGTATCTCCCATGTTACAACATACTTAATTCTCGCCAGGTCAACCATGATCCCACTGGTGGAGACAACATGGCCTAAAAAGGCTACCACTGGCATCTCAACTTACACTTAGAGAGCGTAGCATACAACCCTCTATCTCTCAAAATCTGTAGAACGATCCTCAGACGATCGGTCTACTATTCTCTGCTATGAGAGTATACCGACATGTCATCCATGGAGTCCACCACCAACTAATCAAGGAAGTCGATGAAGATACTATTCATCAACTCCATAAAAACTACTAAAACATTTTTCAACCCAAATGACATCACTACAAACTCGTAGTGTCCATAACGGGTATGGGATATTATCTCATACACATGTTACTCTCTCATCCATGACTAGGGATATCTTGAGCACAAAGGAATCTTGAAAACACAATTGCTTCTTGAAGCTAACTCATCAGGTCGTCAATACGGAACATGGAATGTACTAGGGTAAAAGAAGCCCGTTTCAGTCAACTTTTCAAGTTATCAGTACAATATCTCAACAAGCACCATATAGTGTGGCTTTCCCATTCAATCTTGTATCATAATTCAACTCGATAACAATGTCCACACTCCGCTAAGGTGACAACTAGACGGTTCAGTAACACGTCTATAAACTCATAAACAGTTGGAATACCTTCCAATGTTGGACTATCTTGCTCCTTCATGGTATAACACTAGAAGGCGTCACATCCCTGTGCTATCAGCTCGATGCTCGTATAGTCCTGATGACAAACCCGTCTCTTCAAAGGTCTTAACCTCAGAAGACCTCTATTTAACTCAACTCAGTAAAAACTATAATAGTCTTACTATCAAAAGCTAACACCACATGATATCTATTCATCCAAACCATACACATAATGACTTCCTCATGCACCTACGACATGACAAAGAAGTCTACAACCATACACGGGTCCCTGAAATAAGGGAACAAACACGCATCTCACGGGTATCTCAGACCCAAAAAGGTAATCTTGTAAAGGAAAATCCACCTTCTACTATATACAAAAATTCAACCATTAACGCATGCATCGAAAGACATGAAGTGCATAGCACTCACTACAAGCAAAACTCCACCAGGTAAACCATTAACGAGAATGGTACCTATAACAACTAACACTCGTAGCTTCACTACATATCATCACTCAATGTCAGATACATGCTCCTCAGGTATCACTAAGGTCATTACTATAGCCTCCACTTCCACTCTTTCTGCACCGGAAAGAGGAAGGTCTTGCTGGGAAGAAACACCACCGTGCTGACAGAAAGGGCCAGATGGCCTAGCTCACCACAAGTGAAACAAGCTATCAGTGCCAAAGGGCACACAGAACGCAAATGATCTGGATAGCCACAACTGAAACATAATCATCCCATCCTTGCAACCTGTGCAACTGAAGGGTAACTCGACCTTCGTCGTCCACCTGAAATGATCTCACTCTTGAAGGAAACCTGTAAAGACAATGCCTTGCCCTGTCGACAAAACTTCGCTCTATGCCCTGCTTTACCACACGTAAAGCATATGATGGGCGCCTTTCGGCACACAACTCGCTAGTGTCCCAACTTCCACGCAATTAAAACACTGTAGTTCCTTGCTAGTCATCTTCATGGCCAAAGGATCACTAGATTGTCCTGATATTGGACTTGGTTCCCCATTCATCATCTTTGCTTCTCTAGTAACTGATTCAGTCCATTGCTTCTTTCCGGATCTAGAAGCTTCAGTTGATCTCACAATTGTTGGTAAATCCGGTGTGGATTTACCCGCTATCACCGCTTCATATACTTGTTACATATATTCTCGAAACTCGGATCTACTCATGGAGACACGATCAGCCTCTTCAAACTCGTTCTCTGCCATAGGCGAAACAACAGCGGAAACTGGTCCCTAACTTATCACCACCGGAGGAAGAGGGGGGGTGTACCCCTACCTCATCCCACTACAAATACTACTGTAGTCTGAGTCATCTGTAGGATATACGCACCTAATCTTATAAGGCTATATATATGCCATAGGTATCGATATGTATATAAAAAATCCACATAATCCATAGTACACACAGATATATATACATATCTACGCTGCAGAGATCCATGGCAGAGGTGACGACTTCTCGTACATTCTATCCCAAAACCACACTTAAAACCAAAACCTTTGAAAACGTCAGATCCCATGTGGGCTCTGTTTATTTTACCTATCAAACCTCATTGCAGGTAGCAAGTGCCATTGTTGTCAACCTGGGCTCTGATACCAACTCTGTAACACCCCGAATCCGCGGGATTCGGGATGTCACATTGGGCTAGGATCTCACAATGGATCCTGACCCTAGCTTGACAACAAGTTCACTGGACCTTACAACATGGCACTGACAGATATAAAACAAATACATAAAACAGTATAAACTGTACGACCCAAAGTAAACAACAACATAGCCGAGTATATAAAACGACATCCTCGCATAGGAGGTACAAAAGATCATCCTCACGCAGAGGGAAACACAACAACCCCAAACCAACCACCTAATGTACGAGAGTCCTCGGCCTGTCACCCTGCCAGATCACCCAGTAGCGCCTAACCTGTAAACATCTACAACACGGTATGAAACCGTTAGCTAACCATACACATATATAGGGTAATGCATAAGCACAATCACACATAGGGAAAGATAAACATATCAGCATGCTTTCACTCATTTACCCATTTATTCATCTCAATATAATGGTCATTCACTCAAATCGTATAGATATAGTATATATGAAACTAGGTGACACGAGGACCGATACATCCTCGCCTCTGAGCCTGCTAGCCAACCGTACTAGTATCGGTCACACAATCCGTGTACCCTATGGGAGTGGATTGCGCCCTTCCTGTAAATCGGTCTGGCCTGACATCAGAGAACCTCCCAGACTCCACGGCGGGATGAAAGGGAAAGGTTATCACAGCCACGCAGTGGGGCAATCAATAAAACATAGGTCGGTAAATACGACATCACATGCTATCATAGCAAACATATAAGGCACACACCACTCATACAAACACCCCATATAAGGATGGTAGCTAAGTAAGTCCTACGGACTTACCTCAACCTCGTATAAAGCTCAACCACAACTGGATCACCTCAACACTGGAGGGACAACACAGCCTATAGACAAGGCATAAAGAGATGTCACATCTCTTATCAAACAAAGGGTCACACCTAGACCCAAAGGGATCCATAGGGATCATATACATCCTATAACCTCGAATAACATGCTAAACCTAAAAGCCACATCAGGGCATAAATCCAACTCATGATATCATCACCAACTAAAATCCCATAATTACCAGAATAATGTAACGAGCATAAGTGGAAATTCCAATTATCCATTTTAACCAACTCAAGGTCAATTTATACTAACCCGCAATACGGAAAACGAATAAATTCATAACTTATTTGTTACTAACCCGATATACGAACCGGAAGAAGATCCAGACTCCTAGCGATACGGGGAGTAAGAGCGCGGTATGAAACCTTACATTTGATGACTTGCGGTGGTCCGTTGGCGCTCCGATAGCGGTAAACGGAAGCTTTACCAAAAAGTTAACAAACGGAAAATAGATTTGTACCACGATGTAGAGGACAAGATAAGGGACTCGTTGATACAAGCGGATTTGAAAATGGATCAAAAATGAATGATTTGTGAAAGGTTGAAGATGGAGCGTACGTTTCGGCGATACTTCGCCTGAAAGAATTGCAATTGCAATTGCAATTGAAGAAGAAGATGATACAGCGGCTGCCCATGCCTCTATATATATATAATATATTATTTTATATTATATTATATTATATTATATATAAAATATAATATAATAATACTTATCCAAGATATTTAATTAAAACACGGTTATATTTTCCGATCTCCAAACTTTATGAAACTGGAATATAAAATCCGGAATATTATCGGGATAATTAATTCATAACTATCTTGTAAAATGGGCATTCCTAAGCCACCTTTCTTAGCCGTTAAGAAACGAAATAGCGACTCTTTTGGCCGTTTTGCCTCTCCATGTTATTTCATATCTAGGATATATCCGATGTCCTGATCATTTCTCTCAACTGCATTTTTATTAATTGGAGCTCCCAAATGCTCCAAATAACACCGGAGGGTAAAAATAATTACCCGGGGGAAAAAGTAAAAATTTCCCCAAACGTCCAAAATTACGCCAGGAATATAACGGTGGGACTCTTACTCATCACTTGCGAAATCTTCGCGAGTTATATGGCAATTGCTATCAACGATTAAGTTAATCAACATTAATTAGAATTCGGAAATCCTAGCTATTACAATTGCGGACCCTCGAGTTCACCAATATCATTCTCTCTCATTCTTCCTCCTTGGTTGGTGTAGTTCTATAATGCCACCTTTATAGAAAGTCGTTGTCTAAATTTTAGGTTGCTATCGTATTTGATACTTGCGTCCTGATTTCCATAAAAATTCTTGCATCTTTGAGGAAGTCAAACCGTCTCTATGATGATTTATTTCTCGTCTTTAAAATCATTTGTCAATGTCTGTCTTTGTACTCCTTTAATTCTTCGCCTCGGGTCAGCACCTTATCTTCTTTGTACTCTCCTGCCCATGCTTGCATGTGGCGGCGTCTGCCTTGATTGTAACATCTTTTAGTCGGCAAATCTTGGTTGTACTCCGTTCTGTATGATTCTTGTTCCCTTATCGTTATCTCTAATCTGATCTCTTGTCGTATCTTGCGTGGTTATTCTAATTCATCTCTCGGCTTCATCCGATCAAGTCCCTTGTATGACTTCTTATTCCTTCTATGTGAGCTGACTCGGGATTTTATTTTTCATCGGATTGTACTTGTGGTGAAAATTATCTCAACAACTTTACTTCATTTCCCACTCGTTCTTCGGATGATTCATATGGTCGCCAAAACGCCCACCAGAGTATAATACTCAATCCTAGGTCTGAATCCGTTGTCTCGTGTTGAAAATTCTTCCAGTTCGCTACGGAATTATCATGAGGCGATAATCGCTTCATGATATCATAACTAAAGGATCTAAAGTATCCTTTAGGATACTAAAGTGCTACACATATACATATATATAATCATACCTTAAGACATATCGATATAACTCTAAAATACTAACATCTATCATTCCAAGTTGCAGAGGTCCACGGAGAACGATGGTGGTCCAACGTACTACTAACCCAACAACCCGACTATGCACTTGTGTAAAAACAGAAATCCGTTTTGAAAATCTTAGACCCCTTTCGGGTTCTAGTTATTTTATACATTCGGTCTTTCAGAAGATTTCAAGTGCCATTGTTGCCAACCCAGAGCTCTGATACCATGTTGTAACACCCCAAATTCTCGGAACTCGGGGAGCTACTGGTTAGGACCTCACAATGGGTCCCGACCTTGGTTTAACAACAACATTACTTGGATCTTACAACAAGGCACAAATGTATTTAAAACAATTTCTAAAACATAATATTTTTAATGGTATAAACGTACACATGTGACAGCCTTACAAACAATTATATAAAGATACATAACATGCATGACGTATGGAAGACTCCCCCGTCCCCATCTAATGAGTACGTGGACCCGGCTGACCATCCGTTCCGGATCTCTCTGCAACTGTCTATCTCTACAGATCTACAACACGGATAAACCGTTAGCTAACTATCCAAATATAAGCAAAAATGATAACAGCACAAACACAAGCAGAAACAAAATAAACAAACATCATGCTGGCACTCAACCGTTTATTATCTATTATTTAAGTGATTTACATTATTCAATTTAAATTGTGGCACGAGAATTATTATTAGTTCTCGCCTCCGTTCCTTATCCAACTGGTGTAGGTCTAGCTGACTTCCACTGGTAGCATCACTACAAACCACGTATGGACTAGTCCCGAAAGAAACCCCCAGCGCCCCGCGAGCTACTGAGCAGAATGCCACCGCCCGTTACTCTTAGGCCAAAATATAGGTCGGTAATTATATATCACAACCTATCTCTCTAACATTTCAATCACACACCACCATCATCATTTATACTCATATTTAGCAGTCAGCTAAGTAAGCCCAAAGGACTTACCTGATATAACGCTCGACTCTCTGTAAACCAACTCGCTCTGTAAACTGTAGCAACTCAATTGCCTGTCAAAGGAGATAAGTGCATTAGCACACTCCTACGTAGTTAGAAGTCTAAGACTTCTAAAATAGAATAATATATTAAGACATAACTAGTTGCAGTATTAATTTAGGGTAAAATGACCATTTTACCCTTGGTCCCGAAATTCCCGAAAATTCTAAAATTCATGTCTAAACTCCTATTTGAGATTCTAAAATCATATTCTAACTCCCAAAGTTTCGTTGGGTTCCAAGCTGACATTTTTCCTATGTTACTATTTTCCGGGAAATCGTAAAGGTCTAACTTCGATTCCAAATATAAAATTCGTAACCGCTTATGAAAATTCCGACTTAAATCCCTAGATTATCTATGATGTCCTATATAACTTTAGGAGAAATAATTTCTCCAAACTGTTCATTCAACAGTTTTATAAAAATTCCTAAAGTTGACTACTCTCTTTACAAATTCTATACTTAGCCAAAATCTGAGTATACTTTGAAAAATCATAACTCCTAAACCACTCACTGGATTTATCCCAAATTTTGATATGTTCTACTATAAAATCTTATCTATAATATATCCAAAATTTAGCTGCAAAGGAGATCAAAATCCTATTTAAAACTATTTCCCAAAACCGAATTTCAGCACAGCAGAAAAACTGCTTACGACTCACTCTTGGAAAAATCGTAAATCCCAAACCACTCGCTGGATGCCTCTCAAATTTTAATATGTTCTACAACAATATGTAAACTATATCATATCCAAAATTCAAGTCCAACGGATATCAAGAGCTTATTCAAAATCATCTCACAAAACAGCGTCACTTGCTGTTTTCCCCAACACTCAGCACGTATTTAAAAACGTCAACTTTGAAACACAATAACTCTCAAACCGTAACTCCGATTCTTCCCAAATTTTAATATGATCTACAACCAGATGTTAACTATATCATATCAAAAATTCAAGCCTAACAGAGATCAAAAGACTATTCAAAAGTATCTCACAAAACAGCATCTCATGCTGTTTTTCTCAACTCAGCACATTTATAAAACTGAACTTTGAAACCCCATATCTCTCAAACCGTAACATGGATTCCTCTGAAATTTTAGTATGATCTACTATACTATATCAACTATAACGTGTCAGAAATTCAAGTCTAACAGAAGTCAATAACTCCTCCAAATTTATTCCACAAAACTGCATCTCAAGCATATTTCCTCAACTCAGCACACTAAAAGAAAACTGTATAACTCTCCAACCGTAGCTCGGATTCCTCTCAAAATTTAATATGTTATACTATACAATACCAACTTAGACATATCCGGAAATCAGCCAAAAATAAGGAGTTTAGCTTACCCAAAAATGGACCCGAAGTTAACTGCTCATCACTTTACAACCCAGAAAACGCAGCAAGGTGAAGTGAGGTCCTTACCGGCAAATCAAAACCCGACAAACTCGCGTGTAAGCGGAAGAAGGGCGAAGATGCTCTTCTGTTATTTCCGCCTCAGCGGATCTGGGCTTCTTTTGCTGTTTGCTGTCACTGGAGTGCTAGACGGCTGGCTGTTTTTCTGAAGCAGGAGAAGATTGAAACCCGTGGACAGAAGGGAGAGAGAAAGACGGATCTGGCTGCGTGGAAGAAGGGTACGCACTCGCTGAGCAGGAAGGGAAGGTTACAGCTTTGTACACAAGGAAGGAAGGTTGACAGTAGGGTAGTATCTTACCGGAGGCGCCGTCTGTAGTAGGCTGAGCGATTGATCGGCTTCTGTTGGTTCTCGATGAAGCGTGCAGTGGCTTGGGGCGCAGAGACGGGGCTTCAGCGTCAAGTGCAGAAGGGCGGTATGGAAGTGGTTGTGTGTGGCGCCTGCTGCCTGGCTATAGGTCGTCGACTGTGCAACAGAAAAGTCCTCAGCACGTCGTTTGCCTCAGGAAGGGAAAGAGGGAGATCGGTACTCACCTGATCGATGCAGACGGCTCAGCAGATCGCAGGAGCGGCAGCGGTGCCGGCGGCCTGTGCAGCGTGTTGAAGCAGTAGCGCCTCTCTTGATCCCGGTGAAAGTGAGACGGTGAGCAGAGGCGAGGATGGGAGGCGGTAATGATGTCCAGACGTGCAGCAGTTGTGCAATAGGAAGGAGAATGGTTTAGCGTTGAATTAGATTAGGGCAAAACAAGGGTTAGGTTAATTATTTAGGGTTAAGGTAGATTATGGGCTGGGCTAAAAGTTGTATATACTGGGCTTAAACCGGTGGGCCTGCTCATCTAAATAGCGATTAAATGAGTCGTTAAATTGTACGGAATTACTCTTCGTTTTTCAAACTTACGAATTTATTATTAAATTTACATATCTATCATTTTATATGAGTAAAGTTACAATATTTATCACTTTATGTGAATTAAGGTCACATAAAATGATAGAATTTAGTGTTGTTTTATTTTGTTTAAAATTAAGAAAGGTTAGCGGATCGGAATCCGGTTCGCTCGGGTTTTAAACTGAAATTAAATTTTCCGGGTATTACATATGTACCCCCTTAAAATAAGTTTCGTCCCGAAACTTAGAATAAGGTATTTAATCAAAATGACTTCCAAAAATTAAACTTGTATATCCTATTCTCACTAAATTTAAATTTCGTTTTCTAAACTCCTCTAATCCTATCAAAGCGTAACGAAAAATCCGGTTGTTACAACAGATCCCCCTCAAAATAAGTTTCGTCCCGAAACTTAGGGTAAGACAATCACGATCGGCCTTTAAGGCACCAAATGGGTGTGTTTGATCACTATACAAAAGTCTGGTCGTTTCCACATCTAAGTACCCCGCACATCAAGGTTACCAAAAGAACATATCACTGACTAAACACTTAGTCATGAAATAAACAAGCAGTCAAACAATATCACACATACAAGGTCAAGCCCTAACTCGTCATTTCCGAGGTTACAACCATCACTACATAGGTCTTTGAAAAGTTACGTCTCTTAATATCCTCAATATCTTAGGTAGCCTTATCGGCTTTTCCATAAAACCACTAAATCTTAAATCTTTTCAGGTACTTAGATCACAAGCGTCTGCTACCACATTCTAGAGTGGTTACCGGATATCTCACCGGTATCATCCGGCTTCATTGCCCGATTCTCTAAGCCGATGTCCTAACTTTTGTCTGGTAAGTATACCTCTAACTGAAACCGTAGAAAACTAGGGTTACACTCTCCAATAGGGTGAGGAATACTAGTCCTTCACTCACTTTCAACTCCGCTTGTAAGGTCTCACAAGGTTGTCTTACCTAACTCATCTCTAAATCTTTTGATGACCTTCGTGAGGTAATTTATTCCAATTCTTTCCTTTCTGATATTCTAAAGGGTTCCGGGTATCCGATCTAGGATATCCCCTTATACACCTCCCGGTACTTTACTGAGTGTTTAAGGCTAGTTGTATCATAACTCACTTGGTCTTATTTCATAATATGGCTCCGTCATATGTTTCCTCCATTAAAGAACCATCATCTGCTCCTTTTTAGTCTTAACTTTGATATAACTTAACAACCAAAACCCGGTGGTCAACCTTTATATTCTATCGACGTCATCAGATTCTTTTATAGATCTCTAGTTCAACTCAACCTTCTTACTCAGTATCAAGATCTTATGTGTTATATAATGTATTCACGATGACAACACTAGGCACGAGGTAATCTTACCTCACCATCGTTTGATCATAATTGCTCGATAACTGCTAACACACCATCAACGTTTCACTCTTATATCCCTCACGTCTATCAGACCGATAGTATTTCTCCGACATGCAACGTACTCGGATCTGTTCTAATATAGCATTACACGTACCCTCTACCCAAGATTTTTCTTTCTCTATGCGCGATTATTGTGTTGCAAGCATACTCCTGTCACTTCCTTCCTTATCTATATTCTGCCTCGGTAGGGTAGTTATTCACTTTGAGCTTCTTAGGGTAAACCCTGCACAATACTCTTGTTACATCATGAATTCTTCTCCTAATCCCTTAAGAAAACTCACTCTAGTAACATGTAACGAAGCCGTCATTCTTCCCTCAGATCCATAATAGGGTATCCCTCTTTTCTATTACCTCTATATACCCATACAGTCTTTCCAGTAACTTTGCGTAGCCTATCGCACGTTCTTTCTAAACAATGTATTTTTTTTTTTTTTTTGAATTCTCCTGGTGAGCACTACTTACTCGAGTTCATCCCGTTATACTCCTTTAGATCATTCTACATTAGAAACTTCCAGTTCCTCCGTGAGCTAACTCCATTTCTCGAGTCCAACTGTGTTGTCCATCTGACATCTGTGGTCCTTTCTAGTTCTTCCACTATAGCTTGTAAGCAGTCTACACGACTCTCGTGACCTTAAATTTCATCCACTTGCGGTTTATCTAATATGGGATGCTACGCATCCTCTGTCTGGATTGACATAGAACCTTATCCAAATTATATACTTCTTACTCTTCCAGCTCTTCTTTTACAATTCATCTCTACTGGTTGTGATATGTACTCTTTTCCTAGCTAGTAGGTAGTAAATCACTCCCGTAATTCTCTCGGTCTCCAATGGCATAAGAGGGTCATTCTTGGCCGTCTAGGTCTTTTTCTTACGTTCTTAATTAGAGTTAGTAACTCAACTCACTCCATGTTACTATTAATGTTACTAGCACGTGTCCCGATTTAACTTCACATTTGTCGCCGTTGATCTCTTGAAGGGTCCTCCAAATATCTATAAAATTCTTTCATAAATCTATGGCTATCCTCCTTATCTGCTAACCAGTTATCACTAGTTGACCCGCACGTTTATACTCCTAGTCTGTAGTTGACCTTCTATAGGATCACGGACTTATTGTTCTTCTATCTCTTTTGAAGTTTGATGCCCCTGGTGAAAATCTATCTCCTCCAGTTTCTACGTTTATACTCCTTTAGCTTCTTCTATAATCTACACTTCTATTTCTCACTATAAGGCCACTATACTCTTTCCTAGTTTAGCTGCATCATTCATCTATCGTCAATGGACTCATCAGATTTTCCATGATAGCTCGTAATTACATCTTCGCGATTCCTCGGTCCTCAGCTGCTTGTGAGGTTCCGGTGCGAATTGTTGGTGTTGGTAACTTAAGTCTCTCTCTGAATGAGAAGTTATTGTGGACCCTCGAGTTCACCAATATCATTCTCTCTCATTCTTCCTCCTTGGTTGGTGTAGTTCTATAATGCCACCTTTATAGAAAGTCGTTGTCTAAATTTTAGGTTGCTATCGTATTTGATACTTGCGTCCTGATTTCCATAAAAATTCTTGCATCTTTGAGGAAGTCAAACCGTCTCTATGATGATTTATTTCTCGTCTTTAAAATCATTTGTCAATGTCTGTCTTTGTACTCCTTTAATTCTTCGCCTCGGGTCAGCACCTTATCTTCTTTGTACTCTCCTGCCCATGCTTGCATGTGGCGGCGTCTGCCTTGATTGTAACATCTTTTAGTCGGCAAATCTTGGTTGTACTCCGTTCTGTATGATTCTTGTTCCCTTATCGTTATCTCTAATCTGATCTCTTGTCGTATCTTGCGTGGTTATTCTAATTCATCTCTCGGCTTCATCCGATCAAGTCCCTTGTATGACTTCTTATTCCTTCTATGTGAGCTGACTCGGGATTTTATTTTTCATCGGATTGTACTTGTGGTGAAAATTATCTCAACAACTTTACTTCATTTCCCACTCGTTCTTCGGATGATTCATATGGTCGCCAAAACGCCCACCAGAGTATAATACTCAATCCTAGGTCTGAATCCGTTGTCTCGTGTTGAAAACTCTTCCAGTTCGCTACGGAATTATCATGAGGCGATAATCGCTTCATGATATCATAACTAAAGGATCTAAAGTATCCTTTAGGATACTAAAGTGCTACACATATACATATATATAATCATACCTTAAGACATATCGATATAACTCTAAAATACTAACATCTATCATTCCAAGTTGCAGAGGTCCACGGAGAACGATGGTGGTCCAACGTACTACTAACCCAACAACCCGACTATGCACTTGTGTAAAAACAGAAATCCGTTTTGAAAATCTTAGACCCCTTTCGGGTTCTAGTTATTTTATACATTCGGTCTTTCAGAAGATTTCAAGTGCCATTGTTGCCAACCCAGAGCTCTGATACCATGTTGTAACACCCCAAATTCTCGGAACTCGGGGAGCTACTGGTTAGGACCTCACAATGGGTCCCGACCTTGGTTTAACAACAACATTACTTGGATCTTACAACAAGGCACAAATGTATTTAAAACAATTTCTAAAACATAATATTTTTAATGGTATAAACGTACACATGTGACAGCCTTACAAACAATTATATAAAGATACATAACATGCATGACGTATGGAAGACTCCCCCGTCCCCATCTAATGAGTACGTGGACCCGGCTGACCATCCGTTCCGGATCTCTCTGCAACTGTCTATCTCTACAGATCTACAACACGGATAAACTGTTAGCTAACTATCCAAATATAAGCAAAAATGATAACAGCACAAACACAAGCAGAAACAAAATAAACAAACATCATGCTGGCACTCAACCGTTTATTATCTATTATTTAAGTGATTCACATTATTCAATTTAAATTGTGGCACGAGAATTATTATTAGTTCTCGCCTCCGTTCCTTATCCAACTGGTGTAGGTCTAGCTGACTTCCACTGGTAGCATCACTACAAACCACGTATGGACTAGTCCCGAAAGAAACCCCCAGCGCCCCGCGAGCTACTGAGCAGAATGCCACCGCCCGTTACTCTTAGGCCAAAATATAGGTCGGTAATTATATATCACAACCTATCTCTCTAACATTTCAATCACACACCACCATCATCATTTATACTCATATTTAGCAGTCAGCTAAGTAAGCCCAAAGGACTTACCTGATATAACGCTCGACTCTCTGTAAACCAACTCGCTCTGTAAACTGTAGCAACTCAATTGTCTGTCAAAGGAGATAAGTGCATTAGCACACTCCTACGTAGTTAGAAGTCTAAGACTTCTAAAATAGAATAATATATTAAGACATAACTAGTTGCAGTATTAATTTAGGGTAAAATGACCATTTTACCCTTGGTCCCGAAATTCCCGAAAATTCTAAAATTCATGTCTAAACTCCTATTTGAGATTCTAAAATCATATTCTAACTCCCAAAGTTTCGTTGGGTTCCAAGCTGACATTTTTCCTATGTTACTATTTTCCGGGAAATCGTAAAGGTCTAACTTTGATTCCAAATATAAAATTCGTAACCGCTTATGAAAATTCCGACTTAAATCCCTAGATTATCTATGATGTCCTATCTAACTTTAGGAGAAAGAATTTCTCCAAACTGTTCATTCAACAGTTTTATAAAAATTCCTAAAGTTGACTACTCTCTTTACAAATTCTATACTTAGCCAAAATCTGAGTATACTTTGAAAAATCATAACTCCTAAACCACTCACTGGATTTATCCCAAATTTTGATATGTTCTACTATAAAATCTTATCTATAATATATCCAAAATTTAGCTGCAAAGGAGATCAAAATCCTATTTAAAACTATTTCCCAAAACCGAATTTCAGCACAGCAGAAAAACTGCTTACGACTCACTCTTGGAAAAATCGTAAATCCCAAACCACTCGCTGGATGCCTCTCAAATTTTAATATATTCTACAACAATATGTAAACTATATTATATCCAAAATTCAAGTCCAACGGATATCAAGAGCTTATTCAAAATCATCTCACAAAACAGCGTCACTTGCTGTTTTCCCCAACACTCAGCACGTATTTAAAAACGTCAACTTTGAAACACAATAACTCTCAAACCGTAACTCCGATTCTTCCCAAATTTTAATATGATCTACAACCAGATGTTAACTATATCATATCAAAAATTCAAGCCTAACAGAGATCAAAAGACTATTCAAAACTATCTCACAAAACAGCATCTCATGCTGTTTTTCTCAACTCAGCACATTTATAAAACTGAACTTTGAAACCCCATATCTCTCAAACCGTAACATGGATTCCTCTGAAATTTTAGTATGATCTACTATACTATATCAACTATAACGTGTCAGAAATTCAAGTCTAACAGAAGTCAATAACTCCTCCAAATTTATTCCACAAAACTGCATCTCAAGCATATTTCCTCAACTCAGCACACTAAAAGAAAACTGTATAACTCTCCAACCGTAGCTCGGATTCCTCTCAAAATTTAATATGTTATACTATACAATACCAACTTAGACATATCCGGAAATCAGCCAAAAATAAGGAGTTTAGCTTACCCAAAAATGGACCCGAAGTTAACTGCTCATCACTTTACAACCCAGAAAACGCAGCAAGGTGAAGTGAGGTCCTTACCGGCAAATCAAAACCCGACAAACTCGCGTGTAAGCGGAAGAAGGGCGAAGATGCTCTTCTGTTATTTCCGCCTCATCGGATCTGGGCTTCTTTTGCTGTTTGCTGTCACTGGAGTGCTCGACGGCTGGCTGTTTTTCTGAAGCAGGAGAAGATTGAAACCCGTGGACAGAAGGGAGAGAGAAAGACGGATCTGGCTGCGTGGAAGAAGGGTACGCACTCGCTGAGCAGGAAGGGAAGGTTACAGCTTTGTACACAAGGAAGGAAGGTTGACAGTAGGGTAGTATCTTACCGGAGGCGCCGTCTGTAGTAGGCTGAGCGATTGATCGGCTTCTGTTGGTTCTCGATGAAGCGTGCAGTGGCTTGGGGCGCAGAGATGGGGCTTCAGCGTCAAGTGCAGAAGGGCGGTATGGAAGTGGTTGTGTGTGGCGCCTGTTGCCTGGCTATAGGTCGTCGACTGTGCAACAGAAAAGTCCTCAGCACGTCGTTTGCCTCAGGAAGGGAAAGAGGGAGATCGGTACTCACCGGATCGATGCAGACGGCTCAGCAGATCGCAGGAGCAGCAGCGGTGCCGGCGGCCTGTGCAGCGTGTTGAAGCAGTAGCGCCTCTCTTGATCCCGGTGAAAGTGAGACGGTGAGCAGAGGCGAGGATGGGAGGCGGTAATGATGTCCAGACGTGCAGCAGTTGTGCAATAGGAAGGAGAATGGTTTAGCGTTGAATTAGATTAGGGCAAAACAAGGGTTAGGTTAATTATTTAGGGTTAAGGTAGATTATGGGCTGGGCTGAAAGTTGTATATACTGGGCTTAAACCGGTGGGCCTGCTCATCTAAATAGCGATTAAATGAGTCGTTAAATTGTACGGAATTACTCTTCGTTTTTCAAACTTACGAATTTATTATTCAATTTACATATCTATCATTTTATATGAGTAAAGTTACAATATTTATCACTTTATGTGAATTAAGGTCACATAAAATGATAGAATTTAGTGTTGTTTTATTTTGTTTAAAATTAAGAAAGGTTAGCGGATCGGAATCCGGTTCGCTCGGGTTTTAAACGGAAATTAAATTTTCCGGGTATTACATGGTCTGGCTCAACTATCAGATCCTCATGACTGATGATATCTAAGATCCGGTAGGTACTCTCTTCACGGTTTGGTTTTCTAAACTTACTTCCATCTCTTTTGATGACTCGACCAAACTTTTCTTTCCATTGGGCCGACTAACGATTCTGAAATAATGATCTTAAACTTCTGTCGGCACTTTACTGAGTGCCTAATGCTCTTTGTAATACATACCGCTTGACCCGGTTTCCTCAATGTGACCTAATAGGATCGTTTCTTAATTAATGGGTTTTCACTTACTTCTTGTCAAGCTATCAAATTTATATAACTCAAAACAAATCACACACCCAAGTGGACCTTTTCATATAAATCTCAAATTCCTTAACTTGAAATCATAGTTCACCTAACATTGATTTTCTTCATCTGTGGGTTATGGGCCTACCACGCCTATACTTCCCTTTAGTCACAATGGCGTCTTCTTGAGGGTTAACATGATTTACCCAACTCCCGCATATACTTCCCTTCTAATACTAGCAAGATTCTCTTCAAACAGACCCTTACTCTCTCACTCCACCGTAGTATGTTCTTCACCAACCAGTAAGCAACTCCTAACCCGCTTCTCCATATCCTTAGATCATCCCAGAAGGTTGTTGTTGCCTACTTGGGAAATCCTCCAAGGCATTGATAAGGTTACCTCTTAAATCCGCAGTCATCAATGTCTCTTCTTAACAGTACCTACTCGTCAAAACCAACACTTACACGTCCTTAGCTGACGTCGGTCTGTCTAAAATTGACTTATCTCAATATCCCGGACTTACTCTTCTCATACCTATATTGGCATTAAATTCTTGGTGAGCATCATCTGCCCGACTAATCCTTTCATGCTTCGCTAATTCGTTTTATCTTCCACACTTTTGTTTACTTAAGCTAACTCTACTTCTCGAGCCCAACTGGGTCATTCATTTTGACATAAATAGTCATTCCAAGTCTTCAACGATGGTTGGTAAGTTTCTTTATAGTTCTGGTGACTTAAATTGTCATCCCCTGGCAGTCTCCTTGCATGGACCGTCGGTATTGATGACTTAGGTCCCGGGTTACCTTGGACTTTCAAGTCCATTAAGGCCGTTCTCATATATACATTCTTTCGCTGGTGTTACCGGCAATATTGCCTTCATGAAACTCCGTTGTTTCCGCTACAGGGTTTCAACTCTTTGATACCGGCATTGCGATTTCTTTCAAATTCCCATATCTTTGAGGAGGTCAAAACCTCTTCATACTTGTAAAGTCTACATTTTCCTTCTATACTCCATTGTAGGTATCCATTCCATGCACCTTAGACCCTCATATCCGGGTCGACATTTTATCTCCCTTGGTCTCTCAAGCTTTTCTTGTGAATTCTTCTACTAGGTGACTCATCTTATACATTTTTCTTCTCTACATCGGTCTCTAACTGTTTGTTGATCATTACTACCCATTCTGTGTTGGAACTTCAGTTACTTTGTACTCTTGCATAGATTTCCTAAGGGCATCCTCATCTCAAGACTTTATTTAAAATTCAGCACTACCCGCAATTTTGATACATGACTTTCTTTCTCACTGGTTAAGTTATACGCTTGGTTTACACTAAATCCATCATAGTGTCATCAGTCCGTTAGTATGATTTTTATTAAACATCTAATGGTACTATTTGTATACAACACATTAGGTGCATATGATTTTCCCACCAATCAAATTTCTCGCATCGCATTTATTATGTCTTCCTTATACTCATGTCGCTTTACCTTCTTTAAATCTTTATTAACCCAATAAGATAGCAACCTTTAGTCATTCAATTCTACTCCTTCTCATATCCGTTCCAGCCAACATGTAGATTTTGTCTGCAATTACTTCACAACTCGATCAGACATTCCACCCAGGCTTTACATCATACTCTTTGTGTTTGTGCCTCCTCCACAGTTCCAACTATTATGTGTCACATCTTTAATCACAAGGGTTTCCTCTGTCAATCTAGACAATTTAACCCAACCCTCTCTCGGAGGAGCACCATCAGTCCTACTTGTGTGGAATGTTAAAACATAGGACATGTTCACAATCATCTGTTTCTTCTTCCTCTTCTAGTTCTTCTTACAAGGATCCCTCCATACTAATTTTGATATGTATCTTTCCTTAGTTAATAGGAAGCAACTACTCACAATAATTCCCTTTACACCATTTCTGTCCTAAATGGTCATTACTGACCGTCAAGAGCTTCTCTTTAATTTCTTAATCAGAGTTATCATATTGGACTCATTTCATGTTACCATCAGAGTTACTAGTACTTGTATTGATTTAGCTTCACCATTGTCGTTGTTGATCTCTGGAAGAATTTCTCCAGATGTAGATAAAATTCCTTTATAACCTTGTGGTTATTCTTATCTGCCAACCAACCATCACTAGTTAGCCAACACGTGTAAATTCTCTGTTGTTACCAATTAGTCTGTAGTTGACCTTCTATAAGATCATAGACTTACTTTTCTTCTATCCCTTTTGAGGTTTGATATACCAGGTGAAAATATATCTCTTCCATTTATACTCCTTTAGCTCCTTCTACCAACTACACTCCCATAAGAGCACTATACTCTTACGAGTCTAGCCGTATCTTCGTCTTCCGTCAACGGACTTATCGATTCTTCCACGATAAATTGTAGGTATTTCTCCATGATTCTTTTTACCCGAGTTATCGTCCACTTGCGGTTCTCTTTTATGACCTGCTAGTGTTATTAACTTAAATCTCTTCGTGAATGAGAAGTTATTAGAGACCCTCGTGTTCACCAAGACCATTCTCCTACACTCTTCTTCCTTGGGTGTTGCTTGTAATGCTGCCTTTACAGAAGCTGATTATTGTTGTATCACGGTCTATGTCGAAATTCTCGTGTGTTCTACGAGATCACTCCAATTCCATGTTGGTGAGGTCTACCTTTCCTTTTCTGGCAACACGTAAGCTTCCAACATTTGAAGATAGGAGAGAGAGTAGACAGTTAAGAGGGAATAAAGGATACCATCTGTAACAACTGGCTGTTGCTGAGCTCCTTCATGTGGCTGGGCTTTCTGGGCTGCGAGGACAAGGAAGCAATTGGCCCTTCTCTTCCCTGGGTGCTGAGCTCCTTCATGTGGCTGGGCTTTCTAGGCTGCGAGGACAAGGGAGCAACTGGCCTTTCTCTTCACTGGGCTGCCAGCGACTGCCATGCTGAGGAGGCTACTGCAAAATTCTGGGCTGGGCCAAAGCTGCAAGCATGGAGGAATAGGCTAAACAAAGTAAAGGGGAGGTGGGCTGAAGGTTGTCAAGGCTTGTCATGGCCTTGTCGCAGCTTGTCATGGCTTCGTCTTAAACTCGTCAATTGTTGTCATGGTCTCGTCATGGCCTCATCATGGCCTCATCACGATCTCGTCAATTGTTGTCATACTCTTGTCATGACTTAGATTAGGGTTTGGAAATCATCATTTTATGTGAGTTAAGCTTACATACAATGATATAAATTGCATGAGTACGAATCTTAGATATCGTATAAACAGTCGGCGAGTTAAAACGGTTTGACTTGGAATTATTCGGAAAAAAAATTACGGATATTACAAACATATTAAAGGTTTTATTTATTTTGTAATTAGTTCAATTACCTCAATTTTAGATTATCTTTTATCTTTTTAGAAAGAAGCCTTTTAAAAACATATAAAAAAAACTTCCTTAATCATCTTTTCATTTGGTTAAATCATTTTAAAGACAAAATTCATGTATTGCTTGTGTGTTTCATGCCAAATTTCATTTAAAGAGAGCTTGGCTGAGCATTATGTGTTTTTTTTTTTTTTGAAGAGGTAATTAGAACACCCGGTTCGATCGGCTTTGCCGATCTACGTCCGGATCGGGTACTAAATCGTGGCCCATTGCTGGGGGATACCCTCTCAATATCAGTTTCTCCATACATGCTGCCGGGACTTAAGAAGTCTAGCACCACATCCCACTAGACCAACTGAGTATTGGTCTGAGCATTATGTGTTGTTCTTGCTTGATTGCATTGTGTGTCAATAGAAGAAAAAAAAACGCCTTTGGAGATATTTTTATGAGAATTTGTATTTATTAAAAAAAAATTGTTGTTTTAAGATTGAAGCATTCTCAAGTTGGACATAAACTAGGCCCAATCCTAATTACAAGCCCATAACAAAAGTGAGAAGAAAAAAAGATGAGAAATCTCCCACAAATTGTGCACGTAAAAGCGCCCATCTTTGAATGCCTCACAAATTGGTCAGTTGCTATATAAGCAAAGCAGTTAGTGATCCTAATTTTGTGTTACCATATGCAGCTTCGTAGTTCATTGATGTTATCATCAGCAATTTACAAATACAGCCACCAACAGTTACGCCGGAGCCTCGGAACTAGGCCAATACTAGAGCTTTTCCGACAACCGAAAACAACCCACCATAGGGCGGCGAAAACACACATGGCATCTGGAGGTGATGAGTTTCCAGCTCCTCAATACACTTCACATGACTACAAGCCTTCCAACAAGCTACAGGTCTTAATTCTCATTTCATCATTAGTTAAGAATAAAAACAAATCCCAATAACTTGTGATTATGTGGGAAAAAAAACATTAGGGGAAGGTGGCATTGGTGACAGGAGGAGACTCAGGGATAGGCAAAGCAGTGTGTCATTGCTTCGCTCAAGAAGGCGCAACTGTGGCCTTCACCTATCTCAAAGGCAACGCACAAGACACCATTGAGTTGCTTAAAAAGGCCAAGACCGAGGGAGCGGGCGAACCCATATCCATCGAAGCTGATCTAGGTTATGACGACAATTGCAAGAGGGTAGTTGATGAGGTAGTTAACGCCTTTGGCCGAGTCGACATCCTCGTCAATAATGTTGCACAACAATT
The DNA here is from genome assembly GCA_033239125.1 of Fagopyrum homotropicum. NCBI lineage: Eukaryota > Viridiplantae > Streptophyta > Magnoliopsida > Caryophyllales > Polygonaceae > Fagopyrum > Fagopyrum homotropicum. Next base: position 36,464,057 of record BSWB01000004.1, read on the forward strand.
CACGTCATCTCATCTTGAGGACGTTGAAGAGCCCCAGCTTGAAAGGTTGTTCAGGACTAACATATTCTCTTACATCTTTGTCACGAGGTAGGTATGTGTAAACCTACACACAAGTATTCGGGTTTCATCCTAAAATAAATTGACAATATGAGGAGTAGCCCTAAAGCTTATATGTTATGTTCATATATTATCATATTGTCGTCGATGTGAAACATTTCCACACTCAACAATATATTTATACTACTCCCTCCCATCAACTATGTAACACATTTTAAAATTTGATGACGGTACGTAGGCATGCACTAAAGCACATGAAATCCGGGGGAAGCATAATAAACACGACATCGGTAAACGCTTACTTGGGGAACAAGGTATTGGTAGAGTACACCGCTACCAAGGGTGCCATCCTAGCCTTCACCCGAGCCCTGGCTCTGCAAGTGGCAGAGCGGGGGATTCGAGTGAACGGGGTGGCTCCGGGACCCATATGGACCCCACTAATCCCAGCCACCTTGGAGCCTGAAATGGTCAAACATTTTGGGGAAGAGGTCCCCTTGCACCGGCCCGGTCAGCCCTTCGAAGTTGCCCCTTCCTACGTCTTCCTTGCTTCGAACTCCGATTCCTCCTACGTTACCGGCCAGGTCCTTCATCCTAATGGTAAGCTCAAACAAGAATCAAACTTCACATCACTATACATTCTACAATATATTGTATTAATTGGGATACTTCGAATTTGCAGGAGGTACAATCGTGAATGGCTGAAAATTATCATCGATGGGGATGCGGAAATGACCAATAAATTGGGAGGATGGAGCTTTCGATTGGGTGTTACATTGGGAATTGTTGCCAATTTCTATCTCATTAATTTTGGATCAACAATCTCAATCTTGTAACTGTATTGTTGCATTATACATTCTACGATATATTCTCTTTTTGCTTTATTCTAGTACCATACATTCTACGATATATTCTCTTTTTGCTTTATTCTAGTACCATATACTTTTTTGCCAATTATTTAGGGCCCGTTTGGTATCCATATCACAATTAAAGATATGAGTATGGATATCACCCATACCCATATCTTGTGTTTGGTATATCAAGGTTATCGATATCAAAATGATACCCTGGTATCAACAATCCCTTGTTTTGATATACCTTCTTTCTAGGAGGTATCGTTTCTCTCTGTTGATCGATATATCTCTATACATATAGCTTCTTCATCCTCCTGGCAATCTCTTCCTGTTTTCTACTACAAATCCTTGGAGAGTTGCAAGTGATCAATGTTCGCTCTGCTTCTCTCGATCGATATATCTCTCGCCCTGCTTCTCTCTCTCTCGCCCAACTTCTCTCTCAATAGTCACCCTATTTTCAATTTTTGATGTTTGATTATTCAGCAACTCTCTCGCCCTGTTTCTCTCTCTTCCTGAATTCTGCAACTATTATTCTGCAATTACAAATCCTTGATGTTTGAGCATAACAAATATTTGAAGATTGTACTTGCTTTGGAGGGAGTCTTCAAATCCTCAACCCTAACCCTAACCTCTTTGCAAAACGCATTCATCTGCGTATAAGAACTCTTCAAATCCCTCATTAATGGTGCTTCCTTCCTCTCCTGCTGTTATCCCTAACCTATTCTCACCCTGATTCTCTCTCTTTCTGTTTTTAATTTTGATTTCAAATTTGATATACTACACTATATCAAACTGGGATATAGATATTAAATGATACTCATATCTTGATACTCATATCTCATACTCATATCTTATACCTTTTGTTAGGGTATCGATACCAAACGACCCCTTAGTATTGTTGATAACTATTCAGGAACTTGGAAATATCTCATTATTAGGTGTAATGTATAAAGTGTTTTCTCATAAATTCAAAATATAAAAAAAAATAATACACACTAAACAAAAAAAAGTACTTGAAACTTATTAATTAATTTCAATCCCGTTCAAAATCATTGTTGATTGGAGTTTAAAAAGTCATCATTTTTAAGAGTTTTTATTTTGATTGACTAAACAATCCACTAATTAAAATGACTAATATATACACTTTAAAATATTATGGCATGATCACGTGTTAGGCAATCGAAGATGTCACCTCAACAAAATGTTAAAATATCTATGCTAATGTCATTCGATAAAAAAACATATTATATAGATCAATATCTTATCTCACGAATTTTCAATAATTATTTTCAAAATTTTGAATTATTTTGTTAAAAACGTAGTTTGTTTCGATCTTATCTCATATTTTTGTAACTCCAAATTATTTTATTTAAAAAGATATTGAGTATCCCTCCATTTCTAATGTGTATTTAAGTATTTTTCAATCTCTCTTACGCTATTTATTCATCTATTCCTGCGGTTCCTCTTCTTCTTCTACGTAAATGAGAGTTATTTCACTACTAAAATCCTCATTTTAACTTACTTTCAATAGAACAACAAAAAGATGCACAAGTATAAAATTGCTTTCTATGACTACTACCTATATTTACTATTGCAGGTTTGATTTCTTCTTCATTTTCTTGATCGCCTCAGTGCATTTGTTATTGTGAAGGTACATTGTACTATTATATGTTCTTTTCTTTTTTGATACCAATCGAACAATGCATCAATCGTCAAAGATTATTCTGATTGATGAGCCGGTAAAACCGATTTCAATATATTCTTCATCCTAACGAATTATATTTAAGTTTTATGATTTTTTTTTATAATATAGGGTTCCAAAGTTCAAGCATTTATAAAATATATATGCACAACGGGATCTTCATCGTTTTTTTTTTTTTGAATGAAAAGCGGTTCAAAATACTAGACGTCGTCGTCTAGTGGTTCGAAAGGTCGAAAAAGATCGGTAGACAAACTAACCGTCAAGAAAGATCACAAACAAATGAGAAAATAAATAAAAAAAAACATTAAAAAAAACCTGAAAGCAAAAACGTCTTCAACGGAAAGCAGGAAGATCCAGCCAATAGGAGGCAACGAGCAAAAACGTTCATCTTCGAAGGAAGTACAGTAGGAAGTCTGGGGAACAACTGTTGACACCTCATATTTGGACTACAATAGAGCCATCAAGGAGTCCATCACTAATCCACACCCCTTCTCGACAAAACGCTCGAACCACCACTAAAAGACAACATCAAAACTCGGAAGACGAATGTGCAGAAAAACAGGAATCATGATATACGAGGGTGTATAACTTGATGATTTAAATATTAATGATTCGTCATGATGAAATTTTCATAGAGGGTTGGATTACAAATTGTTTAAAAACACATAAGCTTTAGAAGAAAAAAAATCGGAAGCTCAATCGCTTTTGGATGAAAAGTAGTCAACAACTAAATTGGAGGAGATTTTCAAATCTACTCAATTAATGTCTTTTGAACTAATTTTCATATTTGTATTTTGTTAACATTGTTGGGTGGTTTTGGAGCCGTTAGGCCAAAAACGGTGCCGTTAGGTCGCGAGATTGAAGTCAGTAGGACAATATTGTGAAACTGAGATAGTCTTTTTTTTTTCAAAACCAATTTAACGTACCACATTGATTGAAAAATTGGGCCATTAGGCCCAATTCATAAACAAGGATGAAGAAAGGCACACGTTGAAGGCCAACGATAGAAAGTCGCCGATGAAATCGATGATGCAAAAGAAAACCTAGCCACCAAGGGCATGAAGGAGGAGGCCGTCACCAAGGAGTACATTGAGAACCTCCACAATCGTCTCTATGTTTGAACTTTCAAGAAGAAGGCGCCAAAAGGCATAGAAGAGAACAAGAAGTTCGTCAAGAGGATAGGGAATGACCAATTTGAAGTTAGATGTGAAGCTGAACAAGTAGATCTATAGAGTCGATTAAGAGAACGTGAGAAGAAGAGGGGATTCCTCGTCGGACTACACAGTCAAATGAACTCCTTTCCCCACCAAATTGCTATCAATTTTGAAGAACATTTACTTTACCTTTGTTTCAAGCCAAAACTTGCTCGAAACCCATCAAACACTGATGCGGGATTGAAGTGTGATTGTCTGATCTAGATTGAAATTTCGGAAAGCTGTTTTAAAGAACAAATCTCAATGGAGAATCTCAAGCGAGATTCTTTTGTTCGCCGAGATTTATGTAACTTCGAAACCAAAGAACGTGAGTTTGATTGATTGATAATGGAAAGGAAAGAAGATGATTTATGGAATGAAAATAAGTAGAAATATAGGAAGATACAAACCAAGATATTCCGGCAAAAACTTGACCAATTATGTGTCAAAACCCCTACGAAGAGCTTACCTTAACCCTCAATACTTTAACCTTACACAAGCCTTCTAAGTAAGACAAGCACACGGAGGGACTGGAATTGACCAGGAGCACCAACATTTAAGAAGATTAACACACCCAAGCACAATCTAGTAAAGACTCACAACGATTCAATCAAGACTCTTTCTTTGATTGAATAGAAATGAATAAAACACAAACTTCTTAATCAAAGCTACGAGTTCACACAATATTGTAAAATTATTAATAAAATTCAGTCTACCTAATAATCTCACCTTCTAAGGTTATTTATAGGTGAGATTCTAAGAAAAGATAAAATCTACAACTAAAAGATAATCCTAAAAGATAGGATCAACAAATACCTTTAAGAATGTTTAAGAGCTTTTAAAGGTATTAAAATAATAAAATACCTATAACTAATAAGATCACGGCTGGATCTCATAACTCTCAACAAGAGCCAAATCTCGGTCAATAGTTGTGAAAATTCCGGGTGAGATTTTGGTCCTCAGGGCCGAGATTTCTTCTCTGGAGCTCTTTCTTCGCTCTAGACACCTTCTATGCTTGCTGGATCTTCTTGGCCCTTTCTTGGTCCTTCCATGGTAGTCAACAATGTCACTAAAGGATACCTAAGGGTGGTAGGGTCTCTTTGAATATACATATTTCTAATAAGCTAGCAACTTCATCATGTGTGGTCTTTGCTAGGGGTGTTCAGAAATTATCCGATCCGTCAATAATCCGACAATCCGACTCCGAAATATCCGAGTTTTACACTATCCGATGGAAAGCTATCCGTATCCGCTCCGATCCGGCAAAAAATTTCGGATAGACGGATCGGATACGGATCTTGATTTTTTTATACCCGGATATCCGTTATCCGAGTATATAGAAAATATTAATAGAATTATATCAATTATGTTCTATTAGTTGAGTTGGTGAGAGGCAGAGCCAGATTTTTAGGTTTTCCCACCTAGTCACGAGTTCGATTCTCCTTACCAACTTCCCCAATTTTATTTTTTTGCATTTTTTTTACAAAAACCCTAATTGTTTCACACTTCAGCCGTCAAAACTCAAAACAGTCGTCCCTCTCCTCTTTTGTAAGGCGAAGGCAACGGCGACACTGCGATTTTGCGAAGTGCGAATCCTCTCCCAGTCTTTCTCGCCTTCGTCGGCGACAGCCGCCTCTCACAATCGTCGATGACACCTCTCACCATCGTCGACGACACCTCTCTCTCGCCTTCGTCGTCTCAAACGACCCTCAATCTCTCAGACGACCCTCAATCTCACAGTCTCTATAGCAGGCTGCAACTCTCTTACATTTCCAACTCCCTCAGTCTCTCTCTCGTCTTCGACCTACAGACTCACAACTCTCTTGTCTTCGACCCGCAGAATCACATCTCTGTTGTCCCTGTCCTAATGTTGCTTTGATAAAACTGAATGTCATTTTTTAGTGTAAACTTGAAATCTGAATGCCATTTTTGACAGTGTGATTATCAATTTATATATTGTAAACCTGCAGAATCACATCTCTCTCAGCCTTCTGTCTTTATGAGAGTGTTAACGATTTGCTGAGGATGTTGCATTGCTGAGTTGTTGTGCAGCATGTGTTGCGATTATAGATTTAGGACTACAAATTTTCAAATTACAATTACAGTTTACAGATGCAGTTTTTTTTGTATCCGGATCACCGGATATCCGCTGTCGGATATCCGACCCGTTTATGATTCTCGGATCGGATATCCAGCAACTTTAAGATCGGATCCGGATATCATTTTCGCAAAAAAAATCCCCGGATATCCGATTTTGGATATCCGAACGGATCGGATATCCGGAAATGAACACCCCTAGTCTTTGCTCTTATTCTAGTGATGACTCGTTCCATAGCGGGACTTGAAGATGGTGTGACTGTCTTGTCCTTCATTGCCTTAGCTCTTGATCTATTATTTGCTCCTTGAGATAGTGTTGGGGATGGTCCCTCATATACTCCCATTCTTTTAAAGGGTTCGTCCTCGAATCACCAATATGTTCATCTTTAGACTCAAAAGGACTTAAGTCTCCTACATTGAAGGTCTTACTTACTCCATACTCAGTTGGAAGCTCCAAGACATAAGCGTTGTCACCATCCTTACGCTTTACACAAAATGGTCCATCTTCTCTTGTTAGTCTTCCTCTTCTTTAGAAATTGCCCTTTCCTTAGGTGCAACCAAACAAGATCTCCTCTATTGATTGAATTGTTTGCCTCTACCATTTTCGATCCTTCTTTGGGTACTAGCAACGCAATACGTGGCTAAAAGCAACGAAACTCACAACCCAATGAGTTATGTACTCCATCTTCGGTAAAACTGTAACAACAATTTGGAGAAGATATATAGAATTCAAAGAGAGAAATCTACCAGCAGATGAACCTTGATAATAAAATGGGGTAAATATAAGGAGGGAAATGTGAGAGTGTAAGAGAACCTTTTTGAGGGAAATATGAGATGTTTAGAAATTAGTAGTGTACTTAAAAACTAAATTGTTGAGTATGGTTAATGATAGGGTTGGGATAGAAACATTTCAGGCTAAATGTTACTCTGCATGTTTCTCCCGACAAACAAGGTAAGTCGTTTGACTTACTTAGAGCTACTCTAAATAGACTTGCTGAATTTCTCATAGTATGTATTGATATGATTTTTTGCATGATTGATATGGAATTTACATTTATCGAAAGCATGAATTAATAATGAAATATATATGATGTTCTGATTCGTAATGAATTAGAATATATTGATTGGCAGCTTGAGTTGACATTGTGTTGCATGAACGGTAAAAAGGGGGAGTATGTATATTTTGTAACCATGTGTAACACCCTGAATCCGCGGGACTCGGGATGCTACGGGTTAGGACCTCATAATGGGTCCCGACCCTTAGCTTGACAACAATTTCATCATGTAACACCCCGACTCCACGGAACTCGGGATGTTACGGGCGGAGACCTCACAATGGGTCCCGACCCTTAGCCTGATAACAATTTCATCGGATCTTACTACAAGACACAAATAAAGGCAAAAGCGAAATTCATTTTTAATGCAATGCTATGAACCCCAAAAGAAAAAAAACCCGAAAGACTCTAGCCGAGATACAACTCCAAAGACAAACGCCATATATGCGATATACATAATACCATAAACAATACATAAATAAAACCCCAACCAACCCATCCTAAAATGCACGGACCCCGGCTGTCCACTCTTCCGGATCTCTCGGCTGCATCCCTAACCTGCAAGTCAACTACAACAATTCGGTATAAAACCGTTAGCTAGCATTCAAAGCATTAGAATCATGGTATTGACACACACACACACATAGGCATAATAACACACAACATGATCTAAACACACATGTCCGGTTTATTATCTCTTTGTTATTATTAAGTCATATCCCTTACTATTGCACTTATGGTGTGACACGAGATTCACTCGCCCTTGTCCTCTTTCACTATACGGGTTTGTACTTGATGCAGATCAGCATCACCCATTGGACTGGTCGCAAGGCACCTCCCAATCATCCCCATTTTGGACTGGGCAAGCGGTCACCGCCCGTTATCATACACTTGGGCCAAATATAAACATATAAAGTCGGTGGTCCTATTACCGGTTTAGATGTTATAACATAAACAATAAACACACACATAAACAACAAACACACACTACCCAACACGCATCGAAACTAATACAGAGAATACGAGCTAAGTAAGTCCGAAGACTTACCTCGTCTCAAAGCTAACCGAAACCAATAACACTCTCCGGAGGAATATAACCAAAGCCTGTTCAAGACAAGGCACGATAATCAACAACCACTCACATAAGCTAGAAGTCCTTAGACTTCTAGTACTATATACTCTTATTAGGTCACACGCTCTCATAATTTAGGATACACTCCTAGCCCTCATGAAGTCACGAGATCTCAACTATAACCACATGCTAGGATACTTCCATCCTAACTCCACAATCTCAACAAACTCGTACTCACAACCTCAACAAAGCTCACATGATAACATACACATCTCGATCCTTAGAACGTTCAAACCATCCTCACCTAAAGTTCAAACCACTACTTGGTATTCACTCTAAGTTATGCTAGATCCATCCTAACATGCTACTAATACTAAACGTAACTAGATCGAGGAAAAAGGTAACTCACATGACGTCAAAAGACGGAAGACGGTGTATGGATGCCGACTTGGACTCGTTAGGTCTTTATCGGGACGCTTCCGAACCTAACACCAAAACTAGACAAATTTAGCTCGTACGCTAAATTTGATCGGAAGATATATAATATATATATATAATTCTAAGAAAATCCCTGTTTCAAAATGGCCATGTTAAATTCCGCAAAAACCCCTCCGGTTAAAATATGAAATTCTAGGAACTTGGTCGTAAAACCGCAATTACAACTTGAACCATAAACCGAATTTAAAATCCGCAATTATATTTTCCGGGCAATCTAAACATCATAAACCCAATGGTAAAACTCGTTCTCAAAGCCGTTCAACCATTTTCCGGGCAAAAATATACAATCTTGTAAATGCGGGCCATAAACCGTAAATTAACCCCTTGGGCTATATTTTATAATTATACCAACATGAGCAAATCTGCAACTTTAAGAAATTAGGGTCAAATCTGCAAATACAAAATACTGGGTCCATTCTGGAATTAACATTAAAAGGAGGGGCCGATTGTAATTAATAACAAGGGTTTCAAAAAATACCCAAAGCGCTTCTTCTTCAGCTGGGAAAAGAAGAAGCAGAGGCGGCTGGAAGAAGACCTCCGGCGGGCGAGTTGATGGCGCAGGGGAAGGTGGCGGCCATGGCTCCTCCGGCGTGGTTCTTCAACGGCCCAAGCGAGGCCCTTCAATGGCAGCGGTGGCGAGGCGGCGGTCGATTTCGAACCGCGACAGAGAAGAAGGAAGAGGAGAAGGCAGATGCGGCTCCGACGGATTCTTCAGGGTGCAGCGCATCGAAGGCCTCCAATGACATCTCTCCGGAAACAGCCGACTGCTGTAACAAACAGAAGGGAAGGGTTCTGGCGCGACAGAATCCGGGAGGAGGAGAGGCGTTTGCAGATGGCTTCACTGGCTCGACAAAGGAGGACTCGAGGTGGGTGACAAAAGGGCTACTCTTGTTCTCCCGGTCCGGTGGAGTGCCTCCCTGCAACGACGGCTTTCTTGGTGGCAATATGAGAGTGAAGGTCGAGCGGCGGAGGTCAAAACAAAGGGACAGAGAGATCCGGAGGCGAGACGGGGGAGAGCAGAGGCTTGGATACGTGAAGAAATCTCAAAAGCGCAGGAGATAGGCGTGAGAGGGAGAGAGGGTAGGGGAAAGGTTGCACCAAGGTTTGACGAGAGGTCGGCTAGTCACAGCGAGTTGCAGGGTTAGGGACATGCTAGGAGTCGGGTGTGAGGGCGAGGGGTCGGGGGTGAGGTTAGCGAGGGGTCAGGGCAGCAGGTATGAATTGCGTCACTGAAGCAGTTGGGAAGAGAAAGGTGAGGAAGGTGGGGGGAAATAGAAAGAAATAAAAAATAAAATAAAATAATAAGAATACTATTAATAATATTAAAATAGGAAAACGGGAATTAATAAATTCGATCAAGAACATTCGTAACGGTACTTTCAAATCGGAAAACTTTTCCGAAAAAAATAAAATACGGAATATATGTATACTTAAGATATATAAATATACCCGTAACAACTAATTTACAGTAAAATATTGTCGAAAATTATTCAGGCTATTAAAATATTAATAAAGATACGCCAAAATAAAATATCGAAAACGCCCCTAAATTTTGGGCGTTACAACAGATCTCCCTAAAAAATAAGTTTCGTCTCAAAACTTGCTATGCGCTGAACTTCTTAGTCGCTAAGGCCGAGGTATGTACCTCTCAAACTAAGAAGGCTTAAACCTTCTAATCTATACACACAAACTACTCGAATTACCTTCGTAAGATATATCAGGTTATATAGCACATTCCCGTAGAGGGTACAAACTACTCATAACATCACACATGCACATATCTCAACCAAGGGAAGAACTAGGTCTAAACCGTCGATTCTATCGATACTACTAGCTCAGCGTAAAACTCAACCAAAGATACTATCCTCCGTCTTCCAGTTAGCCTCATCGTCTCGAGTCATGTAAGTACTCTCTCGACGGATACACATGAAACACCGGGTGAACACTATCTACTCTTGGCGGCGACGCCAACTTATAAGACACTTCTCCAACTCGCGCTAAGATCTCAAAAAGGTCCGATATATCGGAATTCAACTTCCTTCTTGGGTCCTTCTCAATGCAATATATCCATTATGGTTCTCTTTTATTGTCTCTAACAAAGAAGATCGGATTTCCATTTTACACTATTGGCTTTGGTTCTTGTCAAACCAACTTTAATGTTACGGTTCCTCAATTCTTGTGGCAATTCCAAGTAACGAAGGAAGTACCTTACTTCGTACCGCTTCTACTAACGATACCAGTATGTTATTACTTTTATATCGCTCCTCTATACCCAATCAAGACCTTGTCTTGGAGAATCACTTGTCCACTACAAACCCATAATACCTCAAGGTAAATCGAAACAGTTGCACCAATAAATCCCCTCTTAACTCTCAGCAACTCTATTGTCAATTCTTCGTCCCATTCAGTACTTCATTGTCATCCGGAGTAGGTTACCATAATTGGTGTTATACAACTTCTCTCTTCACATATCTGGTAAAGCTCAGCACATCCAAGAAAACTTGTAACCTCTTTCACATCTTTCGGGGTTTGTCATCCCGAGATAACATGTCATACATCTTTTCTCTTTTTCAAGAGTAGACCCAAAGTATCTCATCCGGGCATCTGTAACCCCATATGGAAAAACTACAACTCGTAGTGACTTTGATTGGTCCCAAAATGTCGTACTAGCAATATCTCAATCTCGAACTCTCAAACGGTGACAATCATGTTCTTAACTTAATCTTATAAGAGACTACCAGCCCTTACAACTGATCGAGTAGATCATCCATTCGTTGTAAGGGATACTTGTCCTTCATTGTCATCTTGCTCAACTTATAATAATCGATGTACAAACGGAGATAACCGTCTCTCTCTTCGCAAACTGGTGTTCTTCATAACAACTTCAAAACAAGAGTTTAAGATATATTCGGAGTTCCCCATGTAGTGTATTGGTTCGACGAACTCTTATCGTCAAAAGCTTGCAATTGCTTCCTCGATTCGAGTACCTTTACGGGTATCATTTATTGATGTCTTTTATACGGTGCCTTAGAAATGGGAGTTGAGCCCATATCAATCTTAGCAGTAAAATTCACATTCCGATGCATTGCAATCCGTTATATCTCGGGTTCTATCTTTTCTCTACCCATCACATATCGTAATGACTGACACAACCTGGTCCTAACAATTGACAAGTGGTCCACCCCGATCTGTTGGGGTGACGTCCTTCAACCCTTATATTGCTCCTCTTGTAACTACTATGTTCACCGTTCTCTTTCAAAGATCCTTCATCTACTGAACTCGGGAGACTTGCTCTAATAATTTTTTTTAAAATTTTTAATTTTTTTTCTATTTTTTTTCCGACTCTGAAAGTCTTGGTTAACCAATACTTCGGCTTAAATCCTCGTCTCACTTCAAAGGAATGGCGATAGTAACAACTCTTGACTTCTCTCATATGTTTAGCCACAAAAGTCTTTAACTACGAGACTCGATCATGCCTTATAACAAATCAATACAGTCTTCTCTACTTCCTCTAAAATCCTGTGGGGAGGAGCTCTCCGCATGCTACATCAGCTTTCACCGTAGGCATCCTTTCTAGGCGTAGAAATTTACACTACATTTTCTTATGTAGCGTCAAACTGAATGTAGAGACTCTAGCTTTAGTCGGTCATGTACTTCTTGTACATCTCAAAACAACATCGAACTTCAAAACTTTGGTCTTCTCTTACTCTGGTTGGTCATCTTATGCATCTCTCGGTATCCCATAAACAACTTCATAACCGTACCAGTATGCTCCTTGAAAATGCTAGAATAAATTCCCCCTCAAAATCACTGAAAAATCCTACTCATTACTTTTCTAGTGCTAACATCATAAACTTTAAGCTTGTTGTGTTGCCCTGATCTAAGTCATCCCTTTTTACGCCATAACCACCATGGCTCTTCCGTGTGAGTTTGAAACATCTGACTCAACTTGCTTGCGAAAACATACCATCCATTTCATTAGAACAAACATATCCGTGTCATTCCCCCATACTCCAATCCCATTACCTAAAAAGGTTGCATAGGATCATTACAATCACTCCCCGGGAGGTCGGTTATAGTCATATGCTTAAAACCATCATTGCTACTTAATTATAACATTTGCACTTCCGTTGATATAACTCCTTGTTGCTGACATTGAACCACCAGAAATATTCTAAGTTCTTGTTTCCGTTCTTTTATGATTCCACCACCTGGGTTACTCTTCCCATCGACACTCATCCATAGACAACCCGCACTTGTGCATTCTTAGTTGTCACCGATTAGCTTGTATCTGATCTTCTCCGAAGTTAACGACTTACCATCCTACTACACTTTCCATGTTACCACTCTTATGAAGGCTACCCTCCTCGGGATACTCTACCTTAATCTCCACTTGTCATTTCACTCTTTACACCCTCCAATAACTCTTCTATATTCCACGCTTCCTTCCACTTCTCTAAGATAACTATACCTTCCCGGCTCTTTCGTGTCATATGACCCACTTTCACAGGCTTAACCGTTCTTCAGAATGTTTATAACCCACTCGCATTCCTCTCGTTGGTATCATAAGTCTTCCTATCCAAGCTCCTTGTTTCATCTTTCATCTTCTGGAGATCCTCATCCTTACACACTTACTCCTCCTCAGCGTTGCTCAGTCTCATCACAATGTCGGAAAAGGATTGACTCCACCAGGCAATTCTACCATATGAACCTTCACCATGTAGTCCTCCTCGTAACTCTCGTATTTCCAAAGAAGTCTCCCGCTTAAACTCTCGCAAAACCGTCACTTCACTTCCCACTATCTTTGCACGCTTAACTTACGGTTCTCGTCAACCTTTCACAATTGTTTGACCATTCTTTTCATCTTAACTCCCATACTTAGGAGCGCCTATTGAAAAACTCGTCTTACTAAGAACGCCATTTATTATTTTTTTTTTTAAAAATAAAAAAAAAAAAATCCTCGAGCGAGAATGTAGTCGTCTTTATTGATTCGCCTCTTTAGTTCCTCGACACCACACTTGGAAAAATCTCACGTTTGTTGTCTCTAGTTGCTTCATTGTTGTTCAATCGTTGCTTCCTTTGGAACCCACCATTTATCTCTTCTTGCCGCTTCCTTGTACGACTTCCTTCTCAGCTTTGTTTAAGCTATCTTGAGGTTCTCTTCCACTTGTTTGTTCTTTGGTTACGTCATCTCTACTCTTTTGCTACGATGTCCTCTAAAGGAGTCCGAGAAGTCATTGGGGTGCTCGCTAAAACATGATAATCAACTCGTTAACTTGAGCGTGCTCGTCATCAAACGTATACTATCCTAAGCCAAACGGCATTGTCAAAAGGCGATGATAGCTTTCTAACATCCCGACTATAAGGTCTCGCATCCATATGCTACTATATATCCTAGAATACGTATAAGACTATATAAGTCTTATGTCCACATTGCTACCAACATAACACATTCATGAAAACCATTCTCGTAAAACAAGGTCCACACACTAATATAATCTTATCATGCCACCAATAATAACATAGCAAGTCCATCATGCACAACTATAGTCCAACCTACAATAATAGTCCAGAACATCCTAAGTCCACAAACATATTATATATATATATATATATATATATATATATATATATATATATATATATATATGCATACACTAATAATCCAATAGACTACGTCGCCGAGATCCGCGGAACGAGTGGTGGTCCCGTACATTCTATGTCAATCCCGACTCATGCATATGATTTTGGAAACGAAAATGTCAGAACCCGTGTGGGTTCTATTTATTCCTCATTCGGCCTTTAGAAGATTACGAGTGCCATTGTTGTCAACCTAGGGCTCTGATACCACTTTTGTAACACCCCGACTCCGCGGAACTCGGGATACTACGGGCGGAGACCTCACAATGGTTCCCGACCCTTAGCCTGACAACAATTTCACCGGAACTTACATCAACACACAAATAAAGGCAAAACCGAAATTCATTTTTAATGCAATGCTATGAACCCCAAAAGAAAAAAAAACCCGAAAGACTCCAGCCGAGATACAACTCCAAAGACAAACGTCATATCCGCGACATACATAATACCATAAACAATACATAAATACAACCCCAACCAACCCATCCTAAAATGCACGGACCCCGGCTGTCCACTCTTCCGGATCTCTCGACTGCATCCCTAACCTGCAAGTCAACTACAACAATTCAGTATAAAACCGTTAGCTAGCATTCAAAGCATTAGAATCATGGTATTGGCACATACACACATATGCATCATAGTACACAACATGATCTAAACACACATGTCCGGTTTATTATCTCTTTGTTATTATTAAGTCATATCCCTTACTATTGCACTTACGGTGTGACACGAGATTCACTCGCCCTTGTCCCCTTTCACCATACGGGTTTGTACTTGATGCAGATCAGCATCACCCGTTGGACTGGTCGCGAGGCACCTCCCAGTCATCCCCATTTTGGACTGGGCAAGCGGTCACCGCCCGTTATCATACACTTGGGCCAAATATAAGCATATAAAGTCGGTGGTCCTATTACCGGTTTAGATGTTATAACATAAAAAATAAACACACACATAAACAATAAACACACACCACCCAACACGCATCGAAACTAATACAGAGAATACGAGCTAAGTAAGTCCGGAGACTTACCTTGTCTCAAAGCTAACCGAAACTAATAACACTCTCCAGAGGAATATAACCAAAGCATGTTCAAGAGAAGGCACGATAATCAACAACAACTCACGTAAGCTAGAAGTCCTTAGACTTCTAGTACTATATACTCTTATTAGGTCACACGCTCTCATAATCTAGGATACACTCCTAGCCCTCATGAAGTCACGAGATCTCAACTATAACCACATGCTAGGATACTTCCATCCTAACTCCACAATCTCAACAAACTCGTACTCACAATCTCAACAAAGCTCACATGATAACATACACATCTCGATCCTTAGAACGTTCAAATCATCCTCACCTAAAGTTCAAACCACTACTTGGTATTCACTCTAAGTTATGCTAAATCCATCCTAACATGCTACTAATACTAAACGTAACTAGATCGGGAAAAAAGGTAACTCACATGACGTCAAAAGACGGAAGACGGTCTATGGATGTCGACTTGGACTCGTTAGGTCTTTATCGGGACGCTTCCGAACCTAACACCAAAACTAGACAAATTTAGCTCGTACGCTAAATTTGATCGGAAGATATATATAATATATATATAATTCTAAGAAAATCCCGGTTTCAAAATGGTCATGTTAAATTCCGCAAAACCCCCTCCGGTTAAAATATGAAATTCTAGGAACTTGATCGTAAAACCGCAATTACAACTTGAACCATAAACCGAATTTAAAATCCGCAATTATATTTTCCGGGCAATCTAAACATCATAAACCCAATGGTAAAACTCGTTCTCAAAGCCGTTCAACCATTTTTTGGGCAAAAATATACAATCTTGTAAATGCGTTCCATAAACCGTAAATTAACCCCTTGGGCTATATTTTGTACTTATACCAACAGGGGCAAATCTGTAACTTTAAGAAATTAGGGCCAAATCTGCAAATAAAAAATACTCGGTCCATTCTGTAATTAACATTAAAAGGAGGGGGCCGATTGTAATTAATAACAAGGGTTTTCAAAAAAATACCCAAAGCGCTTCTTCTTCAGCTGGGAAAAGAAGAAGCAGAGGCGGCTGGAAGAAGACCTCTGGCGGGCGAGGTGATGGCGCAGGGGAAGGTGGCGGCCATGGCTCCTCCGGCGTGGTTCTTCAACGGCCCAAGCGAGGCCCTTCAATGGCAGCGGTGGCGAGGCGGCGGTCGATTTCGAACCGCGACAGAGAAGAAGGAAGAGGAGAAGGCAGAGGCGGCTCCGACGGATTCTTCAGGGTGCAGCGCATCGAAGGCCTCCAATGACATCTCTCCGGAAACAGCCGACTGCTGTAACAAACAGAAGGGAAGGGTTCTGGCGCGACAGAATCCGGGAGGAGGAGAGGCGTTTGCAGATGGCTTCACTGGCTCGACAAAGGAGGACTCGAGGTGGGTGACAAAAGGGCTACTCTTGTTCTCCCGGTCCGGTGGAGTGCCTCCCTGCAACGACGGCTTTCTTGGTGGCAATATGAGAGGGAGAGAGATGGGGGAGAGCAGAGGCTTGGATGCGTGAAGAAATCTCAGAAGCGCAGGAGATAGGCGTGAGAGGGAGAGAGAGGGTAGGGGAAAGGTTGCACCAAGGTTTGACGAGGGGTCGGCTAGTCACAGCGGGTTGCAGGGCTAGGGAGATGCTAGGAGTCGGGTGTAAGGGAGAGGGGTCGGGGGTGAGGTTAGCGAGGTGTCAGGGCAGCAGGTATGAATAGCGTCACTGAAGCAGTGGGGAAGAGAAAGGTGAAGAAGGTGGGGGAAATAGAAAGAAAAGAAAATAAAATAAAATAATAAGAATAGTACTAATAATATTAAAATAGGAAAACGGGAATTAATAAATTCGATGAAGAACATTCATAACGGTACTTTAAAATCGGAAAACTTTTCCGAAAAAAATAAAATACGGAATATATGTATACTTAAGATATATAAAATCGGAAAATGCATCCATAGAAGAAGAATGATCATATGTAAATAGAGAAGGAGGTTGGTTAGAAGTAGATGCGTACCCGGTAAGTTGTGTTTCCAACTCTTACATTCAATTACTCTCCTAATCTCATATTTTCATTCTCTTATTTTTCATTTTACCACTCTTACTACTACATTCTATTATTCAAAAAAAAATGTCTAGCCGAGGAAGACGTTCCGTTAGCGGTGCCGGTCCTTCATCCGGCGAAGGTTTTATTCGAGGACGGCATTCCGTTAGCGGTCCTCCAACCGGTTCGGATTTAAGGCGAGACTTATTAAGTGGAGATCACGAGATCTTTGAGGAGGAGGAGGATATCACAAAATCACCTACTTTCCCCAACACCCAAGGATCCGAGACCCAATTCACGGAGGAGCCGGATCCGGAGGAGCCGCCGTTGAACAACACTCAACTAACGGCGGCGGTCTTCCGATTTTGGTTTACAAAAGGTGCTCCCGATGCCAACGGAGTTTTCTATGCCAAATGCAATTTTTGTGCGGCACAATACAAGCACAAAAAGGGAGAAGGCTACGGGAACTACAAGAGGCATATCCGGAACAAGCATCCCGAGAAAATGGGATTAGCACGAGGGCAAACACAACTTACCGGGTACGCATCTACTTCTAACCAACCTCCTTCTCTATTTACATATGATCATTCTTCTTCTATGGATGCATTTTCGGAAATGTTGGCCGTAGATTCTTTAGCAATTAGTTTTGCACAAAATGTTGGTTTTAATAATTAGATGCAAAATCATGCTCAACCCGCATATAAACCGATTTCTCGCCAAATCGCTAAAAGAAAAATGATGCATAAATATAAAATTCGTAAAGAAGAATTGATTAAATATTTTACGGACAACGGTGATATTCAAGTTTCTATTTGTAGTGATATTTGGACCGACGGTTTTCAAAAAAATTCATATATGGGTATTACTTGTCATTTTGTTGATAAATTTTGGATTTTAAACAAAAGAGTTTTAGCATTACGAGTTTTCAACGAACAACATACCGCCCAAAACATTGCCCGTTTGATTGCAAATGTTTTGGAAGAATATAGATTAGTTTCACGAGTTTTTTCAATCGGTTTTGACAACGCCTCCGCTAACACGGGTTCCATTAGAGATTTAACCAACTATTGTAAGCCGACGATTGGAGGTAAATTTTTTCACATTAGGTGTGCCGTCATATTTTAAACTTGTGTGTTCAAGACGGTTTAGCATACGTTGGAAATTTAGTACAACCTATTCGAAATATTCTTAATGAACTTTTGTCTAAAAAAAAGTGTACGTACTAAATGGTATGCATATTGTAAACAAAATGGCGTTTATCCTAAAAAATTTTCAAAAGATGTTTGTACAAGATGGAACTCTACTTACAAAATGATTTACGAATCATATGAATATCGAGAACTTTTAAGTGGTTTTGCCGCACAACATATTGACGGTAATTTTGTTTTCGGTGAATCTTGGATTTTAGCAAAAGATGTAATGGAGGTTTTTAAATATTTTTATGATGCTACTAACACTTTTAGTTATGTTTATACACCAACTTCAAACATATTTTATTATGTAGCAATTAATATTGCATTTGCAATTCAACAAGGTCTTTTAATTGAAAATATTTCACAAGCTATTTATTCAATGCGAAGTAAATGGTTAGATTATTATACAACAATTCCCGATGTTTTTCTTGTTGCATTTGTGTTAGACCCAAGACGTAAAATGGATGGTTTAAAACAATTTTTAGAAAGTTATTATGAATTTTTAGGTTTAGAACAACATCCCGATTGTCATGTTTCTACCATAATTGCTAATGTTAGAAAATTATTTGATGAATTATTGGTTCAATATCGTGTTTCCGATCGAGGTCAATCTTCTCAACCCCCTCCTCGTCCTTCATCTTCAAGTTCATCTAAATTTAAATCAATTGCAAGAGATTTGTTTGGCCCGAAAAGGGCAAAAACCACGTCGAGTTCCAACTCGGAACTCGACGAATATCTAACCATTTCTTTTGAGTTTGCCAATGATGAAGAAGAGGAGGATTTCAACATATTAGAATGGTGGAGCCGACCGGAGAGAATGAGGTTCCCTACCCTCTCAAGGATAGCGGCACAAATTCTCGCCGTTCCCGCCTCAACGGTAGCGGTTGAGCAAACCTTTAGCCGGAGTGGAAAGGTGCTCGATCCGATGAGATCAAACATGTTGTCCGAGACGTTGGAGGCACAAGTCCTCCTAGCCGATTGGAGGAAAGCGGAAATGCGAACACAAAAGAACAACCTCCCGGCGGAGGAAGGCGACGAAGATGACGACGAGCGACAACAAACGCCATCGGATGTATCGGCGGGTGAGTCCGACTAAGGTAAGGGTCAATCGGGGATATAAACAAAGGTAAGAGAACTACGCGAGCTTTTATTCCTCCTCCCCGAGAGGATACGTAGGCAACCGGGATTCCGGTTCAAGCCCAATTCTTCCTTTTTTTTTTTTTTTTTTTTAAGTTTAAGACTTAAACTGAAAAAAGAAGAAAATAAACTAATAAAAAGAGGACTTAAACTTTAAGTTTAAGTCCAATTTTTTTAAGTTTAAGTTCTTTTTTTATTAGTTTATTTTCTTTTTTTTAAGTTTAAGTCCTATTTTTTTATTAGTTTTTTTTTTTTTTTAAGTTTAAGTTCAATTTTTATCTTCTATTTATTTTCTTATTTTTAAAGTTTATTTCCATTATTTTTTATTTATTTTTTTTTAATAGTGAGGTGTCCGACCCGTCGACCCGCCGGGTCCGGGTCCGGGTCACCCTCCCCGGACCCATGACCCGGCGGGTCCGACCCGTGGACATGCTTACTTTGAACCAAAACAATGTCGTGGGCAGGCCCTGAAGACGCTTTCCTATCCACCTCTCTCGCTAGCTACCTTGACAGTAAACTCATCTATCCATCTCTCTTAGTTTTCGGTGTTCTTTCTTGAATTCTAGGGTTTTTAGATTGGTTGGTTACTTTTGGGATCTTGATGCGTAACGACTACGAAGTAATTGATCTTTATGTGAATTTTCCTGTTGGGATTTTGACAGCAAGGTGTGATCGTTGTGGAAAGCGTGCTTTCTTCACCTTGAGGAAGACTGGAGCAACAAAGACCGAGTTGATTGGTGTGGCTGGTGTCTACATGCCTGTTTGTCGTTGACGCTATGTGATGGTCAAGTTGCAATGGATAATGTAAGAGCAGTCGACGGTACTTTGTAAAGCTTAGAGTGATGACAAACACCTGGAAGCAGTTTCTGAATTGTAGCTAATACTTTGTCTATGTCTTAGGGTACATTTTGCTATGGCCTGTGTATAATATACGTGTTTCTTTAGTGGCTTTTATTCCAAACTCCATATAATTCTAAATAATAATGTCTCATGTCTTAGGGTGCATTAAGTTAATCCTCTTGCTTTGTTGTAACTCAATGATTCGCATCTTTTAGTGGAATTTCCATATTTTGGCCAATAAAATTCGTCCTGTGATATATTTTTCAAGCTTAAGACTACTAGACATAGAAGTTTTGGCCACATTAGAGATCATGGTGCTTGGTACTAAAATTGAAATAGCTCAACTGCTTGCATTTAGTGGGGGCATGGGTTAAGAAACAATGTTAACAAAGAAAAATAACATCCTCCTCCAGAAATAGCTCCATTGTATGCATTTAATGAGGGCCTTGTATAACACTATAACGTCCTTTTAAGGTACCATTACTGATTGACATATTCAGCCCTTGCTTTTACATTAGATAAAGAGAGACGACAGCAGCACACGCCGATGGGTATGCAAGGAGAGATGTCTTCACAGTTCTTCAGAGTCATTCTACTTCATATCCTTGAAGATGAAATTCTTGTAAGTTATCCTCTAATCTTTCTCTTTTGCATGCTTATACATCATTACTAAATTGCTCACCTGTACTATAACTTCTTTGTGTGTTTGTTGGTTGATAAATTGATTATCTTGTTTCTCATTTTCAAGTTACCACTTCTTATAGCTTTATTCGATTAAATCTGGAAAGAAATGGTTTTCATGTCAGTGGCAAGTCCATATCCTTTGTTACAATTATGATATTTTCAGCTTGAAGTCCCTCAAGAACTTCAGAGGACCTTTCATTTACAAATTATGATTCCTGCATGGTTTCTTTGCTGTTTCGGTGCTGCATTTTGCTGACAAATACAGTCTGAAAATTTCTTCTACTAAATTCAACTTTTGCAATTTGTTGAAGCATGTCAAGTGTACATTTTTTAATTATCTAATCATTTTAGTAAAGAATAAAACAAGATAGTTGAACTTGACATTGTTTGAATCCTCAGTTTTTGAATGTAACTGTGAAATGTTTGACAAATTATACAATGCAATTAGCACGAGAGAAAATAGAGTCTTTCTAGCATATTGGGGGGAAGTAATTATATTAATTTTCTTTTACTTTCCTCATTATAAAGTACAGATTATTACTTATGTTTCAGAGTATCCGAAGGATATCAAACTGAAGCTTGCAATTTGCAAAGTATATTTTATAAATGAAAATACTTCTACTGTGGTAAGATGCACAATGTCTTTATAGTTTCTAACAGTGCCATTTCTTTTCTTAATTAGGATCGAGTTTGTTACATTTATTTTCCGGATTTCTTTCGGAGGCTCGAAACTTATATTCCATCAATTTAACTTTTCTCTCCATATTTGTTTCATTGTTTCATGCTGGATCTGTTTTCTTCAACTGCTTCATATTTATGAACAAGTTTGAATATTTAGTGATTGACATAAGCTTCTTGTTCATTACCAAAAGTTTACTTATTGAGACAACTATCTTCACAAATGGCGTCGTTCTCATTGTAGGAAGCTCCATATTGCCTTTTTTTTTTAAAAAAAAGAAAGTTTAGTATAAATGCTGTAATTTGTAGATCCACAAAACTCCGGTCTGGTTGGTATAAATGACAGTATCATGTTTCGGATCTTACATTGAGCATTGATGTTGTCATGCAACTATTTCAGGTCAATTGATCACGGGTGGTTGGGACAAATAGCTAATGTACTAGGAGTTGCGTTCACCAAAGGTTCTAGGGAGGCTAACTGCTGATGTGGAGTTTATCTCGCTCTATGGGTGTCACTTGTTTGTAGCCTCTGTAAACTCAGTAAAAACTTACGACTTGCGCATGTCAAATGTACCAGTTGAAGCAAAGGCTTCGATAACAATAAATATTCCCTACTCCGAAGATACTCCTTAAGGTTTATCCGATAACCAACAGTTCTTTTCTTCGATAACAAATTATACTGTTGTACATGCCCACCTGTTCCCCACAGTCCCTTAAAAATAACAAGTCCGGTAATCTTACTCCAGATGGGAACGCTCATAATTCTGTGAATAATATAGTGCCTTTTGAATTTCTGGAATATTCAAGCAGCATGTCCAACAACCATATAACGCATACCTTTCCTCTGCTTGCTTTCTTTCCACTTGTAACATCCAGCAACCATCCTGTAATATTAACTTAGTGTTTCTTTTTTCAGATACTAGAGGAGCCGCGCGTACTATGCACGCGCGTCGGATCCTTTATTTCGTTGTTCGTATTCGGTTAAAATAAGGTTGTGAGGGCGTTGGGGCCTTAATTTCTTTGTTTGTAAATGATTGCGGGTTGTATGTAGTACATGTGGAGGCGGACCTTTAATGAGAAGATGCTGCTGTTGTTTGAGTTTCGTTAACTATGCTTTATTTATTGTCAATAAAATCCGCAATTAATACCGAAATAACAGTTACCATTCTAACATACATGCTACAAATAAAAAAAGAGCCCGAATGTAAATGAAGAAATAAATGGCGAGTTTTGACATTTTCCACCAACTAAGACATTATCAATTAGTTTCTCACGTCCAACAAGCCGATTGAACCGAGTGGATGAATTTAGTTAATCCAAGTGCCTTATAACCCACGCTCTCAGAACTGCTCATGAAGGATCCAAGTGCTTCGAGTATTGTGATGTTCATAGTAAGAACTGAAGAACCGGTATTTGAAATAAATAAGTTAAAAGATACTCTAGGGGGGAGGGGTTGAATAGAGTATGAGAACTTTTCACAAACCAAATCTCAAGGCCTTGAAACTCCTTTCAAGGGTCTTGATGTCAATCTGTGCTCTTAGTGAAATTTTGATTTCAAGGGCTTTGAAACAACTTTCAAGGGCCTTGACTTCGTGCTCCTGCAAAACAAAGTTAGTCACAATAGCAAGATATAATGCAGAATGTAAAAGATTGACACGAGGATATGTTTACGAAGTTCGGCTCTAAATAGCCTACTCTCAGTCCCAAGGTATAGCCATAGGATCTAACTATCTATTATCAGCTTCAAAGAGTCCTAGATACAACCTAGAAGAAATCCCCTTCTTCTTTCACTGTAGTCAATGTTACGATCTAGCTCCAACTCTTAACCTAACTATAATAGCCTAGTTACTTCGTAGAGTAACAAAACCTTCGAGTATAACGCTCTTTAGATATGCTAATGGAGCTCTCGAGTTTATCTCTCTCTAAGGAATAAAGTTTTTGTATAAAGAGAGAAAGAAAAACTTCTTGGATCAAATGAAGACGCTTTTAGATCTCTTGAAGACTTTGGATATTTCCGTGTAAGCTTGTGTACATTTCTTCTTCAATCTTCATCTTCATTTATATTCTTCTAGGAGGAACTTGTAGCCGTTGTAGAGAGCCGTTGTAACGTTCATATTTCCTCCATAGAACACGCTACTTGGTTGAAGTGAAGTAGCCGTTGTAAGATCTTCTATCTTCTCTCTTCTTCCTCTTCTTCTTCTTCTTCTTCTTCTTCTTCTTCTTCTTCTTCTTCTTTTTGACGCTCGTTGAATATCTTCATCACCGTAATCTTCTCTTTGGAAATCAGCCGTGGAAGATCTTTGTTTGTTGAAGATCCTAGATCTTCTTGTTATTTTCGGTTGTTAAGATCTTTACGAGATCTTGTTGTTGGGGCCAAGATCTTCTAATAAAATCTTTTGAATATATTCTAGTTGGCTGACCAAGATCTTCTCTTAAAATCTTGTTGGAAAATATTCTTTTTATCATTTGAAGATCTTTTTGTTGGTTGGCCAAAATTTTCTTTTAAAATCTTGTTGGAAGATCTTATTGTTATCATTGGTAGAGATCCTTGATTTGGTTGTTGAGATTTGAATCTTGCTTAAGAAAGCCTTCAACCGAATCTTCCTTTGCATCATTTTTCAAGGATTCAGTGTTTATCCCTTGAAACGCATTTCAAGGCTTCCTGTTTGTCCTTTGAATTCTGTTTCAAATCTGCTTTGTCCTTTGTAATCTGTTTCAAGGCCTGCGTTCTTCCTTTGAAATGCTTTTCAAGGCCTGCATAGATTTAACAAACACAAACCAAAACAAGCAATCTAGAAATATGATCGATATTTGTTAGTTTATAAAACCGCTCATAAACGTTAAGTCTTCCATCATCCACATAGACAATTCATAATCAAGGTGGAGTTATCAAGAACCTTTGCGGTCGACATGGATAATTCACCGAACTGCTTTCACTTTGATTCTCTCAACTTCATTAGCTATGTCCTGAATACGTATTAGATTCATGGTAAGATAAAGTAAACTCTCTGGTTCAAAATACATGAATGAAAGCCGTACATAAAACACGGCACAAATATAGAAGCTACCGATGTCCAAGTTTCACTTCAAAAATAAGGTTACCTTATTTGTGGAGAATCATATAGCCAAACAACAAGATCAAACTTCCCCTGAAAATGAAAGCATGAGCCTAATTATTTATAGCAATTTAGGGATCTATAGGTCTTACAAAGATTACTTCATAGCAAGTTTCGGAAATCATTTTCTACTTTCTGGATCATCCTTAATCCATATTGATCTAAGACAAGTTCTCGCATGGTTGACCATGCATGTGATAGATTTAGGAGACGTGATCGCACAAACCGAGTTCCATGAGATTACAACAGAAAACAACAAGCAATGGAGGAAATGTAGAACAACTTAATGGAAATATGCCAAAATCAGTTATTGCACAATGTCGTCCACCATCTCAAATTTAGCTCATCTTTTACAGTGGAAAAGGGAAACAATAAAATCATAAAATTCAAAGCAAAAAAGTAATTTGACATTCAGACACCATAGAGCAGGCCTTAGTTAGTGACCATAGAAATCAGCAAGATCCAATCAAAACACAGTGCACGGGGCAAACCTGAAGTGGTGCATAATCATCCCGGGCAAGGAAATCCACAAGACGAGGAAACAACACCAACCTGCAGGACTTCGTTGAGCCCTTATCACATGCACACTACTATTAAGTACCCAAAATAAATATATTACATTAAGCCCTTATCACATGCACACTACTATTTCCTTGGCAAACCAATTGAATTCAAACTCGTAGTTCAGTTTTGGTTGAATTGCAGCAAAGTAACACTTAGCAACACCAATCTACACTTTCCTTTTTTATTGTGATTATGTTTAAAAATTAAAACTAATTGAAATATTGGTGAAATACTTTATGTAAACAAGTAAGATTCCAACATTAATTTTATTTCATCTATTTACTCCACGAAAATATACATACCTGGCGACTGAAAAAAGAGGAAAATAAGCGGATTGAAACCTCGAGTTCCTGAAGCCGATTGATGAGGATGCTTCAAGCTGGTTTGCTTCGCAAAGCAAGAGTAGTTCTGATCTCGGAACCTGAAACCACATAACATGGTAAGAAAAATGAAAACAAGAAATTGAAAGACCCGATGAACAAAATCGATAGCGAGAATAGGCGAATCT